>JAWQEG010000230.1:5907884-6550149 GCA_033782935.1 Petrolisthes cinctipes
AAGTCATTAATGGGGTTGTGGGTGTGTGTGTGTCATTATTGCTTGGACTGTAAATATCAACAGTCATTCATTGGGTGGTGGGTGGCATTACAGTGCTTGAACTGTAAATATCAACTGTCATTCATGGGGTGGGGGGTGTGTGTATATCATTACAGTGCTTGGACTGTAAATATCAACAGTCAATCATGTGGTGGTGGGTGTGTGGGTGTCATTACAGTGCTTGGACTGTAAAAATCAACAGTGATTCATGGGGTGGTGGGTGTGTGGGTGTCAGTACAGTGTTTTGATTGTAATTATCAACAGTCATTCATAGAGTGGTGGGTGTCATTACAGTGCTTGGACTGTGAATATCAACAGCTATTCATGGGGTGGTGGTTGTGTGGGTTTCATTACAGTGCTTGGACTGTAAATATCAACCATAATTCATGAGGTGGTGTGTGTGTGGGTGTCATTACAGTACTTGGACTATAAATATTAACAGTCATTCATTGGGTTGTGGTTGTGTGGGTGTCATTACAGTGCTTGGACTTTAAATATCAACTATAATTCATGGGGTCGTGGGTGTTGGGGTATCATTACAGTGCTTTGACTGTAAATATTAACAGTCATTTATGGGGTGGTGGTGTGAGGGTGTCATTACAGTGCTTGGACTGTAAATATCAACAGTCATTCAGGAGGTGATGGGTGTGTGGGTGTCATTATAGTGCTTGGACTGTAAATATCAACAGTCATTCATAGGGTGGTGGGTGTGTGGGTCTCAATACAGTGCTTGGACTGTAAATATCAAGTCATTCATGCGGTGGTGGGTGTCATTAGTGCTTTGACTGAAAATATCAACAGTCATTCATGGGGTGGTGGGTGGTATTACAGTGCTTGGACTGTAAATATCAACAGTCATTCATAGGGTGATGGGTGTGTGGGTGTCATTACAGTGCTTGGACTGTAAATATCAACAGTCATTTATAGGGTGGTGGGTGTTTCGGTGTCATTACATTGCTTGGACTGTAAATATCAACTGTTATTCATGGGGTGGTGGGTGAGTGTATGTCATTACAGTGCTTGGACTGTAAATATCAACAGTCATTCATGTGGTGTTGGGTGTGTGGGTGTCATTACAGTGCTTGGACTGTAAATATCTACAGTCATTCATACGGTGGAGTGTGTGTGGGTGTCATTACAGTGTTTTGATTGTAATTATCAACAGTAATTCATAGGGTGGTGGGTGTCATTACAGTGCTTGGACTGTAAATATCAACAGTCATTCATGGGGTGGTGGTTGTGTGGGTGTCATTACAGTGCTTGGACTGTAAATATCAACCATAATTCATGAGGTGGTTGGTGTGTGGGTGTCATTACAGTGTTTGGACTGAAAATATCAACCGTCATTCAGAGGGGGTGGGTGTCATTAGAATGCTTGGACTGTAAATATTAACAGTCAATCATGTGGTGGTGGGTGTGTGGGTGTCATTACAGTGCTTGTACTGTAAATATTAACAGTCATTCATGGGGTGGTGTGTGTGTGGGTGTCATTACAGTGTTTTGATTGTAATTATCAACAGTCATTCATAGAGTGGTGGGTGTCATTACAGTGCTTGGACTGTAAATATCAACAGTCATTTATTGGTTGGTGGTTGTGTGGGTGTCATTACAGTGCTTGGACTGTAAATATCAAACATAATTCATGGGGTTGTGGGTGTGTGGGTGTCATTAGAGTGCTTGGACTGTAAATATTAACAGTCATTCATGGGGTGGTGGGAGTGTGGATGTCATTACAGTGCTTAGACTGAAAATATCAACAGTCATTTATGGGGTGGTGGGTGTGTGGGTGTCATTAGATTGCTTGGACTGTAAATATCAACAGTCATTTATAGGGTGGTGGGTGTGTGTGTCATTACAGAGCTTGGACTGTAAATATCAACAGTCATTTATGGGGTGGTGGGTGTGTGGATGTCATTATAGTGCTTGGACTGTAAATATCAACAGTCAATCATGGGCTGGTAGGTGTGTGGGTGTCATTACAGTGCTTGGACTGTAAATATCAACAGTCATTCATGGGGTTGTGGGTGTGTGGGTGTCATTACAGTGTTTTGATTGTAATTATCAACAGTCATTCATAGGGTGGTGGGTGTCATTACAGTGCTTGGACTGTAAATATCAACAGTCATTCATGGGGTGGTGGTTGTGTGGGTGTCATTACAGTGCTTGGACTGTTAATATCAAACATAATTCATGGGGTGGTGGGTGTGTGGGTGTCATTACAGTGCTTCGACTTTAAATATCAACAGTCAACCATGGGGTGGTGGGTGTGTGGGTGTCATTACAGTTCTTGGACTGTAAATATCAACAGTCATTTATGGGGTGGTGGGTGTATGGGTGTCATTACAGTGTTTTGATTGTAAATATCAACAGTCATTCATAGGGTGGTGGGTATCATTAGAGTGCTTAGACTGTAAATATCAACAGTAATTTATGGGGTTGTGGGTGTGTGGGTGTCATTACAGTGCTTGGACTTTAAATATCAACTATAATTCATGGGGTCGTGGGTGTTGGGGTGTCATTACAGTGCTTTGACTGTAAATATTAACAGTCATTTATGGGGTGGTGGTGTAAAGGTGTCATTACAGTGCTTGGACTGTAAATATCAACAGTCATTCAGGAGGTGATGGGTGTGTGGGTGTCATTATAGTGCTTGGACCATAAATATCAACAGTCATTCATAGGGTGATGGGTATGTGGGTGTCAATACAGTGCTTGGACTGTAAATATCAAGTCATTCATGGAGTTGTAGGTGTCATTAGTGCTTTGACTGAAAATATCAACAGTCATTCATGTGGTGGTGGGTGGTATTACAGTGCTTGGACTGTAAATATCAACAGTCATTCATAGGGTGATGTGAGTGTGGGTGTCATTACAGTGCTTGGACTGTAAATATCAACAGTCATTTATAGGGTGGTGGGTGTTTGGGTGTCATTTTATTGCTTGGACTGAAAAATATCATAAGTCAATCATGGGGTGGTGGGTGTGTGGATGTCATTACAGTGCTTGGACAGTAAATATCAACAGTCATTTATATGGTGGTGGTTGTGTGGGTGTCATTACAGTGCTTAGACTGTAAATATCAACAGCTATTAAGGGGTGGTGGGTGTGAATGTGTCCTTACAGTGCTTGGACTGTGAATATCAACAGTCATTTATGGGGTGGTGAGTGTGTGGGTGTTATTACATCGCTTCAACTGTAAATATCAAATATCATTCAGAGGGTGGTGGGTGTAATTACAATGCTTGGACTGTAAATATTAACAGTAATTCATGGGGTGGTGGGTGTGTGGATGTCTTTACAGTGCTTGGACTGAAAATATCAAGAGTCATTTATAGAGTGGGGGGTGTTTGGGTGTCATTACATTGCTTGGACTGTAAATATCAACAGTCATTCATGGGGTGGTGGGTGGCATTACAGTGCTTGGACTGTAAATATAAACAGTCATTCATGGGGTGGTGGGTGTGTCGATGTCATTACAGTGCTTGGACTGTAAATATCAACAGTCAATCATGTAGTGGTGGGTGTGTGGGTGTCATTACAGTGCTTGGACTGTAAATATGAACAGTCATTCATTAGGTGGTGGGTGTGAGGGTGTCATTACAGTGTTTTGATTGTAATTATCAACAGTCATTCATAGGGTGGTGGGTGTCATTACAGTGCTTGGACTATAAATATCAACAGCTAATCATGGGGTTGTGGTTGTGTGGGTGTCATTACAGTGCTTGGACTGTAAATATCAACCATAATTCATGGGGTGGTGAGTGTTGGGGGGTGATATTACAGTGCTTGGACTGTAAATATCAACAGTCAATCATGGGGTGGTGGGTGTGTGGGTGTCATTACAGAGCTTGGACTGTAAATATCAAAAGTCATTTATGGGGTGGTGGGTGTATGGGTGTCATTACAGTGATTTGATATTAAATATCAACAGTCATTCATAGGGTGGTGGGTATCATTAGAGTGCTTGGACTGTAAATATCAACAGTCATTCATAAGTTGTGGGTGTGTGGGTGTCATTACAGTGTTTGGACTTTAAATATCAACTATAATTCATGGGGTAGTGGGTGTTGGTGTGTCATTACAGTGCTTTGACTGTAAATATCACCATTCATTCATGGGGTGGTGGGTGGCATTACAGTGCTTGGACTGTAAATATCAACAGTCATTCATATGGTGATAGGTGTGTAGGTGTCATTACAGTGCTTGGACTGTAAATATCAACAGTCATTTATACGGTGGTGGGTGTTTGGGTGTCATTACATTGCTTAGACTGTAAATATCATCAGTCAATCATGGGGTGGTGAGTGTGTGGGTGTCATTACAGAGCTTGGACTGTAAATATCAACAGTCATTCATAGGGTTGTGGGTGTTTGAGTATTATTACAGAGCTTGGAATGTAAATATCAACAGTCATTCATGGAGTGCTGTGTGTGTGGGTGTCATTACAGTGCTTGGACTGTAAATATCAACAGTTTTTCTTGGGGTGGTGGTTGTGTGGGTGTCATTACAGTGCTTAGACTGTAAATATCAACTGTCATTTATCGGGTGGTGGGTGTGTGGGTGTATTACAGTGCATTGACTGTAAATATCAACAGTCATTCAGAGGGTGGTGGGTGTCATTAGAGTGCTAGGACTGTAAATATTAACAGTAATTCATGGGGTGGTGGGAGTGTTGATGTCATTACAGTGCTTGGACTGAAAATATCAACAGTCATTTATGGGGTGGTGGGTGTGTGGGTGTCATTACAGTGCTTGGACTATAAATATCAACCGTCATTTATGGGGTGGTGGGTGTGTGGGTGTCATTACAGTGCTTGGACTGTAAATATCATCAGTCATTCATAGGGTGGTGGGTGTGTGAGTGTCATTACAATGCTTGGACTGTAAATATCAACAGTAATTTTTGGGGTGGTGAGTGTGTGGGTGTCATTACAGTGCTTGGACTGTATATATCAACAGTCATTAATGGAGTGGTGTGTGTGTGGGTGTCATTACAGTGTTTTAATTGTAATTTTCAACAGTCATTCATAGGGTGGGTGTCATTACAGTGCTTGGACTGTAAATATCAACAGTCATTTATGGGGTGGTGGTTGTGTGGGTGTCATTACAGTGCTTGGACTGTAAATATCAAACATAATTCATGGGGTGGTTAGTGTGTGGGTGTCATTAGAGTGCTTGGACTGTAAATATCAACAGTCAATCATGGGGTGGTGTGTGTGTGTGTGTCATTACAGAGCTTGGACTGTAAATATCAACAGTCATTTATGTGGTGATGGGTGTGAGGGTGTCATTACAGTGCTCGGACTGTAAATACCAACAGTCATTCATGAGGTGATGGGTGTGTGGGTGTCATTATAGTGCTTGGAATGTAAATATCAACAGTCATTCATAGGGTGGTGGGTGTGTGAGTGTTATTACAGAGCTTGGACTGTAAATATCAACAGTTATTCATGAAGTGGTGGGTGTGTGGGTGTCATTACATTTCTAGGACTGTAAATATCAACAGTCATTCATGGGGTGATGGGTGTGTTGGTTTCATTACTGTGCTTGGACTATAAATATCAACAGTCAATCATGGGATGGTGGGTGTCTGGGTGTCATTACAGTGTTTGGACTGTAAATATTAATAGTCATTTATTGGTGTGGTGGGTGTGTGGGTGTCATTACAGTTTTTGGACTGTAAATATCAACAGTCATTCATGGGGTGGTGAGTGTGTGGGTATCATTACAGTTCTTGGACTATAAATATTAACAGTCATTCATCGGGTGGTGGATGTGTGGATGTCATTACAGTGCTTGGACTGATAATATCAACAGTCATTCTTTGGGTGGTGGGTGTGTGGGTGTCATTAGAGTGCTTGGACTGTAAATATTAACAGTCATTCATATGTCGGTGAGTGTGTGGATGTCATTACAGTGCTTGGACTAAAAATATCAACAGTCTTTCATAGGGTGGTGGGTGTGTGGGTGTCATTACAGTTATTGGACTATAAATATCAACCTTCATTAATGTGGTGGTGGGTGTCAGTACAGTACTTGGACTGTAAATATCAACAGTCATTCATTCATTGTGGTGGGTGTGTGAGTGTCATTACAGAGCTTGGACTGTAAATATCAACAGTTATTTATGGGGTGGTGGGTGTGTGGGTATCATGAAAGTGCTTGGACTGTAAATATCAACAGTCATTCATGGGGTGGTGAGTGTGTGGAAGTCATTGCAGTTCTTGGACTGTAAATATCAACCATCATTCCTTTGGTGGTGGGTGTGTGGGTGTCATTACAGTGCTTGGACCGTGAATATCAAAAGTCATTTATGGTTTGGAGAGTGTGTGGGTGTTATTACAGTGCTTTGACTGTAAATATTAACAGTCATTCAGAGGGTGGTGGGTGTCATTAGAGTGCTTGGACTGTAAATACTAACAGTCATTATTGGGGTGGTGGGTGTGTGGATGTCATTACAGTGCTTGGAATGAAAATATCAACAGTCATTTATGTGGTGGTGGGTGTGTGGGTGTCATTACAGTGCTTGGACTATAAATATCAACCATCATTTATGGGGTGGTTGGTGTGTGAGTGTCATTACAATGCTTGGACTGTAAATATCAACAGTCAATCATGGGGTGGTGGGTGTATGGGTGTCATTACAGTGCTTGGACTGTAATTATCAAGAGTCTTTCATAGGGTGGTGGGTGTGTGAGTGTTATTACAGAGCTTGGACTGTAATTATCAACAGTCATTCATGGAGTGTTGGGTGTGTGGGTGTCATTACAGTGCTTAGACTGTAAATATCAACAGTCATTCTTAGGGTGGTGGTTGTGTGGGTGTCATTACAGTGCTAAGACTGTAAATATCAACAGTCATTAATGGGGTTGTGGGTGTGAATGTGTCATTACAGTGATTGGACTGTAAATATCAACAGTCATTCATTGGGTAGTGGGTGTGTTGGTGTCGTTACAGTTCTCAGACTGTAAATGTTAACAGTCATTCATGGGGTGGTAGGTGTGTGGATGTCATTACAGTGCTTGGACTGAAAATATTAATAGTCATTTATGGGGTGGTGGGTGTGTGGGTGTCGTTACAGTACTTGGACTATAAATATCAACCATCATTTATGGGGTGGTTTGTGTGTGGGTGTCATTACAGTGCTTGGACTGTAAATCTCAACAGTCATTCATAGGGTGGTGTGTGTGTGAGTGTCATTACAGAGCTTAGACTGTAAATATCTAGATTCATTCATAGGGTGGTGGGTGTCATTAGAGTGCTTGGACAGTATATATTAACAGTTATTCATGGGGTGGTGGGTGTTTTGGTGTCTCTACAGTGCTTGGACTGTAAATATCAACAATAATTCTTGGAGTGGTGGGTGTGGGGGTGTCATTACAGTGCTTTGAATGTAAATATCAACAGTCATTCATGGGGTGGTGGGTGTGTAGGTGTCATTATGGTGTTTGAACTGTAAATATCCACAGTCATTCATGTGGTAGTGGGTGTGTGGGTGTCATTACAGTGCTTGGACTGTAAATATCAAGTCATTCATGGGGTGGTGTGTGTGTGTTATTAGTGCATGGACTATAAATATCAACAGTCATTCATGGGGTGGTGGGTGGCATTACAGTGCTTTGACTGTAAATATCAACAGTCATTTATAGGGTTGTGGGTGTCATTAGAGTTCTTGGACTGTAAATATTAACAGTCATTCATGGGGTGGTGCGTGTGTAGATGTCATTACAGTGCTTGAACTGAAAATATCAAAAATCATTCTTGGGGTGGTGGGTGTGTGGGTGTCATTAGAGTGCTTAGACTATAAATATCAACAGTCATTAATGGGGTTGTGGTTGTGTGGCTGTCATTACAGTTCTTGGACGGTAAATATTAACAGTCATTCATAAGGTGGTGGATGTGTGAGTGTCATTACAGAGCTTGGACTGTAATTATCAACAATTATTCATGGGGTGGTGGGTGTGTGGGTGTCAATACAGTGCTTGGACTGTAAATATCAACAATCATTCTTGGGGTGGTGGGTGTGTTGGTGTCATTAGAGTGCTTAGACTGTAAATATCAACAGTCATTCATGGGGCAGTTGGTGTGTTGGCATTATTACAGTGTTTTAATTGTAAATATCAAAAGTCATTCGTAGGGTGGTGTATGTCATTAGTGTGTTTGGACTGTAAATATCAACAGTCATTAATGGAGTGGTGGGTGTGTGGGTGTCATTACAGAGCTTGAACTGTAAATATCAACAATCATTCTTGGGGTGGTGGGTGTGTTGGTGTCATTAGAGTGCTTAGACTGTAAATATCAACAGTCATTCATGGGGCAGTGGGTGTGTTGGCATTATTACAGTGTTTTAATTGTAAATATCAAAAGTCATTCGTAGGGTGGTGTATGTCATTAGTGTGTTTGGACTGTAAATATCAACAGTCATTAATGGAGTGGTGGGTGTGTGGGTGTCATTACAGAGCTTGAACTGTAAATATCAACCATAATTCATGGGGTAGTCAGTGTGTGGGTGTCATTACAGTGCTTTGACTGTAAATATCAACAGTCATTCATGGGGTAGTGGGTGTGAGGGTGTCATTACAGTGCTAGGACTGTATATATCAACAGTCATTCATGGGGGGGTGAGGGGGGTGTCATTATAGTGCTTGGACTGTAAATATCAATAGTAATTCATGGGGTGGTTGGTGTGTTGGTGTCATTACAGTGCTTGGACTGTAAATATCAAGTTATTCATAGTGTGGTGGGTGTGTGTTTTTCATTATTGCTTGGACTGTAAATATCAACCATCATTTATAGGGTGGTGGGTGTGTGGGTGTTATTACAGTGCTTGGACTGTAAATATCAACAGTCATTCATGGGGTGGTGAGTGTGTGGGTGTCATTACAGTTCTTGGACTGTAAATATCAACCATCATTCATTGGGTGGTGGGTGTGTGGGTGTCATTACAGTGCTTGGACTGAAAATATCAACAGTCATTCATGGGGTGGTGGGTGTGTGGGCGTCATTACAGTGTTTTGATTGTAAATATCAACAGTCATTCATAGGGTGGTAGGTGTCATTACATTACTTGGACTATAAATATCAACCGTCATTTATGGGGTGGTTTGTGTGTGGGTGTCATTACAGTGCTTGGACTGTAAATCTCAACAGTCATTCATAGGGTGGTGGGTGTGTGAGTGTCATTACAGAGCTTAGACTGTAAATATCTACAGTCATTCATAGGGTGTTGGGTGTCATTAGAGTGCTTGGACAGTAAATATTAACAGTTATTCATGAGGTGGTGGGTGTGTTGGTGTCTCTACAGTGCTTGGACTGTAAATATCAACAATAATTCATGGAGTGGTGGGTGTGGGGGTGTCATTACAGTGTTTTGAATGTAAATATCAACAGTCATTCATGGGGTGGTGGGTGTGTAGGTGTCATTATGGTGTTTGAACTGTAAATATCCACAGTCATTCATGTGGTAGTGGGTGTGTGGGTGTCATTACAGTGCTTGGACTGTAAATATCAAGTCATTCATGGGGTGGTGTGTGTGTGTTATTAGTGCATGGACTATAAATATCAACAGTCATTCATGGGGTGGTGGGTGGCATTACAGTGCTTGGACTGTAAATATCAACAGTCATTCAAGGGGTGATAGGTGTGTGTGTGTCATTACCATGCTTGAACTGTAAATATCAACAGTCATTCATGGGGTGGTGGGTGTTTGGGTGTCATTACAGTGCTTGGACTATAAATATCAACAGTCAATCATGGGATGGTGGGTGTCGGGGTGTCATTACAGTGCTTGGACTGTAAATATTAACAGTCATTCATGGGGTGGTGGGTGTATGGGTCTCATTATATTGCTTGGACAGTAAATATCAACAGTCATTCATAAGGTGATGGGTGTGTGAGTGTCATTACAGAGCTTTGACTGTAAATATCTTCAGTCATTCTTGGGGTGGTTGGTGTGTGGGTGTCATTTCAGTGTTTAGATTGTAAATATCAACAGTCATTCATAGGGTGGTGGCTGTCATTACAGTGCTTGGACTGTAAATATCAACAGTCATTTATGGGGTAGTGGTTGTGTGGGTGTCATTACAGTGCTTGGACTGTAAATATCAACAGACAATCATTGGGTGGTGAGTTTGTGAGTGTCATTACAGTGCTTGGACTGTAAATATCAATAGTAATTCATGGGGTGGTAGGTGTGCGGGTGTCATTACAGTGTTTTGACTGTAAATATCAACAGTCATTTATGGGGTGGTGAGTGTGTGGGTGTCATTACAGTTCTTGGACTGTAAATATCAACCATCATTCATTGGGTGGTGGGTGTGTGGGTGTCATTACAGTGCTTTGACTGTAAATATCAACAGTCATTTATAGGGTTGTGGGTGTCATTAGAGTTCTTGGACTGTAAATATTAACAGTCATTCATGGGGTGGTGCGTGTGTAGATGTCATTACAGTGCTTGAACTGAAAATATCAAAAATCATTCTTGGGGTGGTGGGTGTGTGGGTGTCATTAGAGTGCTTAGACTATAAATATCAACAGTCATTAATGGGGTTGTGGTTGTGTGGCTGTCATTACAGTTCTTGGACGGTAAATATTAACAGTCATTCATAAGGTGGTGGATGTGTGAGTGTCATTACAGAGCTTGGACTGTAATTATCAACAATTATTCATGGGGTGGTGGGTGTGTGGGTGTCAATACAGTGCTTGGACTGTAAATATCAACAATCATTCTTGGGGTGGTGGGTGTGTTGGTGTCATTAGAGTGCTTAGACTGTAAATATCAACAGTCATTCATGGGGCAGTGGGTGTGTTTGCGTTATTACAGTGTTTTAATTGTAAATATCAACAGTCATTCGTAGGGTGGTGTATGTCATTAGTGTGTTTGGACTGTAAATATCAACAGTCATTAATGGAGTGGTGGGTGTGTGGGTGTCATTACAGAGCTTGAACTGTAAATATCAACCATAATTCATGGGGTGGTCAGTGTGTGGGTGTCATTACAGTGCTTTGACTGTAAATATCAACAGTCATTCATGGGGTAGTGGGTGTGAGGGTGTCATTACAGTGCTAGGACTGTATATATCAACAGTCATTCATGGGGGGGTGGGGGGGGTGTCATTATAGTGCTTGGACTGTAAATATCAATAGTAATTCATGGGGTGGTTGGTGTGTTGGTGTCATTACAGTGCTTGGACTGTAAATATCAAGTTATTCATAGTGTGGTGGGTGTGTGTTTTTCATTATTGCTTGGACTGTAAATATCAACCATCATTTATAGGGTGGTGGGTGTGTGGGTGTTATTACAGTGCTTGGACTGTAAATATCAACAGTCATTCATGGGGTGGTGAGTGTGTGGGTGTCATTACAGTTCTTGGACTGTAAATATCAACCATCATTCATTGGGTGGTGGGTGTGTGGGTGTCATTACAGTGCTTGGACTGAAAATATCAACAGTCATTCATGTGGTGGTGGGTGTGTGGGCGTCATTACAGTGTTTTGATTGTAAATATCAACAGTCATTCATAGGGTGGTAGGTGTCATTACATTACTTGGACTATAAATATCAACCGTCATTTATGGGGTGGTTTGTGTGTGGGTGTCATTACAGTGCTTGGACTGTAAATCTCAACAGTCATTCATAGGGTGGTGGGTGTGTGAGTGTCATTACAGAGCTTAGACTGTAAATATCTACAGTCATTCATAGGGTGTTGGGTGTCATTAGAGTGCTTGGACAGTAAATATTAACAGTTATTCATGAGGTGGTGGGTGTGTTGGTGTCTCTACAGTGCTTGGACTGTAAATATCAACAATAATTCATGGAGTGGTGGGTGTGGGTGTGTCATTACAGTGTTTTGAATGTAAATATCAACAGTCATTCATGGGGTGGTGGGTGTGTAGGTGTCATTATGGTGTTTGAACTGTAAATATCCACAGTCATTCATGTGGTAGTGGGTGTGTGGGTATCATTACAGTGCTTGGACTGTAAATATCAAGTCATTCATGGGGTGGTGTGTGTGTGTTATTAGTGCATGGACTATAAATATCAACAGTCATTCATGGGGTGGTGGGTGGCATTACAGTGCTTGGACTGTAAATATCAACAGTCATTCAAGGGGTGATAGGTGTGTGGGTGTCATTACCATGCTTGAACTGTAAATATCAACAGTCATTCATGGGGTGGTGGGTGTTTGGGTGTCATTACAGTGCTTGGACTATAAATATCAACAGTCAATCATGGGATGGTGGGTGTCGGGGTGTCATTACAGTGCTTGGACTGTAAATATTAACAGTCATTCATGGGGTGGTGCGTGTGTGGGTCTCATTATATTGCTTGGACAGTAAATATCAACAGTCATTCATAAGGTGATGGGTGTGTGAGTGTCATTACAGAGCTTTGACTGTAAATATCTTCAGTCATTCTTGGGGTGGTGGGTGTGTGGGTGTCATTACATTGCTTGGACTGTAAATATCAACAGTTATTCATGGGTTGGTGGGTTTGTTGGTGTCATTACAGTGTTTTGATTGTAAATATCAACCATCATTCATCGGGTGGTGGGTGTGTGGGTGTCATTTCAGTGTTTAGATTGTAAATATCAACAGTCATTCATAGGGTGGTGGCTGTCATTACAGTGCTTGGACTGTAAATATCAACAGTCATTTATGGGGTAGTGGTTGTGTGGGTGTCATTACAGTGCTTGGACTGCAAATATCAACCATAATTCATGGGATAGTGGGTTTTGGGGTGTCATTACAGTGCTTGGACTGTAAATATCAACCATCATTCATTGGGTGGTGGGTGTGTGGGTGTCATTTCAGTGTTTAGATTGTAAATATCAACAGTCATTCATAGGGTGGTGGGTGTCATTAGAGTGCTTGTACTGTAAATATAAACAGTCATTCATGGGGTGGTGGGTGTGTGGGTGTCATTACAGTGCTTGGACTATAAATATCAACCGTCATTTATGGGGTGGTGGGTGTGTGGATGTCATTACAGTGCTTTGACTGTAAATATCAACAGTCATTTATAGGGTGGTGGATATGTGTGTCTTTATAGTGCTTGGACTGTAAATATCAACAGTCATTCATGGAATGGTGGGTGTCATTTGAGTGCTTGGACTATAAGTATCAACAGTTATTTACGGGGTGGTGGGTTTGTTGGTGTCATGACAGTGCTTGGACTGAAAATATCAACAGTCATTCATAGGGTGGTGGGTGTGTGGGTTTCATTACAGTGCTTGGACTATAATTATCAACCATCATTAATGGGGTGGTGGGTGTGTGGGTGTCATTACAGTTCTTGGACGGTAAATATCAACAGTCATTTATAGGGTGGTGGGTGTGTGAGTGTCATTACAGAGCTTGGACTGTAATTATCAACAATCATTCATGGGGTGGTTAGTGTGTAGGTGTCAATACAGTGCTTGGACTGTAAATATAAAAAATCATTCTTGGGGTGGTGGGTGTGTGGGTGTCATTAGAGTGCTTAGACTATAAATATCAACAGTCATTAATGGGGTTGTGGTTGTGTGGGTGTCATTACAGAGCTTGGACTGTAATTATCAACAATTATTTATGGGGTGGTGGGTGTGTGGGTGTCAATACAGTGCTTGGACTGTAAATATCAACAATCATTCTTGGGGTGGTGGGTGTGTGGGTGTCATTAGAGTTCTTAGACTGTAAATATCAACAGTCATTAATGGGGTTGTGGGTGTGTGGCTGTCATTACAGAGCTTGGACTGTAAATATCAACAGTCATTCATGGGGCGGTGGGTGTGTTGGCGTTATTACAGTGTTTTAATTGTAAATATCAACAGTCATTCGTAGGGTGGTGTATGTCATTAGAGTGTTTGGACTGTAAATATCAACAGTCATTAATGGAGTGGTGGGTGTGTGGGTGTCATTACAGAGCATGAACTGTAAATATCAACCATAATTCATGGGGTGGTCAGTGTGAGAGTGTCATTACAGTGCTTTGACTGTAAATATCAACAGTCATTCATGGGGTAGTGGGTGTGAGGGTGTCATTACAGTGCTTGGACTGTAAATATCAACAGTCATTCATATGGGGGTGGTTGTGTGGGTGTCATTATAGTGCTTGGACTGTAAATATCAATAGTAATTCATGGGGTGGTTGGTGTGTAGGTGTCATTACAGTGCTTGGACTGTAAATATCAAGTTATTCATAGTGTGGTGGGTGTGTGTTTTTCATTATTGCTTGGACTGTAAATATCAACCATCATTTATAGGGTGGTGTGTGTGTGGGTGTTATTACAGTGCTTGGACTGTAAATATCAACAGTCATTCATGGGGTGGTGAGTGTGTGGGTGTCATTACAGTTCTTGGACTGTAAATATCAACCATCATTCATTGGGTGGCGGGTGTGTGGGTGTCATTACAGTGCTTGGACTGAAAATATCAACAGTCATTCATGGGGTGGTGGGTGTGTGGGCGTCATTACAGTGTTTTGATTGTAAATATCAACAGTCATTCATAGGGTGGTGGGTGTGTGAGTGTCATTACAGAGCTTGGACTGTAATTATCAACAATCATTCATGGGGTGGTTAGTGTGTAGGTGTCAATACAGTGCTTGGACTGTAAATATAAAAAATCATTCTTGGGGTGGTGGGTGTGTGGGTGTCATTAGAGTGCTTAGACTATAAATATCAACAGTCATTAATGGGGTTGTGGTTGTGTGGGTGTCATTACAGAGCTTGGACTGTAATTATCAACAATTATTCATGGGGTGGTGGGTGTGTGTGTGTCAATACAGTGCTTGGACTGTAAATATCAACAATCATTCTTGGGGTGGTGGGTGTGTGGGTGTCATTACAGTGCTTTGAATGTAAATATCAACAGTCATTCATGGGGTGGTGGGTGTGTAGGTGTCATTATGGTGTTTGAACTGTAAATATCCACAGTCATTCATGTGGTAGTGGGTGTGTGGGTGTCATTACAGTGCTTGGACTGTAAATATCAAGTCATTCATGGGGTGGTGTGTGTGTGTTATTAGTGCATGGACTATAAATATCAACAATCATTCATGGGGTGGTGGGTGGCATTACAGTGCTTGGACTGTAAATATCAACAGTCATTCAAGGGGTGATAGGTGTGTGGGTGTCATTACCATGCTTGAACTGTAAATATCAACAGTCATTCATGGGGTGGTGGGTGTTTGGGTATCATTACAGTGCTTGGACTATAAATATCAACAGTCAATCATGGGATGGTGGGTGTAAGGGTGTCATTACAGTGCTTGGACTGTAAATATTAACAGTCATTCATGGGGTGGTGGGTGTGTGGGTCTCATTATATTGCTTGGACAGTAAATATCAACAGTCATTCATAAGGTGATGGGTGTGTGAGTGTCATTACAGAGCTTTGACTGTAAATATCTTCAGTCATTCTTGGGGTGGTGAGTGTGTGGGTGTCATTACAGTTCTTGGACTGTAAATATCAACCATCATTCATTGGGTGGTGGGTGTGTGGGTGTCATTACAGTGCTTGGACTGAAAATATCAACAGTCATTCATGTGGTGGTGGGTGTGTGGGCGTCATTACAGTGTTTTGATTGTAAATATCAACAGTCATTCATAGGGTGGTAGGTGTCATTACATTACTTGGACTATAAATATCAACCGTCATTTATGGGGTGGTTTGTGTGTGGGTGTCATTACAGTGCTTGGACTGTAAATCTCAACAGTCATTCATAGGGTGGTGGGTGTGTGAGTGTCATTACAGAGCTTAGACTGTAAATATCTACAGTCATTCATAGGGTGTTGGGTGTCATTAGAGTGCTTGGACAGTAAATATTAACAGTTATTCATGAGGTGGTGGGTGTGTTGGTGTCTCTACAGTGCTTGGACTGTAAATATCAACAATAATTCATGGAGTGGTGGGTGTGGGTGTGTCATTACAGTGTTTTGAATGTAAATATCAACAGTCATTCATGGGGTGGTGGGTGTGTAGGTGTCATTATGGTGTTTGAACTGTAAATATCCACAGTCATTCATGTGGTAGTGGGTGTGTGGGTATCATTACAGTGCTTGGGCTGTAAATATCAAGTCATTCATGGGGTGGTGTGTGTGTGTTATTAGTGCATGGACTATAAATATCAACAGTCATTCATGGGGTGGTGGGTGGCATTACAGTGCTTGGACTGTAAATATCAACAGTCATTCAAGGGGTGATAGGTGTGTGGGTGTCATTACAGTGCTTGGACTATAAATATCAACAGTCAATCATGGGATGGTGGGTGTCGGGGTGTCATTACAGTGCTTGGACTGTAAATATTAACAGTCATTCATGGGGTGGTGCGTGTGTGGGTCTCATTATATTGCTTGGACAGTAAATATCAACAGTCATTCATAAGGTGATGGGTGTGTGAGTGTCATTACAGAGCTTTGACTGTAAATATCTTCAGTCATTCTTGGGGTGGTGGGTGTGTGGGTGTCATTACATTGCTTGGACTGTAAATATCAACAGTTATTCATGGGTTGGTGGGTTTGTTGGTGTCATTACAGTGTTTTGATTGTAAATATCAACCATCATTCATCGGGTGGTGGGTGTGTGGGTGTCATTTCAGTGTTTAGATTGTAAATATCAACAGTCATTCATAGGGTGGTGGCTGTCATTACAGTGCTTGGACTGTAAATATCAACAGTCATTTATGGGGTAGTGGTTGTGTGGGTGTCATTACAGTGCTTGGACTGCAAATATCAACCATAATTCATGGGATAGTGGGTTTTGGGGTGTCATTACAGTGCTTGGACTGTAAATATCAACCATCATTCATTGGGTGGTGGGTGTGTGGGTGTCATTTCAGTGTTTAGATTGTAAATATCAACAGTCATTCATAGGGTGGTGGGTGTCATTAGAGTGCTTGTACTGTAAATATAAACAGTCATTCATGGGGTGGTGGGTGTGTGGGTGTCATTACAGTGCTTGGACTATAAATATCAACCGTCATTTATGGGGTGGTGGGTGTGTGGATGTCATTACAGTGCTTTGACTGTAAATATCAACAGTCATTTATAGGGTGGTGGATATGTGTGTCTTTATAGTGCTTGGACTGTAAATATCAACAGTCATTCATGGAATGGTGGGTGTCATTTGAGTGCTTGGACTATAAGTATCAACAGTTATTTACGGGGTGGTGGGTTTGTTGGTGTCATGACAGTGCTTGGACTGAAAATATCAACAGTCATTCATAGGGTGGTGGGTGTGTGGGTTTCATTACAGTGCTTGGACTATAATTATCAACCATCATTAATGGGGTGGTGGGTGTGTGGGTGTCATTACAGTTCTTGGACGGTAAATATCAACAGTCATTTATAGGGTGGTGGGTGTGTGAGTGTCATTACAGAGCTTGGACTGTAATTATCAACAATCATTCATGGGGTGGTTAGTGTGTAGGTGTCAATACAGTGCTTGGACTGTAAATATAAAAAATCATTCTTGGGGTGGTGGGTGTGTGGGTGTCATTAGAGTGCTTAGACTATAAATATCAACAGTCATTAATGGGGTTGTGGTTGTGTGGGTGTCATTACAGAGCTTGGACTGTAATTATCAACAATTATTTATGGGGTGGTGGGTGTGTGGGTGTCAATACAGTGCTTGGACTGTAAATATCAACAATCATTCTTGGGGTGGTGGGTGTGTGGGTGTCATTAGAGTTCTTAGACTGTAAATATCAACAGTCATTAATGGGGTTGTGGGTGTGTGGCTGTCATTACAGAGCTTGGACTGTAAATATCAACAGTCATTCATGGGGCGGTGGGTGTGTTGGCGTTATTACAGTGTTTTAATTGTAAATATCAACAGTCATTCGTAGGGTGGTGTATGTCATTAGAGTGTTTGGACTGTAAATATCAACAGTCATTAATGGAGTGGTGGGTGTGTGGGTGTCATTACAGAGCATGAACTGTAAATATCAACCATAATTCATGGGGTGGTCAGTGTGAGAGTGTCATTACAGTGCTTTGACTGTAAATATCAACAGTCATTCATGGGGTAGTGGGTGTGAGGGTGTCATTACAGTGCTTGGACTGTAAATATCAACAGTCATTCATATGGGGGTGGTTGTGTGGGTGTCATTATAGTGCTTGGACTGTAAATATCAATAGTAATTCATGGGGTGGTTGGTGTGTAGGTGTCATTACAGTGCTTGGACTGTAAATATCAAGTTATTCATAGTGTGGTGGGTGTGTGTTTTTCATTATTGCTTGGACTGTAAATATCAACCATCATTTATAGGGTGGTGTGTGTGTGGGTGTTATTACAGTGCTTGGACTGTAAATATCAACAGTCATTCATGGGGTGTTGAGTGTGTGGGTGTCATTACAGTTCTTGGACTGTAAATATCAACCATCATTCATTGGGTGGCGGGTGTGTGGGTGTCATTACAGTGCTTGGACTGAAAATATCAACAGTCATTCATGGGGTGGTGGGTGTGTGGGCGTCATTACAGTGTTTTGATTGTAAATATCAACAGTCATTCATAGGGTGGTGGGTGTGTGAGTGTCATTACAGAGCTTGGACTGTAATTATCAACAATCATTCATGGGGTGGTTAGTGTGTAGGTGTCAATACAGTGCTTGGACTGTAAATATAAAAAATCATTCTTGGGGTGGTGGGTGTGTGGGTGTCATTAGAGTGCTTAGACTATAAATATCAACAGTCATTAATGGGGTTGTGGTTGTGTGGGTGTCATTACAGAGCTTGGACTGTAATTATCAACAATTATTCATGGGGTGGTGGGTGTGTGTGTGTCAATACAGTGCTTGGACTGTAAATATCAACAATCATTCTTGGGGTGGTGGGTGTGTGGGTGTCATTACAGTGCTTTGAATGTAAATATCAACAGTCATTCATGGGGTGGTGGGTGTGTAGGTGTCATTATGGTGTTTGAACTGTAAATATCCACAGTCATTCATGTGGTAGTGGGTGTGTGGGTGTCATTACAGTGCTTGGACTGTAAATATCAAGTCATTCATGGGGTGGTGTGTGTGTGTTATTAGTGCATGGACTATAAATATCAACAATCATTCATGGGGTGGTGGGTGGCATTACAGTGCTTGGACTGTAAATATCAACAGTCATTCAAGGGGTGATAGGTGTGTGGGTGTCATTACCATGCTTGAACTGTAAATATCAACAGTCATTCATGGGGTGGTGGGTGTTTGGGTATCATTACAGTGCTTGGACTATAAATATCAACAGTCAATCATGGGATGGTGGGTGTAAGGGTGTCATTACAGTGCTTGGACTGTAAATATTAACAGTCATTCATGGGGTGGTGGGTGTGTGGGTCTCATTATATTGCTTGGACAGTAAATATCAACAGTCATTCATAAGGTGATGGGTGTGTGAGTGTCATTACAGAGCTTTGACTGTAAATATCTTCAGTCATTCTTGGGGTGGTGAGTGTGTGGGTGTCATTACAGTTCTTGGACTGTAAATATCAACCATCATTCATTGGGTGGTGGGTGTGTGGGTGTCATTACAGTGCTTGGACTGAAAATATCAACAGTCATTCATGTGGTGGTGGGTGTGTGGGCGTCATTACAGTGTTTTGATTGTAAATATCAACAGTCATTCATAGGGTGGTAGGTGTCATTACATTACTTGGACTATAAATATCAACCGTCATTTATGGGGTGGTTTGTGTGTGGGTGTCATTACAGTGCTTGGACTGTAAATCTCAACAGTCATTCATAGGGTGGTGGGTGTGTGAGTGTCATTACAGAGCTTAGACTGTAAATATCTACAGTCATTCATAGGGTGTTGGGTGTCATTAGAGTGCTTGGACAGTAAATATTAACAGTTATTCATGAGGTGGTGGGTGTGTTGGTGTCTCTACAGTGCTTGGACTGTAAATATCAACAATAATTCATGGAGTGGTGGGTGTGGGTGTGTCATTACAGTGTTTTGAATGTAAATATCAACAGTCATTCATGGGGTGGTGGGTGTGTAGGTGTCATTATGGTGTTTGAACTGTAAATATCCACAGTCATTCATGTGGTAGTGGGTGTGTGGGTATCATTACAGTGCTTGGACTGTAAATATCAAGTCATTCATGGGGTGGTGTGTGTGTGTTATTAGTGCATGGACTATAAATATCAACAGTCATTCATGGGGTGGTGGGTGGCATTACAGTGCTTGGACTGTAAATATCAACAGTCATTCAAGGGGTGATAGGTGTGTGGGTGTCATTACCATGCTTGAACTGTAAATATCAACAGTCATTCATGGGGTGGTGGGTGTTTGGGTGTCATTACAGTGCTTGGACTATAAATATCAACAGTCAATCATGGGATGGTGGGTGTCGGGGTGTCATTACAGTGCTTGGACTGTAAATATTAACAGTCATTCATGGGGTGGTGCGTGTGTGGGTCTCATTATATTGCTTGGACAGTAAATATCAACAGTCATTCATAAGGTGATGGGTGTGTGAGTGTCATTACAGAGCTTTGACTGTAAATATCTTCAGTCATTCTTGGGGTGGTGGGTGTGTGGGTGTCATTACATTGCTTGGACTGTAAATATCAACAGTTATTCATGGGTTGGTGGGTTTGTTGGTGTCATTACAGTGTTTTGATTGTAAATATCAACCATCATTCATCGGGTGGTGGGTGTGTGGGTGTCATTTCAGTGTTTAGATTGTAAATATCAACAGTCATTCATAGGGTGGTGGCTGTCATTACAGTGCTTGGACTGTAAATATCAACAGTCATTTATGGGGTAGTGGTTGTGTGGGTGTCATTACAGTGCTTGGACTGCAAATATCAACCATAATTCATGGGATAGTGGGTTTTGGGGTGTCATTACAGTGCTTGGACTGTAAATATCAACCATCATTCATTGGGTGGTGGGTGTGTGGGTGTCATTTCAGTGTTTAGATTGTAAATATCAACAGTCATTCATAGGGTGGTGGGTGTCATTAGAGTGCTTGTACTGTAAATATAAACAGTCATTCATGGGGTGGTGGGTGTGTGGGTGTCATTACAGTGCTTGGACTATAAATATCAACCGTCATTTATGGGGTGGTGGGTGTGTGGATGTCATTACAGTGCTTTGACTGTAAATATCAACAGTCATTTATAGGGTGGTGGATATGTGTGTCTTTATAGTGCTTGGACTGTAAATATCAACAGTCATTCATGGAATGGTGGGTGTCATTTGAGTGCTTGGACTATAAGTATCAACAGTTATTTACGGGGTGGTGGGTTTGTTGGTGTCATGACAGTGCTTGGACTGAAAATATCAACAGTCATTCATAGGGTGGTGGGTGTGTGGGTTTCATTACAGTGCTTGGACTATAATTATCAACCATCATTAATGGGGTGGTGGGTGTGTGGGTGTCATTACAGTTCTTGGACGGTAAATATCAACAGTCATTTATAGGGTGGTGGGTGTGTGAGTGTCATTACAGAGCTTGGACTGTAATTATCAACAATCATTCATGGGGTGGTTAGTGTGTAGGTGTCAATACAGTGCTTGGACTGTAAATATAAAAAATCATTCTTGGGGTGGTGGGTGTGTGGGTGTCATTAGAGTGCTTAGACTATAAATATCAACAGTCATTAATGGGGTTGTGGTTGTGTGGGTGTCATTACAGAGCTTGGACTGTAATTATCAACAATTATTTATGGGGTGGTGGGTGTGTGGGTGTCAATACAGTGCTTGGACTGTAAATATCAACAATCATTCTTGGGGTGGTGGGTGTGTGGGTGTCATTAGAGTTCTTAGACTGTAAATATCAACAGTCATTAATGGGGTTGTGGGTGTGTGGCTGTCATTACAGAGCTTGGACTGTAAATATCAACAGTCATTCATGGGGCGGTGGGTGTGTTGGCGTTATTACAGTGTTTTAATTGTAAATATCAACAGTCATTCGTAGGGTGGTGTATGTCATTAGAGTGTTTGGACTGTAAATATCAACAGTCATTAATGGAGTGGTGGGTGTGTGGGTGTCATTACAGAGCATGAACTGTAAATATCAACCATAATTCATGGGGTGGTCAGTGTGAGAGTGTCATTACAGTGCTTTGACTGTAAATATCAACAGTCATTCATGGGGTAGTGGGTGTGAGGGTGTCATTACAGTGCTTGGACTGTAAATATCAACAGTCATTCATATGGGGGTGGTTGTGTGGGTGTCATTATAGTGCTTGGACTGTAAATATCAATAGTAATTCATGGGGTGGTTGGTGTGTAGGTGTCATTACAGTGCTTGGACTGTAAATATCAAGTTATTCATAGTGTGGTGGGTGTGTGTTTTTCATTATTGCTTGGACTGTAAATATCAACCATCATTTATAGGGTGGTGTGTGTGTGGGTGTTATTACAGTGCTTGGACTGTAAATATCAACAGTCATTCATGGGGTGGTGAGTGTGTGGGTGTCATTACAGTTCTTGGACTGTAAATATCAACCATCATTCATTGGGTGGCGGGTGTGTGGGTGTCATTACAGTGCTTGGACTGAAAATATCAACAGTCATTCATGGGGTGGTGGGTGTGTGGGCGTCATTACAGTGTTTTGATTGTAAATATCAACAGTCATTCATAGGGTGGTGGGTGTGTGAGTGTCATTACAGAGCTTGGACTGTAATTATCAACAATCATTCATGGGGTGGTTAGTGTGTAGGTGTCAATACAGTGCTTGGACTGTAAATATAAAAAATCATTCTTGGGGTGGTGGGTGTGTGGGTGTCATTAGAGTGCTTAGACTATAAATATCAACAGTCATTAATGGGGTTGTGGTTGTGTGGGTGTCATTACAGAGCTTGGACTGTAATTATCAACAATTATTCATGGGGTGGTGGGTGTGTGTGTGTCAATACAGTGCTTGGACTGTAAATATCAACAATCATTCTTGGGGTGGTGGGTGTGTGGGTGTCATTACAGTGCTTTGAATGTAAATATCAACAGTCATTCATGGGGTGGTGGGTGTGTAGGTGTCATTATGGTGTTTGAACTGTAAATATCCACAGTCATTCATGTGGTAGTGGGTGTGTGGGTGTCATTACAGTGCTTGGACTGTAAATATCAAGTCATTCATGGGGTGGTGTGTGTGTGTTATTAGTGCATGGACTATAAATATCAACAATCATTCATGGGGTGGTGGGTGGCATTACAGTGCTTGGACTGTAAATATCAACAGTCATTCAAGGGGTGATAGGTGTGTGGGTGTCATTACCATGCTTGAACTGTAAATATCAACAGTCATTCATGGGGTGGTGGGTGTTTGGGTATCATTACAGTGCTTGGACTATAAATATCAACAGTCAATCATGGGATGGTGGGTGTAAGGGTGTCATTACAGTGCTTGGACTGTAAATATTAACAGTCATTCATGGGGTGGTGGGTGTGTGGGTCTCATTATATTGCTTGGACAGTAAATATCAACAGTCATTCATAAGGTGATGGGTGTGTGAGTGTCATTACAGAGCTTTGACTGTAAATATCTTCAGTCATTCTTGGGGTGGTGGGTGTGTGGGTGTCATTACATTGCTTGGACTGTAAATATCAACAGTTATTTATGGGGTGGTGGGTTTGTGGGTGTCATCACAGTGCTTGGACTGAAAATATCATCAGTCATTCATGAGGTAGTGGGTGTGTGGGTGTCATTACAGTGTTTTGATTGTAAATACCAACAGTCATTCATAGGGTGGTGGGTGTCATTAGAGTGCTTGGACTGTAAATATCAACAGTCATTCAAGGGGTGGTGGGTGTGTGGGTGTCATTACAGTGCTTTGACTGTAAATATTAACAGTCATTTATGGGGTGGTGGGTGTGGGTGTCATTACAGTGTTTTAACTGCAGATATCAACAGTCATTCATAGGGTGGTGGGTGTCATTAGAGTGCTTGGACTGTAAATATCAATAGTTATTTATAGGATGGTGGGTTTGTGGGTGTCATGACAGTGCTTGGACTGTAAATATCAACAGTCATTCATAGGG
Organism: Petrolisthes cinctipes; assembly: GCA_033782935.1. NCBI lineage: Eukaryota > Metazoa > Arthropoda > Malacostraca > Decapoda > Porcellanidae > Petrolisthes > Petrolisthes cinctipes. The sequence goes on from JAWQEG010000230.1 coordinate 5,931,883, forward strand.
TGGTGGGTGTTTGGGTGTCAATACAGTGCTTGGACTGTAAATATCAACAGACAATCATTGGGTGGTGAGTTTGTGAGTGTCATTACAGTGCTTGGACTGTAAATATCAATAGGAATTCATGGGGTGGTAGGTGTGCGGGTGTCATTACAGTGTTTTGACTGTAAATATCAACAGTCATTTATGGGGTGGTGAGTGTGTGGGTGTCATTACAGTTCTTGGACTGTAAATATCAACCATCATTCATTGGGTGGTGGATGTGTGGGTGTCATTACAGTGCTTTGACTGTAAATATCAACAGTCATTTATAGGGTTGTGGGTGTCATTAGAGTTCTTGGAATGTAAATATTAACAGTCATTCATGGGGTGGTGGGTGTGTAGATGTCATTACAGTGCTTGAACTGAAAATATCAAAAATCATTCTTGGGGTTGTGGGTGTGTGGGTGTCATTAGAGTGCTTAGACTATAAATATCAACAGTCATTAATGGGGTTGTGGTTGTGTGGCTGTCATTACAGTTCTTGGACGGTAAATATTAACAGTCATTCATAAGGTGGTGGATGTGTGAGTGTCATTACAGAGCTTGGACTGTAATTATCAACAATTATTCATGGGGTGGTGGGTGTGTGTGTGTCAATACAGTGCTTGGACTGTAAATATCAACAATCATTCTTGGGGTGGTGGGTGTGTTGGTGTCATTAGAGTGCTTAGACTGTAAATATCAACAGTCATTAATGGGGTTGTGGGTGTGTGGCTGTCATTACAGAGCTTGGACTGTAAATATCAACAGTCATTCATGGGGCAGTGGGTGTGTTGGCGTTATTACAGTGTTTTAATTGTAAATATCAACAGTCATTCGTAGGGTGGTGTATGTCATTAGTGTGTTTGGACTGTAAATATCAACAGTCATTAATGGAGTGGTGGGTGTGTGGGTGTCATTACAGAGCTTGAACTGTAAATATCAACCATAATACATGGGGTGGTCAGTGTGTGGGTGTCATTACAGTGCTTTGACTGTAAATATCAACAGTCATTCATGGGGTAGTGGGTGTGAGGGTGTCATTATAGTGCTAGGACTGTAAATATCAACCGTCATTCATGGGGGGGTGGGGGGGGTGTCATTATAGTGCTTGGACTGTAAATATCAATAGTAATTCATGGGGTGGTTGGTGTGTTTGTGTCATTACAGTGCTTGGACTGAAAATATCAACCGTCATTTATGGTGTGGTTTGTGTGTGGGTGTCATTACAGTGCTTGGACTGTAAATCTCAACAGTCATTCATAGGGTGGTGGGTGTGTGAGTGTCATTACAGAGCTTAGACTGTAAATATCTACAGTCATTCATAGGGTGTTGGGTGTCATTAGAGTGCTTGGACAGTACATATTAACAGTTATTCATGGGGTGGTGGGTGTGTTGGTGTCTCTACAGTGCTTGGACTGTAAATATCAACAATAATTCACGGAGTGGTGGGTGTGGGGGTGTCATTACAGTGCTTTGAATGTAAATATCAACAGTCATTTATGGGTTGGTAGGTGTGTAGGTGTCATTATGGTGTTTGAACTGTAAATATCCACAGTCATTCATGTGGTAGTGGGTGTGTGGGTGTCATTACAGAGCTTGGACTGTAAATATCAAGTCATTCATGGGGTGGTGTGTGTGTGTTATTAGTGCATGGACTATAAATATCAACAGTCATTCATGTGGTGGTGGGTGGCATTACAGTGCTTGGACTGTAAATATCAACAGTCATTCAAGAGGTGATAGGTGTGTGGATGTCATTACCATGCTTGAACTGTAAATATCAACAGTCATTCATGGGGTGGTGGGTGTTTGGGTGTCATTACAGTGCTTGGACTATAAATATCAACAGTCAATCATGGGATGGTGGGTGTTGGGGTGTCATTACAGTGCTTGGACTGTAAATATTAACAGTCATTCATGGGGTGGTGGGTGTGTGGGTGTCATTATATTGCTTGGACAGTAAATATCAACAGTCATTTATGGGGTGGTGGGTGTGTGGGTGTCAATACAGTGCTTGCACTGAAAATATCGACTGTCATTAATGGGGTAGTGGGTGTGTGGGTGTCATTGCAGTGCTTGGACTGTAAATATCAACAGTCATTCATAAGGTTATAGGTGTGTGAGTGTCATTACAGAGCTTTGACTGTAAATATCAACAGTCATTTATGGGGTAGTGGTTGTGTGGGTGTCATTACAGTGCTTGGACTGCAAATATCAACCATAATTCATGGGATAGTGGGTGTGTTGGTGTCATTACAGTGTTTTGATTGTAATTATCAACAGTCATTCATAGGGTGGTGGGTGTCATTACAGTGCTTGGACTGTAAATATCAACAGTCATTTATGGGGTAGTGGTTGTGTGGGTGTCATTACAGTGCTTGGACTGCAAATATCAACCATAATTCATGGGATAGTGGGTGTGGGGGTGTCATTTCAGTGCTTGGACTGTAAATATCAACCATCATTCATTGGGTGGTGGGTGTGTGGGTGTCATTTCAGTGTTTAGATTGTAAATATCAACAGTCATTCATAGGGTGGTGGGTGTCATTAGAGTGCTTGTACTGTAAATATAAACAGTCATTCTTGGGGTGGTGGGTGTGTGGGTGTCATTACAGTGCTTGGACTATAAATATCAACCGTCATTTATGGAGTGGTGGGTGTGTGGGTGTCATTACAGTGCTTGGACTGTAAATATCAACCATCATTCATTGGGTGGTGGGTGTGTGGGTGTCATATCAGTGTTTAGATTGTAAATATCAACAGTCATTCATAGGGTGGTGGGTGTCATTAGAGTGCTTGTACTGTAAATATAAACAGTCATTCTTGGGGTGTTGGGTGTGTGGGTGTCATTACAGTGCTTGGACTTTAAATATCAACCGTCATTTATGGGGTGGTGGGTGTGTGGGTGTCATTACAGTGCTTTGACTGTAAATATCAACAGTCATTTATAGGGTGGTGGATGTGTGTGTCTTTGTAGAGCTTGGACTGTAAATATCCACAGTCATTCATGGAATGGTGGGTGTCATTTGAGTGCTTGGACTATAAGTATCAACAGTTATTTATGGGGTGGTGGGTTTGTGGGTGTCATGACAGTGCTTGGACTGAAAATATCATCAGTCATTCATGAGGTAGCGGGTGTGTGGGTGTCATTACAGTGTTTTGATTGTAAATACCAACAGTCATTCATAGGGTTGTGGGTGTCATTAGAGTGCTTGGACTGTAAATATCAACAGTCATTCAAGGGGTGGTGGGTGTGTGGGTGTCATTACAGTGCTTTGACTGTAAATATCAACAGCCATTTATGGGGTGGTGGGTGTGGGTGTCATTACAGTGTTTTAACTGTAAATATCAACAGTCATTCATGGAATGGTGGGTGTCATTTGAGTGCTTGGACTATAAGTATCAACAGTTATTTATGGGGTGGTGGGTTTGTGGGTGTCATGACAGTGCTTGGACTGAAAATATCATCATTCATTCATGAGGTAGCGGGTGTGTGGGTGTCATTACAGTGTTTTGATTGTAAATACCAACAGTCATTCATAGGGTGGTGGGTGTCATTAGAGTGCTTGGACTGTAAATATCAACAGTCATTCAAAGGGTGGTGGGTGTCACTAGAGTGCTTGGACTGTAAATATCAATAGTTATTTATAGGGTGGTGGGTTTCTGGGTGTCATGACAGTGCCTGGACAGTAAATATCAACAGTCATTCATAGGGTGGTGGGTGTTTGGGTGTCAATACAGTGCGTGGACTGTAAATATCAACAGACAATCATTGGGTGGTGAGTTTGTGAGTGTCATTACAGTGCTTGGACTGTAAATATCAATAGTAATTCATGGGGTGGTAGGTGTGCGGGTGTCATTACAGTGTTTTGACTGTAAATATCAACAGTCATTTATGGGGTGGTGAGTGTGTGGGTGTCATTACAGTTCTTAGACTGTAAATATCAACCATCATTCATTGGGTAGTGGGTGTGTGGGTGTCATTACAGTGCTTTGACTGTAAATATCAACAGTCATTTAGAGGGTTGTGGGTGTCATAAGAGTTCTTGGACTGTAAATATTAACAGTCATTCATGGGGTGGTGGGTGTGTAGATGTCATTACAGTGCTTGAACTGAAAATATCAACAGTCATTTATGGGGTGGTGGGTGTGTGGGTTTCATTACAGTGCTTGGACTATAATTATCAACCATCATTAATGGGGTGGTGGGTGTGTGGGTGTCATTACAGTGCTTGGACTGTAAATATCAACAGTCATTCATAGGGTGGTGGGTGTGTGAGTGTCATTACAGAGCTTGGACTGTAATTATCAACAATCATTCATGGGGTGGTTAGTGTGTGGGTGTCAATACAGTGCTTGGACTGTAAATATAAAAAATCATTCTTGGGGTGGTGAGTGTGTGGGTGTCATTAGAGTGCTTAGACTATAAATATCAACAGTCATAAGGGGGTTGTGGTTGTGTGGCTGTCATTACAGTGCTTGGACAGTAAATATCAACAGTCATTCATAGGGTGGTGGGTGTGTAAGTGTCATTACAGAGCTTGGACTGTAATTATCAACAATTATTCATGGGGTGGTTGGTTTGTGGGTGTCAATACAGTGCTTGGACTGTAAATATCAACAATCAATCTTGGGGTGGTGGGTGTGTGGGTGTAATTAGAGTGCTTAGACTGTAAATATCATCAGTCATTAATGGTGTTGTGGGTGTGTGGCTGTCATTACAGAGCTTGGACTGTAAATATCAACAGTCATTCATGGGGCGGTGGGTGTGTTGGCGTTATTTCAGTGTTTTAATTGTAAATATCAACAATCATTCGTAGGGTGGTGTATGTCATTAGAGTGTTTGGACTGTAAATATCAACAGTCATTAATGGAGTGGTGGGTGTGTGGGTGTCATTACAGAGCTTGAACTGTAAATATCAACCATAATTCATGGGGTGGTTGGTGTGTTGGTGTCATTACAGTGCTTGGACTGTAAATATCAAGTTATTCATAGTGTGGTGGGTGTGTGTTTTTCATTATTGCTTGGACTGTAAATATCAACCATCATTCATTGGGTGGTGGATGTGTGGTTGTCATTACAGTGCTTGGACTGAAAATATCAACAGTCATTCATGGGGTGGTGGGTGTATGGGCGTCATTACAGTGTTTTGATTGTAAATATCAACAGTCATTCATAGGGTGGTAGGTGTCATTATAGTGCTTGTACTGTAAATATGAACAGTCATTCATGGGGTGGTGGGTGTGTGGGTGTCATTACAGTGCTTGGACTGTAAATATCAACCGTCATTTATGGGGTGGTGGTTGTGTGGGTGTCATTACTGTGCTTTGACTGTAAATATCAACAGTCATTTATGGGATGGTGGATGTCATTTGAGTGCTTGGACAGTACATATTAACAGTTATTCATGGGGTGGTGGGTGTGTTGGTGTCTCTACAGTGCTTGGACTGTAAATATCAACAATAATTCATGGAGTGGTGGGTGTGGTGGTGTCATTACAGTGCTTTGAATGTAAATATCAACAGTCATTCATGGGGTGGTGGGTGTGTAGGTGTCATTATGGTGTTTGAACTGTAAATGTCCACAGTCATTCATGTGGTAGTGGGTGTGTGGGTGTCATTACAGTGCTTGGACTGCAAATATCAAGTCATTCATGGGGTGGTGTGTGTGTGTTATTAGTGCATGGACTATAAATATCAACAGTCATTCATGGGGTGGTGGGTTGCATTACAGTGCTTGGACTGTAAATATCAACAGTCATTCAAGAGGTGATAGGTGTGTGGGAGTCATTACCATGCTTGAACTGTAAATATCAACAGTCATTCATGGGGTGGTGGGTGTTTGGGTGTCATTACAGTGCTTGGACTATAAATATCAACAGTCAATCATGGGATGGTGGGTGTTGGGGTGTCATTACAGTGCTTGGACTGTAAATATTAACAGTCATTCATGGGGTGGTGGGTGTGTGGGTCTCATTATATTGTTTGGACAGTAAATATCAATAGTCATTTATGGGGTGGTGGATGTGTGGGTGTCAATACAGTGCTTGGACTGAAAATATCGACTGTCATTAATGGGGTAGTTGGTGTGTGGGTTTCATTGTAGTGCTTGGACTGTAAATATCAACAGTCATTCATAAGGTTATGGGTGTGTGAGTGTCATTACAGAGCTTTGACTGTAAATATCTTCAGTCATTCTTGGGGTGGTGGGTGTGTGGGTGTCATTACATTGCTTGGACTGTAAATATCAACAGTTATTCATGGGTTGGTGGGTGTGTTGGGGTCATTACAGTGTTTTGATTGTAATTATCAACAGTCATTCATAGGGTGGTGGGTGTCATTACAGTGCTTGGACTGTAAATATGAACAGTCATTTATGGGGTAGTGGTTGTTTGGGTGTCATTACAGTGCTTGGACTGCAAATATCAACCATAATTCATGGGATAGAGGGTGTGGGGGTGTCATTACAGTGCTTGGACTGTAAATATCAACCATCATTCATTGGGTGGTGGGTGTGTGGGTGTCATATCAGTGTTTAGATTGTAAATATCAACAGTCATTCATAGGGTGGTGGGTGTCATTAGAGTGCTTGTACTGTAAATATAAACAGTCATTCTTGGGGTGTTGGGTGTGTGGGTGTCATTACAGTGCTTGGACTATAAATATCAACCGTCATTTATGGGGTGGTGGGTGTGTGGGTGTCATTACAGTGCTTTGACTGTAAATATCAACAGTCATTTAGAGGGTGGTGATGTGTGTGTCTTTGTAGTGCTTGGACTGTAAATATCCACAGTCATTCATGGAATGGTGGGTGTCATTTGAGTGCTTGGACTATAAGTATCAACAGTTATTTATGGGGTTGTGGGTTTGTGGGTGTCATGACAGTGCTTGGACTGAAAATATCATCAGTCATTCATGAGGTAGCGGGTGTGTGGGTGTCATTACAGTGTTTTGATTGTAAATACCAACAGTCATTCATAGGGTGGTGGGTGTCATTAGAGTGCTTGGACTGTAAATATCAACAGTCATTCAAGGGGTGGTGGGTGTGTGGGTTTCATTACAGTGCTTTGACTGTAAATATCAACAGCCATTTATGGGGTGGTGGGTGTGGGTGTCATTACAGTGTTTTAACTGTAAATATCAACAGTCATTCATGGAATGGTGGGTGTCATTTGAGTGCTTGGACTATAAGTATCAACAGTTATTTATGGGGTGGTGGGTTTGTGGGTGTCATGACAGTGCTTGGACTGAACATATCATTAGTCATTCATGAGGTAGCGGGTGTGTGGGTGTCATTACAGTGTTTTGATTGTAAATACCAACAGTCATTCATAGGGTGGTGGGTGTCATTAGAGTGCTTGGACTGTAAATATCAACAGTCATTCAAGGGATGGTGGGTGTGTGGGTGTCATTACAGTGCTTTGACTGTAAATATCAACAGTCATTCATAGGGTGGTGGGTGTCACTAGAGTGCTTGGACTGTAAATATCAACAGTTATTTATAGGGTGGTGGGTTTCTGGGTGTCATGACAGTGCCTGGACAGTAAATATCAACAGTCATTCATAGGGTGGTGGGTGTTTGGGTGTCAATACAGTGCGTGGACTGTAAATATCAACAGACAATCATTGGGTGGTGAGTTTGTGAGTGTCATTACAGTGCTTGGACTGTAAATATCAATAGTAATTCATGGGGTGGTAGGTGTGCGGGTGTCATTACAGTGTTTTGACTGTAAATATCAACAGTCATTTATGGGGTGGTGAGTGTGTGGGTGTCATTACAGTTCTTAGACTGTAAATATCAACCATCATTCATTGGGTGGTGGGTGTGTGGGTGTCATTACAGTGCTTTGACTGTAAATATCAACAGTCATTTAGAGGGTTGTGGGTGTCATAAGAGTTCTTGGACTGTAAATATTAACAGTCATTCATGGGGTGGTGGGTGTGTAGATGTCATTACAGTGCTTGAACTGAAAATATCAACAGTCATTTATGGGGTTGTGGGTGTGTGGGTTTCATTACAGTGCTTGGACTATAATTATCAACCATCATTAATGGGGTGGTGGGTGTGTGGGTGTCATTACAGTGCTTGGACGGTAAATATCAACAGTCATTCATAGGGTGGTGGGTGTGTGAGTGTCATTACAGAGCTTGGACTGTAATTATCAACAATCATTCATGGGGTGGTTAGTGTGTGGGTGTCAATACAGTGCTTGGACTGTAAATATCAAAAATCATTCTTGGGGTGGTGGGTGTGTGGGTGTCATTAGAGTGCTTAGACTATAAATATCAACAGTCATTAGGGGGTTGTGGTTGTGTGGCTGTCATTACAGTGCTTGGACAGTAAATATCAACAGTCATTCATAGGGTGGTGGGTGTGTGAGTGTCATTACAGAGCTTGGACTGTAATTATCAACAATTATTCATGGGGTGGTTGGTTTGTGGGTGTCAATACAGTGCTTGGACTGTAAATATCAACAATCAATCTTGGGGTGGTGGGTGTGTGGGTGTAATTAGAGTGCTTAGACTGTAAATATCATCAGTCATTAATGGTGTTGTGGGTGTGTGGCTGTCATTACAGAGCTTGGACTGTAAATATCAACAGTCATTCATGGGGCGGTGGGTGTGTTGGCGTTATTTCAGTGTTTTAATTGTAAATATCAACAATCATTCGAAGGGTGGTGTATGTCATTAGAGTGTTTGGTCTGTAAATATCAACAGTCATTCATGGGGTGGTGGGTGTGTGGGTGTCATTACAGAGCTTGAACTGTAAATATCAACCATAATTCATGGGGTGGTCAGTGTGTGGGTGTCATTGCAGTGCTTTGACTGTAAATATCAACAGTCATTCACGGGGTAGTGGGTGTGAGGGTGTCATTACAGTGCTTGGACTGTAAATATCAACAGTCATTCATCGGGGGGTGGGTGTGTGGGTGTCATTATAGTGCTTGGACTGTAAATATAAATAGTAATTCATGGGGTGGTTGGTGTGTTGGTGTCATTACAGTGCTTGGACTGTAAATATCAAGTTATTCATAGTGTGGTGGGTGTGTGTTTTTCATTATTGCTTGGACTGTAAATATCAACCATCATTCATTGGGTGGTGGATGTGTGGGTGTCATTACAGTGCTTGGACTGAAAATATCAACAGTCATTCATGGGGTGGTGGGTGTGTGGGCGTCATTACAGTGTTTTGATTGTAAATATCAACAGTCATTCATAGGGTGGTAGGTGTCATTATATTGCTTGTACTGTAAATATGAACAGTCATTCATGGGGTGGTGGGTGTGTGGGTGTCATTACAGTGCTTGGACTGTAAATATCAACCGTCATTTATGGGGTGGTGGTTGTGTGGGTGTCATTACAGTGCTTTGACTGTAAATATCAACAGTCATTTATGGGATGGTGGATGTCATTTGAGTGCTTGGACAGTACATATTAACAGTTATTCATGGGGTGGTGGGTGTGTTGGTGTCTCTACAGAGCTTGGACTGTAAATATCAACAATAATTCATGGAGTGGTGGGTGTGGTGGTGTCATTACAGTGCTTTGAATGTAAATATCAACAGTCATTCATGGGGTGGTGGGTGTGTAGGTGTCATTATGGTGTTTGAACTGTAAATGTCCACAGTCATTCATGTGGTAGTGGGTGTGTGGGTGTCATTACAGTGCTTGGACTGTAAATATCAAGTCATTCATGGGGTGGTGTGTGTGTGTTATTAGTGCATGGACTATAAATATCAACAGTCATTCATGGGGTGGTGGGTGGCATTACAGTGCTTGGACTGTAAATATCAACAGTCATTCAAGAGGTGATAGGTGTGTGGGAGTCATTACCATGCTTGAACTGTAAATATCAACAGTCATTCATGGGGTGGTGGGTGTTTGGGTGTCATTACAGTGCTTGGACTATAAATATCAACAGTCAATCATGGGATGGTGGGTGTTGGGGTGTCATTACAGTGCTTGGACTGTAAATATTAACAGTCATTCATGGGGTGGTGGGTGTGTGGGTCTCATTATATTGCTTGGACAGTAAATATCAATAGTCATTTATGGGGTGGTGGATGTGTGGGTGTCAATACAGTGCTTGGACTGAAAATATCGACTGTCATTAATGGGGTAGTGGGTGTGTGGGTGTCATTGCAGTGCTTGGACTGTAAATATCAACAGTCATTCATAAGGTTATGGGTGTGTGAGTGTCATTACAGAGCTTTGACTGTAAATATATTCAGTCATTCTTGGGGTGGTGGGTTTGTGGGTGTCATTACATTGCTTGGACGGTAAATATCAACAGTCATTCATAGGGTGGTGGGTGTGTGAGTGTCATTACAGAGCTTGGACTGTAATTATCAACAATTATTCATGGGGTGGTTGGTTTGTGGGTGTCAATACAGTGCTTGGACTGTAAATATCAACAATCATTCTTGGGGTGGTGGGTGTGTGGGTGTAATTAGAGTGCTTAGACTGTAAATATCATCAGTCATTAATGGTGTTGTGGGTGTGTGGCTGTCATTACAGAGCTTGGACTGTAAATATCAACAGTCATTCATGGGGCGGTGGGTGTGTTGGCGTTATTTCAGTGTTTTAATTGTAAATATCAACAATCATTCGTAGGGTGGTGTATGTCATTAGAGTGTTTGGACTGTAAATATCAACAGTCATTAATGGAGTGGTGGGTGTGTGGGTGTCATTACTGAGCTTGAACTGTAAATATCAACCATAATTCATGGGGTGGTCAGTGTGTGGGTGTCATTGCAGTGCTTTGACTGTAAATATCAACAGTCATTCATGGGGTAGTGGGTGTGAGGGTGTCATTACAGTGCTTGGACTGTAAATATCAACAGTCATTCATGGGGGGGTGGGTGTGTGGGTGTCATTATAGTGCTTGGACTGTAAATATCAATAGTAATTCATGAGGTGGTTGGTGTGTTGGTGTCATTACAGTGCTTGGACTGTAAATATCAAGTTATTCATAGTGTGGTGGGTGTGTGTTTTTCATTATTGCTTGGACTGTAAATATCAACCATCATTCATTGGGTGGTGGGTGTGTGGGTGTCATTACAGTGCTTGGATTGTAAATATCAACAGTCATTCATGGGGTGGTTGGTGTGTGGGCGTCATTACAGTGTTTTGATTGTAAATATCAACAGTCATTCATAGGGTGGTAGGTGTCATTATAGTGCTTGTACTGTAAATATGAACAGTCATTCATGGGGTGGTGGGTGTGTGGGTGTCATTACAGTGCTTGGACTGTAAATATCAACCGTCATTTATTGGGTGGTGGTTGTGTGGGTGTCATTACAGTGCTTTGACTGTAAATATCAACAGTCATTTATGGGATGGTGGATGTCATTTGAGTGCTTGGACAGTACATATTAACAGTTATTCATGGGGTGGTGGGTGTGTTGGTGTCTCTACAGTGCTTGGACTGTAAATATCAACAATAATTCATGGAGTGGTGGGTGTGGTGGTGTCATTACAGTGCTTTGAATGTAAATATCAACAGTCATTCATGGGGTGGTGGGTGTGTAGGTGTCATTATGGTGTTTGAACTGTAAATGTCCACAGTCATTCATGTGGTAGTGGGTGTGTGGGTGTCATTACAGTGCTTGGACTGTAAATATCAAGTCATTCATGGGGTGGTGTGTGTGTGTTATTAGTGCATGGACTATAAATATCAACAGTCATTCATGGGGTGGTGGGTGGCATTACAGTGCTTGGACTGTAAATATCAACAGTCATTCAAGAGGTGATAGGTGTGTGGGTGTCATTACCATGCTTGAACTGTAAAAATCAACAGTCATTCATGGGGTGGTGGGTGTTTGGGTGTCATTACAGTGCTTGGACTATAAATATCAACAGTCAATCATGGGATGGTGGGTGTTGTGGTGTCATTACAGTGCTTGGACTGTAAATATTAACAGTCATTCATGGGGTGGTGGGTGTGTGGGTCTCATTATATTGCTTGGACAGTAAATATCAATAGTCATTTATGGTGTGGTGGATGTGTGGGTGTCAATACAGTGCTTGGACTGAAAATATCGACTGTCATTAATGGGGTAGTTGGTGTGTGGGTGTCATTGCAGTGCTTGGACTGTAAATATCAACAGTCATTCATAAGGTTATGGGTGTGTGAGTGTCATTACAGAGCTTTGACTGTAAATATCTTCAGTCATTCTTGGGGTGGTGGGTGTGTGGGTGTCATTACATTGCTTGGACTGTAAATATCAACAGTTATTCATGGGTTGGTGGGTGTGTTGGTGTCATTACAGTGTTTTGATTGTAATTATCAACAGTCATTCATAGGGTGGTGGGTGTCATTACAGTGCTTGGACTGTAAATATGAACAGTCATTTATGGGGTAGTGGTTGTGTGGGTGTCATTACAGTGCTTGGACTGCAAATATCAACCATAATTCATGGGATAGAGGGTGTGGGGGTGTCATTACAGTGCTTGGACTGTAAATATCAACCATCATTCATTGGGTGGTGGGTGTGTGGGTGTCATATCAGTGTTTAGATTGTAAATATCAACAGTCATTCATAGGGTGGTGGGTGTCATTAGAGTGCTTGTACTGTAAATATAAACAGTCATTCTTGGGGTGTTGGGTGTGTGGGTGTCATTACAGTGCTTGGACTATATATATCAACCGTCATTTATGGGGTGGTGGGTGTGTGGGTGTCATTACAGTGCTTTGACTGTAAATATCAACAGTCATTTATAGGGTGGTGGATGTGTGTGTCTTTGTAGTGCTTGGACTGTAAATATCCACAGTCATTCATGGAATGGTGGGTGTCATTTGAGTGCTTGGACTATAAGTATCAACAGTTATTTATGGGGTGGTGGGTTTGTGGGTGTCATGACAGTGCTTGGACTGAAAATATCATCAGTCATTCATGAGGTAGCGGGTGTGTGGGTGTCATTACAGTGTTTTGATTGTAAATACCAACAGTCATTCATAGGGTGGTGTGTGTCATTAGAGTGCTTGGACTGTAAATATCAACAGTCATTCAAGGGGTGGTGGGTGTGTGGGTGTCATTACAGTGCTTTGACTGTAAATATCAACAGCCATTTATGGGGTGGTGGGTGTGGGTGTCATTACAGTGTTTTAACTGTAAATATCAACAGTCATTCATAGGGTGGTGGGTGTCATTAGAGTGCTTGGACTGTAAATATCAACAGTTATTTATAGGGTGGTGGGTTTCTGGGTGTCATGACAGTGCTTGGAATGTAAATATCAACAGTCATTCATAGGGTGGTGGGTGTTTGGGTGTCAATACAGTGCTTGGACTGTAAATATCAACAGACAATCATTGGGTGGTGAGTTTGTGAGTGTCATTACAGTGCTTGGACTGTAAATATCAATAGTAATTCATGGGGTGGTAGGTGTGCGGTTGTTATTACAGTGTTTTGACTGTAAATATCAAAAGTCATTTATGGGGTGGTGAGTGTGTGGGTGTCATTACAATTCTTGGACTGTAAATATCAACCATCATTCATTGGGTGGTGGGTGTGTGGGTGTCATTACAGTGCTTTGACTGTAAATATCAACAGTCATTTAGAGGGTTGTGGGTGTCATTAGAGTTCTTGGACTGTAAATATTAACAGTCATTCATGGGGTGGTGGGTGTGTAGATGTCATTACAGTGCTTGGACTGAAAATATCAACAGTCATTTATGGGGTGGTGGGTGTATGGATTTCATTACAGTGCTTGGACTATAATTATCAACCATCATTAATGGGGTGGTGGGTGTGTGGGTGTCATTACAGTGCTTGGACGGTAAATATCAACAGTCATTCAAAGGGTGGTGGGTGTGTGAGTGTCATTACAGAGCTTGGACTGTACATATCAACAATCATTCATGGGGTGGTTAGTGTGTGGGTGTCAATACAGTGCTTGGACTGTAAATATCAAAAATCATTCTTTGGGTGGTGGGTGTGTAGGTGTCATTAGAGTGCTTAGACTGTAAATATCAACAGTCATTAATGTGGTTGTGGTTGTGTGGCTGTCATTACAGTGCTTGGACGGTAAATATCAACAGTCATTCATAGGGTGGTGGGTGTGTGAGTGTCATTACAGAGCTTGGACTGTAATTATCAACAATTATTCATGGGGTGGTTGGTTTGTGGGTGTCAATACAGTGCTTGGACTGTAAATATCAACAATCATTCTTGGGGTGGTGGGTGTGTGGGTGTAATTAGAGTGCTTAGACTGTAAATATCATCAGTCATTAATGGTGTTGTGGGTGTGTGGCTGTCATTACAGAGCTTGGACTGTAAATATCAACAGTCATTCATGGGGCGGTGGGTGTGTTGGCGTTATTTCAGTGTTTTAATTGTAAATATCAACAGTCATTCGTAGGGTGGTGTATGTCATTAGAGTGTTTGGACTGTAAATATCAACAGTCATTAATGGAGTGGTGGGTGTGTGGGTGTCATTACAGAGCTTGAACTGTAAATATCAACCATAATTCATGGGGTGGTCAGTGTGTGGGTGTCATTGCAGTGCTTTGACTGTAAATATCAACAGTCATTCATGGGGTAGTGGGTGTGAGGGTGTCATTACAGTGCTTGGACTGTAAATATAAACAGTCATTCATGGGGGGGTGGGTGTGTGGGTGTCATTAAAGTGCTTGGACTGTAAATATCAATAGTAATTCATGGGGTGGTTGGAGTGTTGGTGTCATTACAGTGCTTGGACTGTAAATATCAAGTTATTCATAGTGTGGTGGGTGTGTGTTTTTCATTATTGCTTGGACTGTAAATATCAACCATCATTTATAGGGTGGTGGGTGTGTAGGTGTTATTACAGTGCTTGCACTGTAAATATCAACCGTCATTCAAGGGGTGGTGAGTGTGTGGGTGTCATTACAGTTCTTGGACTGTAAATATCAATCATCATTCATTGGGTGGTGGGTGTGTGGGTGTCATTACAGTGCTTGGACTGAAAATATCAACAGTCATTCATGGGGTGGTGGGTGTGTGGGCGTCATTACAGTGTTTTGATTGTAAATATCAACAGTCATTCATAGGGTGGTAGGTGTCATTAGAGTGCTTGTACTGTAAATATGAACAGTCATTCATGGGGTGGTGGGTGTGTGGGTGTCATTACAGTGCTTGGACTGTAAATATCAA
The DNA here is from genome assembly GCA_033782935.1 of Petrolisthes cinctipes. Classification (NCBI taxonomy): domain Eukaryota; kingdom Metazoa; phylum Arthropoda; class Malacostraca; order Decapoda; family Porcellanidae; genus Petrolisthes; species Petrolisthes cinctipes. Next base: position 5,947,036 of record JAWQEG010000230.1, read on the forward strand.
TCGTCATTTATGGGGTGGTGGGTGTGTGGGTGTCATTACAGTGCTTTGACTGTAAATATCAACAGTCATTTATGGGATGGTGGATGTGTGTGTCTTTATAGTGCTTGGACTGTAAATATCAACAGTCCTTCATGGGGTGGTGGGTGTCATTAGAGTGCTTGGACTATAAGTATCAACAGTCATTTATGGGGTGGTGGGTGTGTGGGTTTCATTACAGGTCTTGGACTATAAATATCAACCGTAATTAATGGGGTGGAGGGTGTGTGGGTGTCATTACAGTGCTTGGACGGTAAATATCAACAGCCATTCATAGTGTGGTGTGTGTGTGAGTGTCATTACAGAGCTTGGACTGTAATTATCAACAATCATTCATGGGGTGGTGGGTGTATGGGTGTCATTACAGTGCTTGGACTGTAAATATCAACAATCATTCTTGGGGTGGTGGGTGTGTGGGTGTCATTAGAGTGCTTAGACTGTAAATATCAACAGTCATTAATGGGGTTGTGGGTGTGTGGCTGTCATTACAGTGCTTGGATGGTAAATATCAACAGTCATTTATAGGGTGGTGGGTGTGTGAGTGTCATTACAGAGCTTGGACTGTAATTATCAACAATTATTCATGGGGTGGTGGGTGTGTGGGTGTCAATACAGTGCTTGGACTGTAAATATCAACAATCATTCTTGGGGTGGTGGGTGTGTGGGTAGCATTAGAGTGCTTAGACTGCAAATATCAACAGTCATTAATGGGGTGGTGGGTGTGAGGGTGTCATTACAGTGCTTGGACTGTAAATATCAACAGTAATTCATGGGGTGGTTGGGGTGTGGGTGTCATTACAGTGCTTAAACTGTAAATATCAAGTTATTCATAGAGTGGTGGGTGTGTGTTTTTCATTATTGCTTGGACTGTAAATATCAAATATCATTTATGGGTTGGTGGGTGTGTGGGTGTTATTAAACTGCTTGGACTGTAAATATCAAAAGTCATTCATGGGGTGGTAAGTGTGTGGGTGTCATTACAGTTCTTGGACTGTAAATATCAACCATCATTCATTGGGTGGTGGGTGTGTGGGTGTCTTTACAGTGCTTGGACTGAAAATATCAACAGTCATTCATGGGGTGGTGGGTGTGTGCGCGTCATTACAGTGTTTTGATTGTAAATGTCAACAGTCATTCATAGGGTGGTGGGTGTCATTAGAGTGCTTGTACTGTAAATATGAACAGTCATTCATGGGGTGGTGGGTGTGTGGGTGTCATTACAGTGCTTGGACTGTAAATATCAACCATCATTTATCGGGTGGTGGGTGTGTGGGTGTCATTACAGTGCTTTGACTGTAAATATCAACAGTCATTTATGGGGTGGTGGATGTGTGTGTCTTTATAGTGCTTGGACTGTAAATATCAACAGTCATTCATGGAATGGTGGGTGTCATTAGAGTGCTTGGACTATAAGTATCAACAGTTATTTATGGGGTGGTGGGTTTGTGGGTCTTATGACAGTGCTTGGACTGAAAATATCATCAGTCATTCATGGGGTAGTGGGTGTGTGGGTGTCATTACAGTGTTTTGATTGTAAATACCAACAGTCATTCATAGTGTGGTGGGTGTCATTAGAGTGCTTGGACTGTAAATATCAACAGTCATTCAAGGGGTGGTGGGTGTGTGGGTGTCATTACAGTGCTTTGACTGTAAATATCAACAGTCATTTATGGGGTGGTTGGTGTGGGTGTCATTACAGTGTTTTGACTGTAAATATCAACAGTTATTTATAGGGTGGTGGGTTTGTGGGTGTCATAACAATGCTTGGACTGTAAATATCAACAGTCTTTTATAGAGTGGTGGGTGTTTGGGTGTCATTACAGTGCTTGGACTGTAAATATCAACAGACAATCATTGAATGGTGGGTTTGTGAGTGTCATTACAGTGCTTGGACTGTAAATATCAATAGTAATTCATGGGGTGGTAGGTGTGTGGGTGTCATTACAGTGTTTTGACTGTAAATATCAACAGTCATTTATGGGGTGGTGTGTGTGTGGGTGTCATTACAGTTCTTGGACTGTAAATATCAACTATCATTCATTGGGTGGTGTGTGTGTGGGTGTCATTACAGTGCTTGTACTGTTAATATTAACAGTCAGTCATGGGGTAGTGGGTGTGTGGATGTCAGTAGAGTGCTTGGACTGAAAATTTCAACAGTCATTTATGTGGTGGTGGGTGTGTGGGTGTCATTACAGTGTTTTGATTATAAATATGAACAGTCTTTCATAGGACGGTTGGTGTCATTAGAGTGCTTGGACTGTAAATATCAACCATCATTTATGGGGTGGTGGGTGTGGGTGTCATTACAGTGCTTGTACTGAAAATATCAACAGTAATTTATGGGGTGGTGGGTGTGTGTGTCATTATAGTGCTTGGACTGTAAATAACAACAGTCATTCATGGGGTGGTGGGTGTGTGGGTGTCAGTAAAGTGCATGGACTAAAAATATCAAGTCAATCTTGGGGTGGTGGGTGTGTGTGTGTCATTAGTGCTTGGACAGTAAATATCAACAGTCATTCATGAGGTGGTGTGTGGCATTACAGTGCTTGGACTGTAAATATCAAAAGTCATTTACTTGGTTATGGGTGTGTGGGTGTCATAACAGTGCTTGGAATGTAAATATAAAAAGTTATTTATGGGGTTGTGGGAGTTTGGGTGTCATTACATTGCTTGGACTGTAAATATCAACATTCAATCATGGGGTGGTGGTTGTGTGGGTGTCATAACAATGCTTGGAATGTAAATATCAACAGTCATTTATGGGGTGGTGGGTTTGTGGGTGTTATTACAGTGCTTTGACTGTAAATATCAACAGTCATTCAGAGGGTGGTGGGTGTCATTAGAGTGTTTGGACTGTAAATATCAACAGTTATTTATGGGGTGGTGGGTGTGTGGGTGTCATGACAGTGCTTGGACTGTAAATATCAACAGTCATTAATGGGGTGGTGAGTGTGTGGTTGACATTACATTTCTTGGACTGTAAATATCAACGATCATTCATTAGGTGGTGGGTGTGTGGGTGTCTTTACAGTGCTTGGACTGTAAATATTAACAGTCATTCATAGGGTGGTGGGTGTGTGAGTGTCATTACAGAGCTTGGACTGTAAATATCAACCATCATTCATTAGGTGGTGTGTGTGTGAGTGTCATTAAAGTGCTTTGACTGTAAATATCAACAGTCATTTAGAGGGTGGTGGGTGTCATTAGAGTGCTTGGACTGTAAATATTAAGAGTCATTCATGGGGTGGTGGGTGTGTGGATGTACTTACAGTGCTTGGACTGAAAATATCAACAGTCATTTATGGGGTGGTGGGTGTGTGGGTGTCATTACAGTGCTTGGACTATAAATATCAACCGTCATTTATGGGGTGGTGTGTGTGTGGGTGTCATTACAGAGCTTGGACTGTAAATGTCAACAGTCATTCATGAGGTTGTAGGTGTGTGGGTGTCATTACAGTGTTTTGATTGTGAATATCAACAGTCATTCAGAGGGTGGTGGGTGTCATTACAGTGCTTGGACTGTAAATATTAACAGTTATTTATGGGGTGGTGGGTGTGTGGGTGTCATGACAGTGCTTGGACTGTAAATATCAACAGTCATTAATGGGGTGGTAAGTGTGTGGGTGACATTACATATCTTGGAATGTAAATATCAACGATCATTCATTAGGTGGTGGGTGTGTGGGTGTCTTTACAGTGCTTGGACTGTAGATATTAACAGTCATTCATAGGGTGGTCGGTGTGTGGATATCATTACAGTGCTTTGACTCTAAATATCAACAGTCATTCAGAGGGTGGTGGGTGTCATTAGAATGCTTGGACTGTAAATATCAACAGTTATTTATGGGGTGGTGGGTGTGTGGGTGTCATGACAGTTCTTGGACTGTAAATATCAACAGTCATTCATGGGGTGGTGAGTGTGTGGGTGACATTACAGTTCTTGGACTGTATATATCAACCATCATTCATTTTGTGGTGTGTGTGTGGGTGCCATTACAGTGCTTTGACTGTAAATAACAACTGTCATTTAGAGGGTGGTGGGTGTCATTAGACTGCTTGGACTGCAAATATTAAGAGTCATTCATGGGGTTGTGGATGTGTTGATGTACTTACAGTGCTTGGACTGAAAGTATCAACGGTAATTTGTAGGGTGGTGGGTGTGTGGGTTTTTATTACAGTGCTTGGACTATAAATATCAACTGTCATTTTTGGGGTGGTGTGTGTGTTGGTGTCATTACAGAGCTTGGACTGTAAATATCAACAGTCATTCATGAGGTGGTGGGTGTGTGGGTGTCATTACAGTGTTTTGATTGTAAATATCAACAGTCATTAATAGGGTGGTGGGTGTCATTACAGTGCTTGGACTGTAAATATCAACAGTCATTCATGGGGTGGTGGTTGTGTGGGTGTCATAACACTGCTTTGACTCTAAATATCAACCATAATTCATGGGGTGGTGGGTTTGGTGGTGTTATTAAAGTGTTTGGACTGTAAATATCAACCGTCATTTATGGGGTGGTGGGTGTGTGGGTGTCATTACAGTGCTTTGACGGTAAATATCAACAGTCATTTATAGGGTGGTGGGTGTGTGTGTCATTATAGTGCTTGGACTGTAAATTTTAACAGTCATTCATGGGGTGGTGGGTGTGTGGGTGTCATTAAAGTACTTTGACTGAAAATATCAAGTCAATCTTGGGGTGATGGGAGTGTGTGTGTCATTAGTGCTTGGACTGTATATATCAACAGTCATTCATGGGCTGGTGTGTGGCATTACAGTGCTTAGACTGTAAATATCAAAAGTCATTTACGGGGTTATGGGTATGTGGGTGTCATTACAGTGCTTGGACTGTAAATATAAAAAGTAATTTATGGGGTCGTGGGTGTTTGGGTGTCATAACATTGCTTGGACTGTAAATATCAACAGTCAATCATGGGGTGGTGGTTGTGTGGGTGTCATAACAGTACTTGGAATGTAAATATCAACAGTTATTCATGGGGTGGTGGGTGTGTGAGTGTTATTACAGTGCTTTGACTGTAAATATCAACAGTCATTCAGAGGGTGGTGGGTGTCATTAGAGTGCATGGACTGTAAATATCAACAGTTATTTATGGGGTGGTGGGTGTGTGGGTGTCATGACAGTGCTTGGACTGTAAATATCAATAGTCATTAATGGGGTGGTGAGTGTGTGGGTGACATTACATTTCTTGGACTGTAAATATCAACAATCATTTATTGGGTGGTGGGTCTGTGGGTGTCATTACAGTGCTTGGACTGTAAATATTAACAGTCATTCATAGGGTGGTGGGTGTGTGAGTGTCATTACAGAGCTTGGACTGTAAATATCAATAGTCATTCATGGAGTGGTGGGTCTGTGGATATCATTACAGTGCTTTGACTCTAAATATCAACAGTCATTCAGAGGGTGGTGGGTGTCATTAGAATGCTTGGACTGTAAATATCAACAGTTATTTAATAGGTGGTGGGTGTGTGGGTGTCATGACAGTGCTTGGACTGTGAATATTAACAGTCATTCATGGGGTAGTGGGTGTGTGGATGTCATTACAGTGCTTTGATTGTAAATATCAACAGTCATTAATGAGGTGGTGGGTGTGAGGGTGTCACTACATCATTACAGTGCTTGGACTGTAAATATCAACAGTCATTCATGGGGTGGTGGGTGTGTGGGTGTCATTATAGTGCTTGGACTGTAAATATCAACAGTCTTTCTTTGGGTCGTGGGTGTGTGGGTGCCATTACATTGTTCGAACTGTAAATATCAAGTTATTCATGGGGTGGTGTGTTTGTGTCATTAGTGCTTGGACTGTAAAAATCAACAGTCATTCATGGGGTGGTGTGTGGCATTACAGTGCTTTGACTGTATATATCAACAGTCATTTATGGGGTGATGGGTGTGTGGGTGTCATTACATTGCTTGGACTATAAATGTCAACCATAATTTATGGGGTGGTGGGTGTGTGGGTGTCATTACAGTGCTTGGACTGTAAATATCAACAGTCATTCATAGGGTTGTTGGTGTGTGAGTGTCATTACAGAGCTTGGACTGTAACTATCAACAGTCATTAATGAGGTGGTGGGTGGATGGGTGTCAATACAGTGCTTGGACTGTAAATATAGGGTCATTCATGGGGTGGTGGCTGTGTGTGTGTCATTAGTGCTTGGACTGCAAATGTCAACATTTATTTATGGGATGCTGGGTGGCATTACAGTGCTTGGACTGTAAGTATCAAAAGTCATTAATGAGGTGGTGGGTGGGTGGGTGTCAATACAGTGCTTGGAGTGTAAATATAGGGTCATTCATAGGGTTGTGGGTGTGTTTGTGTCATTAGTGCTTGGACTGTAAATATCAACATTTATTTATGGGGTGCTGGGTGGCATTACAGTGCTTTGACTGAAAATATCAACAGTCAATCATGAGGAGGTATGTTTGTGGGTGTCATTAGAGTGCTTGGACTGTAAATATCAACAGTCATTCATAGGGTGGCTGGTGTGTGAGTGTCATTACCGAGCTTGGACTGTAAATATCATCAGTCATTCATGGGATGGTGGGTTTCATTACAGTGCTTGGACTGTAAATATCAACAGTCATTCATGGGTAAATGGGTGTGTGGGTGTCATTACAGTGCTTGGACTGTAAATATCAACATTAATTTATAGGGTAATGGGTGTGTGGGTGTCATTACAGTGCTTGGACTGTAAATATCAACAGTCAATCATGGGGTGGTGGGTTTTTGGTTGTCATTACAGTGCTTGGACTGTAAATATCAACCATAATTCATTGGGTGATGTGTGTGTGTGTGTCATTATTGCTTAGACTGTAAATATCAACATTCATTCATGGGGTAGTGGGTGTCATTACAGGTCTTATACTGTAAATATCAACCATCATTCATTGGGTGGTGGGTGTGTGGGTGTCATTACAGTGCTCAGACTGTAAATATTAGTGTCATTCATTCATGGGGTAGTGGGTTTTAGGGTGTCATTACAGTGCTTGGACTGAAAATATCAACAGTCATTCATGGGTTGGTAGGTGTGTGGGCATCATTACAGTGTTTTAATTGTAAATATCAACAGTCATTCATAGGGTGGTGAGTGTCATTTGAGTGCTTGGACTGTAAATATCAACAGTCCTTCATGGGGTGGTGAGTGTGTGGATGTCATTACAGTGCTTGGACTGAAAAAATCAACAGTCATTTATGGGGTGGTGGGTGTGTGGGTGTCATTACAGTGCTTGGACTATAAATATCAACCATTATTTATGGGGTGGTGGGTGTGTGTGTCTCATTAGTGCTTGGACTGTAAATATCAACAGTCATTTATTGGGTGGTGGGTCGATTTACAGTGCTTGGACTGTAAATATCAACAGTCATTCATAGGGTGGTGGGTGTGATTACAGTGCTTGAACTATAAATATCAACCATTATTTAGGTGGGGGTGGGTGTGTGGGTGTGATTACAATGCTTGGACTGTAAATATCAACAGTCAATCATGAGGTTTTTGGGTGTGTGGGTGTCATTACAGTGCTTGGACTATAAATATCAACAGTCATTTATAGGGTAGTGGGTGTCATTAGAGTGCTTGGACTGTAAATATCAACAGTCATTCATGGGGTGGTTGGTTTGTGTGTGTCATTAGTGCTAGGACTGTAAATATCAACAGTCATTCATTGGGTGGTGAGTGGCATTACAGTGCTTGGACTGTAAATATCAACAGTCATTCATGGTGTGGTGGTGTGTGGGTGTCATTACAGTTTTTGGACTATAAATATCAACCATCATTTATAAGGGTGGTTGGTGTGTGGGTGTCAATACAGTGCTTGGACTGTAAATATCAATAGTCATTTATAGGGTGGTTGGTGTGTGAGTGTTATTACAGAGCTTGGACAGTAAATATAAACAGTCATTCACGGGGAGGTGGGTTTGTGGGTGTCATTACAGTGCTTGGACTGTAAATATTAACAGTCATTCATAGGGTGGTGGGTGTGTGAGTGTCATTACAGAGCTTGGAATGTAAATATCAACAGTCATTTATGGGGTGGTGAGTGTGTGGGTGTCATTACAGTTCTTGGACTGTAAATATTAACAGTCATTCATGGGGTAGTGGGTGTGCGGATGTCATTACAGTGCTTGGACTGAAAATATCTACAGTCATTCATGGGGTGATGGGTGTGTGGGTGTCATTACAGTGTTTTGATTGTAAATATCAACAGTCATTCTTAGGGTAGTGGGTGTCATTAGAGTGCTTGGACTGCAAATATCAACAGTCATTAATGGGGTGGTGGGTATGTGGGTGTCATTACAGTGTTTGGACTGTAAATGTCAACCGTCATTTATGGGGTGGTGGGTGTGTGGGTGTCATTACAGTGCTTTGACTGTAAATATCAACAGTCATTCAGAAGGTGGTGGGTGTCATTAGAATGCTTGGACTGTAAATATCAACAGTTATTTATGGAGTGGTGGGTGTGTGGGTTTCATGACAGTGCTTGGACTGTAAATATTAACCGTCATTTATGGGGTGGTGTGTGTGTGGGAGTCATTACAGAGCTTGGACTGTAAATATCAACACTCATTCATGAGGTTGTAGGTGTGTGGGTGTCATTACAGTGTTTTGATTGTAAATATCAACAGTCATTCAGAGGGTGGTGGGTGTCATTACAGTGCTTGGACTGTAAATATCAACAGTTATTTATGGGGTGGTGGGTGTGTGGGTGTCATGACAGTGCTTGGACTGTAAATATCAACCGTCATTCATGGGGTGGTGAGTGTGTGGGTTTCATTACAGTTCTTGGACTGTAAATATCAACCATCATTCATTTGGTGGTGTGTGTGTGGGTGTCATTACAGTGTTTTGACTGTAAATATCAACAGTCATTTAGAGGGTGGTGGGTGTCATTAGACTGCTTGGACTGCAAATATTAAGAGTCATTCATGGGGTTGTGGGTGTGTGGATGTACTTACAGTGCTTGGACTGAAAGTATCAACGGTCATTTATGGGGTGGTGGGTGTGTGGGTGTCATTACAGTGCTTTGACTATAAATATCAACTGTCATTTATGGGGTGGTGTGTGTGTGGGTGTCATTACCGAGCTTGGACTGTAAATATCAACAGTCATTCATGAGGTGGTGAGTGTGTGGGTGTCATTACAGTGTTTTAATTGTAAATATCAACAGTCATTCATAGGGTGGTGGGTGTCATTACAGTGCTTGGACTGTAAATATCATCTGTCATTCATGGGGTGGTGGTTGTGTGGGTGTCATAACACTGCTTTGACTCTAAATATCAACCATAATTCATGGGGTGGTGGGTGTGTTGCTGTCATTACAGTTCTTGGACTGTAAATAGCAACAGTCAATCATGGGGAGGTGGGTTTGTGGGTGTCATTACAGTGCTTGGACTGTAAATATCAACAGTCATTCATGGTGTGGTGTGTGGCATTACAGTGCTTGGACTGTAAATATCAAAAGTCATTCACGGGGTTATGGGTGTGTGGGTGTCATTACAGTGCTTGGACTGTAAATATAAAAAGTCATTTTTGGGGTGGTGGGTGTTTGGGTGTCATAACATTGCTTGGACTGTAAATATCAACAGTCAATCATGGGGTGGTGGTTGTGTGGGTGTCATAACAGTGCTTGGAATGTAAATATCAACAGTCATTCATGGTGTGGTGGGTGTTTGGGTGTTATTGCAGTGCTTTGACTGTAAATATCAACAGTCATTCACAAGGTGGTAGGTGTCATTAGAGTGCATGGACTGTAAATATCAACAGTTATTTATGGGGTGGTGGGTGTGTGGGTGTCATGACAGTGCTTGGACTGTAAATATCAACAGTCATTAATGGGGTGGTGAGTGTGTGGGTGACATTACATTTCTTGGACTGTAAATATCAACGATCATTTATTGGGTGGTGAGTCTGTGGGTGTCATTACAGTGCTTGGACTGTAAATATTAACAGTTATTCATAGGGTGGTTGGTGTGTGAGTGTCATTACAGAGCTTGGACTGTAAATATCAACAGTCATTCATGGAGTGGTGGGTGTGTGGATATCATTACAGTGCTTTGACTCTAAATATCAACAGTCATTCAGAGGGAGGTGGGTGTCATTAGAATGCTTGGACTGTAAATATCAACAGTTATTTAATGGGAGGTGGGTTATGACAGTGCTTTGACTGTAAATATCAACAGTCATTCATGAGGTGGTGGGTGTGAGGGTGTCATTACATCATTACAGAGCTTTAACTGTAAATATCAACAGTCATTCATGGGGTGGTGGGTGTGTGGGTGTCATTATAGTGCTTGGACGGCAAATATCAACAGTCATTCTTTGGGTCGTGGGTGTGTGGGTGCCATTACATTGTTTGAACTTTAAATATCAACAGTCATTCATGGGGTGGTGGGTGGCATTACAGTGCTTTGACTGTAAATATCAATAGTCATTTATGGGGTGATGGGTGTGTGGGTGTCATTACAGTGTTTTGACTTAAAATATCAACAGTCATTTATGGGGTGGTGGGAGTGTGGGTGTCATTACAGTGCTCAGACTGTAAATATCAACAGTCAACCATGGGGTGGTTGGTGTGTGGGTGTCATTACAGTGCTTGGACTGTAAATATCAACAGTCATTCATGGGGTGGTGGGTGTGTGGGTGTCATTACAGTGTTTTGACTTAAAATATCAACAGTCATTTATGGGGTAGTGGGAGTGTGGGTGTCATTACAGTGCTTGGACTGTAAATATCAACAGTCATTTATAGGGTTGTTGGTGTGTTAGTGTCATTACAGAGCTTGGACTGTAACTATCAACTGTCATTCATGAGGGGGATTGTGGGTGTCATTACAGTGCTTGGACTGTCAATATCAAAAGGCATTCTTGGGGTGGTGGGTGTGTGGGTGTCATTACAGTGCTTAGACTGTAAATATCAACAGTCATTTATGGGGTGGTGGGTGTATGGCAGACATTACAGTGCTTGGACTGCAAATATCAAGTCAATCATGGGGAGGTGGGTTTGTGGGTGTCATTAGAGTGCTTGGACAGTAAATATCAAAAGTCATTAATGAGGTGGTGGGTGGGTGGGTGTCAATACAGTGCTTGGACTGTAAATATAGGGTCATTCATGGGGTGGTGGGTGTGTGTGTGTCATTAGTGCTTGGACTGTAAATATCAACAGTCATTTATAGGGTGGTGGGTGTGTGGGTGTCACTACCATGCTTGGAATATAAATATCAACCATCATTTAAAGGGGGGGGGGTGTATGTGTTATTACAGTGCTTGGACTGTAAATATCAACAGTCATTCATAGGGTGGTTGGTGTGTGAGTGTCATTACAGAGCTTGGACTGTAAATATCAACAGTTATTCATGCGGTAGTGGGTTTCATTACAGTGCTTTGACTGTAAATATCAACAGTCATTCATGGGTAGATGGGTGTGTGGGTGTCATTACAGTGCTTGGACTGTAAATATCAACATTAATTTATAGGGTGATGGGTGTGTGGGTGTCATTACAGTGCTTGGACTGTAAATATCAACCATAATTCATTGGGTGATGAGAGTTTTTGTGTCATTATTGCTTGGACTGTAAATATCAATAGTCATTCATTGGGTGGTGGGTGGCATTACAGTGTTTGGACTGTAAATATCAACCATTATTCATTGGGTGATGGGTGTGTGGGTTTTATTACAGTGCTTGGACTGTAAATATCAACAGTCAATCATGGGGTGGTGGGTTTGTGGTTGTCAATACAGTGCTTGGACTGTAAATATCAACCATAATTCATTGGGTGATGGGTGTGTGTGTGTCATTATTGCTTGGACTGTAAATATCAACAGTCATTCATGGGGTAGTGGGTGGCATTACAGTGCTTATACTGTAAATATCAACCATCATTCATTGGGTGGTGGGTGTGTGGGTGTCATTACAGTGCTCAGACTGTAAATATTAGTGTCATTCATTCATGGGGTAGTGGGTGTCTGGGTGTAATTACAGTGCTTGGACTGAAAATATCAACATTCATTCATGGGTTGGTAGGTGTGTTTGGGCATCATTACAGTGTTTTGATTGTAAATATCAACAGTCATTCCTAGGGTGGTGGGTGTTATTTGATTGCTTGGACTGTAAATATCAACAGTCATTTATGGGGTGATGGGTGTGTGGGTGTCATTACAGTGCTTGGACTGTAAATATCAACAGTCATTTATGGGGTGGTGGGTGTTTGGGTGTCTATGCAGTGCTAGGACTGTAAATATCAACAGTCAATCATGGGGTGGTAAGTGTGTGGGTGTCATTACAATGCTTGGACTGTAAATATCAACAGTCATTTATGGGGTGATGGGTGTGTGGGTGTCATTACAGTGCTTGGACTGTAAATATCAACAGTCATTTATGGGGTGGTGGGTGTTTGGGTGTCTATGCAGTGCTTGGACTGTAAATATCAACAGTCAATCATGGGGTGGTAAGTGTGTGGGTTTCATTAGAGTGCTTGGACTGTAAATATCAACAGTCATTCATTGGGTGGTGGGTGTGTGGGTGTCATTAAAGAGCTTGGACTGAAAATATCAAGTCATTCATGGGGTGCTGGGTGTGTGTGTGTCATTAGTGCTTGGACTGTCAATATTAACAGTCATTCATGGGGTGGTGTGTGTTTTGGTGTCATTACATTGCTTTGACTGTAAATATCAACAGTCAATCATGGGGTGGTGGATGGTTGGGTGTCATTACAGTCCTTGGACTGTAAATATCAACAGTCATTCATGGGGTGGCTGGTGTGTTGGTGTTATTACAGTGCTTTGAGTTTAAATATCAACAGTAATTCAGAGGGTGGTGGGTGTCATTACAGTGCTTGGACTGTAAATACCAACAGTTATTCATGGGGTGGTGAGTGTGTGGATGTCATTACAGTGCTTGGACAGAAAATATCAACAGTCATTTATGGGGTGGTGGGTGTGTGGGTGTCATTACAGTGCTTGGACTATAAATATCAACCATTATTTATGGGGTGGTGGGTGTGTGTGTGTCATTAGTGCCTGGACTGTAAATACCAAGAGTCATTTATGGGGTGGTGGGTGGCATTACAGTGCTTGGACAGTAAATATCAACAGTCATTCATAGGGTGGTGGGTGTGTGGGTGTCATTACAGTGCTTGAACTATAAATATCAACCGTTCTTTAGGTGGGGGTAGGTGTGTGGGTGTGATTACAGTGCTTGGACTGTAAATATCAACAGTCATTTATAGGGTGGTTGGTGTGTGAGTTTCATTACAGATCTTGGACTGTAAATATCAACAGTCATTCATGGGGTGGTGGGTGTGTGGATGTCATTACATTGCTTGGACTGTAAATATCAACAGTCAATCATAGGGTGGTGGGTGTCATTAGAGTGCTTGGACTGTAAATATCAACAGTCATTCATGGGGTGGTGGGTTTGTGTGTGTCATTAGTGCTTGGACTGTAAATATCAACAGTCATTCATGAGGTGGTGAGTGGCATTACAGTGCTTGGACTGTAAATATCAACAGTCATTCATGGGGTGGTGGTGTGTGGGTGTCATTACAGTTTTTGGACTATAAATATCAACCATCATTTATGGGGTGGTGGGTGTGTGGGTGTCATTACAGTGCATGGACTGTAAATATCAACAGTCATTTATAGGGTGGTTGGTGTGTGAGTGTCATTACAGAGCTTGGACAGTAAATATAAACAGTCATTCACTGGAAGGTGGGTTTGTGGGTGTCATTACATTGCTTGGACTGTAAATATCAAGTCTTTTAAGGAATGGTGTGTGTGTGTCATTAGTGCTTGGACTGTAAATATCAACAGTCATTTATGTGGTGGTGGGTGGCATTACAGTGTTTGGACTGTAAATATCAACAGTCATTCATAGAGTGGTGGGTGTGTGGGTGTCATTACAGTGCTTGGACTGTAAATATCAACAGTCAATCATGAGGTGGTGGGTGTCATTACAGTGCTTGGACTGAAAAGATCAACAGTCATTCATGGGGTGGTAAGTGTGTGGTTGTCATTACAATGCTTGGACTATAAATATCAACAATTATTAATGGGGTGTTGGGAGTGTTGGTGTCATTACAATGAATGAACTGTAAATATCAGCAGTCATTCATAGGATTGTGGGTGTGTGAGTGTCATTACAAAGTATGGACTGTAAATATCAACACTAATTCATTAAGTGGTGGGTGTGTGGGTGTCATTACAGTGCTTGGACTGGCAATATCAAAAGTCATTCTTGGGGTGGTGGGTGTGTGGGTATCATTACAGTGCTTAGACTGTAAATATCAACAGACATTTATGGGGTGGTGGGTGTGTGGGTGTCATTACAGAGTTTTGGCTGTAAATATCAACAGTCATTCATAGGGTGGTGGGTATGTGAGTGTCATTACAGAGCTTGGACTGTAAATATCAACAGTCATTCAGAGGGTGGTGGGTGTCATTAGAATGCTTGGACTGTAAATATCAACAGTTATTTATGGAGTGGTGGGTGTGTGGGTTTCATGACAGTGCTTGGACTGTAAATATCGACAGTCATTCATGGGGTGGTGAGTGTGTGGGTGTCATTACAGTTCTTGGACTGTAAATATCAACCCTCATTCATTAGGTGGTGTGTGTTTGGGTGTCATTACAGTGCTTTGACTGAAAATATCAACAGTCATTTAGAGGGTGGTGGGTGTCATTAGAGTGCTTGGACTGTAAATATTAAGAGTTATTTATGGGGTGGTCGGTGTGTGGATTTACTTACAGTGCTTGGACTGAAAATATCAACAGTCATTTATGGGGTGGTGGGTGTGTGGGTGTCATTACAGTGCTTGGACTATAAATATCAACCGTCATTTATGGGGTGGTGTGTGTGTGGGAGTCATTACAGAGCTTGGACTGTAAATATCAACAGTCATTCATGAGGTTGTAGGTGTGTGGGTGTCATTACAGTGTTTTGATTGTAAATATCAACAGTCATTCAGAGGGTGGTGGGTGTCATTACAGTGCTTGGACTGTAAATATCAACAGTTATTTATGGGGTGGTGGGTGTGTGGGTGTCATGACAGTGCTTGGACTGTAAATATCAACAGTCATTAATGGGGTGGTAAGTGTGTGGGTGACATTACATTTCTTGGACTGTAAATATCAACGATCATTCAATAGGTGGTGGGTGTGTGGGTGTCTTTACAGTGCTTGGACTGTAAATATTAACAGTCATTCATAGGGTGGTCGGTGTGTGGATATCATTACAGTGCTTTGACTCTAAATATCAACAGTCATTTAGAGGGTGGTGGGTGTCATTAGACTGCTTAGACTGCAAATATTAAGAGTCATTCATGGGGTTGTGGGTGTGTGGATGTACTTACAGTGCTTGGACTGAAAGTATCAACGGTCATTTATGGGGTGGTGGGTGTGTGGGTGTCATTACAGTGCTTTGACTATAAATATCAACTGTCATTTATGGGGTGGTGTGTGTGTGTGGGTGTCATTACAGAGCTTGGACTGTAAATATCAACAGTCATTAATGATGTGGTGGGTGTGCGGGTGTCATTACAGTGTTTTAATTGTAAATATCAACAGTCATTCATAGGGTGGTGGGTGTCATTACATTGCTTGGACTGTAAATATCAACTGTCATTCATGGGGTGGTGGTTGTGTGGGTGTCATAACACTGCTTTGACTCTAAATATCAACCATAATTCATGGGGTGGTTGGTGTGGGGGTGTCATTACAGTGTTTGGACTGTAAATATCAACCGTCATTTATGGGGTGGTGGGTGTGTGGGTTTCATTACAGTGTTTTGACTGTAAATATCAACAGTCATTTATAGGGTGGTGGGTGTGTTGCTGTCATTACAGTGCTTGAACTGTAAATAGCAACAGTCAATCATGGGGAGGTGGGTTTGTGTGTGTCATTACAGTGCTTGGACTGTAAATATC
Organism: Petrolisthes cinctipes; assembly: GCA_033782935.1. Lineage (NCBI taxonomy): Eukaryota > Metazoa > Arthropoda > Malacostraca > Decapoda > Porcellanidae > Petrolisthes > Petrolisthes cinctipes. The sequence goes on from JAWQEG010000230.1 coordinate 5,963,011, forward strand.
AACAGTCATTTATGGGGTGGTGGGATGGTGGGTGTCATTACAGTGCTTGGACTGTAAATATCAAGTCATTCATGGGGTAGTGGGTATGTGTGTGTCATTAGTGCTTGGACTGTAAATATCAACAGTTATTCATGGAGTGGTGTGTGGCATTACAGTGCTTGGACTGTAAATATCAAAAGTCATTCACGGGGTTATGGGTGAGTGGGTGTCATTACAGTGCTTGGACTGTATATATTAAAAGTCATTTATGGGGTGGTGGGTGTTTGGGTGTCATAACATTGCTCGGACTGTAAATATCAACAGTCAATCATGGGGTGGTGGTTGTGTGGGTGTCATAACAGTGCTTGGAATGTAAATATCAACAGTCATTCATGGTGTGGTGGGTGTTTCGGTGTTATTGCAGTGCTTTGACTGTAAATATCAACAGTCATTCAGAGGGTGGTAGGTGTCATTAGAGTGCATGGACTGTAAATATTAACAGTCATTTATGGGGTGATGGGTGTGTGGGTGTCATTACAGTGCTCAGACTGTAAATATCAACAGTCAACCATGGGGTGGTTGGTGTGTGGGTGTCATTACAGTGCTTGGACTGTAAATATCAACAGTCATTCATGGGGTGGTGGGTGTGTGGGTGTCATTACAGTGTTTTGACTTAAAATATCAACAGTTATTTATGGGGTGGTGGGAGTGTGGGTGTCATTACAGTGCTTGGACTGTAAATATCAACAGTCATTTATAGGGGTGTTGATGTGTGAGTGTCATTACAGAGCTTGGACTGTAACTATCAACAGTCATTCATGAGGGGAATTGTGGGTGTCATTACAGTGCTTGGACTGTCAATATCAAAAGGCATTCTTGGGGTGGTGGTTGTGTGGGTTTCATTATAGTGCTTAGACTGTAAATATCAACAGTCATTTATGGGGTGGTGGGTGTCTGGCAGACATTACAGTGCTTGGACTGTAAATATCAACAGTCAATCATGGGGAGGTGGGTTTGTGGGTGTCATTAGAGTGCTTGGACTGTAAATATCAAAAGTCATTAATGAGGTGGTGGGTGGGTGGGTGTCAATACAGTAGGGTCATTCATGGGGTGGTGGGTGTGTGTGTCATTAGTGCTTGGACTGTAAATATCAACAGTCATTTATAGGGTGGTGGGTGTGTGGGTGTCATTACCATGCTTGGACTATAAATATCAACCATCATTTAAAGTTGGGGGGGTGTATGTGTTATTACAGTGCTTGGACTGTAAATATCAACAGTCATTCATAGGGTGGTTGGTGTGTGAGTGTCATTACTCAGCTTGGACTGTAAATATCATCAGTTATTCATGCGGTGGTGGGCTTCATTACATTGCTTGGACTGTAAATATCAACAGTAATTCATGGGTAGATGGGTGTGTGGGTGTCATTACAGTGCTTGGACGGTAAATATCAACATTAATTTATAGGGTGATGGGTGTGTGGGTGTCATTACAGTGCTTGGACTGTAAATATCAACCATAATTCATTGGGTGATGAGAGTGCTTGTGTCATTATTGCTTGGACTGTAAATATCAACAGTCATTCATTGGGTGGTGGTGGCATTACAGTGATTGGACTGTAAATATCAACCATTATTCATTGGGTGATGGGTGTGTGGGTTTTATTACAGTGCTTGGACTGTAAATATCAACAGTTATTTATGGGGTGGTGGGTGTGTGAATGTCATTACAGTGCTTGGACTGTAAATATCAACAGTCAATCATGGGGTGGTGGGTTTGTGGTTGTCATTACAGTGCTTGGACTGTAAATATCAACCATAATTCATTGGGTGATGGGTGTGTGTGTCATTATTGCTTGGACTGTAAATATCAACAGTCATTCATGGGGTAGTGGGTGGCATTACAGTGCTTATACTGTAAATATCAACCATCATTCATTGGGTGGTGGGTGTGTGGGTGTCATTGCAGTGCTCAGACTGTAAATATTAGTGTCATTCATTCATGGGGTAGTGGGTGTGTGGGTGTCATTACAGTGCTTGGACTGAAAATATCAACATTCATTCATGGGTTGGTAGGTGTGTTTGGGCAATATTACAGTGTTTTGATTGTAAATATCAACAGTCATTCATAGGGTGGTGGGTGTTATTTGATTGCTTGGACTGTAAATGTCAACAGTCATTTATTGGGTGATGGGTGTGTGGGTGTCATTACAGTAATTGGACTGTAAATATCAACAGTCATTTATGGGGTGGTGGGTGTTTGGGTGTCTATGCAGTGCTTGGACTGTAAATATCAACAGTCAATCATGGGGCGGTAAGTGTGTGGGTGTCATTACAATGCTTGGACTGTAAATATCAACAGTCATTAATGGGGTGGTGGGTGTGTGGGTGTCATTACAGAGTTTTGGCTGTAAATATCAAAAGTCATTCATAGGGTGGTGTTTGTCATTAGAGTGCTTGGACTGTAAATATCAACAGTCATTCATTGGGTGGTGGGTGTGTGGGTGTCATTAAAGAGCTTGGACTGAAAATATCAAGTCATTCATGGGGTACTGGGTGTGTGTGTGTCATTAGTGCTTGGACTGTTAATATTAACAGTCATTCATGGGGTGGTGTGTGTTTTGGTGTCATTACATTGCTTGGACTGTAAATATCAACAGTCAATCATGGGGTGGTGGATTGTTGGGTGTCATTACAGTCCTTGGACTGTAAATATCAACAGTCATTCATGGGGTGGTGGGTGTGTTGGTGTTATTACAGTGCTTTGACTGTAAATATCAACAGTAATTCAGAGGGTGGTGGGTGTCATTAGAGTGCTTAGACTATAAATATCAACAGTTATTTATAAGGTGGTGGGTGCGTGGGTGTCAATACAGTGCTTGGACTGTAAATATAGGGTCATTCATGGGGTGGTGGGTGTGTGTGTGTCATTAGTGCTTGGACTGTAAATATCAACAGTCATTCATATGGTGGTGAGTGTGTGGGTGTCATTACAGTGCTTGGACTGTAAATATCAACAGTCATTAATGAGGTGGTGGGTGTGTGGGTGTCAATACAGTGCTTGGACTGTAAATATAGGGTCATTCATGGGGTGGTGGGTGTGTGTGTGTCATTAGTGCTTAGACTGTAAATATCAACAGTCATTTATAGGGTGGTGGGTGTGTGGGTGTCATTACCATGCTTGGACTATAAATATCAACAATCATTTAAAGGGGGTGGGGGTGTATGTGTTATTACAGTGCTTGGACTGTAAATATCAACAGTCATTAATAGGGTGGTTGGTGTGTGAGTGTCATTACAGAGCTTGGACTGTAAATATCAACAGTTATTCATGCGGTGGTGGGTTTCATTACATTGCTTGGACTGTAAATATCAACAGTAATTCATGGGTAGATGGGTGTGTGGGTGTCATTACAGTGCTTGGACGGTAAATATCAACATTAATTTATAGGGTGATGGGTGTGTGGGTGTCATTACAGTGCTTGGACTGTAAATATCAACCATAATTCATTGGGTGATGAGAGTGTTTGTGTCATTATTGCTTGGACTGTAAATATCAACAGTCATTCATTGGGTGGTGGGTGGCATTACAGTGCTTGGACTGTAAATATCAACCATTATTCATTGGGTGATGGGTGTGTGGGTTTTATTACAGTGCTTGGACTGTAAATATCAACAGTTATTTATGGGGTGGTGGGTGTGTGAATGTCATTACAGTGCTTGGACTGTAAATATCAAAAGTCAATCATGGGGTGGTGGGTTTGTGGTTGTCATTACAGTGCTTGGACTGTAAATATCAACCATAATTCATTGGGTGATGGGTGTGTGTGTGTCATTATTGCTTGGACTGTAAATATCAACAGTCATTCATGGGGTAGTGGGTGGCATTACAGTGCTTATACTGTAAATATCAACCATCATTCATTGGGTGGTGGGTGTGTGGGTGTCATTGCAGTGCTCAGACTGTAAATATTAGTGTCATTCATTCATGGGGTAGTGGGTGTGTGGGTGTCATTACAGTGCTTGGACTGAAAATATCAACATTCATTCATGGGTTGGTAGGTGTGTTTGGGCATCATTACAGTGTTTTGATTGTAAATATAAACAGTCATTCATAGGGTGGTGGGTGTTATTTGATTGCTTGGACTGTAAATGTCAACAGTCATTTATGGGGTGATGGGTGTGTGGGTGTCATTACAGTGCTTGGACTGTAAATATCAACAGTCATTTATGGGGTGGTGGGTGTTTGGGTGTCTATGCAGTGCTTGGACTGTAAATATCAACAGTCAATCATGGGGCGGTAAGTGTGTGGGTGTCATTACAATGCTTGGACTGTAAATATCAACAGTCATTAATGGGGTGGTGGGTGTGTGGGTGTCATTACAGAGTTTTGGCTGTAAATATCAAAAGTCATTCATAGGGTGGTGTTTGTCATTAGAGTGCTTGGACTGTAAATATCAACAGTCATTCATTGGGTGGTGGGTGTGTGGGTGTCATTAAAGAGCTTGGACTGAAAATATCAAGTCATTCATGGGGTACTGGGTGTGTGTGTGTCATTAGTGCTTGGACTGTTAATATTAACAGTCATTCATGGGGTGGTGTGTGTTTTGGTGTCATTACATTGCTTGGACTGTAAATATGAACAGTCAATCATGGGGTGGTGGATTGTTGAGTGTCATTACAGTCCTTGGACTGTAAATATCAACAGTCATTCATGGGGTGGTGGGTGTGTTGGTGTTATTACAGTGCTTTGACTGTAAATATCAACAGTAATTCAGAGGGTGGTGGGTGTCATTAGAGTGCTTGGACTGTGAATATCAACAGTCATTCATGGGGTGGTGGGTTTGTGTGTGTCATTAGTGCTTGGACTGTAAATATCAACAGTTATTCATGAGGAGGTGAGTGGCATTACAGTGCTTGGACTGTAAATATCAACAGTCATTCATTGGGTGGTGGTGTGTGGGTGTCATTACAGTTTTTGGACTATAAATATCAACCATTATTTATGGGGTGGTGGGTGTGTGGGTGTCATTACAGTGCTTGGACTGTAAATATCATAAGTCATTTATAGGGTGGTTGGTGTGTGAGTGTCATTACAGAGCTTGGACAGTAAATATAAACAGTCATTCACGGGGAGGTGGGTTTGTGGGTGTCATTACATTGCTTGGACTGTAAATATCAAGTCATTCAAGGGGTGGTTGGTGTGTGGGTGTCATTAGAGTGCTTGGACTGTGAATATCAACAGTCATTCATGGGGTGGTGGGTTTGTGTGTGTCATTAGTGCTTGGACTGTAAATATCAACAGTCATTCATGAGGTGGTGAGTGGCATTACAGTGCTTGGACTGTAAATATCAACAGACATTTATGGGGTGGTGGGTGTGTGGCTGTCATTACATTGCTTCGACTGTAAATATCAACAGTCAATTATGGGGAGATGGGTTTGTGGGAGTCATCACAGTGCTTGGACGGTAAATATCAACAGTTATTTATGGGGTGGTGGGTTGGTGGGTGTCATTACAGTGCTTGGACTGTAAATATCAAGTCATTCAAGGGGTGGTGGGTGTGTGTGTGTCATTAGTGCTTGGACTGTAAATATCAACAGTCATTTATGGGGTGGTGGGTGGCATTACAGTGCTTGGACTGTAAATATCAACAGTCATTCGCAGGGTGGTTGGTGTGTGAGTGTCATTACAGAGCTTGGGCTGTAAATATCAACAGTCATTCATGGGGTGGTGGGTGTGTGGGTGTCAGTACAGTGTTTGGACTGTAAATATCAAGTCATTCATGGGGTGGTGGGTGTGTGTGTCATTATTGCTTTAACTGTAAATATCAACAGTCATTCATGGGGTGGTGGGTGGTATTACAGTTCTTGGACTGTAAATATCAACAGTCATTTATGGGGTGATGGGTGTGTGGGTGTCATTACAGTGCTTGGACTTTAAATATCAAAAGTCATTAATGGGGTGGTGGGTGTGTGGCTGTCATTACATTGCTTGGACTGTAAATATCAACAGTCAATCATGGGGAGGTGGGTGTCATTACAGTGCTTTGACTGTAAATATCAACAGTTATTTATGGGGTGGTTGGTGTGTGGGTGTTATTACAGTGCTTTGACTGTAAATATCAACAGCCATTCAGAGGGTGGTGGGTGTCATTAGAGTGATTGGTCTGTAAATATCAACAGTCATTCATGGGGTGGTGGTTGTATGGGTGTCATTACAATGCTTGGACTGTAAATATCAACCATAATTTATGGGGTGATGGGTGTGTGGGTGTCATTACACTGCTTGGACTATAATTATCAACAGTCATTCATAAGGTGGTGTGAGTGTGAGTGTCATTACAGTGCTTGGACTGTAAATATCAACAGTCATTCATGGGGTGTGTGGATGTCATTATAGTGCTTGGAATGTAAATATCAACAGTCATTCTTGGGGTGGTGGGTGTGTGGGTGCCATTACATTGCTTGGACTGTAAATTTCAACAGTCAATCATGGGGTGGTGGGTGTGTGGGTGTCATTACAGTGCTTGGACAGTAAAAATCAACAGTCATTCATGGGGTGGTTAGTGTGTGGGTGTCATTACAGTTTTTTTATTGTAAATATCAACAGTCATTTATAGGGTGGCGGGTGTCATTAGAATGCTTGGACTGTAAATATCAACAGTCATTTATGGGGTGGTGGGTGTGTGGGTGTCATTACAGTGTTTTGATCGTAAATATCAACAGTCATTAATAGGGTGGTGGGTGTTATTATAGTGTTAGGACTGTAAATATCAACAGTCATTAATGGGGTGGTGGGTGTGTGGGTGTCATTATGGTGCTTGAACTGTAAATATTCACAGTCATTCATGGAATGGTGGGTGTGTGGGTGTCATTACAGTGCTTGGACTATTAAAATAAAGTCATTCATAGGGTGGTAGGTGTGTGTGTCATTAGTGCTTGGTCTATAAATATCAACAGTCATTTATGGGGTGGTGGGTGGCATTACAGTGCTTGAACTGTAAATATCAACAGTCATTCATGGGGTGATGGGTGTGTGGGTGTCATTACAGTGCTTGGATTATAAATATCAACAGTCATTCATGGGGTGGTGGGTGCTTGGGTGTCATTACACTGCTTAGACTATAAATATCAACAGTCAATAATGGGATGGTGGGTGTCGGTGTGTCATTACAGTGCTTGGACTGTAAATGTCAACAGTCATTCATGGGGTGGTGGGTGTGTGGGTGTCATTACAGTGTTTTGACTGTAAATATCAACAGTCATTAATGGGGTGGTGAGTCTGTGGTTGTCATTACAGTTCTTGGACTGTAAATTTTAACAGTCATTCATGGGGTGGTGGATGTGTGGATGTCATTACAGTGCTTGGACTGATAATATAAACAGTCATTAATGAGGAGATGGGTGTGTGGGTGTCATTACAGTCCTTGGACTATAAATATTAACAGTCTTTCATGGGGTGGTGGGTGTGTGGATGTCATTACAGTGCTTGGACTGAAAATATCAACAGTCATTCACAGGGAGGTGGGTTTGTGGGTGTCATTACATTGCTTGGACTGTAAATATCAAGTCATTCAAGGGGTAGTTGGTGTGTGTGTGTCATTAGTGCTTGGACTGTAAATATCAACAGTCATTTATGTGGTGGTGGGTGGCATTACAGTGCTTGGACTGTAAATATCAACAGTCATTCATAGTGTGGTGGGTGTGTGGGTGTCATTACAGTGCTTGGACTGTAAATATCAACAGTCAATCATGAGGTGGTGGGTGTGTGGGTGTCATTACAGTGCTTGGACTGAAAAGATCAACAGTCATTCATGGGGTGGTAAGTGTGTGGTTGTCATTCCAATGCTTGGACTATAAATATCAACAATTATTAATGGGGTGTTGGGAGTGTTGGTGTCATTACAATGAATGAACTGTAAATATCAGCAGTCATTCATAGGATTGTGGGTGTGTGAGTGTCATTACAAAGATTGGACTGTAAATATCAACACTAATTCATTAAGTGGTGGGTGTGTGGGTGTCATTACAGTGCTTGGACTGGCAATATCAAAAGTCATTCTTGGGGTGGTGGGTGTGTGGGTATCATTACAGTGCTTGGACTGTAAATATTAACAGACATTTATGGGGTGGTGGGTGTGTGGCTGTCATTACATTGCTTGGACTGTAAATATCAACAGTCAATCATGGGGAGATGGGTTTGTGGGAGTCATTACAGTGCTTGGACTGTAAATATCATCAGTCATTTATGGGGTGATGGGTGTGTGGGTGTCATTACAGTGCTTGGACTATAAATTTCAACAGTCATTCATGGGGTGGTGGGTGCTTGGGTGTCATTACACTGCTTAGACTATAAATATCAACAGTCAATAATGGGATGGTGGGTGTCGGTGTGTCATTACAGTGCTTGGACTGTAAATGTCAACAGTCATTCATGGGGTGGTGGGTGTGTGGGTATCATTACAGTGTTTTGACTGTTAATATCAACAGTCATTAATGGGGTGGTGGGTGTGTGGGTGTCATTACAGTCCTTGGACTATAAATATTAACAATCTTTCATGGGGTGGTGGGTGTGTGGATGTCATTACAGTGCTTTGACTGAAAATATCAACAGTCATTCATGGGGTGGTGGGTGTGTGGGTGTCATTACAGTGCTAGGACTGCTAATATCAACAGTCATTTATGGGGTGGTGAGTGTGTCTGTGTCATTACAGTTCTTGGACTGTAAATTTCAACCATTAATTATTGGGTGGTGGGTGTGAGGGGGCGTTACTGTGCTTGGACTGTAAATATTAACAGTCATCCATGGGGTGGTTTGTGTCATTAGAGGGCTTGGACTGTAAATATTAACAGTCATTCAGAAGGTGGTGAGTGTGTGGATGTCATTACAGTGCTTGGACTGAAAATATCACCAGTCTTTCATGGGGTGGTGAGTGTGTGGGTGTCATTACAGTGCTTGGACTATAAATATCAATGGTCATTAATAGGGTTGTGGGTGTGTGGGTGTCATTACAGTTCTTGGACTGTAAATATCAACAGTCATTCATAGGGTGGTGGGTGTGTGAGTGTCATTACAGAGCTTGGACTGTAAATATCAACCATAATTCATGGGGTGGTCGGTGTGTGGGTGTCATTACAGTGCTTTGACTGTAAATATCAACCGTCATTTATGGGGTGGTGGGTGTGTGGGTGTCATTACAGTGCTTAGACTGTAAATATCAACAGTCATTTATAGGGTTGTTGGTGTGTGAGTGTCATTACAGAGCTTGGACAGTAAATATCAACAGTCATTCACGGGGAGGTGGGTTTTTGGGTGTCATTACAGTGCTTGGACTGTAAATATCAACAGTCATTCTTGGGGTGGTGGGTAGGTGTGTGTCATTACAGTGCTTGGACTGTAAATATCAAGTCATTCATGGGGTGGTGGGTGTGTGTGTGTCATTAGTGCTTGGACTGTAAATATCAACAGCTATTTATTGGGTGGTGGGTAGCATTACAGTGCTTGAACTGTAAATATCAATAGTCAATCATGAGGTGGTGGGTGTGTGGGTGTCATTAGTGCTTGGACTGTAAATATCAACAGCCATTTATGGGGTGGTGGGTAGCATTACAGTGCTTGAACTGTAAATATCAATAGTCAATCATGAGGTGGTGGGTGTGTGGGTGTCATTACAGAGCTTGGACTGTAAATATCAACAGTCATTCATGGGGTGGTGGGTATATGGGTGTCATTACAGTGCTTGGACTGTAAATATCAACCATAATTTATGGAGTGGTGGGTGTGTGGGTGTCATTACAGTGCTCAGACTTTAAATAATAACAGTCATTCATGGGGTGGTGGGTGTGTGGATGTCATTACAGTGCTTGGACTGAAAATATCAACAGTCATTCATGGGGTGGTAAGTGTGTGGTTGTCATTACAATGCTTGGACTATAAATATCAACAATCATTAATAGGGTGTTGGGAGTGTGGGTGTCATTACAATTAATGAACTGTAAATATCAGCAGTCATTCATAGGGTTGTGGGTGTGTGAGTGTCATTACAAAGCTTGGACTGTAAATATCAACAGTCATCATTGGGTGGTGGGTGTGTGGGTGTTATTACAGTGCTTAGACTGTCAATATCAAAAGTAATTCTTGGGGTGGTGGGTGTGTTGTTATCATTACAGTGCTTAGACTGTAAATATCAACAGACATTTATGGGGTGGTGGGTGTGTGACTGTCATTACAGTGCTTGGACTGTAAATATCAACAGTCAATCATGGGGAGGTGGGTTTGTGGGTGTCATTACAGTGCTTGGAATGTAAATATCAACAGTCATTTATGGGGTGGTGGGTTGGTGGGTGTCATTACAGTGCTTGGACTGTAAATATCAAGTCATTCATGGGGTAGTGGGTATGTGTGTGTCATTAGTGCTTGAACTGTAAATATCAATAGTCATTTATGGGGTGGTTGGTGGCATTACAGTGCTTGGACTGTAAATATCAACTATTATTTAGGGAGGGGTGGGTGTTTGGGTGTAATTACAGTTCTTGGAATGTAAATATCAAAAGTCATTCATAGGATGGTTGGTGTGTGAGTGTTATTACCGAGCTTGGACTGTAAATATCAATAGTCATTCATGGGGTGGTGGGTGTGTGGATGTCATTATTGCTTGAACTGTAAATATCAACAGTCATTAATGGGGTGGTGGGTGATATTACAGTTCTTGGACTGTAAATGTCAACAGTCATTCATGGGGTGATGATTGTGTGGGTGTCATTACAGTGCTTGGACTGTAAATATCAACAGTCATTATTGGGGTGGTGGCTGTGTGGCTGTCATTACATTGCTTGGACTTTAAATATCAACAGTCAATCATGGGGAGGTGGGTGTCATTACAGTGCTTGGACTGTAAATATCAACAGTCATTCATGGGGTGGTGGTTGTTTGGGTGTTATTACAGTGCTTTGACTGTAAATATCAACAGTCATTAATGGGGTGGTGGGTGTCATTACAGTGCTTGGACTATAAATATCAACCGTTATTTATGGGGTGGTGGGTGAGTGGGTGTCATTACAGTGCTTGGACTGTAAATATCAACCATAATTCATGGGGTGGTGGGTGTGGTGGTGTCATTACAGTGCTTGGACTGTAAATATCAACAGTCAATCATTGGGTGGTGGGTGTGTGGGTGTCATTACAGTGGTTTAACTGTAAATATCAACAGTCATTCATGGGGTGGTGGGGGTGTGGGTGTCATTACAGTGTTTTGATTGTAAATATCAACAGTCATTCATAGGGTGGTGGGTATCATTAGAGTGCTCGGACTGTAAATATCAACAGTCATTCCTGGGGTTGTGGGTGTGTGTGTGTCATTATAGTGCTTGGACTGTAAATATCAACCCAAATTTATCGGGTTGTGGGTGTGGGGGTGTCATTACAGTGCTTTGACTGTAAATATCAACAGTCATTCATGGGGTGGTGGGTGTGAGGGTGTCATTACATTGCTCGGACTGTAAATATCAACAGTCATTCATGAAATGGTGGGTGGGTGGGTGTCATTATAGTGCTTGGACTGTAAACATCAACAGTCATTTATGGGTTGGTGGGTGTGTGGCTGTCATTAGTGCTTTGACTGTAAATATCAACAGTCGTTCAAGGGGTTGTTGGTGGCATTACAGTGCTTGGACTGTAAATATCAACAGTCATTCATAGGGTGATGGGTGTGTGGGTGTCATTACAGTGCTTGGACTGTATATATAAACAGTCATTTATAGAGTGGTGGGTTTTTGGGTGTCATTACATTGCTTGGACTATAAATATCAACAGTCAATCAAGAGGTAGTGGGTGTGTGGGTGTCATTAAAGTGCTTAGACTGTAAATATCAACAGTCATTCATAAGGTGGTGGGTGTCATTAGAGTGCTTGGACTGTAAATATCAACAGTCATTAATGAGGTGGTGGGTGTGTGGGTGTCATTATAGTGCATGGACTGTAAATATTAAGAGTCATTCATGGGGTGGTGGGAGTGAGGGTGTCATTACAGTGTTCAGACTGTAAATTTCAACAGTCCTTCATGGGGTGGTGGGTGTGTGGGTGTAATTATAGTGCTTGGACTGTAAATATGAACAGTCATTCATGGGGTGGTTGGTGTGTGGGTGTCATTACATTGCTTGGACCGTAAATATTAAGTCATTAATGGAGTGGTGGGGGTGTGGGTGTCATTATTGCTTGGACTGTTAATATCAACAATCTTTCATGGGGTAGTGGGTGGCATTACAGTGCTTGGACTGTAAATATCAACAGTCATTCATGAGGTGATGGGTGTGTGGGTGTCATTACAGTGCTTTGACTGTAAATATCAACAATCATTCAGAGGGTGGTGGGTGTCATTACAGTGCTTGGATTGTAAATATCAAGTCATTAATGGGGTGGTGGGGGTGTGGGTGTCATTATTGGTTGGACTGTAAATATCAACAGTCATTCATGGGGTAGTGAGTGGCATTACAGTGCTTGGACTGTAAATATCAACAGTCATTCATGAGGTGATGGGTGTGTAGGTATCATGAAAGTGCTTAGACTGTAAATATCAACAGTCATTCATGGGGTGGTGAGTGCGTTGGTGTCATTACAGTTTTTGGACTGTAAATATCAACCATCATTCATTGTGTGGTGGGTGTGTGGGTTTCATTACAGTGCTGGGACTGTAACATCAACAGTCATTCAGAGGGTGGTGGGTGTCATTAGAGTGCTTGGACTGTTGATATTAACAGTCATTCATGGAGTGGTGGGTGTGTGGATGTCATTACAGTGCTTGGACTGAAAATATCAACAGTCATTTATGGGGTGGTAGGTGTCATTACAGTGCTTGGACTGTAAATATCAACAGTCATTCATAGGGTTGTGGGTGTGTGTGTCATTACAGAGCTTGGACTGTAAATATTAACAGTCATTCATGGTGTGGTGGGTATGTGGATATCATTACAGTGCTTGGACTGTAAATATCAACAGTCAATCATAGGGTGGTTGGTGTGTGGGTGTCATTACAGTGCTTGGACTGTAAATATCAACAGTCATTTTTGGGGTGGTTGGTGTGTGGGTATTATTACAGTGCTTGGACTGTAAATATCAACAGTCATTCAGGAGGTGATGGGTGTGTGGATGTCATTATAGTGCTTGGACTGTAAATATCAACAGTCATTCATGGAATGGTGGGTATGTGGGTGCCATTACAGTGCTTGGACAGTAAATATCAACAGTCATTCATGGGGTGGTTAGTGTGTGGGTGTCATTACAGTTTTTTTATTGTAAATATCAACAGTCATTTATAGGGTGGCGGGTGTCATTAGAATGCTTGGACTGTAAATATCAACAGTCATTTATGGGGTGGTGGGTGTGTGGGTGTCATTACAGTGTTTTGATCGTAAATATCAACAGTCATTCATAGGGTGGTGGGTGTTATTATAGTGTTAGGACTGTAAATATCAACAGTCATTAATGGGGTGGTTGGTGTGTGGGTGTCATTATGGTGCTTGAACTGTAAATATCAACAGTCATTCATGGGGTGGTGAGTCTGTGGTTGTCATTACAGTTCTTGGACTGTAAATTTTAACAGTCATTCATGGGGTAGTGGATGTGTGGATGTCATTACAGTGCTTGGACTGATAATATAAACAGTCATTCATGAGGAGGTGGGTGTGTGGGTGTCATTACAGTCCTTAGACTATAAATATTAACAGTCTTTCATGGGTTGGTGGGTGTGTGGATGTCATTACAGTGCTTGGACTGAAAATATCAACAGTCATTCATGGGGTGGTGGGTGTGTGGGTGTCATTACAGTGCTAGGACTGCTAATATCAACAGTCATTTATGGGGTGGTGAGTGTGTCTGTGTCATTACAGTTCTTGGACTGTAAATTTCAACCATTAATTATTGGGTGGTGGGTGTGAGGGGGCGTTACTGTGCTTGGACTGTAAATATTAACAGTCATCCATGGGGTGGTTTGTGTCATTAGAGGGCTTGGACTGTAAATATTAACAGTCATTCAGAAGGTGGTGAGTGTGTGGATGTCATTACAGTGCTTGGACTGAAAATATCACCAGTCTTTCATGGGGTGGTTAGTGTGTGGGTGTCATTACAGTGCTTGGACTATAAATATCAATGGTCATTCATAGGGTGGTGGGTGTGTGGGTGTCATTACAGTTCTTGGACTGTAAATATCAACAGTCATTCATAGGGTGGTCGGTGTGTGAGTGTCATTACAGAGCTTGGACTGTAAATATCAACCATAATTCATGGGGTGGTCGGTGTGTGGGTGTCATTACAGTGCTTTGACTGTAAATATCAACAGTCATTTATGGGGTGGTGGGTGTGTGGGTGTCATTACAGTGCTTAGACTGTAAATATCAACAGTCATTCACGGGGAGGTGGGTTTTTGGGTGTCATTACAGTGCTTGGACTGTAAATATCAACAGTCATTCATGGGGTGGTGGGTAGGTGTGTGTCATTACAGTGCTTGGACTGTAAATATCAGCAGTCATTCATGGGGTGGTGAGTGGGTGGGTGTCATTACAGTTCTTGGACTGTAAATATCAACCATCATTTATTGGGTGGTGGGTGTGTGGGTGTCATTATAGTGCTTGGACTATAAATATCAACCATCATTTATGAGGTTGTGGGTGTGTGGGTGTCATTACGGTGCTTGGACTGTAAATATCAACAGTCATTAAGAGGGTGGTGGGTGTGTGAGTGTTATTACAGAGCTTGGACTGTAAATATCAACAGTCATTCATGGAGTGGTGGGTGTGTGGGTGTCATTACAGTGCTTGGATTGTAAATATCAACAGTCGTTTTTGGGTTGGTGGTTGTGTGGGTGTCATTAGAGTGCTTAGACTGTAAATATCAACAGTCATTTATGGGGTGGTGGGTGTGAGTGTGTCATTACAGTGCTTGGACTGTAAATATCAACAGTAATTTATGGGGTGGTGGGTGTGAGTGTGTCATTACAGTGCTTGGACTGTAAATATCAACAGTCAATAATGGGATGGTGGGTGTCGGTGTGTCATTACAGTGCTTGGACTGTAAATGTCAACAGTCATTCATGGGGTGGTGGGTGTGTGGGTGTCATTACAGTGTTTTGACTGCAAATATCAACAGCCATTAATGGGGTGGTGAGTCTGTGGTTGTCATTACAGTTCTTGGACTGTAAATTTTAACAGTCATTCATGGGGTGGTGGATGTGTGGATGTCATTACAGTGCTTGGACTGATAATATAAACAGTCATTTATGAGGAGGTGGGTGTGTGGGTGTCATTACAGTCCTTGGACAATAAATATTAACAGTCTTTCATGGGGTGGTGGGTGTGTGGATGTCATTACAGTGCTTTAACTGAAAATATCAACCGTCATTCATGGGTTGGTGGGTGTGTGGGTGTCATTACAGTGCTAGGACTGCTAATATCAATAGTCATTTATGGGGTGGTGAGTGTGTCTGTGTCATTACAGTTCTTGGACTGTAAATTTCAACCATTAATTATTGGGTGGTGGGTGTGAGGGGGCGTTACTGTGCTTGGACTGTAAATATTAACAGTCATCCATGGGGTGGTTTGTGTCATTAGAGGGCTTGGACTGTAAATATTAACAGTCATTCAGAAGGTGGTGAGTGTGTGGATGTCATTACAGTGCTTGGACTGAAAATATCACCAGTCTTTCATGGGGTGGTGAGTGTGTGGGTGTCATTACAGTGCTTGGACTATAAATATCAATGGTCATTCATAGGGTGGTGGGTGTGTGGGTGTCATTACAGTTCTTGGACTGTAAATATCAACAGTCATTCATAGGGTGGTGGGTGTGTGAGTGTCATTACAGAGCTTGGACTGTAAATATCAACCATAATTCATGGGGTGGTCGGTGTGTGGGTGTCATTACAGTGCTTTGACTGTAAATATCAACTGTCATTTATGGGGTGGTGGGTGTGTGGGTGTCATTACAGTGCTTAGACTGTAAATATCAACAGTCATTTATAGGGTTGTTGGTGTGTGAGTGTCATTACAGAGCTTGGACAGTAAATATCAACAGTCATTCACGGGGAGGTGGGTTTTTGAATGTCATTACAGTGCTTGGACTGTAAATATCAACAGTCATTCATGGGGTGGTGGGTAGGTGTGTGTCATTACAGTGCTTGGACTGTAAATATCAAGTCATTCATGGGGTGGTGGGTGTGTGTGTGTCATTAGTGCTTGGACTCTAAATATCAACAGCCATTTATGGGGTGGTGGGTAGCATTAGAGTGCTTGGACTGTAAATATCAATAGTCAATCATGAGGAGGTGGGTGTGTGGGTGTCATTACAGAGCTTGGACTGTAAATATCAACAGTCATTCATGGGGTGGTGGGTATATGGGTTTCATTACAGAGCTTGGACTGTAAATATCAACCATAATTTATGGAGTGGTGTGTGTGTGGGTGTCATTACAGTGGTCAGACTGTAAATAATAACAGTCATTCATGGGGTGGTGGGTGTGTGGATGTCATTACAGTGCTTGGACTGAAAATATCAACAGTCATTCATGGGGTGGTAAGTGTGTGGTTGTCATTACAATGCTTGGACTATAAATATCAACAATCATTAATGGGGTGTTGGGAGTGTGGGTGTCATTACAATTAATGAACTGTAAATATCAGCAGTCATTCATAGGGTTGTGGGTGTGTGAGTGTCATTACAAAGCTTGGACTGTAAATATCAACAGTCATCATTGGGTGGTGGGTGTGTGGGTGTCATTACAGTGCTTAGACTGTCAATATCAAAAGTAATTCTTGGGGTGGTGGGTGTGTGGTTATCATTACAGTGCTTAGACTGTAAATATCAACAGACATTTATGGGGTGGTGGGTGTGTGACTGTCATTACAGTGCTTGGACTGTAAATATCAACTGTCAATCATGGGGAGGTGGGTTTGTGGGTGTCATTACAGTGCTTGGAATGTAAATATCAACAGTCATTTATGGGGTGGTGGGTTGGTGGGTGTCATTACAGTGCTTGGACTGTAAATATCAAGTCATTCATGGGGTAGTGGGTTTGTGTGTGTCATTAGTGCTTGATCTGTAAATATCAATAGTCATTTATGGGGTGGTTGGTGGCATTACAGTGCTTGGACTGTAAATATCAACTATTATTTAGGGAGGGGTGGGTGTTTGGGTGTAATTACAGTTCTTGGACTGTAAATATCAAAAGTCATTCATAGGATGGTTGGTGTGTGAGTGTCATTACCGAGCTTGGACTGTAAATATCAATAGTCATTCATGGGGTGGTGGGTGTGTGGATGTCATTATTGCTTGAACTGTAAATATCAACAGTCATTAATGGGGTGGTGGGTGGTATTACAGTTCTTGGACTGTAAATGTCAACAGTCATTCATGGAGTGATGATTGTGTGGGTGTCATTACAGTGCTTGGACTGTAAATATTAACAGTCATTATTGGGGTGGTGGGTGTGTGGCTGTCATTACATTGCTTGGACTTTAAATATCAACAGTCAATCATGGGGAGGTGGGTGTCATTACAGTGCTTGGACTGTTAATATCAACAGTCATTCATGGGGTGGTGTGTGTTTGGGTGTTATTACAGTGCTTTGACTGTAAATATCAACAGTCATTAATGGGGTGGTGGGTGTCATTACAGTGCTTGGACTATAAATATCAACCGTTATTTATGGGGTGGTGGGTGAGTGGGTGTCATTACAGTGCTTGGACTGTAAATATCAACCATAATACATGGGGTGGTTGGTGTGGGGGTGTCATTACAGTGCTTGGACTGTAAATATCAACAGTCAATCATGGGGTAGTGGGTGTGTGGGTGTCATTACAGTTGTTGAACTGTAAATATCAACAGTCATTTATGGGGTGGTGGGGGTGTGGGTGTCATTACATTGTTTTGATTGTAAATATCAACAGTCATTCATAGGGTGGTGGGTATCATTAGAGTGCTCGGATTGAAAATATCAACAGTCATTCCTGGGGTTGTGGGTGTGTGGGTGTCATTATAGTGCTTGTACTGTAAATATCAACCCTAATTTATCAGGTGGTGGGTGTGGGGGTGTCATTACAGTGCTTTGACTGTAAATATCAACAGTCATTCAAGGGGTTGTTGGTGGCATTACAATGCTTGGACTGTAAATATCAACAGTCATTCATAGGGTGATGGGTGTGTGGGTGTCATTACAGTGCTTGGACTGTATATATCAACAGTCATTTATAGAGTGGTGGGTTTTTGGGTGTCATTACATTGCTTGGACTATAAATATCAACATTCAATCAAGAGGTAGTGGGTGTGTGGGTGTCATTAAAGTGCTTTGACTGTAAATATCAACAGTCATTCATAAGGTGGTGGGTGTCATTAGAGTGCTTGGACTGTAAATATCAACAGTCATTCATGGGGTGGTCGGTGTGTGGGTGTCATTACACTGCTTTGACTGTAAATATTAAGAGTCATTCATGGGGTGGTGGGAGTGAGGGTGTCATTACAGTGTTCGGACTGTATATATCAACAGTCATTCATGGGGTGGTGGGTGTGTGGGTGTAATTATAGTTCTTGGACTGTAAATATGAACAGTCATTCATGGGGTGGTTGGTGTGTGGGTGTCATTACATTGCTTGGACTGTAAATATTAAGTCATTAATGGGGTGGTGGGGGTGTGGGTGTCATTATTGCTTGGACTGTTAATATGAACAGTCTTTCACGGGGTAGTGGGTGGCATTACAGTGCTTGGACTGTAAATATCAACAGTCATTCATGAGGTGATGGGTGTGTGGGTGTCATTACAGTGCTTTGACCGTAAATATCAACAATCATTCAGAGGGTGGTGGGTGTCATTACAGTGCTTGGACTGTAAATATCAAGTCATTAATGGGGTGGTGGGGGTGTGGGTGTCATTATTGCTTGGACTGTAAATATCAACAGTCATTCATGGGATAGTGGGTGGCATTACAGTGCTTGGACTGTAAATATCAACAGTCATTCATGAGGTGTTGGGTGTGTAGGTATCATGAAAGTGCTTAGACTGTAAATATCAACAGTCATTCATGGGGTGGTGAGTGTGTTGGTGTCATTACAGTTTTTGGACTGTAAATATCAACCATCATTCATTGTGTGGTGGGTGTGTGGGTGTCATTACAGTGCTGGGACTGTAACATCAACAGTCATTCAGAGGGTGGTGGGTGTCATTAGAGTGCTTGGACTGTTGATATTAACAGTCATTCATGGGGTGGTGGGTGTGTGGATATCATTACAGTGCTTGGACTGAAAATATCAACAGTCATTCATGGGGTGGTGGGTGTCATTACAGTGCTTGGACTATAAATATCAACCGTCATTTATGGGGTGGTGGGTGAGTGGGTGTCATTACAGTGCTTGGACTGTAAATATCAACAGTCATTCATAGGGTGGTGGGTGAGTGAGTGTCATTACAGAGCTTGGACTGTAAATATCAACAGTCATTCATGGTGTGGTTGGTATGTGGATGTCATTACAGTGCTTGGACTGTAAATATCAACAGTCAATCATAGGGTGGTGGGTGTGTGGGTGTCATTACAGTGCTTGGACTGTAAATATCAGCAGTCATTTTTGGGGTGGCTGGTGTGTGGGTATCATTACAGTGCCTGGACTGTAAATATCAACAGTCATTCAGGAGGTGATGGGTGTGTGGATGTCATTATAGTGCTTGGACAGTAAATATCAACAGTTATTCATGGGGTGGTTAGTGTGTGGGTGTCATTACAGTTTTTTTATTGTAAATATCAACAGTCATTTATAGGGTGGTGGGTGTCATTAGAATGCTTGGACTGTAAATATCAATAGTCATTTATGGGGTGGTGGGTGTGTGGGTGTCATTACAGTGTTTTAATCATAAATATCAACAGTCATTCATAGGGTGGTGGGTGTGTGGGTGTCATTACAGTTCTTGGACTGTAAATATTCACAGTCATTCATGTGGTGGTGGGTGTGTGGGTGTCATTACAGTGCTTGGACTATTAAAATAAAGTCATTTATGGGGTGGTAGGTGTGTGTGTCATTAGTGCTTGGTCTAAAAATATCAACAGTCATTTATAGGGTGGTGGGTGTTATTATAGTGTTAGGACTGTAAATATCAACAGTCATTAATGGGGTGTTGGGTGTGTGGGTGTCATTATGGTGCTTGAACTGTAAATATCAACAGTCATTCATGGGGTGGTGAGTCTGTGGTTGTCATTACAGTTCTTGGACTGTAAATTTTAAAAGTCATTCATGGGGTGGTGGATG
Source organism: Petrolisthes cinctipes (assembly GCA_033782935.1). NCBI lineage: Eukaryota > Metazoa > Arthropoda > Malacostraca > Decapoda > Porcellanidae > Petrolisthes > Petrolisthes cinctipes. The sequence goes on from JAWQEG010000230.1 coordinate 5,983,265, forward strand.
TGTGGATGTCATTACAGTGCTTGGACTGATAATATAAACAGTCATTCATGAGGAGGTGGGTGTGTGGGTGTCATTACAGTCCTTGGACTATAAATATTAACAGTCTTTCATGGGGTGGTGGGTGTGTGGATGTCATTACAGTGCTTGGACTGAAAATATCAACAGTCATTCATTGGGTGGTGGGTGTGTGGGTGTCATTACAGTGCTAGGACTGCTAATATCAACAGTCATTTATGGGGTGGTGAGTGTGTTTGTGTCATTACAGTTCTTGGACTGTAAATTTCAACCATTAATTATTGGGTGGTGGGTGTGAGGGGGCGTTACTGTGCTTGGACTGTAAATATTAACAGTCATCCATGGGGTGGTTTGTGTCATTAGAGGGCTTGGACTGTAAATATCAACAGTCATTCATGGGGTGGTTGGTGTGTGGATGTCATACAGTGCTTGGACTGTAAATATCAACAGTCATTCATGGGGTGGTGGTTGTGTGGGTGTCATTACAGTGCTTGGACTGTAAATATCAACCATAATTCATGAGGTGGTTGGTGTGTGGGTGTCATTACAGTGTTTGGACTGAAAATATCAACCGTCATTCAGAGGGGGTGGGTGTCATTAGGATGCTTGGACTGTAAATATTAACAGTCAATCATGTGGTGGTGGGTGTGTGGGTGTCATTACAGTGCTTGTACTGTAAATATTAACAGTCATTCATGGGGTGGTGTGTGTGTGGGTGTCATTACAGTGTTTTGATTGTAATTATCAACAGTCATTCATAGAGTGGTGGGTGTCATTACAGTGCTTGGACTGTAAATATCAACAGTCATTTATTGGTTGGTGGTTGTGTGGGTGTCATTACAGTGCTTGGACTGTAAATATCAAACATAATTCATGGGGTTGTGGGTGTGTGGGTGTCATTAGAGTGCTTGGACTGTAAATATTAACAGTCATTCATGGGGTGGTGGGAGTGTGGATGTCATTACAGTGCTTAGACTGAAAATATCAACAGTCATTTATGGGGTGGTGGGTGTGTGGGTGTCATTAGAGTGCTTGGACTGTAAATATCAATAGTCATTTATAGGGTGGTGGGTGTGTGTGTCATTACAGAGCTTGGACTGTAAATATCAACAGTCATTTATGGGGTGGTGGGTGTGTGGATGTCATTATAGTGCTTGGACTGTAAATATCAACAGTCAATCATGGGCTGGTAGGTGTGTGGGTGTCATTACAGTGCTTGGACTGTAAATATCAACAGTCATTCATGGGGTTGTGGGTGTGTGGGTGTCATTACAGTGTTTTGATTGTAATTATCAACAGTCATTCATAGGGTGGTGGGTGTCATTACAGTGCTTGGACTGTAAATATCAACAGTCATTCATGGGGTGGTGGTTGTGTGGGTGTCATTACAGTGCTTGGACTGTTAATATCAAACATAATTCATGGGGTGGTGGGTGTGTGGGTGTCATTACAGTGCTTGGACTGTAAATATCAACAGTCATTCATAGGGTGGTGGGTATGTGGGTGTCATTACAGTGTTTTGATTGTAATTATCAACAGTCATTCATAGGGTGGTGGGTGTCATTACAGTGCTTGGACTGTAAATATCAACAGTCATTCATGGGGTGGTGGGTGTGTGGATGTCATTACAGTGCTTGGACTGTAAATATAAACAGCCATTCATGGGGTGGTGGTTGTGTGGGTGTCATTACAGTGCTTTGACTCTATATATCAACTCTAATTCATGGGGTGGTGGATGTGGGGGTGTCATTACAGTAATTGGACTGTAAATATCAACAGTCAATCATGGGGTGGTGGGTGTGTTGGTGTCATTACAGAGCTTGGACTGTAAATATCATCAGTCATTCATGGGGTGGTGGGTGTATGGGTGTCATTACAGTGATTTGATTATAAATATCAACAGTTATTCATAGGGTGGTGGGTATCATTAGAGTGCTTGGACTGTAAATATCAACAGTCATTCATGGGGTTGTGGGTGTGTGAGTGTCATTACAGTGCTTGGACTGTAAATATCAACTATAATTCATGGGGTCGTGGGTGCTGGGTTGTCATTACAGTGCTTTGACTGTAAATATCAACAGTCATTCATGGGGTGGTGGGTGGCATTACAGTGCTTGGACTGTAAATATCAACAGTCATTCATAGGGTGATGGGTGTTTGGGTGTCATTACAGTGCTTGGACTGTAAATATCAACAGTCATTTATAGGGTGGTGGGTGTTTGGGTGTCATTACATTGCTTGGACTGTAAATATCAACAGTCAATCATGGGGTGGTGGTTGTGTGGGTCTCATCAGTGCTTGGACTGTAAATATCAACAGTAATTCATAGGGTGTTTGGTGTGTGAGTGTTATTACAGAGCTTGGACTGTAAATATCAACAGTCATTCATGGAGTGGTGGGTGAGTTGGTGTCATTACATTGCTTGGACTGTAAATATTAACAGTCATTCATGGGGTGTTCTTTGTGTGGGTGTCATTACAGTGTTTAGACTGTAAATATCAACAGTCATTTATAGGGTGGTGGGTGTGTGGGTGTCATTACAGTGCTTGGACTATAAATATCAACTGTCATTTATGGGGTGGTGGGTGTGTTTGTGTCATTACAGTGCTTGGACTGTAAATATCAACAGTCATTCATAGGGTGGTGGGTGTGTGAGTGTCATTACAGAGCTTGGACTGTAAATATTAACAGTCATTTATAGAGTGGGGGGTGTTTGAGTGTCATTACATTGCTTGAACTATGAATATCAACAGTCAATCATGAGGTAGTGGGTGTGTGGGTGTCATTAGAGTGCTTAGACTGTAAATATCAACAGTCATTTATAGGGTGGTTGGTGTCATTAGAGTGCTTGGACTGTAAATATATCAACAGTCATAAATGGGGTGGTGGGTGTGTGGGTGTGATTATAGTGCATCGACTGTAAATATCAAACATAATTCATGGGGTGGACGGTGTGTGGGTGTCATTACAGTGCTTTGACTGTAAATATCAAGAATCATTCATGGGGTGGTGGGTGTGAGGGTGTCATTATAGTGCTTGGACTGTAAATATCAACAGTCATTCTTTGGGTGGTGGGTGTGTGGGTGTCATTATAGTGCTTGGACTGTAAATACCAACAGTCATTAATGAGGTGGTTGGTGTGTGGGTGTCATTACAAGGCTTGGACTGTAAATATCAACAGTCATTCATGGGGTGGTGGGTGGCATTACAATGCTTGGACTGTAAATATCAACAGTCATTTATTTGGTGGTGTTTGTGTGGATGTCATTACAGTGCTTGGATTGTAAATATCAACAGTCAATCATGGGGTGGTGGGTGTGTGGGTGTCATTACACTGCTTGGACTGTAAATATCATCACTCATTCATGGGGTGGTGGGTGTGTGGATGTCATTACAGTGTTTTGATTGTAATTATCAACAGTCATTCATAGGGTGGTGGGTGTCATTACAGTGCTTGGACTGTAAATATCAATAGCCATTCATGGGGTGGTGATTGTGTGGGTGTCATTACAGTGCTTGGACTGTAAATATCAACCATAATTCATGGGGTGGTGGGTATGGGGGTGTCATTACAGTGCTTGGACTGTAAATATTAACAGTCAATCATGGGGTGGTGGGTGTGTGGGTGTCATTACAGAGCTTGGACTGTAAATATCATCAGTCATTCATGGGGTGGTGGGTGTATGGGTGTTATTAAAGTGTTTTAACTGTAAATATCAACAGTCATTCAGAGGGTGGTGGGTGTCATTAGAGTGCTTGGACTGTAGATATTAACAGTCATTTATGGGGTGGTGAGTTTGTGGGTGTCATTACAGTTCTTGGACTGTAAATATCAACCATCATTCATTGGATGGTGGGTGTGTGGGTGTCATCACAGTGCTTGGACTGTGAATATCAACAGTCATTCATGGGGTGGTGAGTGTGTGGGTGTTATTACAGTGTTTTAACTGTAAATATCAACAGTCATTCAGAGGGTGGTGTGTGTCATTAGAGTGCTTGGACTGTAGACATTAACAGTCATTCATAGGGTGATCGGTGTGTGGGTGTCATTACAGTGCTTGGACTGTAAATATCAACAGTCATTTATAGGGTGGTGGGTGTTTGGGTGTCATTACATTGCTTGGACTGTAAATATCAACAGTCAATTATGGGGTGGTGGGTGTGTGGGTGTCATTACAGTGCTTGGACTGTAAATATCAACAGTAATTCATAGGGTGTTTGGTGTGTGAGTGTTATTACAGAGCTTGGACTGTAAATATCAACAGTCATTCATTTAGTGGTGGGTGAGTTGATGTCATTACAGTGCTTGGACTGTAAATATCAACAGTCATTCATGGGGTGGTGTATGTGTGGGTGTCATTACAGTGTTTAGACTGTTAATATCAACAGTCATTTATGGGTGTGGTGGGTGTTTGGGTGTCATTACAGTGCTTGGACTATAAATATCAACTGTCATTTATGGGGTGGTGGGTGTGTGGGTGTCATTACAGCGCTTGGACTGTAAATATCAACAGTCATTCATAGGGTGGTGGGTGTGTGAGTGTCATTACAGAACTTGGACTGTAAATATCAACAGTCATTTATAGAGTGGGGGGGTGTTTGGGTGTCATTACATTGCTTGGACTGTATATATCAACAGTCAATCATGAGGTAGTGGGTGTGTGGGTGTCATTAGAGTGCTTAGACTGTAAATATCAACAGTCATTCATAGGGTGGTGGGTGTCATTAGAGTGCTTGGACTGTAAATATCAACAGTCATAAATGGGGTGGTGGGTGTGTGGGTGTGATTATAGTGCATGGACTGTAAATATTAAGCATAATTCATGGGGTGGTCGGTGTGTGGGTGTCATTACAGTGCTTTGACTGTAAATATCAAGAATCATTCATGGGGTGGTGGGTGTGAGGGTGTCATTATAATGCTTTGACTGTAAATATCAACAGTCATTCATTGGGTGGTGGGTGTGTGGGTGTCATTATAGTGCTTGGACTGTAAATACCAACAGTCATTTATGAGGTGGTTGGTGTGTGGGTGTCATTACAGAGCTTGGACTGTAAATATCAAGTCATTAATGGGGTGTTGGGTGTGTGTGTGTAATTATTGCTTGGACTGTAAATATCAACAGTCATTCATGGGGTTGTGGGTGGCATTACAATGCTTGGACTGTAAATATCAACAGTCATTCATGGGGTGGTGGGTGTGTGGATGTCATTACAGTGCTTGGACTGTAAATATCAACAGTCAATCATGGGGTGGTGGGGGTGTGTGTGTCATTACACTGCTTGGACTGTAAATATCATCAGTCATTCATGGGGTGGTGGGTGTGTGGGTGTCATTACAGTGTTTTGATTATAATTATCAACAGTCATTCATATGGTGGTGGGTGTCATTACAGTGCTTGGACTGTAAATATCAACAGCCATTAATGGGGTGGTGGTTGTGTGGGTGTCATTACAGTGCTTGGACTGTAAATATCAACCATAATTCATGGGTTGGTGGGAATGGGGGTGTCATTACAGTGCTTGGACTGTAAATATTAACATACAATCATGGGGTGGTGGGTGTGTGGGTGTCATTACAGAGCTTGTACTGTAAATATCATCAGTCATTCATGGGGTGGTGGGTGTATGGGTGTTATTACAGTGCTTTAACTGAAAATATCAACAGTCATTCAGAGGGTGGTGGGTGTCATTAGAGTGCTTGGACTGTAGATATTAACAGTCATTCATGGGGTGGTGAGTGTGTGGGTGTCATTACAGTTCTTGGACTGTAAATATCAACCATCATTCATTGGGTGGTGGGTGTGTGGGTGTCATCACAGTGCTTGGACTGTGAATATCAACAGTCATTCATGGGGTGGTGAGTGTGTGGGTGTTATTACAGTGTTTTAACTGTAAATATAAACAGTCATTCAGAGGGTGGTGGGTGTCATTAGAGTGCTTGGACTGTAGACATTAACAGTCATTAACGGGGTGGTGGGTGTGTTGATGTCATTACAGTGCTTGGACTGAAAATATCAACAGTCATTTATAGAGTGGAGTGTGTTTGGGTGTCATTACATTGCTTGGACTGTAAATATCAACAGTTAATCATGAGGTAGTGGGTGTGTGGGTGTCATTAGAGTGCTTAGACTGTAAATATCAACAGTTATTCATAGGGTGGTGGGTGTCATTATAGTGCATGGACTGTAACTATCAACCATAATTCATGGGTGGTCGGTGTGTGGGTGTCATAACAGTGCTTTGACTGTAAATATCAAGAGTCATTAATAGGGTGGTGGTTGTGAGGGTGTCATTATAGTGCTTGGACTGTAAATACCAACAGTCATTCATGGGGTGGTTGGAGTGTGGGTGTCATTACAGTGCTTGGACTGTAAATATCAAGTCATTAATGGGGTGGTGGGTGTGTGTGTGTCATTATTGCTTGGACTGTAAATATCAACAGTTATTTATGGGATGGTGGGTGGCATTACAGTGCTTGGACTGTAAATATCAACAGTCATTCATGGGGTGGTGGGTGTGTGGATGTCATTACAGTGCTTGGACTGTAAATATCAACAGTCAATCATGGGGTGGTGGGTGTGTGGGTGTCATTACAGTGCTTGGACTGTAAATATCAACAGGTATTTATGGGGTGGTGGGTGTGTGGGTGTCATTACAGTGTTTTAATTGTAATTATCAACAGTCATTTAAATGATGGTGGGTGTCATTACAGTGCTTGGACTGTAAATATCAACAGCCATTCATGGGGTGGTGGTTGTGTGGGTGTCATTACAGTGCTTGGACTGTAAATATCAACCATAATTCATGGGGTGGTAGGTGTGGGGGTGTCATTACAGTGCTTGGACTGTAAATATCAACGGTCAATCATGGGGTGGTGGGTGTGTGGGTGTCATTACAGAGCTTGGACTGCAAATATCATCAGTCATTCATGGGGTGGTGGGTGTATGGGTGTCATAACAGTGATTTGATTGTAAATATCAACAGTCATTTATAGGGTGGTGGGTATCATTAGAGTGCTTGGAATGTAAATATCAACAGTCATTTATGGAGTTGTGTGTGTATGGGTGTCATTACAGTGCTTGGACTGTAAATATCAACTATAATTCATGGGGTCATGGGTGTTGGGGTGTCATTACAGTGCTTTGACTGTAAATATTAACAGTCATTCATGGGGTGGTGGGTGGCATTACATTGCTTGGACTGTAAATATCAACAGTCATTCATAGGGTGATAGGTGTGTGGGTGTCATTACAGTGCTTGGACTGTAAATATCAACAGTCATTTATAGGGTGGTGGGTGTTTGGGTGTCATTACATTGCTTGAAATGTAAATATCAACAGTCAATCATGGGGTGGTGGGTGTGTGGGTGTCATTACAGTGATTGGACTGTAAATATCAAAAGTCATTCATGGAGTGGTGGGTGAGTCGGTGTCATTACAGTGCTTGGACTGTAAATATCAACAGTCATTTATAGGGTGGTTGGTGTGTGGGTGTTATTACAGTGCTTGGACTATAAATATATATAGTCATTTATGGGGTGGTGGGTGTGTGGGTGTCATTACAGTTCTTGGACTGTAAATATCAACAGTCATTCATAGGGTGGTGGGTGTGTGAGTGTCATTACAGAGCTTGGACTGTAAATATCAACAGTCATTTATAGAGTAGGGGTGTTTGGGTGTCATTACATTGCTTGGACTGTAAATATCAAAAGTTAATCATGAGGTAGTGGGTGTGTGGGTGTCATTAGAGTGATTAGACTGTAAATATCAACAGTCATTCATAGGGTGGTGGGTGTATGGATGTCATTACAGTGCTTGGACTGAAAATATCAACAGTTATTTATAGAATGGGGAGTGTTTGGGTGTCATTACATTGCTTGGACTGTAAATATCAACATTCAATCATGAGGTAGTGCGTGTGTGGGTGTCATTAGAGTGCTTAGACTGTAAATATCAACAGTCATTCATAGGGTGGTGGGTGTCATTATAGTGCTTGGACTGTAAATATCAACAGTCATTAATGGGGTGGTGGGTGTGTGGGTGTCATTATAGTGCATGGACTGTAAATATCAACCATAATTTATGGGGTGGTCGGTGTGTGGGTGTCATTACAGTGCTTTGAGTGTAAATATCAAGAGTCATTCATGGGGTGGAGGGTGTGAGGGTGTCATTACAGTGCTTGGACTGTAAATATCAAGTCATTCATGGCGTGGTGTGTGTGTGTGTGTTATTAGTAAATGGACTATAAATTTCAACAGTCATTCATAGGGTGGTGGTTGGCATTACAGCTCTTGGACTATAAATATCAACAGTCATTAATGGGGTGATGGGTGTGTGGGTGTCATTACAGTGCTTGGACTGTAAATATCAACATTCATTAACGGGGTGGTGGGTGTTTGGGTGTCATTACAGGTCTTGGACTATAAATATCAACAGTCAATCATAGGATGGTGGGTGTCGGGGTGTCATTACAATGCTTGGACTGTAAATATCAACAGTCATTCATAGGGTGGTGGGTGTGTGGGTGTCATTAGAGTGCTTGGACTGTAAATATCAACAGTCATTCATGGGGTGGTGAGTGTGTAGGTATCATTACAGTTCTTGGACTATAAATATTAACAGTCATTCATCGTGTGGTGGATGTGTGGATGTCATTACAGTGCTTGGACTGATAATATCAACAGTCATTCTTTGGGTGGTGGGTGTGTGGGTGTCATTACAGTCCTTGGACTGTAAATATTAACAGTCATTCATGGGGTGGTGTGTGTGTGGGTGTCATTACAGTGCTTGGACTGTAAATTTCAACAATCATTCATTGGGTGGTGGGTGTGTGGGTGTCATTACAGTGTTTTGATTGTAATTATCAAAAGTCAATCATAGGGTGGTGGGTGTCATTACAGTGTTTGGACTGTAAATATCAACAGTCATTCATGAGGTTGTGGGTGTGTGGGTATCATTACAGTGCTTGGACTGTAAATATCAACTATAATTCATGGGGTCGTTAGTGTTGCGGTGTCATTACAGTGCTTGGACTGTAAATATCAACAATCAATCATGGGGTGGTGGGTGTGTGGGTGTCATTACAGTGTTTGGACTGTAAATATCAACAGTCAATCATGGGGTGGTGGGTGTCATTACACTGCTTGGACTGTAAATACCAACAGTCATTCATGAGGTGGTTGGTGTGTGGGTGTTATTACGGTGGCTTGACTGTAAATATCAACAGCCATTCAGAAGGTGGTGGGTGTCATTAGAGTGCTTGGACTGAAAATATCAACAGTTATTCATGAGGTGGTGGGTGTGTGGGTGTCATGATAGTGCTTGGACTGTAAATATCAACAGTCATTCAAAGGGTGGTGAGTGTGTGGGTGTCATTACAGTGTTTTGATTGTAATTATCAAACGTCAATCATAGGGTGGTGGGTGTCATTACAGTGTTTGGACTGTAAATATCAACAGTCATTCATGAGGTTGTGGGTGTGTGGGTATCATTACAGTGCTTGGACTGTAAATATCAACTATAATTCATGGGGTCGTTGGTGTTGCGGTGTCATTACAGTGCTTTGACTGTAAATATCAACAGTCAATCATGGGGTGGTGGGTGTGTGGGTGCCATTACAGTGCTTGGACTGTAAATATCAACAGTCAATCATGGGGTGGTGGGTGTCATTACACTGCTTGGACTGTAAATATCAACAGTCATTCATGAGGTGGTGGGTGTGTGGGTGTTATTACAGTGCCTTGACTGTAAATATCAATAGCCATTCAGAAGGTGGTGGGTGTCATTAGAATGCTTGGACTGAAAATATCAACAGTTATTCATGGGGTGGTGGGTGTGTGGGTGTCATGATAGTGCTTGGACTGTAAATATCAACAGTCATTCAAGGGGTGGTGAGTGTGTGGGTGTCATTACAGTTCTTGGACTGTAAATATCAACCATCATTCATGTGGTGGAGGGTGTGAGGGTGTCATTATAGTGCTTAAACTGTAAATATCAACAGTCATTCATGGGGTGGTGGATGTGTGGGTGTCATTACAGTGCTTGGACTGTAAATATCAAGTCATTCATGGCGTGGTGTGTGTGTGTGTGTTATTAGTAAATGGACTATAAATATCAACAGTCATTCATAGGGTGGTGGTTGGCATTACAGCTCTTGGACTATAAATATCAACAGTCATTAATGGGGTGATGGGTGTGTGGTTGTCATTACAGTGCTTGGACTGTAAATATCAACATTCATTCACGGGGTGGTGGGTGTTTGGGTGTCATTACAGGTCTTGGACTATAAATATCAACAGTCAATCATAGGATGGTGGGTGTCGGGGTGTCATTACAATGCTTGGACTGTAAATATCAACAGTCATTCATAGGGTGGTGGGTGTGTGGGTGTCATTAGAGTGCTTGGACTGTAAATATCAACAGTCATTCATGGGGTGGTGAGTGTGTAGGTATCATTACAGTTCTTGGACTATAAATATTAACAGTCATTCATCGTGTGGAGTATGTGTGGATGTCATTACAGTGCTTGGACTGATAATATCAACAGTCATTCTTTGGGTGGTGGGTGTGTGGGTGTCATTACAGTCCTTGGACTGTAAATATTAACAGTCATTCATGGGGTGGTGGGTGTGTGGGTGTCATTACAGTGCTTGGACTGTAAATTTCAACAGTCATTCATGGGGTGATGGGTGTGTGGGTGTCATTACAGTGTTTTGATTGTAATTATCAAAAGTCAATCATAGGGTGGTGGGTGTCATTACAGTGTTTGGACTGTAAATATCAACAGTCATTCATGAGGTTGTGGGTGTGTGGGTATCATTACAGTGCTTGGACTGTAAATATCAACTATAATTCATGGGGTCGTTAGTGTTGCGGTGTCATTACAGTGCTTGGACTGTAAATATCAACAATCAATCATGGGGTGGTGGGTGTGTGGGTGTCATTACAGTGTTTGGACTGTAAATATCAACAGTCAATCATGGGGTGGTGGGTGTCATTACACTGCTTGGACTGTAAATACCAACAGTCATTCATGAGGTGGTTGGTGTGTGGGTGTTATTACGGTGGCTTGACTGTAAATATCAACAGCCATTCAGAAGGTGGTGGGTGTAATTAGAGTGCTTGGACTGAAAATATCAACAGTTATTCATGAGGTGGTGGGTGTGTGGGTGTCATGATAGTGCTTGGACTGTAAATATCAACAGTCATTCAAGGGGTGGTGAGTGTGTGGGTGTCATTACAGTGTTTTGATTGTAATTATCAAACGTCAATCATAGGGTGGTGGGTGTCATTACAGTGTTTGGACTGTAAATATCAACAGTCATTCATGAGGTTGTGGGTGTGTGGGTATCATTACAGTGCTTGGACTGTAAATATCAACTATAATTCATGGGGTCGTTGGTGTTGCGGTGTCATTACAGTGCTTTGACTGTAAATATCAACAGTCAATCATGGGGTGGTGGGTGTGTGGGTGCCATTACAGTGCTTGGACTGTAAATATCAACAGTCAATCATGGGGTGGTGGGTGTCATTACACTGCTTGGACTGTAAATATCAACAGTCATTCATGAGGTGGTGGGTGTGTGGGTGTTATTACAGTGCCTTGACTGTAAATATCAATAGCCATTCAGAAGGTGGTGGGTGTCATTAGAATGCTTGGACTGAAAATATCAACAGTTATTCATGGGGTGGTGGGTGTGTGGGTGTCATGATAGTGCTTGGACTGTAAATATCAACAGTCATTCAAGGGGTGGTGAGTGTGTGGGTGTCATTACAGTTCTTGGACTGTAAATATCAACCATCATTCATGGGGTGGAGGGTGTGAGGGTGTCATTATAGTGCTTAAACTGTAAATATCAACAGTCATTCATGGGGTGGTGGATGTGTGGGTGTCATTACAGTGCTTGGACTGTAAATATCAAGTCATTCATGGCGTGGTGTGTGTGTGTGTGTTATTAGTAAATGGACTATAAATATCAACAGTCATTCATAGGGTGGTGGTTGGCATTACAGCTCTTGGACTATAAATATCAACAGTCATTAATGGGGTGATGGGTGTGTGGTTGTCATTACAGTGCTTAGACTGTAAATATCAACATTCATTCACGGGGTGGTGGGTGTTTGGGTGTCATTACAGGTCTTGGACTATAAATATCAACAGTCAATCATAGGATGGTGGGTGTCGGGGTGTCATTACAATGCTTGGACTGTAAATATCAACAGTCATTCATAGGGTGGTGGGTGTGTGGGTGTCATTAGAGTGCTTGGACTGTAAATATCAACAGTCATTCATGGGGTGGTGAGTGTGTAGGTATCATTACAGTTCTTGGACTATAAATATTAACAGTCATTCATCGTGTGGTGTATGTGTGGATGTCATTACAGTGCTTGGACTGATAATATCAACAGTCATTCTTTGGGTGGTGGGTGTGTGGGTGTCATTACAGTCCTTGGACTGTAAATATTAACAGTCATTCATGGGGTGGTGGGTGTGTGGGTGTCATTACAGTGCTTGGACTGTAAATTTCAACAGTCATTCATGGGGTGATGGGTGTGTGGGTGTCATTACAGTGTTTTGATTGTAATTATCAAAAGTCAATCATAGGGTGGTGGGTGTCATTACAGTGTTTGGACTGTAAATATCAACAGTCATTCATGAGGTTGTGGGTGTGTGGGTATCATTACAGTGCTTGGACTGTAAATATCAACTATAATTCATGGGGTCGTTGGTGTTGCGGTGTCATTACAGTGCTTTGACTGTAAATATCAACAGTCAATCATGGGGTGGTGGGTGTGTGGGTGCCATTACAGTGCTTGGACTGTAAATATCAACAGTCAATCATGGGGTGGTGGGTGTCATTACACTGCTTGGACTGTAAATATCAACAGTCATTCATGAGGTGGTGGGTGTGTGGGTGTTATTACAGTGCCTTGACTGTAAATATCAATAGCCATTCAGAAGGTGGTGGGTGTCATTAGAATGCTTGGACTGAAAATATCAACAGTTATTCATGGGGTGGTGGGTGTGTGGGTGTCATGATAGTGCTTGGACTGTAAATATCAACAGTCATTCAAGGGGTGGTGAGTGTGTGGGTGTCATTACAGTTCTTGGACTGTAAATATCAACCATCATTCATGGGGTGGAGGGTGTGAGGGTGTCATTATAGTGCTTAAACTGTAAATATCAACAGTCATTCATGGGGTGGTGGTTGTGTGGGTGTCATTACAGTGCTTGGACTGTAAATATCAAGTCATTCATGGCGTGGTGTGTGTGTGTGTGTTATTAGTAAATGGACTATAAATATCAACAGTCATTCATAGGGTGGTAATTGGCATTACAGCTCTTGGACTATAAATATAAACAGTCATTAATGGGGTGATGGGTGTGTGGGTGTCATTACAGTGCTTGGACTGTAAATATCAACATTCATTCACGGGGTGGTTGGTGTTTGGGTGTCATTACAGGTCTTGGACTATAAATATCAACAGTCAATCATAGGATGGTGGGTGTCGGGTTGTCATTACAATGCTTGGACTGTAAATATCAACAGTCATTCATAGGGTGGTGGGTGTGTGGGTGTCATTAGAGTGCTTGGACTGTAAATATTAACAGTCATTCATCGTGTGGTGGATGTGTGGATGTCATTACAGTGCTTGGACTGATAATATCAACAGTCATTCTTTGGGTGGTGGGTGTGTGGGTGTCATTACAGTCCTTGGACTGTAAATATTAACAGTCATTCATGGGGTGGTGGGTGTGTGGGTGTCATTACAGTGCTTGGACTGTAAATTTCAACAGTCATTCATGGGGTGGTGGGTGTGTGGGTGTCATTACAGTGTTTTGATTGTAATTATCAAAAGTCAATCATAGGGTGGTGGGTGTCATTATAGTGTTTGGACTGTAAATATCAACAGTCATTCATGAGGTTGTGGGTGTGTGGGTATCATTACAGTGCTTGGACTGTAAATATCAACTATAATTCATGGGGTCGTTAGTGTTGCGGTGTCATTACAGTGCTTGGACTGTAAATATCAACAATCAATCATGGGGTGGTGGGTGTGTGGGTGTCATTACAGTGTTTGGACTGTAAATATCAACAGTCAATCATGGGGTGGTGGGTGTCATTACACTGCTTGGACTGTAAATACCAACAGTCATTCATGAGGTGGTTGGTGTGTGGGTGTTATTACGGTGCCTTGACTGTAAATATCAACAGCCATTCAGAAGGTGGTGGGTGTCATTAGAGTGCTTGGACTGAAAATATCAACAGTTATTCATGAGGTGGTGGGTGTGTGGGTGTCATGATAGTGCTTGGACTGTAAATATCAACAGTCATTCAAGGGGTGGTGAGTGTGTGGGTGTCATTACAGTGTTTTGATTGTAATTATCAAAAGTCAATCATAGGGTGGTGGGTGTCATTACAGTGTTTGGACTGTAAATATCAACAGTCATTCATGAGGTTGTGGGTGTGTGGGTATCATTACAGTGCTTGGACTGTAAATATCAACTATAATTCATGGGGTCGTTGGTGTTGCGGTGTCATTACAGTGCTTTGACTGTAAATATCAACAGTCAATCATGGGGTGGTGGGTGTGTGGGTGCCATTACAGTGCTTGGACTGTAAATATCAACAGTCAATCATGGGGTGGTGGGTGTCATTACACTGCTTGGACTGTAAATATCAACAATCATTCATGAGGTGGTGGGTGTGTGGGTGTTATTACAGTGCCTTGATTGTAAATATCAATAGCCATTCAGAAGGTGGTGGGTGTCATTAGAATGCTTGGACTGAAAATATCAACAGTCATTCAAGGGGTGGTGAGTGTGTGGGTGTCATTACAGTTCTTGGACTGTAAATATCAACCATCATTTATGGGGTGGTGGGTGTGAGGGTGTCATTACAGTGCTTGGACTGTAAATATCAACATTCATTCATGGTGTAGTGGGTGTGTTGGTTTCATTATTGTGCTTGGACTGTAAATATCAACAGTCATTCTTGGGGTGGTGGGTGTGTGGGTGCTATTACATTGCTTGGACTGTAAATATCAAGTCATTCATGGGGTGGTGAGTGTGTGTGTGTCATTAGTGCTCAGACTGTAAATATCAAGAGTCATTCATGGAGTTGTGGGTGGCATTACAGTGCTTTGACTGTAAATATCAATAGTCATTCATCGGGTGGTTGGTGTTTGGGTATCTATGCAGTGCTTGGACTGTAAATATCAACATTCAATCATGGGGTGGTGGGTGTGTGGGAGAAATTACAGTGCTTGGACTGTAAATATCAACAGTCATTAATGGGGTAGTGGGTGTGTGGGTGTCATTACAGTGTTTTGACTGTAAATATCAACAGTCATTCATAGGGTGGTGGGTGTCATTAGAGTGCTTGGACTGTAAATATCAACAGACAATCATTGATTAGTGGGTTTGATGGTGTTATTACAGTGCTTGGACTGAAAATTTCAATAGTAATTCTTGGGTTGGTAGGTGTGTGGATGTCATTAAAGTGTTTTGACTGCAAATATCAACAGTCATTCATGGGCTGGTGAGTGTGTGGGTTTCATTACACTTCTTGGACTGTAAATATTAACAGTCATTAATGGGGTGGTGAGTGTGAAGATGTCATTACAGCGCTTGGACTGAAAATATTACCAGTCATTTATGGGGTGGTTGGTGTGTGGGTATCATTACAGTTCTTGGACTGTAAATATCAACCATCATTCATGGGGTGGTGGTTGTTTGGGTGTCATTACATTGCTTTTTACTGTAAATATCAACATTTATTTATGGGGTGGTTGGTGTCATTAGAGTGCTTGTACTGTAAATATCAACAGTTATTCATGAGGTGGTGGGTGTGTGGGTGTCATTAGAGTGCTTGGACTGTAAATATCAACAGTCATTCTTGGGGTGGTTGGTGTGTGGGTGCTATTACATTGCTTGGACTGTAAATATTAAGTCGTTCATGGGGTGGTGAGTGTGTGTGTGTCATTAGTGCTTGAACTGTAAATATCAACAGTCATTCATGGAGTGGTGGGTGGCATTACAGTGGTTTGACTGTAAATATCAACAGTCATTCATAGGGCGATGGGTGTGTGGGTGTCATTACAGTGCTTGGACTGTAAATATCAATAGTAATTCATGGGTTGGTAGGTGTGTGGGTGTTATTACAGTGTTTTGACTGCAAATATCAACAGTCATTCATGGGGTGGTGAGTTTGTGGGTGTCATTACACTTCTTGGACTGTAAATATTAACAGTCATTAATGGGGTGGTGGGTGTGTGGATGTCATTACAGCTCTTGGACTGAAAATATTACCAGTCAATCATGGGGTGGTGGGTGTGTGGGTGTCATTACAGAGCTTGGACTGTAAATATCATCAGTCATTCATGGGGTTTTTGGGTGTATGGGTGTTATTACAGTGCTTTAACTGTAAATATCAACAGTCATTCAGAGGGTTGTGGGTGTCATTAGAGTGCTTGGACTGTAGATATTAACAGTCATTCTTGGGGTGGTGAGTGTGTGGGTGTCATTACAGTTCTTGGACTGTAAATATCAACCATCATTCATTGGGTGGTGGGTGTGTGGGTGTCATCACAGTGCTTGGACTGTAAATATCAACAGTCAATCATGGGGTGGTGGGTGTGTGGGTGTCATTACAGTGCTTGGACTGTAAATATCAACAGTCATTCATGGGGTGGTGGGTGTGTGGGTGTCATTACAGTGTTTTAATTGTAATTATCAACAGTCATTCATATGATGGTGGGTGTCATTACAGTGCTTGGACTGTAAATATCAACAGCCATTAATGGGGTGGTGGTTGTGTGGGTGTCATTACAGTGCTTGGACTGTAAATATCAACCATAATTCATAGGGTGGTGGGTGTGGGGGTGTCATTACAGTGCTTGGAGTGTAAATATCAATGGTCAATCATGGGGTGGTGGGTGTTTGGGTGTCATTACAGAGCTTGGACTGCAAATATCATCAGTCATTCATAGGTTGGTGGGTATATGGGTGTCATTACAGTGATTTGATTGTAAATATCAACAGTCATTTATAGGGTGGTGGGTATCATTAGAGTGCTTGGACTGTAAATATCAACAGTCATTTATGGAGTTGTGTGTGTATGGGTGTCATTACAGTGCTTGGACTGTAAATATCAACTATAATTCATGGGGTCATGGGTGTTGGGGTGTCATTACAGTGCTTTGACTGTAAATATCAACAGTCATTCATGGGGTGGTGGGTGGCATTACATTGCTTGGACTGTAAATATCAACAGTCATTCATAGGGTGATAGGTGTGTGGGTGTCATTACAGTGCTTGGACTGTAAATATCAACAGTCATTTATAGGGTGGTGGGTGTTTGGGTGTCATTACATTGCTTGAAATGTAAATATCAACAGTCAATCATGGGGTGGTGGGTGTGTGGGTGTCATTACAGTGATTGGACTGTAAATATCAAAAGGCATTCATAGGGTGGTGGGTGTGTGAGTGTTATTACAGAGCTTGGACTGTAAATATCAAACGTCATTCATGGAGTGGTGGGTGAGTCGGTGTCATTACAGTGCTTGGACTGTAAATATCAACAGTCATTTATGGGGTGGTGGGTGTGTGGGTGTTATTACAGTGCTTGGACTATAAATATATATAGTCATTTATGGGGTGGTGAGTGTGTGGGTGTCATTACAGTTCTTGGACTGTAAATATCAACAGTCATTCATAGGGTGGTGGGTGTGTGAGTGTCATTACAGAGCATGGACTGTAAATATCAACAGTCATTTATAGAGTAGGGGTGCTTGGGTGTCATTACATTGATTGGACTGTAAATATCAACAGTTAATCATGAGGTAGTGGGAGTGTGGGTGTCATTAGAGTGATTAGACTGTAAATATCAACAGTCATTCATAGGGTGGTGGATGTATGGATGTCATTACAGTGCTTGGACTGAAAATATCAACAGTTATTTATAGAATGGGGAGTGTTTGGGTGTCATTACATTGCTTGGACTGTAAATATCAACATTCAATCATGAGGTAGTGCATGTGTGGGTGTCATTAGAGTGCTTAGACAGTAAATATCAACAGTCATTCATAGGGTGGTGGGTGTCATTATAGTGCTTGGACTGTAAATATCAAAAGTCATTAATGGGGTGGTGGGTGTGTGGGTGTCATTATAGTGAATGGACTGTAAATATCAACCATAATTTATGGGGTGGTCGGTGTGTGGGTGTCATTACAGTGCTTTGAGTGTAAATATCAAGAGTCATTCATGGGGTGGTGGGTGTGAGGGTGTCATTATAGTGCTTAAACTGTAAATATCAACAGTCATTCATGGGGTGGTGGATGTGTTGGCGTCATTACAGTGCTTGGACTGTAAATATCAAGTCATTCATGGCGTGGTGTGTGTGTGTGTGTTATTAGTAAATGGACTATAAATATCAACAGTCATTCATGGGGTGGTGGGTGGCATTACAGCTCTTGGACTATAAATATCAACAGTCATTAATGGGGTGATGGGTGTGTGGGTGTCATTACAGTGCTTGGACTGTAAATATCAACATTCATTCATGGGGTGGTGGGTGTTTGGGTGTCATTACAGGTCTTGGACTATAAATATCAACAGTCAATCATAGGATGGTGGGTGTCGGGGTGTCATTACAGTGCTTGGACTGTAAATATCAACAGTCATTCATAGGGTGGTGGGTGTGTGGGTGTCATTAGAGTGCTTGGACTGTAAATATCAACAGTCATTCATGGGGTGGTGAGTGTGTAGGTATCATTACAGTTCTTGGACTATAAATATTAACAGTCATTCATCGTGTGGTGTATGTGTGGATGTCATTACAGTGCTTGGACTGATAATATCAACAGTCATTCTTTGGGTGGTGGGTGTGTGGGTGTCATTACAGTCCTTGGACTGTAAATATTAACAGTCATTCATGGGGTGGTGGGTGTGTGGGTGTCATTACAGTGCTTGGACTGTAAATATCAACAGTCATTCATGGGGTGGTGGGTGTGTGGGTGTGATTACAGTGTTTTGATTGTAATTATCAAAAGTCAATCATAGGGTGGTGGGTGTCATTATAGTGTTTGGACTGTAAATATCAACAGTCATTCATGAGGTTGTGGGTGTGTGGGTATCATTACAGTGCTTGGACTGTAAATATCAACTATAATTCATGGGGTCGTTAGTGTTGCGGTGTCATTACAGTGCTTGGACTGTAAATATCAACAATCAATCATGGGGTGGTGGGTGTGTGGGTGTCATTACAGTGTTTGGACTGTAAATATCAACAGTCAATCATGGGGTGGTGGGTGTCATTACACTGCTTGGGCTGTAAATATCAACAGTCATTCATGAGGTGGTTGGTGTGTGGGTGTTATTACGGTACCTTGACTGTAAATATCAACAGCCATTCAGAAGGTGGTGGGTGTCATTAGAGTGCTTGGACTGAAAATATCAACAGTTATTCATGAGGTGGTGGGTGTGTTGGTGTCATGATAGTGCTTGAACTGTAAATATCAACAGTCATTCAAGGGGTGGTGAGTGTGTGGGTGTCATTACAGTGTTTTAATTGTAATTATCAAAAGTCAATCATAGGGTGGTTGGTGTCATTACAGTGTTTGGACTGTAAATATCAACAGTCATTCATGAGGTTGTGGGTGTGTGGGTATCATTACAGTGCTTGGACTGTAAATATCAACTATAATTCATTGGGTCGTTGGTGTTGCGGTGTCATTACAGTGCTTGGACTGTAAATATCAACAGTCAATCATGGGGTGGTGGGTGTGTGGGTGCCATTACAGTGCTTGGACTGTAAATATCAACAGTCAATCATTGGGTGGTGGGTGTCATTACACTGCTTGGACTGTAAATATCAACAGTCATTCATGAGGTGGTGGGTGTGTGGGTGTTATTACTGTGCCTTGACTGTAAATATCAACAGCCATTCAGAAGGTGGTGGGTGTCATTAGAATGCTTGGACTGAAAATATCAACAGTTATTCATGGGGTGGTGGGTGTGTGGGTGTCATGATAGTGCTTGGACTGTAAATATCAACAGTCATTCATGGGGTGGTGAGTGTGTGGGTGTCATTACAGTTCTTGGACTGTAAATATCAACCATCATTCATGGGGTGGTGGGTGTAAGGGTGTCATTACAGTGCTTGGACTGTAAATATTAATACATTCATTCATGGGGTAGTGGGTGTGTGAGTGCTATTACATTGCTTGGACTGTAAATATCAAGTCATTCATGGGGTGGTGAGTGTGTGTGTGTCATTAGTACTCAGACTGTAAATATCAAGAGTCATTCATGGAGTTGTGGGTGGCATTACAGTGCTTTGACTGTAAATATCAATAGTCATTCATGGGGTGGTTGGTGTTTGGGTATCTATGCAGTGCTTGGACTGTAAATATCAACAGACAATCATTGATTAGTGGGTTTGATGGTGTCATTACAGTGCTTGGACTGTAAATTTCAATAGTAATTCTTGGGTTGGTAGGTGTGTGGATGTCATTAAAGTGTTTTGACGGCAAATATCAACAGTCATTCATGGGCTGGTGAGTGTGTGGGTTTCATTACACTTCTTGGACTGTAAATATCAACCATCATTCATGGGGTGGTGGTTGTTTGGGTGTCATTACATTGCTTTTTACTGTAAATATCAACATTTATTCATGGGGTGGTTGGTGTCATTAGAGTGCTTGTACTGTAAATATCAACAGTTATTTATGGGGTGATGGGTGTGTGGGTGTCATGAAAGTGCTTGGACTGTAAATATCAACAGTCATTCATAGGGTGGTGGGTGTGTGGGTGTCATTTGAGTGCTTGGACTGTAAATATCAACAGTCATTCTTGGGGTGGTTGGTGTGTGGGTGCTATTACAGTGTTTTGACTGCAAATATCAACAGTCATTCATGGGGTGGTGGGTTTGTGGTTGTCATTACACTTCTTGGACTGTAAATATTAACATTCATTCATGGAGTGGTGGGTGGCATTACAGTGGTTTGACTGTAAATATCAACAGTCATTCATGGGGCGATGGGTGTGTGGGTGTCATTACAGTGCTTGGACTGTAAATATCAATAGTAATTCATGGGTTGGTAGGTGTGTGGGTGTTATTACAATGTTTTGACTGCAAATATCAACAGTCATTCATGGTGTGGTGAGTTTGTGGGTGTCATTACACTTCTTGGACTGTAAATATTAACAGTCATTCATGGTGTGGTGGGTGTGTGGGCATCATTACAGTGTTTTGATATTAAATATCAACAGTCATTAATAGGGTGGTGGGTGGCATTACAGTGGTTTGACTGTAAATATCAACAGTCATTCATGGGGTGATGGATGTGTGGGTGTCATTACAGTGCTTGGACTGTAAATATCAACAATAATTCTTGGGGTGGTGAGTGTCATTAGAGTGCTTGGACTGTAAATATCAACAGTCATTCATAATGTGGTTGGTGTGTGGGTGTTATTACAGTGCTTTGATTGTAAATATCAACAGCCATTCAGAGGGTGGTATGTGTCATTAGAGTGCTTGGACTGTAAATATCAACAGTTATTCATGGGGTGGTGGGTGTGTGGGTGTCATAATAGTGCTTGGACTGTAAATATCAACAGTCATTCATGGGGTGGTGAGTGTGTGGGTGTCATTACTGTTCTTGGATTGTAAATATCAACCATCATTCATAGGGTGGTGGGTGTGAAGGTGTCATTACAGTGTTTGGACTGTAAATATCAACAGTCATTCATGGGGTAGTGGGTGTGAGGGTGTCATTATTGTGATTGGACTGTAAATATCAACAGTCATTCTTGGGATGGTGGGTGTGTGGGTGCTATTACATTGCTTGGACTGTAAATATCAAGTAATTCATGGGGTAGTGAGTGTGTGTGTGTCATTAGTGCTTGGAATGTAAATATCAACAGTCATTCATGGGAGGGTGGGTGGCATTACAGTGATTTGACTGTAAATATCAACAGTCATTCATTGGGTGATGGGTGTGTGGGTGTCATTACAGTGCTTGGACTGAAAATATTACCAGTCATTCATGGGGTGGTGGGTGTGTGGGTGTCATTACATTTCTTGGAATGTAAATATCAATCATCATTCATGGGGTGGTGGGTGTGTGGGTGTCATTAGAGTGCTTGGACTGTAAATATTAACAGTCATTAATGGGGTGGTGGGTGTGAGGGTGTAATTACAGTGCTTGGACTGAAAATATTAACAGTCATTCATGGTGTGGTGGGTGTGTGGGCGTCATTACAGTGTTTTGATATTAAATATCAACAGTCATTAATCGGGTGGTGGGTGTCATTAGAGTGCTTGGACTGTAAATATCAACAGTCATTCATGGGGTGGAGGGTTTGTGGGTGTCATTACAGTGCTTGGACTCTAAATATCAATGGTCATTTATGGGGTAATGGGTGTCAGCGTGTCATTACAGTGCTTTTACTGTAAATATCAACAGTCATTAATGGAGTGGTGGGTGTGTGGGTGTCATTATTGTGCTTGGACTGTAAATATCAACAGTCATTCTTGGGGTGGTGGGTGTGTGGGTGCTATTACATTGCTTAGACTGTAAACATCAAGTCATTCATGGGGTGGTGAGTGCGTGTGTGTCATTAGTGCTTGGACTGTAAATATCAACAGTCATTCATGGAGTGATGGGTGGCATTACAGTGCTTTGACTGTAAATATCAATAGTCATTCATGGGGTTATGGGTGTGTGGGTGTCAGTACAGTGCTTGGACTGTAAATATCAACAGTCATTCATAAGGGTGGTTGGTGTTTGGATATCTTTGCAGTTCTTGGACTGTAAATATCAACAGTCAATCATGGTTTGGTGGGTGTGTGGGAGAAATTACAGTGCTTGGACTGTAAATATCAACAGTCATTAATGGGGTAGTGGGTGTGTGGGTGTTATTACAGTGTTTTGACTGTAAATATCAACAGTTATTCATAGGGTGGTGGGTGTCATAATAGTGCTTGGACTGTAAATATCAACAGTTATTTATGGGGTGGTGGGTTTGTGGGTGTCATGACAGTGCTTGGACTGTAAATATCAACAGTCATTCATGGGGTGGTTGGTGTTTTGGTGTCATTACAGTGCTTGGACTGTAAATATCAACAGACAATCATTGATTGGTGGTTTTGTGGGTGTCACTACAGTGCTTGGACTATAAATATCAATAGTAATTCATGGGTTGGTAGGTGTGTGGGTGTCATATCAGTGTTTTGACTGCAAATATCAACAGTCATTCATGGGCTTGTAAGTGTGTGGGTTTTATTACATTTCTTGGACTGTAAATATTAACAGTCATTAATGGGTTGGTGGGTGTGTGGATGTCATTACAGTGCTTGGACTGAAAATATTACCAGTCATTCATGGGGTGGTGGGTGTGTGGGTGTCATTACAGTTCTTGGACTGTAAATATCAACCATCATTCATGGGGTGGTGGTTGTTTGGGTGTCATTAGATTGCTTTTTACTGTAAATATCAACATTCATTCATAGGGTGGTGGGTGTCATTACAGTGATTGGACTGTAAATATCAACAGTCATTCATGAGGTGGTGGGTGTGTGGGTGTTATTACAGTGCTTTGACTGTAAATATCAACAGCCATTCAGAGGGTGGTGGGTGTCATTAGAGTGCTTGGACTGTAAATATCAACAGTAATTCATGGGGTGGTGGGTGAGTTGGTGTCATAAAAGTGCTTGGAATGTAAATATCAACAGTCATTCATGGGGTGGTGAGTGTGTGGGTGTCATTACAGTTCTTGGACTGTAAATATTAACAGTCATTAATGGGGTGGTTGGTGTGTGAATGTCATTACAGCGCTTGGACTGAAAATATTACCAGTCATACATGGGGTGGTGGGTGTGTGGGTGTCATTACAGTTCTTGGACTGTAAATATCAACCATCATTCATGGGGTGGTAGTTGTTTGGGTGTCATTAGATTGCTTTTTACTGTAAATATCAACATTCATTCATGGGGTGGAGGGTGTCATTACAGTGATTGGACTGTAAATATCAACAGTTATTTCTGGGGTGGTGGGTTTGTGAGTGTCATGACAGGGCTTGGACTGTAAATATCAACAGTCATTCATGGGGTAGTGGGTGTTTTGGTGTCATTACAGTGCTTGGACTGTAAATATCAACAGACAATCATTGATTGGAGGGTTTGTGGGTGTCATTACAGTGCTTGGACTATAAATATCAATAGTAATTTATGGGTTGGTAGGTGTGTGGGTGTCATATCAGTGTTTTGACTTCAAATATCAACAGTCATTCATGGGCTGGTGAGTGTGTGGGTTTCATTACACTTGTTGGACTGTAAATATTTATAGTCATTAATAGGGTGGTGGGTGTGTGGGTGCTATTACATTGCTTGGACTGTAAATATCAAGTCATTCATGGGGTGGTGAGTGTGTGTGTGTCATTAGTAATTGGACTGTAAATATTAACAGTCATTCATGGGGTGATAGGTGGCATTACAGTGCTTTGACTGTAAATATCAACAGTCATTCATGGAGTGATGGGTGTGTGGGTGTACTTACCGTGCTTGGACTGTAAATATCAGCCATCATTCATGGGGTGGTGGTTGTTTGGGTGTCATTAGATTGCTTTTTACTGTAAATATTAACATTCATTCATAGGGTGGTGGGTGTCATTACAGTGATTGGACTGTAAATATCAATAGTCATTCATAAGGTGGTGGGTGTGTGGGTGTTATTACAGTGCTTTGACTGTAAATATCAACAGCTATTTAGAGGGTGGTGGGTGTCATTAGAGTGCTTGGACTGTAAATATCAACAGTTATTTATGGGGTGGTGGGTGTGTTGGTGTCATGAAAGTGCTTGAACTGTAAATATCAACAGTCATTCATAGGGTGGTGAGTGTGTGGGTATCATTACAGTTCTTGGAATATAAATATTAACAGTCATTCATCGGGAGGTGGAAGTGTGGATGTCATTACAGTGATTGGACTGATAATATCAACATTCATTCTTTGGGTGGGGGGTGTGTGGGTGTCATTACAGTCCTTGGACTGTAAATATTAACAGTCATTCATGGGGTGGTGGGTGTGTCGGTGTCAATACAGTGGTTTTTTTTAAATTATCAACAGTCATTTATAGGGTGGTGGGTATCATTAGAGTGCTTGGACTGTAAATATCAACAGTCATTTATGGAGTTGTGTGTGTTTGGGTGTCATTACAGTGCTTGGACTGTAAATATCAACTATAATTCATGGGGTCATGGGTGTTGGGGTGTCATTACAGTGCTTTGACTGTAAATATCAACAGTCATTCATGGGGTGGTGGGTGGCATTACATTGCTTGGACTGTAAATATCAACAGTCATTCATAGGGTGATGGGTGTGTGGGTGTCATTACAGTGCTTGGACTGTAAATATCAAACGTCATTCATGGAGTGGTGGGTGAGTCGGTGTCATTACAGTGCTTGGACTGTAAATATCAATAGTCATTTATGGGGTTGTGGGTGTGTGGGTTTCATTACAGTGCTTGGACTATAAATATATACCTTCATTTATGGGGTGGTGGGTGTGTGGGTGTCATTACAGAGCTTGGACTGTAAATATCAACAGTCATTTATATAGTGGGGGTGTTTGGGTGTCATTACATTGCTTAGACTGTAAATATCAACAGTTAATCATGAGGTAGTGGGTGTGTGGGTGTCATTAGAGTGCTTAGACTGTAAATATCAACGGTCATTCATGGGGTGGTGGTTGTTTGGGTGTCATTACATTGCTTTTTACTGTAAATATCAACATTCATTCATGGGGTGTTGGGTGTCATTACAGTGATTGGACTGTAAATATCAACAATCATTCATGAGGTGGTGGGTGTGTGGGTGTTATTACCGTGCTTTGACTGTAAATATCAACAGCTATTCAGAGGGTGTTTGGTGTCATTAGAGTGCTTCGACTGTAAATATCAACAGTTATTCATGGGGTGGTGGGTGTGTGGGTGTCATGAAAGTGCTTGGACTGTAAATATCAACACTCATTCATAGAGTGGTGGGTGTGTGGGTGTCATTAGAGTGCTTGGACTGTAAATATCAACAGTCATTCATGGGGTGGTGAGTGTGTGGGTATCATTACAGTTCTTGGAATATAAATATTAACAGTCATTCATCGGGTGGTGGATGTGTGGACGTCATTACAGTGATTGGACTGATAATATCAACAGTCATTCTTTGGGTGGGGGGTGTGTGGGTGTCATTACAGTCCTTGGACTGTAAATATTAACAGTCATTCATGGGATGGTGGGTGTGTGGGTGTCATTACAGTTTTTTTATTTTAATTATCAACAGTCATTTATAGGGTGGTGGGTATCATTAGAGTGCTTGGACTGTAAATATCAACAGTCATTCATGGAGTTGTGTGTGTTTGGGTGTCATTACAGTGCTTGGACTGTAAATATCAACTATAATTCATGGGGTCATGGGTGTTGGGGTGTCATTACAGTGCTTTGACTGTAAATATCAACAGTCATTCATGGAGTGGTAGGTGGCATTACATTTCTTGGACTGTAAATATCAACAGTCATTCATAGGGTGATGGGTGTGTGGGTGTCATTACAGTGCTTGGACTGTAAATATCAACAGTCATTTATAGGGTGGTGGGTGTTTGGGTGTCATTAATTGCTTGGAATGTAAATATCAACAGTCAAACATGGGGTGGTGGGTGTGTGGGTGTCATTACAGTGATTGGACTGTAAATATCAACAGTCATTTATAGGGTGGTGGGTGTGTGAGTGTTATTACAGAGCTTGGACTGTAAATATCAAACGTCATTCATGGAGTGGTGGGTGAGTCGGAGTCATTACCGTGCTTGGACTGTAAATATCAACAGTCATTTATAGGGTGGTGGGTGTTTGGGTGTCATTATATTGCTTGGACTGTAAATATCAACAGTTAATCATGAGGTAGTGGGTGTGTGGGTGTCATTAGAGTGCTTAGACTGTAAATATCAACAGTCATTCATAGGGTGGTGGGTGTGTGGATGTCATTACAGTGCTTGGACTGAAAATATCAACAGTCATTTATAGAGTAGGGAGTGTTTGGGTGTCATTATATTGCTTGGACTGTAAATATCAACAGTTAATCATGAGGTAGTGGGTGTGTGGGTTTCATTAGAATGCTTAGACGGTAAATATCAACAGTCATTTATAGGGTGGTGGGTGTCATTATAGCGCTTGGACTGTAAATATCAACAGTCATTAATGGGGTGGTGGGTGTTTGGGTGTCATTATAGTGCATGGACTGTAAATATCAACCATAATTCATGGGGTGGTCGGTGTGTGGGTGTCATTACAGTGCTTTGAGTGTAAATATCAAGAGTCATTCATGGGGTGGTGGGTGTGAGGGTGTCATTATAGTGCTTGGACTGTAAATATCAACAGTAATTTATGGGGTGGTGGGTGTGTGGGTGTCATTACAGTGCTTGGACTGTAAATATCTAGTCATTCATGGCGTGGTGTGTGTGTGTGTGTTATTAGTGAATGGACTATAAATATCAACAGTCATTCATGGGGTGGTGGGTGGCATTACAGCTCTTGGACTATAAATATCAACAGTCATTAATGGGGTGATGGGTGTGTGGGTGTCATTACAGTGCTTGGACGGTAGATATCAACAGTCATTCATGGGGTGGTGGGTGTTTGGGTGTCATTACAGTGCTTGGACTATAAATATCAACAGTCAATCATGGGATGGTGGGTGTCGGGGTTTCATTACAGTGCTTGGACTGTAAATATCAACAATCATTCATAGGGTGGTGGGTGTGTGGGTGTCATTAGAGTGCTTGGATTGTAAATTTCAACAGTCATTCATAGGGTGGTGAGTGTGTGGGTATCATTACAGTTCTTGGACTATAAATATTAACAGTCATTCATCGGGTGGTGGATGTGTGGATGTCATTACATTGCTTGGACTGATAATATCAACAGTCATTCATGGGGTGGTGGGTGTGTGGGTGTCATTACAGTGTTTTGATTGTAATTATCAACAGTCATTCATAGGGTGGTGGGTGTCATTACAGTGCTTGGACTGTAAATAGCAACATCCATTAATGGGTGGTGGTTGTGTGGGTGTCTTTACTCTGCTTGAACTATAAATATCTACCATAATTCATGGGGTGGTGGGTGTGGGGGGGTCATTACAGTGTTTGGACTGTAAATATCAACAGTCATTCATGGGGTTGTGGGTGTGTGGGTGTCATTACAGTGCTTGGACTGTAAATATCAACAGTCATTTATAGGGTGGTGGTTGTTTGGGTGTCATTACATTGCTTGGACTGTAAATATCAACAGTCAATCATGGGGTGGTGGGTGTGTGGGTGTCATTACAGTGCTTGGACTGTAAATATCAACAGTCAATCATGGGGTGGTGGGTGTCATTACAGTGCTTGGACTGTAAATATCAACAGTTATTTATGGGATGGTGGGTTTGTGGTTGTCATGACAGTGCTTGGACTATAAATATCAACAGTCATTCATTGGGCGGTGGGTGTTTTGGTGTCATTACAGTGCTTGGACTGTAAATATCAACAGACAATCATTGATTGGTGGGTTTGATGGTGTCATTACAGTGCTTGGACTGTAAATTTCAATAGTAATTCATGTGTTGGTAGGTGTGTGGGTGTCATTAAAGTGTTTTGACTTCAAATATCAACAGTTATTCATGGGCTGGTGAGTGTGTGGGTTTCATTACACTTCTTGGACTGTAAATATTAACAGTCATTAATTGGGTGGTGAGTGTGTGGATGTCATTACAGCACTTGGACTGAAAATATTACCAGTCATTAATGGTGTGGTTGGTGTGTGGGTGTCATTACAGTTCTTGGACTGTAAATATCAACCATCATTCATGGGGTGGTGGTTGTTTGGGTGTCATTTCATTGCTTTTTACTTTAAATATCAACATTAATTCATGGGGTGGTATGTGTCATTACATTGATTGGACTGTAAATATCAACAATCATTTATGAGGTGGTGGGTGTGTGGGTGTTATTACAGTGCTTTGACTGTAAATATCAACAGCCATTCAGAGGGTGGTTGGTGTCATTAGAGTGCTTGGACTGTTAATATCAACAGGTATTCATGGGGTGGTGGGTGTGTGGGTGTCATGAAAATGATTGGACTGTAAATATCAACAGTCATTCATAGGGTGGTGGGTATGTGGGTGTCATTAGAGTGCTTGGACTGTAAATATCAAAAGTCATTCATGGGGTGGTAAGTGTGTGGGCATCATTACAGTTCTTGGAATATAAATATTAACAGTCATTCATCAGGTGGTGGATGTGTGGATATCATTACAGTGATTGGACTGATAATATCAACAGTCATTTTTTGGGTGGGGGGTTTGTGGTTGTCATGACAGAGCTTGGACTGTAAATATCAACAGTCATTCATGGGGTGGTGGGTGTTTTGGTGTCATTACAGTGCTTGGACTGTAAATATCAACAGACAATCATTGATTGGTGGGTTTGTGGGTGTCATTACAGTTCTTGGACTGTAAATATCAATAGTAATTCATGGGTTGGTAGGTGTGTGGGTGTCATATCAGTGTTTTGACTGCAAATATCAACAGTCATTCATGGGATGGTGAGTGTGTGGGTTTCATTACATTTCTTGGACTGTAAATATTAACAGTCATTAATGGGGTGGTGGGTGTGTGGATGCCATTACAGTGCTTGAACTGAATATATTACCAGTCATTCATGGGGTGGTGGGTGTGTGGGTGTCATTACAGTTCTTGGACTGTAAATATCAACCATCATTCATGGGGTGGTGGTTGTTTGGGTGTCATTAGATTGCTTTTTACTGTAAATATCAACATTCATTCATGGGGTGGAGGGTGTCATTAAAGTGATTGGACTGTAAATATCAACAGTTATTTATGGGGTGGTGGGTGTGTGGGTGTCATGACAGTGCTTGGACTGTAAATATCAATAGTAATTTATGGGGTGGTAGGTGTGTGGGTGTCATTACAGTGTTTTGACTGTAAATATTAACAATCATTTATGGGGTGGTGAGTGTGTGGGTGTCATTACAGTGCTTGGACTATAAATATCAATAGTAATTCATGGGTGGGTAGGTGTGTGGGTGTCATATCAGTGTTTTGACTGCAAATATCAACAGTCATTCATAGGCTGGTGAGTGTGTGGGTTTTATTACACTTCTTGGACTGTAAATATTAACAGTCATTAATAGGGTGGTGGGTGTGTGGGTGCAATTACATTGATTGGACTGTAAATATCAAGTCATTGATGGGGTGGTGAGTGTGTGTGTGTCATTAGTGATTGGACTATAAATATTAACAGTCATTCATGGGGTGGTGGGTGGCATTACAGTGCTTTGACTGTAAATATTAACAGTCATTCATGGAGTGATGGGTGTGTGGGTGTCATTACAGTGCTTGGACTGTAAATATCAACAGTCATTCATGGGGTGGTTTTGTTTGGGTATCTATGCAGTGCTTGGACTGTAAATATCAACAGTCAATCATTGGGTGGTGGGTGTGTGGGAGAAATTACAGTGCTTGGACTGTAAATATCAACAGTCATTTATGGGGTGGTGGGTGTATGGGTGTTATTATAGTGTTTTGACAGTAAATATCAACAGTCATTCATAGGGTTGTGGGTGTCATTAGAGTGCTTGGACTGTAAATATAAACAGTTATTTATGGAGTGGTGGGTTTGTGGGTGTCATGACAGTGCTTGGATTGTAAATATCAACAGTCATTCATGGGGTGGTGGGTGTTTTGTTGTCATTACAGTGCTTGGACGGTAAATATCAACATACAATCATTGATTGGTGGGTTTGTAGGTGTCATTACAGTGTTTTGACTGCAAATATCAACAGTCTTTCATGGGCTGGTGAGTGTGTGGGTTTCATTACAATTCTTGGACTGTAAATATTAACAGTCATTAATGGGGTGGTGAGTGTGTGGATGTCATTACAGCACTTGAAATGAAAATATTACCAGTCATTCATGGGGTGGTTGGTGTGTGGGTGTCATTACAGTTCTTGGCCTGTAAATATCAACCATCATTCGTGGTGTGGTGGTTGTTTGGGTGTCATTACATTGCTTTTTACTGTAAATATCAACATTCATTTATGGGGTGGTGGGTGTCATTACAGTGATTCGACTGTAAATATCAACAGTCATTCATGAGGTGGTGGGTGTGTGGGTGTTATTACCGTGCTTTGACTGTAAATATCAACAGCCATTCAGAGGGTGGTGGGTGTCATTAGAGTGCTTCGACTGTAAATATCAACAGTTATTTATGGGGTGGTGAGTGTGTGGGTGTCATGAAAGTACTTGGACTGTAAATATCAACAGTCATTCATGGGGTGGTGAGTGTGTGGGTGTCATTACAGTTCTTGGACTTTAAATATCAACCATCATTCATGGGGTGGTGGGTTTGAGGGTGTCATTACAGTGTTCGGACTGTAAATATCAACAGTCATTCATAGGGTGGTGGGTGTGTGGGTGTCATTTTAGTGATTGGACTGTAAATATTAACAGTCATTCTTGGGGTGGTGGATGTGTGGGTGCTATTACATTGCTTGGACTGTAAATATCAAGTCATTCATGGGGTTATGAGTGTGTGTGTGTCATTAGTGCTTGGACTGTAAATATCAACAGTCATTCATGGGGTGGTGGGTGGCATTACAGTTCTTTGACTGTAAATATCAACAGTCATTCATGGGGTGATGTGTGTGTGGGTGTCATAACAGTGCTTGGACTGTAAATATCAACAGTCATTCATGGGTTGGTTGGCGTTTGGGTATCTATGCACTGCTTAGACTATAAATTAAACAGTCAATCATGGGGTGGTGGGTGTGTGGGAGAAATTACAGTGCTTGGACTGTAAATATCTACAGAAATTCATTGGTTGGTGTGTGTGTGGGTGTCATTACAGTGTTTTGAATGTAAATATCAACAGTCATTCATTGGGTGGTGGGTGTCATTAGAGTGCTTGGACTGTAAATATCAACAGTTATTTTTGGGGTGGTTGGTTTGTGGGTGACTTGACAGTGCTTGGACTGTAAATATCAACAGTCATTCATAAGGTGGTGGGTGTTTTGGTGTCATTACAGAGCTTGGACTGTAAATATCAACAGACAATCATTGATTGGTGGGTTTGTGGGTGTCATTACAGTGCTTGGACTGTAAATATCAATTGTAATTCATGGGTTGGTAGGTGTGTGGGTGTCATTACAGTGTTTTGACAGCAAATATCAACAGTCATTTATGGGGTGGTGAGTGTTTGGGTGTAATTACAGTGTTTTGATATTAAATATCAACAGTCATTCATAGGGTGGTGGGTGTCAATAGAGTGCTTGGACTGTAAATATCAACAGTCATTCAAGGGGTGGTGGGTGTGTGGGTGTCATTACAGTGCTTGGACTCTAAATATCATTGGTCATTTATACGGTGGTGGGTGTGAGGGTGTCATTACAGTATTTGGACTGTAAATATCAACAGTCATTAAAGGGGTGGTGGGTGTGTGGGTGTCATTATTGTGCTTGGACTGTAAATATCAACAGTCATTCTTGGGGTGGTGGGTGTGTGGGTGCTATTACATTGCTTGGACTGTAAATATCAAGTCGTTCATGGGGTGGTGAGTGTGTGTGTGTCATTAGTGCTTGGACTGTAAATATCAACAGTCATTCATGGAGTGGTGGGTGACATTACTGTGGTTTGACTGTAAATATCAACAGTCATTCATGGGGTGATGGGTGTGTGGGTGTCATTACAGTGATTGGACTGTAAATATCAACAGTCATTCTTGGGGTGGTGGGTGTCATTAGAGTGCTTGGACTGTAAATATCAACAGTCATTCATGAGGTGGTGGGTGTGTGGGTGTTATTACAGTGCTTTCACTGTAAATATCAACAGCCATTCAGAGGGTGGTATGTGTCATTAGAGTGCTTGGACTGTAAATATCAACAGTTATTCATGGGGTGGTGGGTGTGTGGGTGTTATAAAAGTGCTTGGACTGTAAATATCAACAGTCATTAATGGGGTGTTGAGTGTGTGGGTGTCATTACAGTTCTTGGACTGTAAATATTAAGAGTCATTAATGGGGTTGTTGGTGTGTGGATGTCATTACAGCGCTTGGACTGAAAATATTACCAGTCATTCATGGGGTGGTGGGTGTGAAGGTGTCATTACAGTGCTTGGACTGTAAATATCAACAGTCATTCATGAGGTAGTGGGTGTGTGGGTGTCATTATTATGATTGGACTGTAAATATCAACAGTCATTCTTTGGATGGTGGGTTTGTGGGTGCTATTACATTGCTTGGACTGTAAATATCAAGTCATTCATGGGGTGGTGAGTGTGTGTGTGTCATTAGTGCTTGGACTGTAAATATCAACAGTCATTCATGGGGTGGTGGGTGGCATTACAGTGCTTTAACTGTAAATATCAACAGTCATTTATGGGGCGATGGGTGTGTGGGTGTCATTACAGTGCTTGGACTACAAATATCAACAGTCATTCATGGGGTGGTTGGTGTTTGGGTATCTATGCAGTGCTTGGACTGTAAATATCAACAGTCAATCATATGGTTGTCGGAGTGTGGGAGAAATTACAGTGCTTGGACTGTAAATATCAACAGTCATTCATGGGGTGGTAGGTGTGTGGGTGTCATTAAAGTGTTTTGACTGTAAATATTAACAGTCATTCATGGGGTGGTGGGTGTGTGGGTGTTATTAGAGTGCTAGGACTGTAAATATCAACAGTTATTTATGGGGTGGTGGGTTTGTGGGTGTCATGACAGAGCTTGGACTGTTAATATCAACAGTCATTCATAGGGTGGTGGGTGCTTTGGTGTCCTTACAGTGCTTGGACTGTAAATATCAACAGACAATAATTGATTGGTGGGTTTGTGGGTGTCATTACATTGCTTGGACTGTAAATATCAATAGTAATTCATGGGTTGGTAGGTGTGTGGGTGTCATTTCACTTCTTGGACTGTAAATATTAACAGTCATTAATGGGGTGGTGGGTGTGTGGATGTCATTACAGCACTTGGACTGTAAAAATTACAAGTCATTCATGGGGTGGTGGGTGTAAGGGTGTCATTACAGTTCTTGGACTGTAAATATCAACCATCATTCATGGGGTGGTGGGTGTGTGGGTGTCATTACAGTGCTTGGACTGTAAATATTAACATTCATTCATGGGGTAGTGTGAGTGTGGGTGTCATTAGAGTGCTTGGACTGTAAATATCAACAGTCATTCATAGGGTGGTGGGTGTCATTAGAGTGCTTGGACTGTAAATATCAACAGTCATTAATGGGGTGGTGGGTGTGTGGGTGTAATTACAGTGCTTGGACTGAAAATATTAACAGTCATTCATGGTGTGGTGGGTGTGTGGGCGTCATTACAGTGTTTTTATATTAAATATCAACAGTCATTTATAGGGTGGTGGGTGTCATTACAGTGCTTTTACTGTAAATATCAACAGTCATTAATGTGGTGGTGGGTGTGTGGGTGTCATTATTGTGCTTGGACTGTAAATATCAACAGTCATTCTTGGGGTGGTGGGTGTGTGGGTGCTATTACATTGCTTGGACTGTAAATATCAAGTCATTCATGGGGTGGTGAGTGTGTGTGTGTCATTAGTGCTTGGACTGTAAATATTAACAGTCATTCATAGGGTGGTTGGTGTTTGGGTATCTTTGCAGTGCTTGGACTGTAAATATCAACAGTCAATCATGGGGTGGTGGGTGGGTGGAAGAAATTACAGTGCTTGGACTGTAATTATCAACAGTCATTAATGGGGTAGTGGGTGTGTGGGTGTCATTACAGTGTTTTGACTGTAAATATCAACAGTTATTCAAAGGGTGGTGGGTGTCATTAGAGTGCTTGGACTGTAAATATCAACAGTTATTTATGGGGTGGTGGGTTTGTGAGTGTCATGAAAGTGCTTGGTCTGTAAATATCAACAGTCATTCATGGGATGGTGGGTGTTTTGGTGTCATTACAGTGCTTGGACTGTAAATATCAACAGACAATCATTGATTGGTGGGTTTGTGGGTGTCATTACAGTGCTTGGACTATAAATATCAATAGTAATTCATGGGTTGGTAGGTGTGTGGGTGTCATATCAGTGTTTTGACTGCAAATATCAACAGTCATTCATTGGCTGGTGAGTGTGTGGGTTTCATTACATTTCTTGGACTGTAAATATTAACAGTCATTAATGGGGTGGTGGGTGTGTGGATGTCATTACAGTGCTTGGACTGAAAATATTACCAGTCATTCATGGGGTGGTGGGTGTGTGGGTGTCATTACATTTCTTGGACTGTAAATATCATCCATCATTCATTGGGTGGTGGTTGTTTGGGTGTCATTAGATTGCTTTTTACTGTAAATATCAACATTCATTCATAGGGTGGTGGGTGTCATTACAGTGATTGGATTGTAATTATCAACAGTCATTCATGAGGTGGTGGGTGTGTGGGTGTTATTACAGTGCTTTGACTGTAAATATCAACAGCCATTCAGAGGGTGGTGGGTGTCATTAGAGTGCTTGGACTGTAAATATTAACAGTTATTCATGGGGTGGTGGGTGTGTTGGTGTCATGAAAGTGCTTGGAATGTAAATATTAAGAGTCATTAATGGGGTTGTTGGTGTGTGGATGTCATTACAGCGCTTGGACTGAAAATATTACCAGTCATTCATCGGGTGGTGGGTGTGTGGGTGTCATTACAGTTCTTGGACTGTAAATATCAACCATCATTCATGGGGTGGTGGTTGTCTGGGTGTCATTAGATTGCTTTTTACTGTAAATATCAACATTCATTCATGGGGTGGAGGGTGTCATTACAGTGATTGGACTGTAAATATCAACAGTTATTTATGGGGTGGTGGGTTTGTGGGTGTCATGACAGTGCTTGGACTCTAAATATCAATAGTAATTCATGGGGTGGTAGGTGTGTGGGTGTCATTACAGTGTTTTGACTGTAAATATCAACAATCATTTATGGGGTGGTGAGTGTGTGGGTGTTATTACACTTCTTGGAATGTAAATATTAACAGTCATTAATGGGGTGGTGGGTGTGTGGGTGCTATTACATTGCTTGGACTGTAAATATCAAGTCATTCATGGCGTGGTGAGTGTGTGTGTGTCATTAGTGATTGGACTGTAAATATTAACAGTCATTCATGGGGTGGTGGGTGGCATTACAGTGCTTTGACTGTAAATATTAACAGTCATTCATGGAGTGATGGGTGTGTGGGTGTCATTATAGTGCTTGGACTGTAAATATCAACAGTCATTAATGGGGTGGTTGGTGTTTGGGTATCTATGCAGTGCTTGGACTGTAAATATCAACAGTCAATCATGGGGTGGTGGGTGTGTGGGAGAAATAACAGTGCTTGGACTGTAAATATCAACAGTCATTTATGGGGTGGTGGGTGTATGGGTGTCATTATAGTGATTTGACTGTAAATATCAACAGTCATTCATAGGGTGGTGGGTGTCATTAGAGTGCTTGGACTGTAAATATAAACAGTTATTTATGGGGTGGTGGGTTTATGGGTGTCATTACAGTGCTTGGACTGTAAATATCAATAGTAATTCATGGGTTGGTAGATGTGTGGGTGTCATTACAGTTTTTTTACTTCAAATATCAACAGTCATTTATGGGGTGGTGGGTGTGTGGGTGTCATTACAGTGCTTGGACTAAAAATATCAATAGTAATTCATGGGGTGGTAGGTGTGTGGGTGTCTTTACAGTGTTTTGACTGTAAATATCAACAGACAGTCATTGGGTGGTGTGTTTGTGGGTGTCATTACAGTGCTTGGACTGTAAATATCAATAGTAATTCATGGGGTGGTAGGTGTGTGGGTGTCTTTACAGTGTTTTGACTGTAAATATCATTAATCATTTATGGTTTGGTGAGTGTGTGGGTGTCATTACAGTGCTTGGACTATAAATATCAATAGTAATTCATGGGTTGGTAGGTGTGTGGGTGTCATATCAGTGTTTTGACTGCAAATATCAACAGTCATTCATGGGCTGGTGAGTGTGTGGGTTTCATTACACTTCTTGGACTTAAATATTAACAGTCATTAACGAGGTGGTGGGTGTGTGGGAACTATTACATTGCTTGGACTGTAAATATCAAGTCATTCATGGGGTGGTGAGTGTGTGTGTGTCATTAGTGATTGGACTGTAAATATTAACAGTCATTCATGGGGTGGTGGGTGGCATTACAGTGCTTTGACTGTAAATATCAACAGTCATTAATGGAGTGATGGGTGTGTGGGTGTCATTACAGTGCTTGGACTGTAAATATCAACAGTCATTTATGGGGTGGTTGGTGTTTGGGTATCTATGCAGTGCTTGGACAGTAAATATCAACAGTCAATCATGGGGTGGTGGGTGTGTGGGAGAAATTACAGTGCTTGGACTGTAAATATCAACAGTCATTTATAAGGTGGTGGGTGTGTTGGTGTCATTATAGTGTTTTGACTGTAAATATCAACAGTCATTCATAGGGTTGTGGTTGTCTTTAGAGTGCTTGGACTGTAAATATCAACAGTTATTTATGGGGTGGTGGGTTTGTGGGTGTCATTACAGTGCTTGGACTTTAAATATCAACAGTCATTTATGGGGTAGTGGGTGTTTTGGTGTCATTACAGTGCTTTGACGGTAAATATCAACATACAATCATTGATTGGTGGGTTTGTGGTTGTCATTACAGTGCTTGGACTGTAAATATCAATAGTAATTCATGGGTTGGTAGGTGTGTGGGTGTCATTACAGTGTTTTGGGTTCAAATATCAACAGTCATTTATGGGGTGGTGGGTGTGTGGGTGTCATTACAGTGCTTGGACTGTAAATATTAATATTCATTCATGGGGTAGTGGGTGTGTGAGTGTCATTACAGTGCTTGGACTGTAAATATCAACAGTCATTCATGGGGTGGTGGGTGTGTGGGCATAATTACAGTGTTTTGATTGTAAATATCAACAGTCATTTATAGGGTGGGGGGTGTCATTAGAGTGCTTGGACTTTAAATATCAACAGTCATTAATAGGGTGGTGGGTGTGTGGGTGTCATTACTGTGCTTGGACTGAAAATATCAACAGTCATTTATGGGGTGGTGGGTGTGTGGACGTTATTACAGTGTTTTGATATTAAATATCAACAGTCATTCATAGGGTGGTGGGTGTCATTAGAGTGCTTGGACTGTAAATATCAACAGTTATTTATGGGGTGGTGGGTTTGTGGATCTTATGACAGTGCTTTGACTGTAAATATCAACAGTCATTCATAGGGTGGTGGGTGTTTGGGTGTCATTACAGTGCTTGGACTGTAAATATCAACAGACAATCATTGGGTGGAGGGTTATTGGGTGTCATTACAGTGCTTGGACTGTAAATATCAATAGTAATTCATGGGGTGGTAGGTGTGTGGGTGTCATTACAGTGTTTTGACTGTAAATATCAACAATCATTTATGGGGTGGTGAGTGTGTGGGTGTCATTACAGTTCTTGGACTGTAAATATCAACCATCATTCATTGGGTGGTGGGTGTGTGGCTGTCATTACATTGCTTGTACTGTAAATATTAACAGTCATTCATTGGGTAGTGTGTGTGTGGATGTCATTACAGTGCTTGGACTGAAAATATCAACAGTCATTCACGGGGTGGTGGGTGTGTGGGTGTAATTACAGTGTTTTGATTGTAAATATCAACAGTCATTCATAGGGTGCTGGGTGTCATTAGAGGGCTTGGACTGAAAATATCAAGTCAATCTTAGGGTGGTGGTTGTGTGTGTGTCATTAGTGCTTGGACTGTAAATATCAACAGTCATTCATGGGGTAGTGTGTGGCATTACAGTGCTTGGACTGTAAATATCAAAAGTTATTCACGGGGTTATGGGTGTGTGAGTGTCATTACAGTGCTTGGACTATAAATATCAAAAGACATTTATGGGGTGGTGGGTGTTTGGGTGTCATTACATTGTTTGGACTGTAAATATCAACAGTCAATCATGGGGTGGTGGTTGTGTGGGTGTCATTACAGTGCTTGGAATGTAAATATCAATAGTCATTAATGGGGTGGTGGGTGTGTTGGTGTTATTACAGTGCTTTGACTGTAAATATCAACAGTCATTCAAAGGGTGGTGGGTGTCATTAGAGTGCTTGGACTGTAAATATCAACAGTTATTTATGGGGTGGTGGGTGTGTAGGTGTCATGACAGTGCTTTGACTGTAAATATCAACAGTCATTAATGGGGTGGTGAGTGTGTGGGTGACATTACATTTCTTGGACTGTAAATGTCAACTATTATTCATTGGGTGGTTGGTGTGTGGGTGTCATTACAGTGCTTGGACTGTAAATATTAACAGTCATTCATAGGGTGGTGGGTGTTTAAGTGTCATTACAGAGCTTGGACTGTAAATATCAACCATCATTCATTAGGTGGTGGGTGTGTGGGTGTCATTACAGTGCTTTGACTGTAAATATCAACAGTCATTTAGAGGGTGGTGGGTGTAATTAGAGTGCTTGGACTGTAAATATTAACAGTCATTCATGGGGTGGTGGGTGTGTGGATGTCATTACAGTGCTTGGACTGAAAATATCAACAGTCATTTATGGGGTGGTGTGTGTGTGGGTGTCATTAAAGAGCTTGGACTGTAAATATCAACAGTCATTTATGAGGTGGTGGGTGTGTGGGTGTCATTACAGTGTTTTGATTGTAAATATCAACATTCATTCATAGGGTTGTGGGTGTCATTACAGTGCTTGGACTGTAAATATCAACAGTCATTTATAGGGTGATGGTTGTGTGGGTGTCATGACACTGCTTGGACTGTAAATATCAACCATAATTTATGGGGTGGTGGGTGTGGGGGTGTCATTACAGTGCATTGAGTGTAAATATCAACAGTCATTCATAAGGTGGTGGGTGTGAGGGTGTCATTACAGTGCTTGTACTGTAAATATCAACAGTCATTCATAGGGTTGTGAATGTCATTATAGTGCTTGGACTGTAAATATCAATAGTCATTCTTTTGGTCGTGGGGGTGTGGGTGCCATTACATTGCTTAAACTGTAAATATCAAGTCATTCATGGAGTGGTGTGTTTGTGTCTTTAGTGTTTGGAGTGTAAATATAAACAGTCATTCATGGGGTGGTGGGTGGCATTACAGTGCTTTGACTGTAAATATTAACAGTCATTCATGTGGTGATGGGTGTGTGGGTGTCATTAGAGTGCTTGTACTGTAAATATCAAAAGTCATTCATCGGGTGGTTGGTGTTTGGGTGTCTATGCAGTGATTGGATTGTAAATATCAACAGTCAACCATGTGTTGGTTGGTGTGTGGGTGTCATTACAGTGCTTGGACTGTAAATATCAACAGTCATTCATGGGGTGGTGGGTGTGTGGGCGTAATTACAGTGTTTTGATTGTAAATATCAACAGTCATTTATAGGGTGGGGGGTGTCATTAGAGTGCTTGGACTTTAAATATCAACAGTCATTAATAGGGTGGTGGGTGTGTGGGTGTCATTACTGTGCTTGGACTGAAAATATCAACAGTCATTCATGGGGTGGTGGGTGTGTGGACGTTACTACAGTGTTTTGATATTAAATATCAACAGTCATTCATAGGGTGGTGGGTGTCATTAGAGTGCTTGGACTGTAAATATCAACAGTTATTTATGGGGTGGTGGGTTTGTGGGTGTTATGACAGTGCTTTGACTGTAAATATCAACAGTCATTCATAGGGTGGTTGGTGTTTGAGTGTCATTACAGTGCTTGGACTGTAAATATCAACAGACAATCATTGGGTGGTGGGTTATTGGGTGTCATTACAGTGCTTGGACTGTAAATATCAATAGTAATTCATGGGGTGGTAGGTGTGTGGGTGTCATTACAGTGTTTTGACTGTAAATATCAACAATCATTTATGGGGTGGTGAGTGTGTGGGTGTCATTACAGTTCTTGGACTGTAAATATCAACCATCATTCATTGGGTGGTGGGTGTGTGGCTGTCATTACATTGCTTGTACTGTAAATATTAACAGTCATTCATTGGGTAGTGGGTGTGTGGATGTCATTACAGTGCTTGGACTGAAAATATCAACAGTCATTCACGGGGTGGTGGGTGTGTGGGTTTAATTACAGTGTTTTGATTGTAAATATCAACAGTCATTCATAGGGTGCTGGGTGTCATTAGAGGGCTTGAACTGAAAATATCAAGTCAATCTTAGGGTGGTGGTTGTGTGTGTGTCATTAGTGCTTGGACTGTAAATATCAACAGTCATTCATGGGGTGGTGTGTGGCATTACAGTGCTTGGACTGTAAATATCAAAAGTCATTAACGGGGTTATGGGTGTGTGAGTGTCATTACAGTGCTTGGACTGTAAATATCAAAAGACATTTATGGTTTGGTGGGTGTTTGGGTGTCATTACATTGTTTGGACTGTAAATATCAACAGTCAATCATGGGGTGGTGGTTGTGTGGGTGTCATTACAGTGCTTGGAATGTAAATATCAATAGTCATTAATGGGGTGGTGGGTGTGTTGGTGTTATTACAGTGCTTTGACTGTAAATATCAACAGTCATTCAAAGGGTGGTGGGTGTCATTAGAGTGCTTGGACTGTAAATTTTAACAGTTATTTATGGGGTGGTGGGTGTGTAGGTGTCATGACAGTGCTTTGACTGTAAATATCAACAGTCATTAATGCGGTGGTGAGTGTGTAGGTGACATTACATTTCTTGGACTGTAAATATCAACTATCATTCATTGGGTGGTTGGTGTGTGGGTGTCATTACAGTGCTTGGACTGTAAATATTAACAGTCATTCATAGGGTGGTGGGTGTTTAAGTGTCATTACAGAGCTTGGACTGTAAATATCAACCATCATTCATTAGGTGGTGGGTGTGTGGGTGTCATTACAGTGCTTTGACTGTAAATATCAACAGTCATTTAGAAGGTGGTGGGTGTAATTAGAGTGCTTGGACTGTAAATATTAACAGTCATTCATGGGGTGGTGGGTGTGTGGATGTCATTACAGTGCTTGGACTGAAAATATCAACAGTCATTTATGGGGTGGTGTGTGTGTGGGTGTCATTAAAGAGCTTGGACTGTAAATATCAACAGTCATTTATGAGGTGGTGGGTGTGTGGGTGTCATTACAGTGTTTTGATTGTAAATATCAACATTCATTTATAGGGTGGTGGGTGTCATTACAGTGCTTGGACTGTAAATATCAACAGTCATTTATAGGGTGATGGTTGTGTGGGTGTCATGACACTGCTTGGACTGTAAATATCAACCATAATTTATGGGGTGGTGGGTGTGGGGGTGTCATTACAGTGCATTGAGTGTAAATATCAACAGTCATTCATAAGGTGGTGGGTGTGAGGGTGTCATTACAGTGCTTGTACTGTAAATATCAACAGTCATTCATAGGGTTGTGAATGTCATTATAGTGCTTGGACTGTAAATATCAATAGTCATTCTTTGGGTCGTGGGGGTGTGGGTGCCATTACATTGCTTAAACTGTAAATATCAAGTCATTCATGGAGTGGTGTGTTTGTGTCTTTAGTGTTTGGAGTGTAAATATAAACAGTCATTCATGGGGTGGTGGGTGGCATTACAGTGCTTTGACTGTAAATATTAACAGTCATTCATGGGGTGATGGGTGTGTGGGTGTCATTAGAGTGCTTGTACTGTAAATATCAAAAGTCATTCATCGGGTGGTTGGTGTTTGGGTGTCTATGCAGTGATTGGATTGTAAATATCAACAGTCAACCATGGGTTGGTTGGTGTGTGGGTGTCATTACAGTGCTTGGACTGTAAATATCAACAGTCATTCATGGGGTGGTGGGTGTGTGGGTATCATTACAGTGTTTTGACTGTAAATATCAACAGTCATTCATAGGGTGGTGGGTGTCATTAGAGTGCTTGAACTGTAAATATCAACTGTTATTTATGGGGTGGTGGTTGTGTGGGTGTCATGACAGTGCTTGGACTGTAAATATCAACCATAATTCATGGGGTGGTGGGTGTGGGGGTGAAATTACAGTGATTTGACTATAAATATCAACAGTCATTCATTGGGTGGTGGGGGTAAGGGTGTCATTACAGTGTTTTGATTGCAAATATCAACAGTCATTTATAGGGTGGTGGGTGTGTGGGAGTCATTACAGTGCTTGGACTGTAAATATCAAGTCATTCATGGGGTGGTGGGTGTGTGTGTGTTATTAGTGCTTCGACTGTAAATATCAACAGTCATTCATGGGGTGGTGGGTGGCATTACAGTGCTTGGACTGTAAATATCAACAGTCATTTATGAGATGGTGGGTGTGTGGGTGTCATTACAGTGCTTGGACAATAAATATCAAACATCATTTATGGGATGGTGAGTGTATGGGTGTCATTACCGTGCTTGAACTGTTAATATCAACAGTCATTCATAGGGTGGTTGGTGTTTGAGTGTCATTACAGAGCTTAGACTGTA
The DNA here is from genome assembly GCA_033782935.1 of Petrolisthes cinctipes. Lineage (NCBI taxonomy): Eukaryota > Metazoa > Arthropoda > Malacostraca > Decapoda > Porcellanidae > Petrolisthes > Petrolisthes cinctipes. The sequence goes on from JAWQEG010000230.1 coordinate 6,026,816, forward strand.
AATATCAACAGTTATTCTTGGTGTGGTGGGTGTGTGGATGTCATTACAGTGCTTGGACTGTAAATATCAACAGTCAATCATGATGTGGTTGGTGTGTGGGTATCATTACAGGGCTTGGACTCTAAATATCAACAGTCATTTATGGGATAATGGGTGTGTAGGTGTCATTACAGTGTTTTGATTGCAAATATCAACAGTCATTCATAGGGTGGTGGGTGTCATTAAAGTGCTTGGACTGTAAATATTAACAGTCATTCATGGGGTTGTTGGTGTGTGGGTGTGATTACATGATTTGGACTGTAAATATCAAGTCATTCATAGGGTGGTGGTTGTTTGGGTGTCTATGCAGTTCTTGGACTGTAAATATCAACAGTCAATCAGTGGGTGGTGGGTGTGTAGGTGTCATTACAATGCTTGGACTGTAAATATCAACAGTCATTCATGGGGTGGTGGGTGTGGGGGTGTCATTATAGTGCTTGGACTGTATATATCAACAGTCATTCTTGGGGTGGTGGGTGTGTGGGTGCTATTACATTGTTTGGACTGTAAATATCAAGTCATTCATGGGGTGGTGGGTGTGTGTGTGTAATTAGTGCTTGGACTGTAAATATCAACAGTCATTCATGGGTTGGTGGGTGGCATTACAGTGCTTGGACTGTAAATATCAACAGTCATTTATGAGATGGTGGGTGTGTGGGTGTCATTACAGTGCTTGGACCATAAATATCAAACATCATTTATGGAATGGTGAGTGTATGGGTGTCATTACCGTGCTTGAACTGTTAATATCAAGAGTCATTCATAGGGTGGTTGGTGTTTGAGTGTCATTACAGAGCTTAGACTGTAAATATCAACAGTCATTCTTGGTGTGATGGGTGTGTGGATGTCATTACAGTGCTTGGACTGTAAATATCAACAGTCAATCATGGGTGGTGGGTGTGTGGGTATCATTACAGGGCTTGGACTCTAAATATCAACAGTCATTTATGGGATAATGGGTGTGTAGGTGTCATTACAGTGTTTTGATTGCAAATATCAACAGTCATTCATAGGGTGGTGGGTGTCATTAAAGTGCTTGGACTGTAAATATTAACAGTCATTCATGGGGTTGTTGGTGTGTGGGTGTGATTACATGGTTTGGACTGTAAATATCAAGTCATTCATAGGGTGGTGGGTGTTTGGGTGTCTATGCAGTGCTTGGACTGTAAATATCAACAGTCAATCAGTGGGTTGTGGGTGTGTTGGTGTCATTACAATGCTTGGAATGTAAATATCAACAGTCATTCATGGGGTGGTGGGTGTGTGGGTGTCATTATAGTGCTTGGACTGTAAATATCAACAGTCATTCTTGGGGTGGTGGGTGTGTGGGTGCTATTACATTGTTTGGACTGTAAATATCAAGTCATTCATTGGGTGGTGAGTGTGTGTGTGTCATTAGTGCTTGGACTGTAAATATCAACAGTCATTCATGGAGTGGTGGGTGGCATTACCGTACTTTGACTGTAAATATCAACAGTCATTCACAGGGTGATGGGTGTGTGGGTGTCATTACAGTGCTTGGACTGTAAATATCAACAGTCATCATGGGGTGCTTGGTGTTTGGGTATCTATGCAGTGCTTGAAGTGTAAATATCAACAGTCAATCATGAAGTGGTGGGTGTGTGGGAGAAATTACAGTGCATGGACTGTAAATATCAACAGTCATTAATGGCGTAGTGGGTGTATGGGTGTCATAACAGTGTTTTGACTGTAAATATCAACAATCATTCATAGGGTGGTGGGTGTCATTACAGTAGTGGACTGTAAATATTAACAGTTATTTATGGGGTGGTGGGTTTGTGAGTGTCATGATAGTGCTTGGTCTGTAAATATCAACAGTCATTCAGAGGGTGGTGGGTGTTTTGGTGTCATTACAGTGCTTGGACTGTAAATATCAGCAGACAATCATTGATTGGTGGGTTTGTGGGTGTCATTACAGTGCTTGGACTGTAAATATCAATAGTAATTCATGGGTTGGTAGGTGTGTGGGTGTCATTACAGTGTTTTGACTCCAAAAATCAACAGTCATTCATTGGGTGGTGAGTGTGTAGGTTTCATTACACTTCTTGGACTGTAAATATTAACCATCATTCATGGGGTGGTGGGTGTTTGGGTGTCATTACATTTCTTGGACTGTAAATATCAACAATCATTCATGAGGTGGTGGGTGTGTGGGTGTTATTACAGTTCTTTGACTGTAAATATCAACAGCCATTCAGAGGGTGGTGGGTGTCATTAGAGTTGTTGGACTGTAAATATCAACAGTTATTCATGGGGTGGTGGGTGTGTGGGTGTCATGAAAGTGCTTGGACTGTAAATATCAACAGCAATTCATGGGGTGGTGAGTGTATGGGTGTCATTACAGTTCTTGGACTTTAAATATTAACCATCATTCATGGGGTAGTTTGTGTGAGGGTGTCTTTACAGTGCTTGGACTGTAAATATTAACAGTCAATCATGAAGTGGTGGTTGTGTGGGTGTCATTACAGTGCTTGGAATGTAAATATCAACAGTCATTAATAGGGTGGTGGGTGTGTTGGTGTTATTACAGTGCTTTGACTGTAAATATCAACAGTCATTCAAAGGGTGGTGGGTGTCATTAGAGTGCTTGGACTGTAAATATCAACAGTTATTTATAGGGTGGTGGGTGTGTAGGTGTCATGACAGTGCTTGTACTGTAAATATTAACAGTCATTAATGGGGTGGTGGGTGTGTGGATGGCATTACAGTGCTTGCACTGGAAATATCAACAGTCATTCATGGGGTGGTAGGTGTATGGGTGTCATTACAGTGTTTGGACTATAAAAATCAAACATCATTTATGGGGCGGTGGGTTTGTGGGTGTCATTACAGTGCTTGGACTGTAAATATCAACAGTCATTTATTGGGTGGTGGGTGTGTGGGTGTCATTACAGTGCTTGGACTGTAAATATCAACAGTCATTTATTGGGTGGTGGGTGTGTGGGTGTCATTACAGTGCTTGGACTGTAAATAACAACAGTTAATCATGGGGTGGTGGGTGTGTGGGTGTCATTACAGTGTTTTGACTATCAATATCAACAGTCATTTATTGGGTGGTGGGTGTCATTAGAGTGCTTGGACTGTAAATATCAACAGTCATTCATGGGGTAGTGGGTGTGTGGGTGTCATGATAGTGCTTGGACTATAAATATCTACAGTCATTCATAGGGTGGAGAGTGTGTAGGTGTCAATAGAGTTCTTGGACTGTAAATATCAACCATCATTCATTTGGTGGTGGGTGTGTTTTACAGTGCTTGGACTGAAAATAACAACAGTCATTCATCGGGTGGTGGGTGTGTGGGCGTCATTAAATTGCATGCAATATAAATATCAACCGTCAGTTATGGGGTGGTGGGTGTGTGGGTGTCATTACAGTGCTTAGACTGTAAATATCAACAGTTAATTAATGGGTGGTGGGTGTGTTGCTGTCATTACAGTGCTTGGACTGTAAATATCAACAGTCATTCACGCTGTGGTGGGAGTGTGGGTGTCATTACAGTGCATGGACTATAAATATCATCCATCATTTATGGGGTTGTGGGTGTGTGGGTGTCATTACAGTGCTTGGACTGTAAATATCAAGAGTATTTCATAGGGTGGTTGGTGTGTGAGTGTCATTACAGAGCTTGGACTATAAATATCAACAGTCATTTATGGGATATTGGGTGTGTGGATGTCTTTACAGTGCTTGGACTGTAAATATTAACAGTCAATCATAAGGTGATGAGTGTGTGGGTGTCATTACAGTGTTTGGACTGTAAATATCAACACTCATTCATTGAGTGATGGGTGTGTGGGTGTCATTACAGTGCTTGGACTGTAAATATCAACACTCATTCATGGGGTGGTGAGTGTTTGGGTGTCTATGCAGTGCTTGGACTGTAACTATCAACAGTCAATCATGCGGTGGTAAGTGTGTGGGTGTCATTACAATGCTTGGACTGTAAATATCAACAGTCATTAATGGGGTTGTGGGTGTGTGGGTGTCATTACAGTGCTTGGTCTGAAAATATCAAGTCATTCATGTGTTAGTGGGTGTGTGTGTCATTAGTGCTTGGACTGTAAATTTTAACAGTCATTCATGGGGTGGTGTGTGGCATTACAGTGCTTGGACTGTAAATATCAAAAGTTATTTATGGGGTGATGGGTGTGTTCGCGTCATTACAGTGCTTGGACTGTTAATATCAAAAGTCATTAATGGGGTGGTAGGTGTTTGGGTGTCATTACATTGCTTGGACTGTAAATATCAAAAGTCATTAATGGGGTGGTAGGTGTTTGGGTGTCATTACATTGCTTGGAATGTAAATGTCAACAGTCAATCATGGAGTGGTGGTTGTGTGGGTGTCATTACAGTGCTTGGCCTGTAAATATCAACAGTCATTCATATGGTGGTGAGTGTGTGGGTGAAATTACTTTTCTTGGACTGTAAATATCAACGATCATTCATTGGGTGATAGGTGTGTGGGTGTCATTACAGTGCTTGGACTGTAAAATTCAACAGTCATTCATAGGGCGGTGGGTGTGTAAGTGTCATTAGAGAGCTTGGACAGTAAATATCAACAGTCATAATGAAGTTATGGGTTGTGGGTGTTATTACAGTGCTTTGACTGTAAATATCAACAGTCATTTAGAGGGTGGTTGGTGTCATTAGAGTGCTTTAACTGTAAATATCAACAGTTATTTTTGGGGTTGTGGGTGTGTGGTTGTCATGACAGTGCTTTGACTGAAAATATCAACAGTCATTCATGGGGTGGTGAGTGTGTGGGTGTCATTACAGTTCTTGGACTGTAAATATCAAACATCATTCATTGGGTGGTGGGTGTGTGGGTGTCATTACAGTGCCTTGACTGTAAATATCAACAGTCATTTAGAGGGTGGTGGTTGTTATTAGAGTGTTTGGACTGTTAATATTAACAGTCATTCATGGGGTGGTGAGTGTGTGGGTGTTATTACAGTGCTTGGACTATAAATATCAACCGTCATTTATGGGGTGGTGTGTGCGTGGCAGTCATTACAGAGCTTGAACTGTAAATATCAACAATCATTCATAGGGTGGTGGGTGTGTGAGTGTCATTATAGAGCTTGGACTGTAAATATCAACAGTCATTTTATGGGGTGGTGGGTGTGTGGATGACATTACAGTGCTTGGACTGTAAATATCAACAGTCAATCATGGGGTGGTGTGTGTGTGGGTGTCATTACAGTGCTTGGACTGTAAATATCAACAGTCATTCATGGGGTGGTGGGTGAGTGGGTGTCATTACAGTGTTTTGATTGTAAATATCAACAGTAATTTATAGGGTGGTGTGTGTAATTACAGTGCTTGGACTGTAAATATCAACAGTCATTTATGGGGTGGTGGTTGTGTGGGTATCATTACAGTGCTTGGACTGTAAATATCAACCATAATTTATGGGGTGGTGGGTGTGGGGGTGTCATTATAATGATTTGACTGTAAATATCAACAGTCATTCATGAAGTGGTGGGTGTGTGGTTGTCATTACAGTGTTTGGAATATAAATATCAACCGTCATTTATGGGGTGGTGGGAGTGTGGGTGTCATTACAGAGCTTGGACTGTAAATATCAAAAGTCATTCATGGGGTGGTGGGTTTGTGGGTGTCATTACAGTGCTTAGACTGTAAATATCAACAGTCATTTATGGGATGGTGGGTGTGTGGCTGTCATTACAGTGCTTGGACTGTAAATATCAACAGTCAATCATGGGGAGGTGGGATTGTGGGTGTCATACAGGTCTTGGACTGTAAATATCAAGTCATTCATGGGTTGGTGGGTGTGTGGGTGTCATTACAGTGTTTTGATTGTAAATATCAACAGTCATTTATGGGGTGGTGGGTGGCATTACAGTGCTTGGACTGTAAATATCAATAGTCATTTATAAGTTGGTGGGTGTGTGGATGTCATTACAGTGCTTGGACTGTATATACCAATAGTCAATCATGAGGTGGTGGGTGTGTGGGTGTAATTACAGTGCTTGGACTGTAAATATCAATAGTTATTCATGGGATGGTGGGTGTGTGGGTGTCATTACAGTGTTTGGATTGTAAATATCAACAGTCATTCATAGGGTGGTGGGTGTCATTAGAGTGCTTGGACTGTAAATATCAACAGTCATTCATGGAGTGGTGGGTGTGTGGGTGCCATTACAGTGCTTTGACTGTAAATATCAACAGTCATTCGTTGGGTGGTGGGTATGAGGGTGTCATTACAGTGCTTGGACTGTAAATATCAACAGGCATTTATGGGGTTGTAGGTGTTTGGGTGTCATTATAGTGCTTGGACTGTAAATATCAACTGTCATTCATGGGGTGGTGGGAGTGTGGGTGTCATTACATGGCTTGGATTGTAAATATCAAGTAATTTATGGGGTGGTGGGTATGTGTATGTCATTAGTGCTTGAACTGTATATATATCAACAGTCATTCATGGGGTGGTGGGTGGCAATACAGTGCTTGGACTGTAAATATTAACAGTCATTAATGGGGTGATGGGTGTGTGGGTGTCATTACAATGCTTGGACTATAAATATCAACAGTCATTTATGGGGAAATGGGTGTGTGGGTGTCATTACAGTGCTTGGACTATAAATATCAACAGTAATTTATGGGGTGGTGGGTGTGTGGCTGTCATTAGAGTGCTTGGACTGTGAATATCAACAGTCAATCATGTGGTGGTGGGTTTGTGGGTGTCATTACAGTGCTTGGAATGTAAATATCAATAGTCATTCATGGGGTGGTGGGGGTGTGGGTGTCATTACCGTATTTTGATTGTAAATATCAACCGTCATCCATAGGGTGGTGTGTGTCATTACAGTGCTTGGACTGTAAATATCAACAGTCATTCATGGGGTGGTGGTTGTGTGGGTGTCATAACGCTGCTTGGACTGTAAATATCAACCATAATTCATAGGGTGGTGGGTGTGGGGGTGTCATTACAGTGCTTGGACTGAAAATACCAACAGTCATTTATGGGGTGGTGGGTGTGTGGGTGTCATTATAGAGCTTGGACTATAAATATCAACCGTCAGTCATGGGGAGGTGGGTGTGTGTGAGTCATTACAGTGCTTAGACTGTAAATATCAAGCCATTCATGGGGTGGTCGGTGTTTGATTGTCATTAGTACTTGGACTGTAAATATCAACAGTCATTCATGGGGTGGTGGGTGGCATTACAGTGCTTGGACTGTAAATATCAACAGTCATTTATGGGGTGGTGGGTGTGTGGGTGTCATTACAGTGCTTGGACTATAAATATCAACCATCATTTAAGGGATGGTGAGTGTGTGGGTGTCATTACAGTGCTTAAACTGTTAATATCAACAGTCATTCATAGGGTGGTTGGTGTTTTAACGTTATTACATAGCTTAGACTGTAAATATCAACAGTCATTCATGGGGTGGTGGGTGTGTGGATATCATTACAGTGCTTGGACTGTAAATATTAACAGTCAATCATAAGGTATTGGGTGTGTGGGTATCATTACAGTGCTTGGACTGTAAATATCAACAGTCATTCATGGGATAATAAGTGTGTGGGTGTCATTACAGTTTTTTGGTTGCAAATATCAACAGTCATTCATGGGGTTGTGGTTGGCATTAGAGTGCTTGGACTGTAAATATCAACAGTTATTCATGGTGTGGTGGGTGTGTGGGTGTCATGACAGTGCTTGGACTGTAAATATCAACAGTCAATCATTGGGTGGTGAGTGTGTGGGTGTCATTACAGTTCTTGGACTGTAAATATCAACATTCATTTATTGGGTGGTGGGTGTGTGGGTGTCATGACAGTGCTTGGACTGTAAATATCAATAGTCAATTATGGGGTGGTGAGTGTGTGGGTGTCATTACAGTTCTTGGACTGTAAATATCAACATTCATTCATTGGGTGATGGGTGTGTGGGTTTCATTATAGTGCTCAGACTGTAAATATAAACAGTCATTTATGGGGTGATGGGCGTGTTGGTGTCATTACAGTGCTTGGACTGTAAATATCAAAAGTCATTAATGGGGTGGTGGGTGTGTGGGTGTCATTACAGTTCTTGGACTGTAAATATCAACCATCATTCATTGGGTGGTAGGTGTGTGGGTGACATTACAGTGCTTGTACTGTAAATATTAACAGTCATTAATGGGTTGGTGGGTGTGTGGATGTCATTACAGTACTTGGACTGGAAATATCAACAGTCATTCATGGGGTGGTAGGTGTATGGGTGTCATTACAGTGTTTGGCCTATTAAAATCAAACATCATTTATGGGGCGGTGGGTTTTTGGGTGTCATTACAGTGCTTGGACTGTAAATATCAACAGTCATTCATAGGATGGTGGGTGTGTGAGTGTCATTACAGAGCTTGGACTGTAAATATCAACAGTCATTCATGGTGTGGTGGGTGTCTGGATGTCATTACAGTGCTTGGACTGTAAATATCAACAGTCAATCATGGGGTAATGGGTGTGTGGGTGACATTACAGAGCTTGGACTGTAAATATTAACATTCATTCATGGGGTGGTTGGTGTGTTGATGTCATTAGAGTGCTTGGACTGGAAATATCAACAGACATTCATGGGGTGGTAGGTGTATGGGTGTCATTACAGTGTTTGGACTATAAAAATAAAACATCATTTATAGGGAGGTGGGTTTGTGGGTGTCATTACAGTGCTTGGACTGTAAATATCAACAGTCATTTATTGGGAGCTGGGTGTGTGGGTGTCATTACAGTGCTTGGACTGTAAATAACTACAGTTAATCATGGGGTGGTGGGTGTGTAGGTGTCATGACAGTGCTTGGACTATAAATATAAGCAGTCATTCATAGGGTGGAGAGTGTGTGGGTGTCAATAGAGTTCTTGGACTGTAAATATCAACCATCATTCATTTGGTGGTGGGTGTGTTTTACAGTGCTTGGACTGAAAAAATCAACAGTCATTAATGGGGTGGTGGGTGTGTGGGCGTCATTACATTGCTTGCAATATAAATATCAACCGTCAGTTATGGGGTGGTTGGTGTGTGAGTGTCATTACAGAGCTTGGACTATAAATATCAACAGTCATTCATGGGATGTTGGGTGTGTGGATGTCATTACAGTGCTTGGACTGTAAATATCAACAGTCAATCATGAGGTGGTGGGTGTGTTGGTGTCATTACAGTGTTTGGACTGTAAATATCAACAGTCATTCATGGGATGGTGGGAGTGTGTGTGTCATTACAGTGTTTTGATTGTAAATATCAACAGTCATTCATAGGGTGGTGGGTGTCATTAGAGTGCTTGGACTGTAAATATCAACACTCATTCATTGGGTGATGGGTGTGTGGGTGTCATTACAGTGCTTGAACTGTAAATATCAACAGTCATTCATGGGGTAGTGGGTGTTTGGGTGTCTGTGCAGTGCTTGGACTGTAAATATCAACAGTCAATCATGGGGTGGTAAGTGTTTGGGTGTCATTACAATGCTTGGACTGTAAATATGAACAGTCATTTATGGGGTGGTGGGTCTCATTACAGTGTTTTATCTGTAAATATCAAAAGTCAATCATGGGGTGGTGGGTGTGTGGGTGTCATTACAGTGCTTGGACTGAAAATATCAAGTCATTCATGGGTTAGTGGGTGTGTGTGTCATTAGTGCTTGGACTGTAAATATTAACAGTCATTCATGGGGTGGTGTGTGGCATTGCAGTGCTTGGACTATAAATATCAAAAGTAATTTATGGGGTGATGGGTGTGTTGGTGTCATTACAGTGCTTGGACTGTAAATATTAAAAGTCATTAATGAGGTGGTATGTGTTTGGGTGTCATTAAATTGCTTGGACTGTAAATATCAACAGTCAATCATGGAGTGGTGGTTGTGTGGGTGTCATTACAGTGCTTGGACTGTAAATATCAACAGTCATTCATGGGGTGGTGGGTGTGTGGGTGTTATTACAGTGCTTTGACTGTAAATATCAACAGTCATTCAGAGGGTGGTGGGTGTCATTACAGTGCTCGGACTTTAAAATTCAATGTCATTCATAGGGTGGTGGGTGTGTAAGTGTCATTAGAGAGCTTAGACTGTAAATATCAACAGTCATTCATGGGGTGTTGGGTGTGTGGGTGTTATAACAGTGCTTTGACTGTATATATCAACAGTCATTTAGAGGGTTATTGGTGTCATTAGAGTGCTTGGACTGTAAATATCAACAGTTATTTTTGGGGTGGTGGGTGTGTGGTCGTCATGACAGTGCTTTGACTGAAAATATCAACAGTCATTCATGGGGTGGTGAGTGTGTGGGTGTCATTACAGTTCTTGGACTGTAAATATCAACCATCATTCATTAGGTGGTGGGTGTGTGGGTGTCATAACAGTGCCTTGACTGTAAATATCAACAGTCATTTAGAGGGTGGTGGTTGTTATTAGAATGCTTGGACTGTAAATATTAACAGTCATTCATGGAGTGGTGAGTGTGTGGATGTCATTACAGTGCTTGGACCGAAAATATTAACAGTCATTTATGGGGTGGTGGGTGTGTGGGTGTCACAACAGTGCTTGGACTGTAAATATCAACCGTCATTCATAGGGTGGAGAGTGTGTGGGTTTCAATAGAGTTCTTGGACTATAAATATCAACCATCATTCATTTGGTGGTGGGTGTGTTTTACAGTGCTTGGACTGAAAAAATCAACAGTCATTAATGGGGTGGTGGGTGTGTGGGCGTCATTACATTGCTTGCAATATAAATATCAACCGTCAGTTATGGGGTGGTTGGTGTGTGAGTGTCATTACAGAGCTTGGACTATAAATATCAACAGTCATTCATGGGATGTTGGGTGTGTGGATGTCATTACAGTGCTTGGACTGTAAATATCAACAGTCATTCATGAGGTGGTGGGTGTGTTGGTGTCATTACAGTGTTTGGACTGTAAATATCAACAGTCATTCATGGGATGGTGGGAGTGTGGGTGTCATTACAGTGTTTTGATTGTAAATATCAACAGTCATTCATAGGGTGGTGGGTGTCATTAGAGTGCTTGGACTGTAAATATCAACACTCATTCATTGGGTGATGGGTGTGTGGGTGTCATTACAGTGCTTGAACTGTAAATATCAACAGTCATTCATGGGGTAGTGGGTGTTTGGGTGTCTGTGCAGTGCTTGGACTGTAAATATCAACAGTCAATCATGGGGTGGTAAGTGTTTGGGTGTCATTACAATGCTTGGACTGTAAATATCAACAGTCATTTATGGGGTGGTGGGTGTCATTACAGTGTTTTATCTGTAAATATCAAAAGTCAATCATGGGGTGGTGGGTGTGTGGGTGTCATTACAGTGCTTGGACTGAAAATATCAAGTCATTCATGGGTTAGTGGGTGTGTGTGTCATTAGTGCTTGGACTGTAAATATTAACAGTCATTCATGGGGTGGTGTGTGGCATTGCAGTGCTTGGACTGTAAATATCAAAAGTCATTTATGGGGTGATGGGTGTGTTGGTGTCATTACAGTGCTTGGACTGTAAATATCAAAAGTCATTAATGAGGTGGTAGGTGTTTGGGTGTCATTAAATTGCTTGGACTGTAAATATCAACATTCAATCATGGAGTGGTGGTTGTGTGGGTGTCATTACAGTGCTTGGACTGTAAATATCAACAGTCATTCATGGGGTGGAGAGTGTGTGGGTTTCAATAGAGTTCTTGGACTGTAAATATCAACCATCATTCATTTGGTGGTGGGTGTGTTTTACAGTGCTTGGACTGAAAAAATCAACAGTCATTAATGGGGTGGTGGGTGTTTGGGCGTCATTACATTGCTTGCAATATAAATATCAACCGTCAGTTATGGGGTGGTTGGTGTGTGAGTGTCATTACAGAGCTTGGACTATAAATATCAACAGTCATTCATGGGATGTTGGGTGTGTGGATGTCATTACAGTGCCTGGACTGTAAATATCAACAGTCATTCATAGGGTGGTGGGTGTGTGAGTGTCATTACAGAGCTTGGACTGTAAATATCAACAGTCAGTCACGGGGTGGTGGGTGTGTGGATGTCATTACAGTGCTTGGACTGTAAATATAAACAGTCAATCATGGGGTGGTGTGTGTGTGGGTGTCATTACAGAGCTTGGACTGTAAATATCAACAGTCATTCATGGGGTGGTGGGTGTGTGGGTGTCATTACAGTGTTTTGATTGTAAATATCAACAGTCATATATAGGGTGGTGTGTGTAATTACAGTGCTTGGACTGTAAATATCAACAGTCATTCATGGGGTGGTGGTTGTGTGGGTATCATTACAGTGCTTGGACTGTAAATATCAACTATAATTTATGGGGTGGTGGGTGTGGGGGTGTCATTACAATGCTTTGACTGTAAATATATACAATCATTCATGGGGTGGTGGGTGTGTGGATGTCATTACAGTGCTTTGAATGAAAATATCAACAGTCATTCATGGGGTGGTGGGTGTGTGGTTGTAATTACAGTGTTTGGACTATAAATATCAACCGTCATTTATAGGGTGGTGGGAGTGTGGGTGTCATTACAGAGCTTGGACTGTAAATATCAAAAGTCATTCATGGGGTGGTGGGTGTGTGGGTGTCATTACAGTGCTTAGACTGTAAATATCAACAGTCATTTATGTGGTGGTGGGTGTGTGGGTGTCATTACAGTGCTTGGACTGTAAATATCAAGTCATTTATGGGTTGGTGGGTGTGTGTGTGTCATTAGTGCTTGGACTGTAAATATCAACAGTCATTTATGGGGCGGTGGGGGGCATTACAGTGCTTGGACTGTAAATATGAATAGTCATTTATAGGGTGGTGGGTGTGTGGATGTCATTATAGTGCTTGGACTGTAAATACCAACTGTCAATCATGAGGTGGTGGGTGTGTGGGTGTCATTACAGTGCTTGGACTGTAAATATCAACAGTAATTTATGGGGTGGTGGGTGTGTGGCTGTCATTAGAGTGCTTGGACTGTGAATATCAACAGTCAATCATGGGGTGTTGGGTTTTTGGGTGTCATTACAGTGCTTGAACTGTAAATATCAATAGTCATTCATGGGGTGGTGGGTGTGTGGGTGTCATTACAGTGCTTGGACTGTAAATATCACCAGTCATTCATTGGGGGGGGGTCATTACAGTGCTTGGACTGTCAATATCAAAAGTCATTCTTGGGGTGGTGGGTGTTTGGGTGTCATTACAGTGCTTAGACTGTAAATATCAACAGTCATTTATGGGGTGGTGCGTGTCTGGCAGTCATTACAGTGCTTGGACTGTAAATATCAACAGTCAATCATTGGGAGGTGGGTTTGTGGGTGTCATTAGAGTAATTGGAATGTAAATATCAAAAGTCATTCATGAGGTGGTGGGTGGGTGGGTGTCTTTACAGTGCTTGGACTGTAGATATCAAGTTATTCATGGGGTGGTGGGTGTGTTGTGTCATTAGTGATTGGACTGTAAATATCAACATTCGTTTATGGGGTGGTGCGTGGCATTACAGTGCTTGGACTGTAAATATCAACAGTCATTTATTGGGTGGTGGGTGTGTGGGTGTCATTACAGTGCTTGGACTATAAATATCAACCATCATTTAGGGTGGGAGGTGTATGTGTGATTACAGAGCTTGGACTGTAAATATCAACAATCATTCATAGGGTGGTTGGTGTGTGAGTGTCATTACAGAGCTTGGACTGTAAATATCAACAGTCATTACTGGGATGGTGGGTTTCATTACAGTGCTTGGACTGTAAATATCAACAGTCATTCATGGGGTGATGTGTGTGTGGGTGTCATTACAGTGCTTGGACTGTAAATATCAACAGTCATTTATAGGGTGATGGGTGTGTGGGTGTCATTACAGTGCTTGGACTGTAAATATCAACAGTCAATCATGGATTCGTGGGTTTGTGGGTGTCATTACAGTGCTTGGACTATAAATATCAAGTCATTCATAGGGGGGTGGGTGTGTGTGTGTCATTAGTGCTTGGACTGTAAATATTAACAGTCATTCAAAGGGTGGTGGGTGGCATTACAGTGCTTGGACTGTAAATATCAACCATCATTTATTGTATGATGGGTGTGTGGGTGTCATTACAGTGCTTGGACTGTAAATATAAACAGTCATTTATGGAGTGGTTGGTGTGTGGCTGTCATTACAATGCTTGGACTGTAAATATCAAGTCATTCATTGGGTTGTGCGTGTGTGTGTGCCATTAGTGCTTGGACTGTAAATATCAACAGTCATTCATGGGTAGTGGGTGGCATTACACTGCTTATACTCTAAATATTAACCATCATTCATTGGGTGGTGGGTGTGTGGGTGTCATTACAGTGCTTGGGCTGTAAATATCAACAGTCATTTATTGGGTGGTGGGTTTGTGGCGGTCATTACAGTGCTTGGACTGTAAATATCAACAGTCATTCAAGGGGTGGTGGGTGTGTGGGTGTCATTAGAGTGCTTGGACTGTAAATATTAACCATAATTTATGGGGTGGTGGGTGTGTGGGTGTCATTACAGTGCTCAGGCTGTAAATATTAACAGTCATTAATGGGGTGGTGGGTGTGTGGATGTCATTACAGTGCTTGGACTGAAAACATCAACAGTCATTCATGGGGTGGTGAGTGTGTGGTTGTCATTACGGTGCTTGGACTATAAATATCAACCGTCATTTATGGGGTGGGGGGAATGTGGGTGTCATTACAGTGCTTGGACTGTATATATCAACAGTCATTCATGGGGTGGTGGGTGTGTGGATGTCATTACAGTGTTTGGACTGTAAATATCAACAGACAGTCATTCATGGGGGTGGGTCAATACAGTGCTTGGACTGTCAATATTAAAAGTCATTCTTGGGGTGGTGGGTGTGTGGGTGTCATTACAGTGCTTAGACTGTAAATATCAACAGTCAATCATGGGGAGGTGGGTTTGTGGGTGTCATTAGAGTGCTTGGACTGTAAGTATCAACAGTCATTCATGAGGTGGTGGGTGGGTGGGTGTCATTACAGTGCTTGGACTGTAAATATCAAGTCATTCATGTGGTGGTGGGTGTGTTTGTGTCAATAGTGCTTGGACTGTTAATATCAACAGTCATTCATGAGAGGGGTGTCATTACAGTGCTTGGACTGTCAATATCAAAAGTCATTCTTGGGGTTGTTGGTGTGTGGGTGTCATTACAGTGCTTAGACTGTAAATATCAACAGTCATTTATGGGGTGGTGGGTGTGTGGGTGTTATTACAGTGCTAGGTCTATAAATATCAACCATCATTTAGGGGGGGTTTGTCTGTGGGTTTACAGTGCTTGGACTGTAAATATCACCAGTCATTCATAGGGTGGTAGGTGTGTGAGTGTCATTAGAGAGCTTGGACTGTAAATATCAACAGTCATTCATTGGGTGGTGTGTTTCATTACAGTGCTTGGACTGGAAATATCAACAGTCATTCATGGGGTGATGCGTGTGTGGGTGTCATTACAGTGCTTGGACTGTAAATATCAACAGTCATTTATAGGGTGATGGGTGTGTGGGTGTCATTACAGTGCTTAGACTGTAAATATCAACAGTCATTTATTGGGTGGTGGGTGTGTGGCTGTCATTACAGAGCTTGGACTGTAAATATCAACAGTCAATCATGGAGTGGTGGGTTTGTGGGTGTCATTACAGTGCATGGACTGTAAATATCAACAGTCATTCATGAAGTGGTGGGTGTGTGGGTGTCATTACAGTGCTTGGACTGTAAATATCAAGTCATTAATGGGGGGGGTGTCATTAGTGCTTGGACTGTAAATATCAACAATGATTTATGGGGTGCTGGGTGGCATTACAGTGCTTGGACTGTAAATATCAACCATAATCTATTGGGTGATGGGTGTGTGGGTGTCATTACAGTGCTTGGACTGTAAATATCAAAAGTCAATTATGGGGTGCTGGGTCTGTGTCTGTCATTACAATGCTTGGACTATAAATATTTAGTGTCATTCATGGTGTGGTGGGTGTGTGGGTGTCATTAGAGTGCTTGGACTGTAAATATCAACCATAATTTATTGTGTGGTGGGTGTGTGGGTTTCATTACAGTGCTCAGGCTGTAAATATTAACAGTCATTCATGGGGTGGTGGGTGTGTGGATGTCATTACAGTGCTTGGACTGAAAACATCAACAGTCATTTATGGGGTGTTGGGTGTGTGGGTGTCATTAGAGTGCTTGGACTGTAAATATTAACCATAATTTATGGGGTGGTGGGTGTGTGGGTGTCATTACAGTGCTCAGGCTGTAAATATTAACAGTCATTAATGGGGTGGTGGGTGTGTGGATGTCATTACAGTGCTTGGACTGAAAACATCAACAGTCATTCATGGGGTGGTGAGTGTGTGGTTGTCATTACGGTGCTTGGACTATAAATATCAACCGTCATTTATGGGGTGGGGGGAATGTGGGTGTCATTACAGTGCTTGGACTGTATATATCAACAGTCATTCATGGGGTGGTGGGTGTGTGGATGTCATTACAGTGTTTGGACTGTAAATATCAACAGACAGTCATTCATGGGGGTGGGTCAATACAGTGCTTGGACTGTCAATATTAAAAGTCATTCTTGGGGTGGTGGGTGTGTGGGTGTCATTACAGTGCTTAGACTGTAAATATCAACAGTCAATCATGGGGAGGTGGGTTTGTGGGTGTCATTAGAGTGCTTGGACTGTAAGTATCAACAGTCATTCATGAGGTGGTGGGTGGGTGGGTGTCATTACAGTGCTTGGACTGTAAATATCAAGTCATTCATGTGGTGGTGGGTGTGTTTGTGTCAATAGTGCTTGGACTGTTAATATCAACAGTCATTCATGAGAGGGGTGTCATTACAGTGCTTGGACTGTCAATATCAAAAGTCATTCTTGGGGTTGTTGGTGTGTGGGTGTCATTACAGTGCTTAGACTGTAAATATCAACAGTCATTTATGGGGTGGTGGGTGTGTGGGTGTTATTACAGTGCTAGGTCTATAAATATCAACCATCATTTAGGGGGGGTTTGTCTGTGGGTTTACAGTGCTTGGACTGTAAATATCACCAGTCATTCATAGGGTGGTAGGTGTGTGAGTGTCATTAGAGAGCTTGGACTGTAAATATCAACAGTCATTCATTGGGTGGTGTGTTTCATTACAGTGCTTGGACTGGAAATATCAACAGTCATTCATGGGGTGATGCGTGTGTGGGTGTCATTACAGTGCTTGGACTGTAAATATCAACAGTCATTTATAGGGTGATGGGTGTGTGGGTGTCATTACAGTGCTTAGACTGTAAATATCAACAGTCATTTATTGGGTGGTGGGTGTGTGGCTGTCATTACAGAGCTTGGACTGTAAATATCAACAGTCAATCATGGAGTGGTGGGTTTGTGGGTGTCATTACAGTGCATGGACTGTAAATATCAACAGTCATTCATGAAGTGGTGGGTGTGTGGGTGTCATTACAGTGCTTGGACTGTAAATATCAAGTCATTAATGGGGGGGGTGTCATTAGTGCTTGGACTGTAAATATCAACAATGATTTATGGGGTGCTGGGTGGCATTACAGTGCTTGGACTGTAAATATCAACCATAATCTATTGGGTGATGGGTGTGTGGGTGTCATTACAGTGCTTGGACTGTAAATATCAAAAGTCAATTATGGGGTGCTGGGTCTGTGTCTGTCATTACAATGCTTGGACTATAAATATTTAGTGTCATTCATGGTGTGGTGGGTGTGTGGGTGTCATTAGAGTGCTTGGACTGTAAATATCAACCATAATTTATTGTGTGGTGGGTGTGTGGGTTTCATTACAGTGCTCAGGCTGTAAATATTAACAGTCATTCATGGGGTGGTGGGTGTGTGGATGTCATTACAGTGCTTGGACTGAAAACATCAACAGTCATTTATGGGGTGTTGGGTGTGTGGTTGTCATTACAGTGCTTGGACTATAAATATCAACCGTCATTTATAGGGTGGTGGGAATGTGGGTGTCATTACAGTGCTTTGACTGTAAATATCAACAGTCATTCATGGGATGGTGGGTGTGTCGATGTCATTACAGTGTTTGGACTGTAAATATCAACAGACAGTCATTCATGGGGGCGGTCAATACAGTGCTTGGACTGTCAATATCAAAAGTCATTCTTGGGGTGGTGTGTGTGTGGGTGTCATTACAGTGCTTAGACTGTAAATATCAACAGTTATTTATTTGGAGGTGGGTGTCTGGCCGTTATTACAGTGCTTGGACTGTAAATATCAACAGTCAATCATGGGGAGGTGGGTTTGTGGGTGTCATTAGAGTGCTTGGACTTTAAATATCAACAGTCATTCATGAGGTGGTGGGTGGGTGGGTGTCATTACAGAGCTTGGACTGTAAATATCAAGTCATTCATGTGGTGGTGGGTGTGTTTGTGTCATTAGTGCTTGGACTGTAAATATCAACATTCATTTAAGGGGTGTTGGGTGGCATTACAGTGTTTGGACTGTAAATATCAACAGTCATTCATAGGGTGGTGGTTGTGTGGGTGTTATTACAGTGCTTGGACTATAAATATCAACCATCATTTAGGGGGGGGTCTGTGAGTTTACAGTGCTTGGACTGTAAATATCAACAGTCATTCATAGGGTGGTTTGTGTGTGAGAGTCATTAGAGAGCTTGGACTGTAAATATCAACATTCATTCATTGGGTGGTGGGCTTCATTACAGTGCTTGGACTGTAAATATCAACAGTCATTCATGGGGTGATGGGTGTGTGGGTGTCATTACAGTGCTTGGACTGTAAATATCAACAGTCATTTATAGGGTGATGGGTGTGTGGGTGTCATTACAGTGCTTGGACTGTAAATATCAACAGTCATTTATGGGGTGGTGGGTGTGTGGCTGTCATTACAGAGCTTGGACTGTAAATATCAACAGTCAATCATGGAGTGGTGGGTTTGTGGGTGTCATTACAGTGCTTGGACTGTAAATATCAACAGTCATTCATGAAGTGGTGGGTGTGTGGGTGTTATTACAGTGCTTGGACTGTAAATATCAAGTCATTAATGGGGGGGGGGTCATTAGTGCTTGGACTGTAAATATCAACAGTCATTCATGGGGTGCTAGGTGGCATTACAGTGCTTGGACTGTAAATATCAAGTCATTCATGAAGGGGGGGTGTCATTAGTGCTTGGACTGTAAATATCAACAGTCATTCATGGGGTGCTGGGTGGCATTACAGTGCTTGGACTGTAAATATCAACCATCATCTATTGGGTGATGGGTGTGTGGGTGTCATTACAGTGCTTGGACTGTAAATATTAAAAGTCATTTATGGGGTGGTGGGTCTGTGGCTGTCATTACAGTGCTTGGACTGTAAATATCAAAAGTCAATCATGGGGTGGTGGGTTTGTTGGTGTCATTACAATGCTTGGACTGTAAATATTAAGTATCATTCATGGTGTGGTGGGTGTGTGGATGTCATTACAGTGCTTGGACTGTAAATATCAACAGTCATTTATGGGGTTGTGGGTGTGTGGCTGTCATTACAGTGCTTGGACTGTAAATATCAACCATAATTCATAGGGTTGTTAGTGTGTGAGTGTCATTACAGAGCTTGGACTGTAAATATCAACAGTCATTCATGAGGGGGGTGTCATTACAGTGCTTGGACTGTCAATATCAATAGTCATTCTTGGGGTGGTGGGTGTGTGGGTGTCATTACAGTGCTTAGACAGTAAATATCAACAGTCATTTATGGGGTGGTGGGTGTCTTGCAGTCATTACAGTGCTTGGACTGTAAATATCAACAGTCAATTATGGGGAGGTGGGTTTGTGGGTGTCATTAGAGTGCTTAGACTGTAAATATCAACAGTCATTCATGAGGTGGTGATTGGGTGGGTGTCATTACAGTGCTTGGACTGTAAATATCAAGTCATTCATAAGGTGGTGGGTGTGCGGATGTCATTACAGTGCTTGGACTGTAAATATCAACAGTCAATCATGGGGTGGTGGGTGTGTGGGTGTCATTACAGTGCTTGGACTGTAAATATCAACATTCATTCATGGGGTGGTGGGTGTGTGGGTGTCATTACTGTGTTGTGATTGTAAATATCAACAGTCATTCATAGGGTGGTGGGTGTCATTACAGTGCTTGTACTGTAAATATCAACAGTCATTCATGGGGTGTTGGTTGTGTTGGTATCATTACAGTGCTTGGACAGTAAATATCAACCATAATTCATGGGGTGGTGGGTGTTGGGGTGTCATTACAATGCTTTGACTGTAAATATCAACAGTCATTCAAGGGGTGGTGGATGTGTGGATGTCATTACAGTGCTTGGACTAAAAAATATCAACAGTCATTCATGGGGTGGTGGGCGTGGGGTTGTCATTACAGTGTTTGGACTATAAATATCAACAGTCATTTATTGGGTGGTGGGTGTGTGGCTGTCATTACAGTGCTTGGACTGTAAATATCAACCATAATTTATGTTGTGGTGGGTGTTTGGGTGTCATTACAGTGTTCATACTGTAAATATTAACTGTCATTCATGGGGTGGTGGGTGTGTGGATGTCATTACAGTGCTTGGACTGAAAACATCAACAGTCATTCATAGGTTGGTGGGTGTGTGGTTGTCATTACAGTGCTTGTAATATAAATATCAACCGTCATTTATGGGGTGGTGGGAATGTGGGTGTCATTACAGTGCTTGGACTGTAAATATCAACAGTCATTCATAGGGTTGTTAGTGTGTGAGTGTCATTACAGAGCTTAGACTGTAAATATCAACAGTCATTCATGGGGTGGTGGGTGGGTGGGTGTCATTACAGTGCTTGGACTGTAAATATCAAGTCATTCATGGGGTGGTGGGTGTGTTTGTGTCATAAGGGCTTGGACTGTAAATATCAACCATAATTCATAGGGTTGTTGGTGTGTGTGTGTTATTACAGAGCTTGGACTGTAAATATCAACAGTCATTCATAGGGGGGGTGTCATTACAGTGCTTGGACTGTTAATATCAAAAGTCATTCTTGGGGTAGTGGGTGTGTGAGTGTCATTACTGTGTTTAGACTGTAAATATCAACAGTCATTTTTGTGGTTGTGTGTGTCTGGCAGTCATTACAGTGCTTGGACTGTAAATATCAACAGTCAATCATGGGGAGGACGTTTGTGGGTGTCATTAGAGTGCTTGGACTGTAAATATCAACAGTCATTCATGAGGTGGTGGGTGGGTGGGTGTCATTACAGTGCTTGGACTGTAAATATCAAGTCCTTCATAGGGTGGTGGGTGAGTTTGTGTCATTAGTGCTTGGACTGTAAATATCAACATTCATTTATGGGGTGGTGGGTGGCATTACAGTGCTTGGACTGTAAATATTAACAGTCATTCATAGGGTCGTGGGTGTTATTACAGTGCTTGGACTATAAATATCAATCATCATTTAGGGGGGGGGGATGTATGTGTGATTACAGTGCTTGGCCTGTAAATATCAACAGTCATTCATAGGGTGGTTGGTGTGTGAGGGTCATTACAGAGCTTGATCTGTAAATATCAACAGTCATTCATGGGGTGGTGGGTTTCATTACCATGCTTGGACTGTAAATATCAACAGTCATTCATGGGGTGATGGGTGTGTGGATGTCATTACAGTGCTTGGACTAAAAAATATCAACAGTCATTCATGGGGTGGTGGGTGTGTGGATGTCATAACAGTGCTTGGACTGAAAACATCATCTGTCATTGATCGGGTGGTGGGTGTGTGGTTGCCATTACAGTGCTTGGACTATAAATATCAACCGTAATTTATGGGGTGGTGGGTGGGTGGGTGTCATTACAGTGCTTGGACTGTAAATATCAAGTCATTTATGGGGTGGTGGGTGTGTGTGTGTTATTAGTGCTTGGACTGTAAATATCAACTATAATTCATAGGGTTGTTGGTGTGTGTGTTATTACAGAGCTTGGACTGTAAATGTCAACAGTCATTCATGGAGGGGGGAAGTGGGTGTCATTACAGTGCTTGGACTGTCAATATCAAAAGTCATTCTTGGGGTGGTGGGTGTGTGGGTGTCATTACAGTGCTTAGACTGTAAATATCAACAGTCATTCATTGGGTGGTGGGTTTCATTACAGTGCTTGGACTGTAAATATCAATAGTCAATCATGGGAAGGACGTTTGTGGGTGTCATTACAGTGCTTGGACTGTAAATATCAACCATCATTTATTGGGTGATGGGTGTGTGGATGTCATAACAGTGCTTGGACTAAAAACATCATCAGTCATTGATCGGGTGGTGGGTGTGTGGTTGCCATTACAGTGCTTGGACTATAAATATCAACCGTAATTTATAGGGAGGTGGGTTTGTGGGTGTCATTACAGTGCGTGGACAGTAAATATCAACAGTCATTCATGGGGTGGTGGGTGGGTGGGTGTCATTACAGTGCTTGGACTGTAAATATCAAGTCATTCATGGGGTGCTGGGTGTGTGTGTGTCATTAGTGCTTGGACTGTAAATATCAACTATAATTCATAGGGTTGTTGGTGTGTGAGTGTTATTACAGAGCTTGGACTGTAAATGTCAACAGTCATTCATGGGGGGGGGATGTGGGTGTCATTACAGTGCTTGGACTGTAATTATCAAAAGTCATTCTTGGGGTGGTGGGTGTGTGGGTGTCATTACAGTGCTTAGACTGTAAATATCAACAGTCATTTATGGGGTGGTGGGTGTCTGGCATTCATTATAGTGCTTGGACTGTAAATATCAATAGTCAATCATGGGAAGGACGTTTGTGGGTGTCATTAGAGTGCTTGGACTGTAAATATCATCAGTCATTCATGAGGTGGTGGTAGGGTGGGTATCATTACAATGCTTGGACTGTAAATATCAAGTCATTCATAGGGTGGTGTGTGTGTTTGTGTCATTAGTGCTTGGACTGTAAATATCAACATTTATTTATGGGGTGGTTGGTGGCATTACAGTGCTTGGACTGTAAATATCAACAGTCATTCATAGGGTGGTAGGTGTGTGGGTGTTATTACAATGCTTGGACTATAAATATCAACCATCATTTAGGGGGGGGGTGTATGTGTGATTACAGTGCTTGGACTGTAAATATCAATAGTCATTCATAAGGTGGTTGGTGTGTAAGTGTCATTACAGAGCTTGGACTGTAAATATCAACAGTTATTCATGGGGTGGTGTGTTTCATTACAGTGCTTGGACTGTAAATATCAACAGTCATTTTTGGGGTGGTGGGTGTGTGGCTGTCATTACAGAGCTTGGACTGAAAATATCAACAGTCAATCATTGAGTACTGGGTTTGTGGGTGTCATTACAGTGCTTGGACTGTAAATATCAACAGTCATTCATGGGGTGATGGGTGTGTGGGTGTCATTGCAGTGCTTGGACTGTAAATATCAACAGTCATTTATAGGGTGATAGGTGTGTGGGTGTCATTACAGTGCTTGGACTGTAAATATCAAGTCATTCATGGTGGGTGGGTGTGTGTGTCATTAGTGCTTGGACTGTAAATATCAACAGTCATTCATGGGGTGGTGGGTGGCATTACAGTGCTTGGACTGTAAATATCAACCATCATTTATTGGGTGATGGGTGTGTGGGTGTCATTACAGTGCTTGGACTGTAAATATCAACAGTCATTTATGGGGTGGTTGGTGTGTGGCTGTCATTACAGTGCTTGGACTGTAAATTTCAAAAGTCAATCATGGGGTGGTGGGTTCGTGGGTGTCATTACAATGCTTGTACTGTAAATATTAAGTGTTATTCATGGTGTGGTGGGTGTGTGGATGTCATTACAGTGCTTGGACTGTAAATATCAACCATAATTAATAAGGTTGTTGGTGTGTGAGTGTCATTACAGAGCTTGAACTGTAATTATCAACATTCATTCATGGGAGGGGGGTGTCATTACCGTGCTTGGACTGTCAATATCAACAGTCATTCATGGGGTGGTGGGTGGCATTACAGTGCTTGGACTGTAAATATCAACCATCATTTATTGGGTGATGGGTGTGTGGGTGTCATTACAGTGCTTGGACTGTAAATATCAACAGTCAATCATGGGGAGGTGGGTTTGTGGGTGTCATTAGAGGGCTTGGACTGTAAATATCAACAGTCATTCATGGGGTGGTGGGTGTGTGTGGGTCATTACAGTGTTTGATTGTAAATATCAACAGTCATTCATAGGGTGGTGGGTGTCATTACAGTTCTTGGACTGTAAATATCAACAGTCATTTATGGGGTGGTGGTTGTGTGGG
Source organism: Petrolisthes cinctipes (assembly GCA_033782935.1). Lineage (NCBI taxonomy): Eukaryota > Metazoa > Arthropoda > Malacostraca > Decapoda > Porcellanidae > Petrolisthes > Petrolisthes cinctipes. The sequence goes on from JAWQEG010000230.1 coordinate 6,051,114, forward strand.
TATCATTACAGTGCTTAGACTGTAGATATCAACCATAATTCATGGGGTGGTGTGTGTGGGGGTGTCATTACAATGCTTTGACTGAAAATATCAACAGTTATTCATGGGGTGGTGGGTGTGTGGATGTCATTAAAATGCTTGGACTGACAATATCAACAGTCATTTATGGGGTGGTTGGTGTGTGGTTGTCATTACAGTGTTTGGACTATAAATATCAAATGTCATTTATGGGGTGGTGGGAGTGTGGGTGTCATTACAGAGCTTGGACTTTAAATATCAAAAGTCATTCATGTGGTGGTTGGTGTGTGGGTGTCATTACAGTGCTTAGACTTACATATCAACAGTCATTTATGGGGTGGTGGGTGTATGGGTGTCATTACAGTGCTTGGACTATAAATATCAACAGTCAATCATGGGGAGGTGGGATTGTGGGTGTCATTACAGTGCTTGGACTGTAAATATCAACAGTCAGTCATGGGGTTGTGGGTGGGTGGGTGTCATTACAGTGCTCGGACTGTAAATATGAACAGTTATTCATGGGATGGTGGGTGTGTGGGTGTCATTACAGTGTTTTGATTGTAAATATCAACAGTCATTCATAGGGTGGTGGGTGTCATTAGAGTGCTTGGACTGTAAATATCAACAGTCATTCATGGAGTGGTGGGTGTGTGGGTGTCATTACATGGCTTGGACTGTAAATATCAAGTAATTTATGGGGTGGTGGGTATGTGCGTGTCATTAGTGCTTGGACTGTAAATATATCAACAGTCATTCATGGGGTGGTGGGTTGCAATACATTGCTTGGACTGTAAATATAAACAGTTATTCATGGGGTGATGGGTGTGAGGGTGTCATTACAGTGCTTGGACTGTAAATATCAACAGTTATTTATGGGGTGATGGGTGTGTGGGTGTCATTACAGTTCTTGGACTGTAAATATCAACAGTCATTTATTGGGTGGTGGATGTGTGGCTGTCATTACAGTGCTTGGACTGTAAATATCAACAGTCAATCATGAAGTGGTGGGTTTTCGGGTGTCATTACTGTGCTTGGACTGTAAATACCAATTGTCATTCATGGGGTGGTATGTGTGTGGGTGTCATTACAGTGCTTGGACTATAAATATCAAGTCATTCATGGGGTGGTGGGTGTGTGTGTGTCATTAGTGCTTGGACTGTAAATAACAACCATAATTCATGGGGTTGTTGTTGTGTGAGTGTCATTACAGAGCTTGGACTATAGATATCAACAGTCTTTAATGGGGAGGGGAGTGTCATTACAGTGCTTGGACTGTAAATATCAACAGTCATTCATGGGGTGGTGGTTGTGTGGGTATCATTACAGTGCTTGGACTGTAAATATCAACCATAATTCATGAGGTGGTGGGTGTGGGGGTGTCATTACAATGCTTTGACTGAAAATATCAACAGTCATTCATGGGGTGGCGGGTGTGTGGATGTCATTACAGTGCTTGGACTGACAATATCAACAGTCATTTATGGGGTGGTTGGTGTATGGTTGTCATTACAGTGTTTGGACTATAAATATCAAATGTCATTTATGTGGTGGTGGGAGTGTGGGTGTCTTTACAGAGCGTGGACTGTAAATATCAAAAGTCATTCATGTGGTGGTGGATGTGTGGGTGTCATTACAGTGCTTAGACTGTAAATATCAACAGTCATTTATGGGTTGGTGGGTGTGTGGCTGTCATTACAGTGCTTGGACTGTAAATATCAACAGTCAATCATGGGGAGGTGGGATTGTGGGTGTCATTACAGTGCTTGGACTGGAAATATCAAGTAATTCATGTGGTTGTGGGTGTGTGGATGTCATTACAGAGCTTGGACTGTAAATATCAACAGTCAATCATGGGGTGGTGGGTGTGTGGGTGTCATTACAGTGTTTGGACTGCAAATATCAACAGTCATTCATTAGGTGGTGGGTGTGTGTGGGTCATTACAGTGTTTGATTGTAAATATCAACAGTCATTCATAGGGTGGTGGGTGTCATTACAGTGCTTGGACTGTAAATATCAACAGTCATTCATGGGGTGGTGGTTGTGTGGGTATCATTACAGTGGTTGGACTGTAAATATCAACCATAATTCATGGGGTGGTCGGAGTGTGGGTGTCATTACAGAGCTTGGACTGTAAATATCAACAGTCATTCATGGGGTGGTGGGTGTGTGGGTGTCATTACAGTGCTTAGACTGTAAATATCAACAGTCATTTATGGGGTGGTGGGTGTGTGGCTGTCATTACAGTGCTTGGACTGTAAATATCAACAGTCAATCATGGGGAGGTGGGATTGTGGGTGTCATTACAGTGATTGGACTGTAAATATCAACAGTCATTCATGGGGTTGTGGGTGTCATTACAGTGCTAGAAATGTAAATATCAAGTCATTCATGGGGTGGTGGGTATGTGTGTGTCATTAGTGCTTGGACTGTAAATATCAACAGTAATTTATGGAGTGGTGGGTGGCATTAGAGTGCTTGGACTGTAAATATCAACAGTCAATCATAGGGTGGTGGGTGTGTGGGTATCATTACAGTGCTTGGACTGTAAATATCAACAGTTATTTATGGGGTGATGGGTGTGTGGGTGTCATTACAGTTCTTGGACTGTAAATATCAACAGTCATTTATTGGGTGGTGGATGTGTGGCTTTCATTACAGTGCTTGGACTGTAAATATCAACAGTCAATCATGAAGTGGTGTGTTTTCGGGTGTCATTACAGTGCTTGGACTGTAAATATCAATTGTCATTCAAGGGGTGGTGTGTGTTTGGGTGTCATTACAGTGCTTGGAGTATAAATATCAAGTCATTCATGGGGTGGTGGGTTTGTGTGTGTCATTAGTGCTTGGACTGTAAATAACAACCATAATTCATAGGGTTGTTGGTGTGTGAGTGTAATTACAGAGCTTGGACTGTAGATATCAACAGTCTTTAATGGGGTGGTGGATGTCATTACAGTGCTTGGACTGTAAATATCAACAGTCATTTTTGGGGTGGTAGGTGTCTTTCAGTCATTACAGTGCTTGGACTGTAAATATCAACAGTCAATCATGGGAAGGTGGGTTTGTGGGTGTCATTAGAGTGCTTGGACTGTAAATATCAACAGTCATTCATGAGGTGGTGGGTGGGTGGGTGTCATTACAGTGCTTGGACTGACAATATCAACAGTCATTTATGGGGTGGTTGGTGTGTGGTTGTCATTACAGTGTTTGGACTATAAATATCAAATGTCATTTATGGGGTGGTCGGAGTGTGGGTGTCATTACAGAGCTTGGACTGTAAATATCAAAAGTCATTCATGTTGTGGTGGGTGTGTGGGTGTCATTACAGTGCTTAGACTGTAAATATCAACAGTCATTTATGGGGTGGTGGGTGTGTGGCTGTCATTACAGTGCTTGGATTGTAAATATCAACAGTCAATCATGGGGAGGTGGGATTGTGGGTGTCATTACAGTGATTGGACTGAAAATATCAACAGTCATTCATGGTGTTGTGGGTGGGTGGGTGTCATTACAGTGCTCGGAATGTAAATATCAAGTCATTCATGGGGTGGTGGGTATGTGTGTGTCATTAGTGCTTGGACTGTAAATATCAACAGTCATTTATAGAGTGGTGTGTGGCATTAGAGTGCTTGGACTGTAAATATCAACAGTCAATCATAGGGTGGTGGGTGTGTGGGTATCATTACAGTGTTTAGACTGTAAATATCAACAGTTATTTATGGGGTGATGGGTGTGTGGGTGTCTTTACAGTTCTTGGACTGTAAATATCAACAGTCATTTATTGGGTGGTGGATGTGTGGCTGTCATTACAGTGCTTGGACTGTAAATATCAACAGTCAATCATGAAGTGGTGTGTTTTCGGGTTTATTACAGTGCTTGGACTGTAAATATCAATTGTCATTCAAGGGGTGGTGTGTGTGTGGGTGTCATTACAGTGCTTGGACTATAAATATCAAGTCATTCATGGGGTGGTGGGTGTGTGTGTGTCATTAGTGCTTGGACTGTAAATAACAACCATAATTCATAGGGTTGTTGGTGTGTGAGTGTCATTACAGAGCTTGGACTGTAGATATCAACAGTCTTTAATGGGGTTGTGGGTGTCATTACAGTGCTTGGACTGTAAATATCAACAGTCATTTTTGGGGTGGTAGGTGTCTTTCAGTCATTACAGTGCTTGGACTGTAAATATCAACAGTCAATCATGGGAAGGTGGGTTTGTGGGTGTCATTAGAGTGCTTGGACTGTAAATATCAACAGTCATTCATGAGATGGTGGGTGGGTGGGTGTCATTACAGTGCTTGGACTGTAAATATCAAGTCATTCATGTGGTGGTGGGTGTGTGGATGTCATTACAAAGTTTGGACTGTAAATATCAACAGTCAATCATGGGGTGGTGGGTGTGTGGGTGTCATTACAGTGCTTGGACTGCAAATATCAACAGTCATTCATGGGGTGGTGGGTGTGTGTGGGTCATTACAGTGTTTAAATTGTAAATATCAACAGTCATTCATAGGGTGGTGGGTGTCATTATAGTGCTTGGACTGTAAATATCAACAGTCATTCATGGGGTGGTGGTTGTGTGGGTATCATTACAGTGCTTGGACTGTAAATATCAATTATAATTCATGGGGTGGTGGGTGTGAGTGTGTCATTAGTGCTTGGACAGTAAATAACAACCATAATTCATAGGGTTGTTGGTGTGTGAGTGTCATTACAGAGCTTGGACTGTAGATATCAACAGTCTTTAATGGGGGGGGGGGGAGTGTCATTACAGTGCTTGGACTGTAAATATCAACAGTCATTTTTGGGGTGGTAGGTGTCTTTCAGTCATTACAGTGCTTGGACTGTAAATATCAACAGTCAATCATGGGAAGGTGGGTTTGTGGGTGTCATTAGAGTGCTTGGACTGTAAATATCAACAGTCATTCATGAGGTGGTGGGTGGGTGGGTGTCATTACAGTGCTTGGACTGACAATATCAACAGTCATTTATGGGGTGGTTGGTGTGTGGTTGTCATTACAGTGTTTGGACTATAAATATCAAATGTCATTTATGGGGTGGTCGGAGTGTGGGTGTCATTACAGAGCTTGGACTGTAAATATCAAAAGTCATTCATGTTGTGGTGGGTGTGTGGGTGTCATTACAGTGCTTAGACTGTAAATATCAACAGTCATTTATGGGGTGGTGGGTGTGTGGCTGTCATTACAGTGCTTGGATTGTAAATATCAACAGTCAATCATGGGGAGGTGGGATTGTGGGTGTCATTACAGTGATTGGACTGAAAATATCAACAGTCATTCATGGGGTTGTGGGTGGGTGGGTGTCATTACAGTGCTCGGAATGTAAATATCAAGTCATTCATGGGGTGGTGGGTATGTGTGTGTCATTAGTGCTTGGACTGTAAATATCAACAGTCATTTATAGAGTGGTGGGTGGCATTAGAGTGCTTGGACTGTAAATATCAACAGTCAATCATAGGGTGGTGGGTGTGTGGGTATCATTACAGTGCTTAGACTGTAAATATCAACAGTTATTTATGGGGTGATGGGTGTGTGGGTGTCTTTACAGTTCTTGGACTGTAAATATCAACAGTCATTTATTGGGTGGTGGATGTGTGGCTGTCATTACAATGCTTGGACTGTAAATATCAACAGTCAATCATGAAGTGGTGTGTTTTCAGGTTTCATTACAGTGCTTGGACTGTAAATATCAATTGTCATTCAAGGAGTGGTGTGTGTGTGGGTGTCATTACAGTGCTTGGACTATAAATATCAAGTCATTCATGGGGTGGTGGGTGTGTGTGTGTCATTAGTGCTTGGACTGTAAATAACAACCATAATTCATAGGGTTGTTGGTGTGTGAGTGTCATTACAGAGCTTGGACTGTAGATATCAACAGTCTTTAATGGGGTTGTGGGTGTCATTACAGTGCTTGGACTGTAAATATCAACAGTCATTTTTGGGGTGGTAGGTGTCTTTCAGTCATTACAGTGCTTGGACTGTAAATATCAACAGTCAATCATGGGAAGGTGGGTTTGTGGGTGTCATTAGAGTGCTTGGACTGTAAATATCAACAGTCATTCATGAGATGGTGGGTGGGTGGGTGTCATTACAGTGCTTGGACTGTAAATATCAAGTCATTCATGTGGTGGTGGGTGTGTGGATGTCATTACAAAGTTTGGACTGTAAATATCAACAGTCAATCATGGGGTGGTGGGTGTGTGGGTGTCATTACAGTGCTTGGACTGCAAATATCAACAGTCATTCATGGGGTGGTGGGTGTGTGTGGGTCATTACAGTGTTTAAATTGTAAATATCAACAGTCATTCATAGGGTGGTGGGTGTCATTATAGTGCTTGGAATGTAAATATCAACAGTCATTCATGGGGTGGTGGTTGTGTGGGTATCATTACAGTGCTTGGACTGTAAATATCAATTATAATTCATGGGGTGGTGGGTGTGAGTGTGTCATTAGTGCTTGGACAGTAAATAACAACCATAATTCATAGGGTTGTTGGTGTGTGAGTGTCATTACAGAGCTTGGACTGTAGATATCAACAGTCTTTAATGGGGGGGGGAGTGTCATTACAGTGCTTGGACTGTAAATATCAACAGTCATTTATGGGGTGGTGGGTGTGTGGCTGTCATTACAGTGCTTGGACTGTAAATATCAACAGTCAATCATGGGGAGGTGGGATTGTGGGTGTCATTACAGTGCTTGGACTGTAAATATTAACAGTCATTTATGGGGTTGTGGGTGGGTGGGTGTCATTACCGTGTTCGGACTGTAAATATCAAGTCATTCATGGGGTGGTGGGTATGTGTGTGTCATTAGTGCTTGGACTGTAAATATCAACAGTCATTTATGGAGTAGTGGGTGGCATTACAGTGCTTGGACTGTAAATATCAACAGTTATTCATAGGGTGGTGGGTGTGTGGGTGTCATTACAGTGCTTGGACTATAAATATCAACCGTCATTTAGGAGGGGGTGGGTTTGTGGGTGTGATTACATTGCTTGGACTGTAAATATGAACAGTCATTCTTAGGGTGGTGGGTGTGTGGATGTCATTACAGTGCTTGGACTGTAAAAATCAACAGTCAATCATAAGGTGGTGGGTGTGTGGGCATCATTACAGTGTTTGGACTGTAAATATCAACAGTTATTCATGGGATGGTGGGTGTGTGGGTGTCATTACAGTGTTTTGATTGTAAATATTAACAGTCATTCATAGGGTGGTGGGTGTCATTAGATTGCTTGGACTGTAAATATCAACAGTCATTCATGGAGTGGTGGGTGTGTAGGTGTCACTAGAGTGCTTTGACTGTAAATATCAACAGTCATTCATGGGGTGGTGGGTATGAGGGTATCCTTACAGTGCTTCAACTGTAAATATCAACAGTCTTTCATGGGGTGGTAGGTGTTTGGGTGTCATTATCCTTCTTCGACTGTAAATATCAACAGTCATTCATAAGGTGGTGGGTGTGTGGGTGTCATTACATGGCTTGGACTGTAAATATCAAGTAATTTATGGGGTGGTGGGTATGTGTGTGTCATTAGTGCTTGGACTGTAAATATAAACAGTCATTCATGGGGTGATGGGTGTGAGGGTGTCATTACAGTGCTTCGACTGTAAATATCAACAGTTATTTATGGGGTGATGGGTGTGTGGGTGTCATTACAGTTCTTGGACTGTAAATATCAACAGTCATTTATTGGGTGGTGGGTGTGTGGCTGTCATTACAGTGCTTGGACTGTAAATATCAACAGTCAATCATGGGGTGGTGGGTTTTCGGGTGTCATTACAGTGCTTGGACTGTAAATATCAATTGTCATTCATGGGGTGGTGTGTGTGTGAATGTCATTACAGTTCTTGGACTATAAATATCAAGTCATTCATGGAGTGGTTGGTGTGTGTGTGTCATTAGTGCTTGGACTGTAAATAACAACCATACATCATAGGGTTGTTGGTGTGTGAGTGTCATTACTGAGCTTGCACTGTAAATATCAACAGTCTTTCATTGGGGGGGGAGTGTCATTACAGTGCTTGGACTGTAAATATCAACAGTCATTCATGAAGTGGTGGGTGTGTGGGTGTCATTACAGTGGTTCGACTTCAAATATCGAGTCATTCATGGGGGGGTGGGTGTGTGTGTGTCATTAGTGCTTGGACTGTAAATATCAAAAGTCATTCATGGGGTGGTGGGTGGCAAAACAGTGCTTGGACTGTAAAAATCAACAATCATTTATTGGGTGATGAGTGTGTGGGTGTCATTACAGTGCTTGGACTATAACTATTAACAGTCATTTATAGGGTGGTGTGTGTGTGGCTGTCATTACAGTACTTGGACTGTAAATATCAACAGTCAATCATGGGGTGGTGGGTTTGTGGGTGTCATTACAGTGCTTGGACTGTAAATATAAACAGTCATTCATGGGGTGGTAGGTGTGTGGGTGTCATTACAGTGCTTGAACTGTAAATATCAAGTCATTCAAAGGGTGGTGGGTGTGTGTGTCATTAGTGCTTGGACTGTAAATATCAACAGTCATTCATTGGGTAGTGGGTTTCATTACAGTGCTTATACTGTAAATATCTACCATCATTCATTAGGTGGTGGGTGTGTGGGTGTCATTACAGTGCTTGGACTGCAAATATCAACAGTCATTTATTGGGTTGTGGGTGTGTGGTTGTCATTATGGTGCTTGGACTGTAAATATCAACAGTCATTCATGGGGTGGTGGGTGTGTGGGTGTCATTACAGTGATTGGACTGTAAATATCAACCATAATTTATGGGGTGGTGGGTGTGTGGGTGTCATTACAGTGCTCAGACTGTAAATATTAACAGTCATTCCTGGGGTGGTGGGTGTGTTGATGTCATTACAGTGCTTGGACTGAAAACATCAACAGTCATTCATAGGGTGGTGGGTGTGTGTTTGTCATTACAGTGTTTGGACTATAAATATCAACCGTCATTTATGGGGTAGTAGGAATGTGGGTGTCATTACTGTGCTTGGACTGTAAATATCAACAGTCATTCATAGGATTGTTAGTGTGTGAGTGTCATTTCAGAGCTTGGACTGTAAATATCAACAGTAATTCATGGGGTGGTGGGTGTGTGGGTGTCATTACAGTGCTTGGACTGTCAATATTAACAGTCATTTATGGGGTGCTGGGTGTGTGGGTGTCATTACAGTGCTTGGACTGTAAATATCAACAGTCAATCATGGGGAGGTGGGTTTGTGGGTGTCATTACATTGCTTGGAATGTAAATATCAACAGTCATTCATGGGGTGGTATGTGAGTGGGTGTCATTACAGTGCTTGGACTGTAAATATCAAGTCATTCATGGGGTGGTGGGTGTGTGTGTGTCATTAGTGCTTGGACTGTAAATATCAACCATAATTCATAGGGTTGTTGGTGTGTTAGTGTCATTACAGAGCTTGGACTGTAAATATCAACAGTCATTCATGGGGGGGGGGGGGTGAGGGTGTCATTACAGTGCTTGGACTGTCAATATTTAAAAGTCATTCTTGGGGTGGTGTGTGTGTGGGTGTCATTACAGTGCTTAGACTGTAAATATCAACAGTCATTTATGGGATGGTGGGTGTCTGGCAGTCATTACAGTGCTTGGACTGTAAATATCAAAAGTCAATCATGGGGAGGTGGGTTTGTGGGTGTCATTAAAGGGCTTGGACTGTAAATATCAACAGTCATTCAAGAGGTGGTGGGTGGGTGAGGGTCATTACAGTGCTTGGACTGTTAATATCAAGTCATTCATCGGGTGGTGGGTGTGTTTGTGTCATTAGTGCTTGGACTGTAAATATCAACAGTCAATCATGGGGTGGTGGGTTTTCGGGTGTCATTACAGTGCTTGGACTGTAAATATCAATTGTCATTCATGGGGTGGTGTGTGTGTGAATGTCATTACAGTTCTTGGACTATAAATATCAAGTCATTCATGGAGTGGTTGGTGTGTGTGTGTCATTAGTGCTTGGACTGTAAATAACAACCATACATCATAGGGTTGTTGGTGTGTGAGTGTCATTACTGAGCTTGCACTGTAAATATCAACAGTCTTTCATGGGGGGGGAGTGTCATTACAGTGCTTGGACTGTAAATATCAACAGTCATTCATGAAGTGGTGGGTGTGTGGGTGTCATTACAGTGGTTCGACTGCAAATATCGAGTCATTCATGGGGGGGTGGGTGTGTGTGTGTCATTAGTGCTTGGACTGTAAATATCAAAAGTCATTCATGGGGTGGTGGGTGGCAAAACAGTGCTTGGACTGTAAAAATCAACAATCATTTATTGGGTGATGAGTGTGTGGGTGTCATTACAGTGCTTGGACTATAACTATTAACAGTCATTTATAGGGTGGTGTGTGTGTGGCTGTCATTACAGTACTTGGACTGTAAATATCAACAGTCAATCATGGGGTGGTGGGTTTGTGGGTGTCATTACAGTGCTTGGACTGTAAATATAAACAGTCATTCATGGGGTGGTAGGTGTGTGGGTGTCATTACAGTGCTTGAACTGTAAATATCAAGTCATTCAAAGGGTGGTGGGTGTGTGTGTCATTAGTGCTTGGACTGTAAATATCAACAGTCATTCATTGGGTAGTGGGTTTCATTACAGTGCTTATACTGTAAATATCTACCATCATTCATTAGGTGGTGGGTGTGTGGGTGTCATTACAGTGCTTGGACTGCAAATATCAACAGTCATTTATTGGGTTGTGGGTGTGTGGTTGTCATTATGGTGCTTGGACTGTAAATATCAACAGTCATTCATGGGGTGGTGGGTGTGTGGGTGTCATTACAGTGATTGGACTGTAAATATCAACCATAATTTATGGGGTGGTGGGTGTGTGGGTGTCATTACAGTGCTCAGACTGTAAATATTAACAGTCATTCCTGGGGTGGTGGGTGTGTTGATGTCATTACAGTGCTTGGACTGAAAACATCAACAGTCATTCATAGGGTGGTGGGTGTGTGTTTGTCATTACAGTGTTTGGACTATAAATATCAACCGTCATTTATGGGGTGGTGGGAATGTGGGTGTCATTACTGTGCTTGGACTGTAAATATCAACAGTCATTCATAGGATTGTTAGTGTGTGAGTGTCATTTCAGAGCTTGGACTGTAAATATCAACAGTCATTCATGGGGTGGTGGGTGTGTGGGTGTCATTACAGTGCTTGGACTGTCAATATTAACAGTCATTTATGGGGTGGTGGGTGTGTGGGTGTCATTACAGTGCTTGGACTGTAAATATCAACAGTCAATCATGGGGAGGTGGGTTTGTGGGTGTCATTACATTGCTTGGAATGTAAATATCAACAGTCATTCATGGGATGGTATGTGAGTGGGTGTCATTACAGTGCTTGGACTATAAATATCAAGTCATTCATGGGGTGGTGGGTGTGTGTGTGTCATTAGTGCTTGGACTGTAAATATCAACCATAATTCATAGGGTTGTTGGTGTGTTAGTGTCATTACAGAGCTTGGACTGTAAATATCAACAGTCATTCATGGGGGGGGGGTGAGGGTGTCATTACAGTGCTTGGACTGTCAATATTTAAAAGTCATTCTTGGGGTGGTGGGTGTGTGGGTGTCATTACAGTGCTTAGACTGTAAATATCAACAGTCATTTATGGGATGGTGGGTGTCTGGCAGTCATTACAGTGCTTGGACTGTAAATATCAAAAGTCAATCATGGGGAGGTGGGTTTGTGGGTGTCATTAAAGGGCTTGGACTGTAAATATCAACAGTCATTCAAGAGGTGGTGGGTGGGTGAGGGTCATTACAGTGCTTGGACTGTTAATATCAAGTCATTCATCGGGTGGTGGGTGTGTTTGTGTCATTAGTGCTTGGACTGTAAATATCAACATTCATTTATGGGGTGGTGGGTGGCATTACAGTACTTTGACTGTAAATATCAACAGTCATTCATAGGGTGGTTGGTGTGTGGGTGTCATTACAGTGCTTGGACTATAAATATCAACAATCATTTAGGGGGGGGTGTATGTGTGATTACAGTGCTTAGACTGTAAATATTAAAAGTCATGCATGGGGTGGTGGGTTTCATTACAGTGCTTGGACGGTAAATATCAACAGTCATTCATGGGGTGATGGGTGTGTGGGTGTCATTACAGTGCTTGGACTGTCAATATCAACAGTCATTTATAGGGTGATGGGTGTGTGGGTGTCATTACAGTGCTTGGACTGTAAATATCAACAGTCATTTATAGGGTGGTGGGTGTGTGGCTGTCATTACAGTGCTTGGACTGTGAATATCAACAGTCAATCATGGAGTGGTGGGTTTGTGGGTGTCATTACAGTGCTTGGACTGTAAATATCAACAGTCATTCATTAAGTGGTGGGTGTGTGGGTGTCATTACAGTGCTTGGACTGTAAATATCAAGTCATTCATGGGAGGGTGGGTGTGTGTGTGTCATTAGTGCTAGAACTGAAATTATCAACAGTCATTCTTGGGGTAGTAGGTGGCATTACAGTGCTTGGACTGTAAATATCAACCATCAGTTATTGGGTGATTGGTGTGTGGGTGTCATTATAGTGCTTGGACTGTAAATATCAAAAGTCAATTATGGGGTGGTGGGTTTGTGGGTGTCATTACAATGCTTGGACTGTAAATATAAACAGTCATTCATGGGGTGGTTGGTGTTTGGGTGTCATTACAGTGCTTGGACTGTAAATATTAACATTCATTCATAGGGTTGTGGGTGTGCGAGTGTCATTACAGAGCTTGGACTGTAAATATCAACAGTCATTCATGAGGTGATGGGTGTGTGGGTGTCATTACAGTGGTTGGACTGTCAATATCAACTGTCATTTATGGGGTACTGGGTGTGTGGGTGTCATATCAATGCTTGGACTGTAAATATCAACAGTCAATCATGTGGAGGTGGGTTTGTGGGTGTCATTACAGTGCTTGGACTGTAAATATCAACAGTCATTCATGGAGTGGTGGGTGGGTGGGTGTCATTACAGTGCTTGGACAGTAAATATCAAGTCATTCATCGATTGGTGGTTGTGTGTGTGTCCTTAGTGCTTAGACTGTAAATATCAACAGTCATTTATGGGGTTGTGGGGGGCATTACAGTGATTGGACTGTAAATATCAACATTCATTCATAGGGTGGTGGGTGTGTGGGTGTCATTACAGTGCTTGGACTATAAATATAAACTGTCATTTAGGGTGTGGGTGTGATTACCGTGCTTTGACTGTAAATATCAAAAGTCATTCATAGAGTGGTTGGTGTGTCAGTGTCATTACAGAGCTTGGACTGTGAATATCAACAGTCATTAATGGGGTGGTGGGTGTGTGGGTGTCATTAAAGTGCTTGGACAGTAAATATCAACAGTCATTCATGGGGTGGTGGGTGGGTGGGTGTCATTACAGTGCTTGGACTGTAAATATCAAGTCATTCATGGGGTGATGGGTGTGTGTGTGTCATTAGTGCTTGGACTGTAAATATCAACCATAATTCATAGGGTTGTTGGTGTGTGAGTGTCATTACAGAGCTTGGACTGTAAATATCAACAGTCATTCATGGGGGGGGGGTTGGGTGTCATTACATTGCTTGGACTGTCAATATCAAAAGTCATTCTTGGTTTGGTGGGTGTGTTGGTGTCATTACAGTGCTTAGACTGTAAATATCAACAGTCATTTATGGTATGGTGGGTGTCTGGCAGTCATTACAGTGCTTGGACTGTAAATATCAACAGTCAATCATGGGGAGGTGGGTTCGTGGGTGTCATTAAAGGGCTTGGACTGTAAATATCAACAGTCATTCATGAGGTGGTGGGTGGGTGGGTGTCATTACAGTGCTTGGACTGTAAATATCAAGTCATTCATGGGGTGGTGGGTGTGTTTGTGTCAATAGTGCTTGGACTGTAAATATCAACATTCATTTATGGGGTGGTGGGTGGCATTACAGTGCTTGGACTGTAAATATAAACAGTCATTCATAGGGTGGTGGGTGTGTGGGTGTCATTACAGTGCTTGGACTATAAATATCAACCATCATTTAGGTGGGGTTGTATGTGTGATTACAGTGCTTGGACTGTAAATATCAACAGTCATTCATAGGGTGGTTGGTGTGTGAGTGTCATTACAGAGCTTGGACTGTAAATATTAACAGTCATACATGGGGTGGTGGGTTTCATTACAGTGCTTGAACGGTAAATATCAACAGTCATTCATGGGTTGATGGGTGGTTGGGTGTCATTACAGTGCTTGGACTGTCAATATCAACAGCAATTTATAGGGTGATGGGTGAGTGGGTGTCATTACAGTGCTTGGACTGTAAATATTAACAGTCATTAATGGGGTGGTGGGTGTGTGGCTGTCATTACCGTGCTTGGACTGTAAATATCAACAGTCAATCATGGAGTGGTGGGTTTGTGGGTGTCATTACAGTGCTTGGACTGTAAATATCAACAGTCATTCATGAAGTGGTGGGTGTGTGGGTGTCATTACAGTGCTTGGACTGTAAATATCAAGTCATTCATGGGAGGGTGTGTGTGTGTGTGTCATTAGTGCTTGGACTGAAATTATCAACAGTCATTCATGGGGTAGTGGGTGGCATTACAGTGCTTGGACTGTAAATATCAACCATTATTTATTGGGTGATGGGTGTGTGGGTGTCATTATAGTGCTTGGACTGTAAATATCAAAAGTCAATTATGGGGTGGTGGGTTTGTGGGTGTCATTACAATGCTTGGACTGTAAATATAAACAGTCATTCATGGGGTGGTGGGTGTGTGGGTGTCATTACAGTGCTTGGACGGTAAATATCAACAGTCATTCATAGGGTTGTGGGTGTGCGAGTGTCATTACAGAGCTTGGACTGTAAATATCAACAGTCATTCATGGGGTGGTGGGTGTGTGGGTGTCATTACAGTGCTTGGACTGTCAATATCAACTGTCATTTATGGGGTACTGGGTGTGTGGGTGTCATTTTAATGCTTGGACTGTAAATATCAACAGTCAATCATGAGGAGGTGGGTTTGTGGGTGTCATTACAGCGCTTGGACTGTAAATATCAACAGTCATTTATAGAGTGGTGGGTGGGTGGATGTCATTACAGTGCTTGGACTGTATATATCAAGTCATTCATTGGGTGGTGGGTGTATGTGTGTCCTTAGTGCTTAGACTGTAAACATCAGCAGTCATTCATGGGGTGGTGGGTGTGTGGGTGTTATTACAGTGCTTGGACTATAAATATCAACAGTAATTTAGGGTGTGGGTGTGATTACCGTGCTTTGACTGTAAATATCAACAGTCATTCATAGGGGGGTTTGTGTGTCAGTGTCATTACAGAGCTTGGACTGTAAATATCAACAGTCATTAATGGGGTGGTGGTTGTGTGGATGTCATTACCGTGCTTGGACTGTAAATATCAACAATCAATCATGGAGTGGTGGGTTTGTGGGTGTCATTATAGTGCTTGGACTGTAAATATCAACAGTCATTCATGGGGTGGTGGGTGTGTGGGTGTCATTACAGTGCTTGGAGTGTAAATATCAAGTCATTCATGGGGTGGTGAGTGTGTGTGTGTCATTAGTGCTTGGACTGTAAATATCAACAGTCATTAATAGGGTAGAGGGTGGCATTACAGTGCTTGGACTGTCAATATCAACAGTCATTTACGGTGTGCTGTGTGTGTGGGTGTCATTACAGTGCTTGGACTGAAAATATCAACAGTCAATCATAGGGAGGTGGGTTTGTGGGTGTCATTACAGTGCTTGGACTGTAAATATCAACAGTCATTAATAGGGAAGTGGGTGGGTGGGTGTCATTATAGTGATTGGACTGTAAATATCAAGTCATTCATGGGGTTGTGGGTGTGTGTGTGTCATTAGTGCTTGGACTGTAAATATCAACAGTCATTTATGAGGTGGTGGAAGGCATTACAGTGCTTGGACTGTAAATATCAACAGTCATTTATAGGTAGGTGGGTGTGTGGGTGTCATTACAGTGATTAGACAATAAATATCAACCGTCATTTAGGGGGGGGGGATTACCGTGCTTTGACTGTAAATATCAACAGTCATTCATAGGGTGGTTGGTGTGTCAGTGTCATTACAGAGCTTGGACTGTAAATATCAACAGTCATTCATGGGGTGGCGGGTGTGTGGATGTCATTACAGTGCTTGGAGTGTAAATATCAAGTAATTGATGGGGTGGTGGGTGTGTGTATGTCATTAGTGCTTGGACTGTAAATATCAACAGTCATTCATGGGGTAGTGGGTATCATTACATTGCATGGACTATAAATATCAACCATCATTCATAGGGTGGTTGGTGTGTCAGTGTCATTACAGAGCTTGGACTGTAAATATCAACAGTCATTCATGGGGTGGTGGGTGGGTGGGTGTCATTACAGTGCTTGGACTGTAAATATCAAGTCATTCATGGGGTGGTGGGTGTGTGTGTGTCATTAGTGCTTGGACTGTAAATATCAACATTCATTTATGGGGTTGTGGTTGGCATTACAGAACTTGGACTGTAAATATCAACAGTCATTTATAGGGTGGTGGGTGTGTGGGTGTCATTACAGTGCTTGGATTATAAATATCAACCGTCATTTAAGGGGGTGTGTGGGTGTGAATACTGTGCTTTGACTGTAAATATCAACAGTCATTCATATGGTGGTTGGTGTGTGAGTGTCATTACAGAGCTTGGACTGTAAATATCAACAGTCATTCATGGGGTGGTGGGTGGGTGGATGTCATTATAGTGCTTGGACTGTAAATATCAAGTCATTAATGGGGTGGTGGGTGTGTTTGTGTCATTAGTGCTTGGACTGTAAATATCAACAGTCATCTATGAGGTGGTGGGGGGCATTACAGTGCTTGGACTGTAAATATCAACAGTCATTCATAGGGAGGTGGGTGTGTGGGTGTCATTACAGTGCTTAGACTATAAATATTAACCGTCATTTAGGGGGTTGGGATTACCGTGCTTTGATTGTAAATATCAACAGTCATTCTTATTGTGGTTCGTGTGTCAGTGTCATTACAGAGCTTGGACTGTAAATATCAACAGTCATTCATGGGGTGGTTGGTGTGTGGATGTCATTACAGTGCTTGGAGTGTAAATATCAAGTCATTCATGGGGTGGTGGGTGTGTGTGTGTCATTAGTGCTTGGACTGTAAATATCAACAGTCATTCATGGGGTAGTGGGTATCTTTACATTGCTTGGACTGTAAATATCAACCATCATTCATTGGGTGGTGGGCGTGTGGGTGTCATTACAGTGCTCAGACTGAAAATATTAAGTGTCATTCATGGGGTGGTGGGTGTGTGGATGTCATTACAGTGCTTGGACTGTAAATATCAAGTCATTCATGGGGTGGTGGGTGTGTGTGTGTCATTAGTGCTTGGACTGTAAATATCAACATTTATTTATTGGGTGGTGGGTGGCATTACAGAGCTTGGACTATAAATATCAACAGTCATTAATAGGGTGGTGTTTGTGTTTGTGTCATTACAGTGCTTGGACTGTAAATATCAACAGTCATTCATGGGGTGGTGGGTATGGGGGTGTCATTACAGTGCTTTGACTGTAAATATCAACAATCATTTATGGGGCGGTGGGTTTGGGGGTGTCATTACAGAGCTTGGGCTGTAAATATCAACAGTCAATCATGAGGTGGTTGGTGTGTGGGTGTCAGTACAGTGCTTGGACTGTAAATATCAACAGTCATTCATGGGATGGTGGGTGTGTAGGTGTCATTACAGTGTTTTGATTGTAAATATCAACTGTCATTCATAGGGTTGTGGGTGTCATTAGGGTGCTTGGACTGTAAATATCAATAGTCATTCATGGGATGGTAGGTGTGTGGGTGTCATTACAGTGCTTGGACTGTAAATATCAACCATAATTCATGAGGTGGTGGGTATGGGGGTGTCATTACAGTGTTTTGACTGTAAATATCAACAATCATTTATGAGGCGGAGGGTTTGGGGGTGTCATTACAGAGCTTGGGCTGTAAATATCAACAGTCATTCATAGTGTGGTGGGTGTGTGAGTGTCATTACAGTGTTTTGACTATAATATCAACAGTCATTTATTGGGTGGTGGGTGTCATTAGAGTGCTTGGACTGTAAATATTAACAGTCATTCATGGGGTGGGGGGTGTGTGGGTGTCATGACAGTGCTTGGACTGTAAATATCAACAGCCATTCATTGGGTGGTGAGTTTTTATGTGTCATTACAGAGCTTGGACTGTAAATATCAACAGTCATTCATAGGGTGGTAGGTGTGTGAGTGTCATTACAGTGTTTTGACTATAATATCAACAGTAATTTATTGGGTGGTGGGTGTCATTAGAGTGCTTGTACTGTAAATATTAACAGTCATTAATTGGGTGGTGGGTGTTTGGGTGTCATGACAGTGCTTGGACTGTAAATATCAACAGTCATTCGCTGGGTGGTGAGTGTGTGGGTGTCATTACAGTTCTTGGACAGTAAATATCAACCATAATTCATTGAGTGGTGGGTGTGTATTACAGTGCTTGCTGAAAATATCAACAGTCATTCATGGGGTCGTGCGTGTGTGGGCGTCATTACAGTGCATGGAATATAAATATCAACCGTCAGTTATGGCGTGGTGGGTGTGTGGGTGTCATTACAGAGCTTGGACTGTAAATATGAACAGTCATTCGCTGGGTGGTGAGTGTGTGGGTGTCATTACAATGCTTGGACTGTAAATATCAACCATAATTCATGGGGTGGTGGGTGTGTGGGTGTCATTACAGTGCTTAGGCTATAAATATCAACCATCATTTATGGGGTGGTGGGTGTGTGGGTGTCATTACAGAGCTTGGACTGTAAATATCAACAGTCATTCATAAGGTGGTGGGTGTGTGTCATTACAGAGCTTAGACTGTAAATATCAATAGTCATTCATTGGGTGGTGGGTGTGTGGATGTCATTACAGTGCTTGGACTGTAAATATCAACAGTCATTCATAGGGTGGTATGTGTGTGGGTGTCATTACAGTGTTTTGATTGTAAATATCAACAGTCATTCATAGGGTGGTGGGTGTCATTACAGTGCTTGGACTGTAAATATCAACAGTCATTCATGGGGTGGTGGTTGTATGGGTGTCATTACAAATCTTGGACTGTAAATATCATCCATAATTCATGGGGTGGTGGGTGTGTGTGTGTCATTACAGTGCTTGGACTGTAAATATCAACAGTCATTCATGGGTGGTGGGTGTGTGGATGTCATTACAGTGATTGGACTGTAAATATTAACAGTCATTCATGGGGTGGTGTGTGGCATTACAGTGCCCGGACTGTAAATATCAACGATCATTCATTGGGTGATGGGTGTGTGGGTGTCATTACAGTGCTTGGACTGTAAATATCAACAGTCATTCATAGGGTGGTGGGTGTGTGAGTGTCATTACAGAGCTTGGACTGTAAATATCAACAGTAATTCATGGGGTGGTGGGTGTGTGGATGTCATTACAGTGCTTTGACTGTAAATATCAACAGTCATTCAGAGGCTGGTGGGTGTCATCAGAGTGCTTGGACTGTAAATATCGTCATTATGGGTTGATGGGTGTGTTGGTGTCATTACAATGCTTGGACTGTAAATATCAACAGTTATTCATGGGGTGGTGGGTGTGTGGGTGTTATTACAGTGCTTTGACTGCAAATATCAACAGTCATTCAGAGTGTTGTGGGTGTCATTAGAGTGCTTGCACTGTAAATATCAACAGTTATTTATGGGGTGGTGGGTGAATGGGTGTCATGACAGTGCTTGGACTGTAAATATCAACAGTTATTCATATGGTGGTGAGTGTGTGGGTGACATTACATTTCTTGGACTATAAAATTTCAACGAACATTCTTTGGGTGATAGGTGTGTAGGTGTCATTACAGTGCTTGGACTGTAAATTTCAACAGTCATTCACAGGGTGGTGGGTGTGTGAGTGTCATTAGAGAGCTTGGACTGTAAATATCAACAGTCATTCATGGGGTGGTGGGTGTGTAGATGTCATTACAGTGCTTTGACTATAAATATCAACAGTCATTCAGAGGGTGGTGGGTGTCATTAGAGTGCTTAGACTGTAAATATCAACAGTTATTTTTAGGGTGGTGGGTGTGTGGTTGTCATGACAGTGCTTTGACTGAAAATATCAACAGTCATTCATGGGGTGGTGAGTGTGTGGGTGTCATTACAGTTCTTGGACTGTAAATATCAAACAACATTCATTGGGTGGTGGGTGTGTGGGTGTCATTACAGTGCCTTGACTGTAAATATCAACATTCATTTAGAGGGTGTTGGGTGTTATAAGAGTGCTTGGACTATAAATATTAACTGTCATTCAATGGGTGGTAAGTGTGTGGATGTCATTACAGTGCTTGGACCAAAAATATTAACAGTCATTTATGGGGTGGTGGGTTTGTGGGTGTCATTACAGTGCTTGGACTATAAATATCAATGATCATTCATTGGGTGATGGGTGTATGGGTGTCATTACAGTGCTTGGACTGTAAATATCAACAGTCATTCATAGGGTGGTGTGTGTGTGAGTGTCATTACAGAGCTTGGACTGTAAATATCAACAGTCATTCATAGGGTGGTGTGTGTGTGAGTGTCATTACAGAGCTTGGACTGTAAATATCAACAGTCATTCATGGGGTGATGGGTGTGTGGCTGTCATTACAGAGCTTGGACTGTAAATATCAAAGTCATTCATGGGTGGAGGTGTCATTACAGTGCTTGGACTGTCAATATCAAAAGTCTTTCTTGGGGTGGTGGGGGTGTGGGTTTCATTACAGTGCTTAGACTGTAAATATCAACAGTCATTTATGGAGTGGTGGGTGTCTGGCAGTCATTACAGTGCTTGGACTGTAAATATCAACAGTCAATCATGAAGAGGTGGGTTTGTGGGTGTCATTAGAGTGCTTGGACTGTAAATATCAACAGTCATTCGTGAGGTTGTGGGTGGTTGGGTGTCATTACAGTGCTTGGACTGTAAATATCAAGTCATTCATGGGGTGGTGGGTGTGTTTGTGTCATTAGTGATTGGACTGTAAATATCAACATTCATTTATGGGGTGGTGGGTGGCATTACAGTGCTTGGACTGTAAATATCAACAGTCATTTATTGGGTGGTGGGTGTGTGGGTGTCATTACAGTGCTTGGACCATAAATATCAACCATCATTTAGGGGGGGGGTGTATGTGTGATTACAGTGCTTGAACTGTAAATATCAACAGTAATTCATAGGGTGGTTGGTTTGTGAGTGTCATTACAGAGCCTGGACTGTAAATATCAACAGTCATTCATGGGGTGGTGGGTTTCATTACAGTGCTTGGACTGTAAATATCAACAGTCATTCATGGGGTGATGGGTATGTGGGTGTCATTACAGGGCTTGGACTGTAAATATCAACAGTCATTCATAGGGTGATGGGTGTGGGGGTGTCATTACAGTGCTTGGACTGTAAATATCAACAGTTATTTATGGGGTGGTGGGTGTGTGGCGGTCATTACAGTGCTTGGACAGTAAATATCAACAGTCAATCATTAAGTGGTGGGTTTGTGGGTGTCATTACAGTGCTTGGACTGTAAATATCAACAGTCATTCATGAAGTGGTTGGTGTGTGTGAGTCATTAGAGTGCTTGGACTGTAAATATCAAGTAATTTATGGGGGAGTGGGTGTGTGTTTGTCATTAGTGCTTGGACTGTAAATATCAACAGCCATTCAAGGGGTGGTGGGTGGCATTACAGTGCTTGGACTGTAAATATCAACCATCATTTATTGGGGGATGGGTGTGTGGGTGTCATTACAGTGATTGGACTGTAAATATCAACAGTCATTTATGGGGTGGTGGGTGTGTGGGTGTGATTACATTGCATGGACTGTAAATATCAACAGTCATTCATAGGGTGGTGGGTGTGTGGATGTCATAACATTGCTTGGACTGTAAATATCAACAGTCAATCATGAGGTGGTTGCTGTGTTGGTTTCATTACAGTGATTGGACTGTAAATATCAACAGTTATTCATGGGATGGTGGGTGTGTAGGTGTCATTACAGTGTTTTGATTGTAAATATCAACAGTCATTCATAGGGTGGTGGGTGTCATTAGAGTGCTTGGACTGTAATTATCAACAGTCATTCATGGAGTGGTAAGTGTGTGGATGTCATTACAATGCTTGGACTGTAAATATATACCATAATTCATAGGGTGGTGGTTGTGGGGGTGTCATTACAGTGCTTTGACTGTAAATATCAACAGTCATTCATTGGGTGGTGGGTATGAAGGTGACATTACAGTGCTTGGACTGTAAATATCAACAGTTATTCATGGGGTGGTAGGTGTTTGGGTGTCATTATAGTGCTTGGACTGTAAATCTCAACTGTCATTCATGGGGTGGTAGGTGTGTGGGTGTCATTACATGGTTTGGACTGTAAATATCAAGTCATTTATTGGGTGGTGGGTGTGTGGCTGTCATTACAGTAATTGGACTGTAAATATCAACAGTCATTCATGGGGTGCTGGGTTTGTGGGTGTCATTACAGTGCTTGGACTGTAAATATCAACAGTCATTCATGGGGTGGTGAGTGTGTGGGTGTCATTACAGTGCTTGGACTATAAATATCAACTGTCATTTATGGGGTGGTGGGTGTGTGGGTGTCATTACAGTGCTCAGAATGTAAATATTAGGTGTCATTCATGGTGTGGTGGGTGTTTGGATGTCATTAGGGTGCTTGGACTGTAAATATCAACAGTCATTTATTGGGTGGTGGGTGTGTGGCTGTCATTACAGTGCTTGGACTGTAAATATCAACCATAATTCATAGGGTTGTTGGTGTGTGAGTGTCATTACAGAGCTTGGACGGTAAATATCAACAGTCATTCATTGGGGGGGGGATGTCATTACAGTTCTTGGACTGTCAATATCAAAAGTCATTATTGGGGTGGTGGGTGTGTGGGTGTCATTACAGTGCTTAGACTGTAAATATCAACAGTTATTTATGAGGTGGTTGGTGTCTTGTAGTCATTACAGTGCTTGGACTGTAAATATCAACAGTCATTCATGGGGTGGTGGGTATGAGGGT
This sequence comes from Petrolisthes cinctipes, assembly GCA_033782935.1. Taxonomy (NCBI): domain Eukaryota; kingdom Metazoa; phylum Arthropoda; class Malacostraca; order Decapoda; family Porcellanidae; genus Petrolisthes; species Petrolisthes cinctipes. The sequence continues at coordinate 6,074,251 of JAWQEG010000230.1, forward strand.
GTCCTTACAGTGCTTCGACTGTAAATATCAACATTCATTCATGGGGTGGTAGGTGTTTGGGTGTCATTATAGTGCTTGGACTGTAAATATCAACAGTCATTCATAGGGAGGTGGGTGTGTGGGTGTCATTACATGGCTTGGACTGTTAATATCAACAGTCATTTATGGGGTGGTTGGTATGTGTGTGTCATTAGAGCTTGGACTGTAAATATATCAACAGTCATTCATGGGGTGGTGGGTGGCAATACAGTGCTTGGACTGTAAATATCAACAGTCATTTATGGGGTTATGGGTGTGTGGGTGTCATTACAGTGCTTGGACTGTAAATATCAACAGTCAATCATGGGGTGGTGGGTTTGTGGGTGTCATTACAGTGCTTGGACTGTAAATATCAACAGTCATTCATGGGGTGGTGGGTATGAGGGTGTCCTTACAGTGCTTCGACTGTAAATATCAACATTCATTCATGGGGTGGTAGGTGTTTGAGTGTCATTATAGTGCTTGGACTGTAAATATCAACAGTCATTCATAGGGAGGTGGGTGTGTGGGTGTCATTACATGGCTTGGACTGTTAATATCAACAGTCATTTATGGGGTGGTTGGTATGTGTGTGTCATTAGAGCTTGGACTGTAAATATATCAACAGTCATTCATGGGGTGGTGGGTGGCAATACAGTGCTTGGACTGTAAATATCAACAGTCATTTATGGGGTTATGGGTGTGTGGGTGTCATTACAGTGCTTGGACTGTAAATATCAACAGTCAATCATGGGGTGGTGGGTTTGTGGGTGTCATTACAGTGCTTGGACCGTAAATATCAATTGTCATTCATGGGGTTGTTGGTATGTGGGTGTCATTACAGTGCTTAAACTGTAAATATTGAGTGTCATTTATGGTGTAGTGGGTGTGTGGAGGTCATTACATTGCTTGGACTGTAAATATCAACAGTCATTTATGGGGTGGCGGGTGTGTGGCTGTCATTACAGAGCTTGGACTGTAAATATCAAAGTCATTCATGGGGGGAGGTGTCATTACAGTGCTTGGACTGTCAATATCAAAAGTCTTTCTTGGAGTGGTGGGGGTGTGGGTTTCATTACAGTGCTTAGACTGTAAATATCAACAGTCATTTATGGAGTGGTGGGTGTCTGGCAGTCATTACAGTGCTTGGACTGTAAATATCAACAGTCAAACATGAAGAGGTGGGTTTGTGGGTGTCATTAAAGTGCTTGGACTGTAAATATCAACAGTCATTCGTGAGGTGGTGGGTGGTTGGGTGTCATTACAGTGCTTGGACTGTAAATATCAAATCATTCATGGGGTTGTGGGTGTGTTTGTGTCATTAGTGGTTGGATTGTAAATATCAACATTCATTTATGGGGTGGTGGGTGGCATTACAGTGCTTGGACTGTAAATATCAACAGTCATTTATTGGGTGGTGGGTGTGTGGGTGTCATTACAGTGCTTGGACCATAAATATCAACCATCATTTAGGGTGGTTGTGTATGTGTGATTACAGTGCTTGGACTGTAAATATCAACAGTCATTCATAGGGTGGTTGGATTGTGAGTGTCATTACAGAGCCTGGACTGTAAATATCAACAGTCATTCATGGGGTGGTGGGTTTCATTACAGTGCTTGGACTGTAAATATCAACAGTCATTCATGGGGTGATGGGTGTGTGGGTGTCATTACAGTGCTTGGACTGTAAATATCAACAGTCATTTATAGGGTGATGGGTGTGGGAGTATCATTACAGTGCTTGGACTGTAAATATCAACAGTCATTTATGGGGTGGTGGGTGTGTGGCTGTCATTACAGTGCTTGGACAGTAAATATCAACAGTCAATCATTAAGTGGTGGATTTGTGGGTGTCATTACAGTGCTTGGACTGTAAATATCAACAGTCATTCATGAAGTGGTGGGTGTGTGTGTGTCATTACAGTGCTTGGACTGTAAATATCAAGTCATTCATGGGGGAGTGGGTGTGTGTATGTCATTAGTGCTTGGACTGTAAATATCAACAGTCATTCATGGGGTGGTGGGTGGCATTACATTGCTTGGACTGTAAATATCAACCATCATTTATTGGGTGATGGGTGTTTGGGTGTCATTACAGTGCTTGGACTGTAAATATCAACAGTCATTTATGGGGTGGTGGGTGTATGGCTGTCATTACAGTGCTTGGACTGTAAATATCAACAGTCAATCATGGGGTGGTGGGTTTGTGGGTGTCATTACAGTGCTTTGATTGTAAATATAAACAGTCATTCATGGGGTGGTAAGTGTGTGGGTGTCATTACAGTGCTTGGACTGTAAATATCAAGTCATTCATGGGGTGGTGGGTGTGTGTGTGTCATTAGTGCTTGGACTGTAAATATCAACAGTCATTTATTGGGTGGTGGGTGTGTGGCTGTCATTACAGTGCTTGGACTGTATATATATAAACAGTCATTCATGGGGTGGTTGGTGTGTGGGTGTCTTTACAGTGCTTGGACTATAAATATTAACCATAATTTATGGGGTGGTGGGTGTGTGGGTGTCAATACAGTGCTCAGACTGAAAATATTAACAGTCATTCATGGGGTGGTGGGAGTGTGGATGTCATTACAGTGCTTGGATTGAAAACATCAACAGTCATTCAAGGGGTGGTGGGTGTGTGGTTGTCATTACAGTGCTTGGACTATAAATATCAACCGTTATTTATTAGGTGGTGGGAATGTGGGTGTCATTACAGTGCTTGGACTGTAAATATCAACAGTCATTCATAGGGTTGTTAGTGTGTGTGTGTCATTATAGAGCTTGGACTGTAAATATCAACAGTCATTCATGGGGTGGTGGGTGTGTGGGTGTCATTACAGTGCTTGGACTGTCAATATCAAAAGGCATTTATTGGGTACTGGGTGTGTGGGTGTCATTACAGTGCTTGGACTGTAAATATCAACAGTCAATAATGGGGAGGTGGGTTTGTGGGTGTCATTTCAGTGCTTGGACTGTAAATTTTAACAGTCATTCATGGGGTGGTGGGTGGGTGGGTGTCATTACAGTGCTTAGACTGTAAATATAAAGTCATTCATGGGGTAGTGGGTGTGTGTGTGTCATTAGTGCTTGGACTTTAAATGTCAACCATAATTCATAGGGTTGTTGGTGTGGGGGTGTCATTACAGTGCTTGGACTGTAAATATCAATAGTCAATCATGGGGAGGTGGGTTTGTGGGTGTCATTACAGAGCTTGGACTGTAAATATCAAAGTCATTCATGGGTTGAGGTGTCATTACAGTGCTTGGACTGTCAACATCAAAAGTCTTTCTTGGGGTGGTGGGGGTGTGGGTTTCATTACAGTGCTTAGACTGTAAATATCAACAGTCATTTATGGAGTGGTGGGTGTCTGGCAGTCATTACAGTGCTTGGACTGTAAATATCAACAGTCAATCATGAAGAGGTAGGTTTGTGGGTGTCATTAGAGTGCTTGGACTGTAAATATCAACAGTCATTCGTGAGGTGGTGGGTGGTTGGGTGTCATTACAGTGCTTGGACTGTAAATATCAATTCATTTATGGGGTGGTGGGTGTGTTTGTGTCATTAGTGATTGGACTGTAAATATCAACATTCATTTATGGGGTGGTGGGTGGCATTACAGTGCTTGGACTGTAAATATCAAAAGTCATTTATTGGGTGGTGGGTGTGTGGGTGTCATTACAGTGCTTGGACCATAAATATCAACCATCATTTAGGGGGGGGGGGTGTATGTGTGATTACAGTGCTTGGACTGTAAATATCAACAGTAATTCATAGGGTGGTTGGTTTGTGAGTGTCATTACAGAGACTGGACTGTAAATAACAACAGTCATTCATGGGGTGGTGGGTTTCATTACAGTGCTTGGACTGTAAATATCAACAGTCATTCATGGGGTGATGGGTATGTGGGTGTCATTACAGTGCTTGGACTGTAAATATCAACAGTCATTCATAGGGTGATGGGTGTGGGGGTGTCATTACAGTGCTTGGACTGTAAATATCAACAGTTATTTATGAGGTGGTGGGTGTGTGGCTGTCATTACAGTGCTTGGACAGTAAATATCAACAGTCAATCATTAAGTGGTGGGTTTGGGGTGTCATTACAGTGCTTGGACTGTAAATATCAACAGTCATTCATGAAGTGGTGGGTGTGTGTGTGTCATTACAGTGCTTGGACTGTAAATATCAAGTCATTTATGGGGGAGTGGGTGTGTGTTTGTCATTAGTGCTTGGACTGTAAATATCAACAGTCATTCATGGGGTGGTGGGTGGCATTACAGTGCTTGGACTGTAAATATCAACCATCATTTATTGGGGGATGGGTGTGTGGGTGTCATTACAGTGATTGGACTGTAAATATCAACTGTCATTTATGGGGTGGTGGGTGTATGGCTGTCATTACAGTGCTTGGACTGTAAATATCAACAGTCAATTATGGGGTGGTGGGTGTGTGGGTGTCATTACAGTGCTTAGACTGTAAATGTCAACAGTCATTTATTGGGTGGTGGGTGAGTGGGTATTATTACAGTGCTTGGACTGTAAATATCAACCCTAATTCATGGTGTGGTGGGTGTGAGGGTGTCATTACAATGCTTGGAATGAAAAAATCAAGTCATTCATCGGGTTGTGGGTGTGTGTGTCATTACTGCTTGGACTGTAAATATCAACAGTCATTTATGGGGTGGTGGGTGGCATTACAGTGCTTGGACTGTAAATATCAACAGTCATTCATAGGGTGATGGGTGTGTGGGTGTCATTAAAGTGATTGGACTATAAATATCAACCGTCATTAAGGAGGGGTTGGGTGTGTGGGTGTGATTACATTGCATGGACTGTAAATATCAACAGTCATTCATAGGGTGGTGGGTGTGTGGATGTCATTACATTGCTTGGACTGTAAATATCAACAGTCAATCATGAGGTGGTGGGTGTGTTGGTGTCATTACAGTGATTGGACTTTAAATATCAACAGTTATTCATGGGATGGTGGGTGTGTAGGTGTCATTACAGTGTTTTGATTGTAAATATCAACAGTCATTCATAGGGTGGTGGGTGTCATTAGAGTGCTTGGACTGTAATTATCAACAGTCATTCATGGAGTGGTAAGTGTGTGGATGTCATTACAATGCTTGGACTGTAAATATCTACCATAATTCATAGGGTGGTGGTTGTGGGGGTGTCATTACAGTGCTTTGACTGTAAATATCAACAGTCATTCATTGGGTGGTTTGTATGAAGGTGACATTACAGTGCTTGGACTGTAAATATCAACAGTCTTTCATGGGGTGGTAGGTGTTTGGGTGTCATTATAGTGCTTGGACTGTAAATCTCAACTGTCATTCATGGGATGGTAGGTGTGTGGGTGTCATTACATGGTTTGGACTGTAAATATCAAGTCATTTATTGGGTGGTGGGTGTGTGGCTGTTATTACAGTAATTGGACTGTAAATATCAACAGTCATTCATGGGGTGCTGGGTTTGTGGGTGTCATTACAGTGCTTGGACTGTAAATATCAATAGTAATTCATGGGGTGGTGGGTGTGTGGGTGTCATTACAGTGCTTGGACCATGAATATCAACAGTCATTTATGGGATGATGGGTGTGTGTGTGTCATTAGTGCTTGAACTGTAAATATCAACAGTCATTCATGGGGTAGTGGGTGGCATTACAGTGCTTGGACTGTAAATATCAACAGTCATTCATGGGGTGGTGAGTGTGTGGGTGTCATTACAGTGCTTGGACTATAAATATCAACTGTTATTTATGGGGTGGTGGGTGTGTGGGTGTCATTACAGTGCTCAGAATGTAAATATTAGGTGTCATTCATGGTGTGGTGGGTGTGTGGATGTCATTAAAGTGCTTGGACTGTAAATATCAACAGTCATTTATTGGGTGGTGGGTGTGTGGCTGTCATTACAGTGCTTGGACTGTAAATATCAACCATAATTCATAGGGTTGTTGGTGTGTGAGTGTCATTACAGAGCTTGGACGGTAAATATCAACAGTCATTCATTGGGGGGGGGATGTCATTACAGTGCTTGGACTGTCAATATTAAAAGTCATTATTGGGGTGGTGGGTGTGTGGGTGTCATTACAGTGCTTAGACTGTAAATATCAACAGTTATTTATGAGGTGGTTGGTGTCTTGTAGTCATTACAGTGCTTGGACTGTAAATATCAACAGTCATTCATGGGGTGGTGAGTATGAGGGTGTCCTTACAGTGCTTCGACTGTAAATATCAACATTCATTTATGGGGTGGTAGGTGTTTGGGTGTCATTATAGTGCTTGGAATGTAAATATCAACAGTCATTCATAGGGAGGTGGGTGTGTGGGTGTCATTACATGGCTTGGACTGTTAATATCAACAGTCATTTATGGGGTGGTTGGTATGTGTGTGTCATTAGAGCTTGGACTATAAATATATCAACAGTCATTCATGGGGTGGTGGGTGGCAATACAGTGCTTGGACTGTAAATATCAACAGTCATTTATGGGGTTATGGGTGTGTGGGTGTCATTACAGTGCTTGGACTGTAAATATCAACAGTCAATCATGGGGTGGTGGGTTTGTGGGTGTCATTACAGTGCTTGGACCGTAAATATCAATTGTCATTCATGGGGTGGTAAGTATGTGGGTGTCATTACAGTGCTTAAACTGTAAATATTATGTGTCATTTATGGTGTAGTGGGTGTGTGGATGTCATTACATTGCTTGGACTGTAAATATCAACAGTCATATATGGGGTGGCGGGTGTGTGGCTGTCATTACAGAGCTTGGACTGTAAATATCAAAGTCATTCATAGGGGAAGGTGTCATTACAGTGCTTGGACTGTCAATATCAAAAGTCTTTCTTGGAGTGGTGGGGGTGTGGGTTTCATTACAGTGCTTAGACTGTAAATATCAACAGTCATTTATGGAGTGGTGGGTGTCTGGCAGTCATTACAGTGCTTGGACTGTAAATATCAACAGTCAATAATGAAGAGGTGGGTTTGTGGGTGTCATTAAAGTGCTTGGACTGTAAATATCAACAGTCATTCGTGAGGTGGTGGGTGGTTGGGTGTCATTACAGTGCTTGGACTGTAAATATCAAATCATTCATGGGGTGGTGGGTGTGTTTGTGTCATTAGTGGTTGGATTGTAAATATCAACATTCATTTATGGGGTGGTGGGTGGCATTACAGTTCTTGGACTGTAAATATCAACAGTCATTTATTGGGTGGTGGGTGTGTGGGTGTCATTACAGTGCTTGGACCATAAATATCAACCATCATTTATGGGGGTGGTGTATGTGTGATTACAGTGCTTGGACTGTAAATATCAACAGTCATTCATAGGGTGGTTGGATTGTGAGTGTCATTACAGAGCCTGGACTGTAAATATCAACAGTCATTCATGGGGTGGTGGGTTTCATTACAGTGCTTGGACTGTAAATATCAACAGTCATTCATGGGGTGATGGGTGTGTGGGTGTCATTACAGTGCTTGGACTGTAAATATCAACAGTCATTCATAGGGTTATGGGTGTGGGAGTGTCATTACAGTGCTTGGACTGTAAATATCAACAGTCATTTATGGGGTGGTGGGTGTGTGGCTGTCATTACAGTGCTTGGACAGTAAATATCAACAGTCAATCATTAAGTGGTGGGTTTGAGGGTGTCATTACAGTGCTTGGACTGTAAATATCAACAGTCATTCATGAAGTGGTGGGTGTGTGTGTGTCATTACAGTGCTTGGACTGTAAATATCAAGTCATTCATGGGGGATGTGGGTGTGTGTGTGTCATTAGTGCTTGGACTGTAAATATCAACAGTCATTCATGGGGTGGTGGGTGTTTGGGTGTCATTACAGTGTTTGGACTGTAAATATCAACAGTCATTTATGGGGTGGTGGGTGTATGGCTGTCATTACAGTGCTTGGACTGTAAATATCAACAGTCAATCATGGGGTGGTGGGTTTGTGGGTGTCATTACAGTGCTTTGAATGTAAATATAAACAGTCATTCATGGGGTGGTAGGTGTGTGGGTGTCATTACAGTGCTTGGACTGTAAATATCAAGTCATTCATGGGGTGGTGGGTGTGTGTGTGTCATTAGTGCTTGGACTGTAAATATCAACAGTCATTTATTGGGTGGTGGGTGTGTGGCTGTCATTACAGTGCTTGGACTGTATATATATAAACAGTCATGCATGGGGTGGTTGGTGTGTGGGTGTCTTTACAGTGCTTGGACTATAAATATTAACCATAATTTATGGGGTGGTGGGTGTGTGGGTGTCAATACAGTGCTCAGACTGTAAATATTAACAGTCATTCATGGGGTGGTGGGAGTGTGGATGTCATTACAGTGCTTGGATTGAAAACATCAACAGTCATTCAAGGGGTGGTGGGTGTGTGGTTGTCATTACAGTGCTTGGACTATAAATATCAACCCTTATTTATTAGGTGGTGGGAATGTGGGTGTCATTACAGTGCCTGGACTGTAAATATCAACAGTCATTCATAGGGTTGTTAGTGTGTGTGTGTCATTACAGAGCTTGGACGGTAAATATCAACAGTCATTCATTGGGGGGGGATGTCATTACAGTGCTTGGACTGTCAATATTAAAAGTCATTATTGGGGTGGTGGGTGTGTGGGTGTCATTACAGTGCTTAGACTGTAAATATCAACAGTTATTTATGAGGTGGTTGGTGTCTTGTAGTCATTACAGTGCTTGGACTGTAAATATCAACAGTCATTCATGGGGTGGTGAGTATGAGGGTGTCCTTACAGTGCTTCGACTGTAAATATCAACATTCATTTATGGGGTGGTAGGTGTTTGGGTGTCATTATAGTGCTTGGAATGTAAATATCAACAGTCATTCATAGGGAGGTGGGTGTGTGGGTGTCATTACATGGCTTGGACTGTTAATATCAACAGTCATTTATGGGGTGGTTGGTATGTGTGTGTCATTAGAGCTTGGACTATAAATATATCAACAGTCATTCATGGGGTGGTGGGTGGCAATACAGTGCTTGGACTGTAAATATCAACAGTCATTTATGGGGTTATGGGTGTGTGGGTGTCATTACAGTGCTTGGACTGTAAATATCAACAGTCAATCATGGGGTGGTGGGTTTGTGGGTGTCATTACAGTGCTTGGACCGTAAATATCAATTGTCATTCATGGGGTGGTAAGTATGTGGGTGTCATTACAGTGCTTAAACTGTAAATATTATGTGTCATTTATGGTGTAGTGGGTGTGTGGATGTCATTACATTGGTTGGACTGTAAATATCAACAGTCATATATGGGGTGGCGGGTGTGTGGCTGTCATTACAGAGCTTGGACTGTAAATATCAAAGTCATTCATAGGGGAAGGTGTCATTACAGTGCTTGGACTGTCAATATCAAAAGTCTTTCTTGGAGTGGTGGGGGTGTGGGTTTCATTACAGTGCTTAGACTGTAAATATCAACAGTCATTTATGGAGTGGTGGGTGTCTGGCAGTCATTACAGTGCTTGAACTGTAAATATCAACAGTCAATCATGAAGAGGTGGGTTTGTGGGTGTCATTAAAGTGCTTGGACTGTAAATATCAACAGTCATTCGTGAGGTGGTGGGTGGTTGGGTGTCATTACAGTGCTTGGACTGTAAATATCAAATCATTCATGGGGTGGTGGGTGTGTTTGTGTCATTAGTGGTTGGATTGTAAATATCAACATTCATTTATGGGGTGGTGGGTGGCATTACAGTTCTTGGACTGTAAATATCAACAGTCATTTATTGGGTGGTGGGTGTGTGGGTGTCATTACAGTGCTTGGACCATAAATATCAACCATCATTTATGGGGGTGGTGTATGTGTGATTACAGTGCTTGGACTGTAAATATCAACAGTCATTCATAGGGTGGTTGGATTGTGAGTGTCATTACAGAGCCTGGACTGTAAATATCAACAGTCATTCATGGGGTGGTGGGTTTCATTACAGTGCTTGGACTGTAAATATCAACAGTCATTCATGGGGTGATGGGTGTGTGGGTGTCATTACAGTGCTTGGACTGTAAATATCAACAGTCATTCATAGGGTTATGGGTGTGGGAGTGTCATTACAGTGCTTGGACTGTAAATATCAACAGTCATTTATGGGGTGGTGGGTGTGTGGCTGTCATTACAGTGCTTGGACAGTAAATATCAACAGTCAATCATTAAGTGGTGGGTTTGAGGGTGTCATTACAGTGCTTGGACTGTAAATATCAACAGTCATTCATGAAGTGGTGGGTGTGTGTGTGTCATTACAGTGCTTGGACTGTAAATATCAAGTAATTCATGGGGGAGTGGGTGTGTGTGTGTCATTAGTGCTTGGACTGTAAATATCAACAGTCATTCATGGGGTGGTGGGTGGCATTACATTGCTTGGACTGTAAATATCAACCATCATTTATTGGGTGATGGGTGTTTGGGTGTCATTACAGTGTTTGGACTGTAAATATCAACAGTCATTTATGGGGTGGTGGGTGTATGGCTGTCATTACAGTGCTTGGACTGTAAATATCAACAGTCAATCATGGGGTGGTGGGTTTGTGGGTGTCATTACAGTGCTTTGAATGTAAATATAAACAGTCATTCATGGGGTGGTAGGTGTGTGGGTGTCATTACAGTGCTTGGACTGTAAATATCAAGTCATTCATGGGGTGGTGGGTGTGTGTGTGTCATTAGTGCTTGGACTGTAAATATCAACAGTCATTTATTGGGTGGTGGGTGTGTGGCTGTCATTACAGTGCTTGGACTGTATATATATAAACAGTCATTCATGGGGTGGTTGGTGTGTGGGTGTCTTTACAGTGCTTGGACTATAAATATTAACCATAATTTATGGGGTGGTGGGTGTGTGGGTGTCAATACAGTGCTCAGACTGTAAATATTAACAGTCATTCATGGGGTGGTGGGAGTGTGGATGTCATTACAGTGCTTGGATTGAAAACATCAACAGTCATTCAAGGGGTGGTGGGTGTGTGGTTGTCATTACAGTGCTTGGACTATAAATATCAACCCTTATTTATTAGGTGGTGGGAATGTGGGTGTCATTACAGTGCCTGGACTGTAAATATCAACAGTCATTCATAGGGTTGTTAGTGTGTGTGTGTCATTATAGAGCTTGGACTGTAAATATCAACAGTCATTCATGGGGTGGTGGGTGTGTGGGTGTCATTACAGTGCTTGGACTGTCAATATCAACAGGCATTTATTGGGTACTGGGTGTGTGGGTGTCATTACAGTGCTTGGACTGTAAATATCAACAGTCAATAATGGGGAGGTTGGTTTGTGGGTGTCATTTCAGTGCTTGGACTGTAAATTTTAACAGTCATTCATGGGGTGGTGGGTGGGTGGGTGTCATTACAGTGCTTGGACTGTAAATATCAAGTCATTCATGGGGTAGTGGGTGTGTGTGTGTCATTAGTGCTTGGACTTTAAATGTCAACCATAATTCATAGGGTTGTTGGTGTGGGGGTGTCATTACAGTGCTTGGACTGTAAATATCAATAGTCAATCATGGGGAGGTGGGTTTGTGGGTGTCATTACAGAGCTTGGACTGTAAATATCAACAGTCATTCATGAGGGGGGGTGTAATTACAGTGCTTGGACTGTCAATATCAAAAGTCATTCTTGGGGTGGTTGGTGTGTGAGTGTCAGTACAGAGCTTGGACTGTAAATATACACAGTCATTCATGATGGGGGGTGTCATTACAGTGCTTGGACTGTCAATATCAAAAGTCATTCTTGGGGTGGTGGGGGTGTGGGTTTCATTACAGTGCTTAGACTGTAAATATCAACAGTCATTTATGGAGTGGTGGGTGTCTGGCAGTCATTACAGTGCTTGAACTGTAAATATCAACAGTCAATCATGAAGAGGTGGGTTTGTGGGTGTCATTAAAGTGCTTGGACTGTAAATATCAACAGTCATTCGTGAGGTGGTGGGTGGTTGGGTGTCATTACAGTGCTTGGACTGTAAATATCAAATCATTCATGGGGTGGTGGGTGTGTTTGTGTCATTAGTGGTTGGATTGTAAATATCAACATTCATTTATGGGGTGGTGGGTGGCATTACAGTTCTTGGACTGTAAATATCAACAGTCATTTATTGGGTGGTGGGTGTGTGGGTGTCATTACAGTGCTTGGACCATAAATATCAACCATCATTTATGGGGGTGGTGTATGTGTGATTACAGTGCTTGGACTGTAAATATCAACAGTCATTCATAGGGTGGTTGGATTGTGAGTGTCATTACAGAGCCTGGACTGTAAATATCAACAGTCATTCATGGGGTGGTGGGTTTCATTACAGTGCTTGGACTGTAAATATCAACAGTCATTCATGGGGTGATGGGTGTGTGGGTGTCATTACAGTGCTTGGACTGTAAATATCAACAGTCATTCATAGGGTTATGGGTGTGGGAGTGTCATTACAGTGCTTGGACTGTAAATATCAACAGTCATTTATGGGGTGGTGGGTGTGTGGCTGTCATTACAGTGCTTGGACAGTAAATATCAACAGTCAATCATTAAGTGGTGGGTTTGAGGGTGTCATTACAGTGCTTGGACTGTAAATATCAACAGTCATTCATGAAGTGGTGGGTGTGTGTGTGTCATTACAGTGCTTGGACTGTAAATATCAAGTAATTCATGGGGGAGTGGGTGTGTGTGTGTCATTAGTGCTTGGACTGTAAATATCAACAGTCATTCATGGGGTGGTGGGTGGCATTACATTGCTTGGACTGTAAATATCAACCATCATTTATTGGGTGATGGGTGTTTGGGTGTCATTACAGTGTTTGGACTGTAAATATCAACAGTCATTTATGGGGTGGTGGGTGTATGGCTGTCATTACAGTGCTTGGACTGTAAATATCAACAGTCAATCATGGGGTGGTGGGTTTGTGGGTGTCATTACAGTGCTTTGAATGTAAATATAAACAGTCATTCATGGGGTGGTAGGTGTGTGGGTGTCATTACAGTGCTTGGACTGTAAATATCAAGTCATTCATGGGGTGGTGGGTGTGTGTGTGTCATTAGTGCTTGGACTGTAAATATCAACAGTCATTTATTGGGTGGTGGGTGTGTGGCTGTCATTACAGTGCTTGGACTGTATATATATAAACAGTCATTCATGGGGTGGTTGGTGTGTGGGTGTCTTTACAGTGCTTGGACTATAAATATTAACCATAATTTATGGGGTGGTGGGTGTGTGGGTGTCAATACAGTGCTCAGACTGTAAATATTAACAGTCATTCATGGGGTGGTGGGAGTGTGGATGTCATTACAGTGCTTGGATTGAAAACATCAACAGTCATTCAAGGGGTGGTGGGTGTGTGGTTGTCATTACAGTGCTTGGACTATAAATATCAACCCTTATTTATTAGGTGGTGGGAATGTGGGTGTCATTACAGTGCCTGGACTGTAAATATCAACAGTCATTCATAGGGTTGTTAGTGTGTGTGTGTCATTATAGAGCTTGGACTGTAAATATCAACAGTCATTCATGGGGTGGTGGGTGTGTGGGTGTCATTACAGTGCTTGGACTGTCAATATCAACAGGCATTTATTGGGTACTGGGTGTGTGGGTGTCATTACAGTGCTTGGACTGTAAATATCAACAGTCAATAATGGGGAGGTTGGTTTGTGGGTGTCATTTCAGTGCTTGGACTGTAAATTTTAACAGTCATTCATGGGGTGGTGGGTGGGTGGGTGTCATTACAGTGCTTGGACTGTAAATATCAAGTCATTCATGGGGTAGTGGGTGTGTGTGTGTCATTAGTGCTTGGACTTTAAATGTCAACCATAATTCATAGGGTTGTTGGTGTGGGGGTGTCATTACAGTGCTTGGACTGTAAATATCAATAGTCAATCATGGGGAGGTGGGTTTGTGGGTGTCATTACAGAGCTTGGACTGTAAATATCAACAGTCATTCATGAGGGGGGGTGTAATTACAGTGCTTGGACTGTCAATATCAAAAGTCATTCTTGGGGTGGTTGGTGTGTGAGTGTCAGTACAGAGCTTGGACTGTAAATATACACAGTCATTCATGATGGGGGGTGTCATTACAGTGCTTGGACTGTCAATATCAAAAGTCATTCTTGGGGTGGTGGGTGTGTGGGTGTCATTACAGTGCTTATACTGTAAATATCAACAGTCATTTATGGGGTGGTGGGTGTCTGGCAGTCATTACAGTGCTTGGACTGTAAATATCAACAGTCAATCATGGGGAGGTGGGTTTGTGGGTGTCATTAGAGTGCTTGGACTGTAAATATCAACAGTCATTCATGAGGTGGTGGGTAGATGGGTGTCATTACAGTGCTTGGACTGTAAATATCAAGTCATTCATGGGGTGGTGGGTGTGTTTGTGTCATTAGTGCTTGGACTGTAAATATCAGCATTCATTTATAGGGTGGTGTGTGGCATTACAGTGCTTGGACTGTAAATATCAACAGTCATTAATAGGGTGGTGGGTGTGTGGGTGTTATTACAGTGCTTGGACTATAAATATCAACCATCATTTAGGGGGGGGGGTGTATGTGTGATTACAGTGTTTGGACTGTAAATATCAACAGTCATTCATAGGGTGGTTGGTGTGTGAGTGTCATTACAGAGCTTGGACTGTAAATATCAACAGTCATTCATGGGGTGGTGGGTTTCATTACAGTGCTTGGACTGTAAATATCAACAGTCATTCATGGGGTGATGGGTGTGTAGGTGTCATTACAGTGCTTGGACTGTAAATATTAACAGTTATTTATAGGGTGATGGGTGTGTGGGTGTCATTACAGTGCTTGGACTGTAAATATCAACTGTCATTTATGGGGTGGTGGGTGTGTGGCTGTCATTACAGAGCTTGGACTGTAAATATCAATAGTCAATCATGGAGTGGTGGGTTTGTGGGTGTCATTACAGTGCTTGGACTGTAAATATCTACAGTCATTCATGAAGTGGTGGGTGTGTGGGTGTCATTACAGTGCTTGGAATGTAAATGTAAAGTCATTCATGGGGGGGTGGGTGTGTGTGTGTCATTAGTGCTTGGACTGTAAATATCAACAGTCATTCATAGGGTGGTTAGTGGCATTACAGTGTTTGGACTGTAAATATCAACCATCATTTATAGGTTGATGGGTGTGTGGGTGTCATTACACTGCTTGGACTGTAAATATCAACAGTCAATTATCAGGGTGGTGGGTGTGTGGCTGTCATTACAGTGCTTGGACTGTAAATATCAAAAGTCAATCATGGGGTGGTGGGTTTGTGGGTGTCATTACAATGCTTGAACTGTAAATATTATGTGTCATTAATGGTGTGGAGGGTGTGTGGATGTCATTACAGTGCTTGGACTGTAAATATCAAAAGTCATTCATAGGGTGGTGGGTGTGTGGGTGTTATTACAGTGCTTGGACTATAAATATTAACCATCATTTAGGGGGGGGTGTATGTGTGATTACAGTGTTTGGACTGTAAATATCAACAGTCATTTATGGGGTGGTGGGTGTCTTGCAGTTATTACAGTGCTTGGACTGTAAATATCAACAGTCAATCATGGGGAGGTGGGTTTGTGGGTGTCATTAGAGTGCTTGGACTGTAAATATTAACAGTCATTCATAATGTGGTGAATGGGTGGGTTTCATTACAGTGCTTGGACTGTAAATATCAACAGTCATTCATGGGGTGATGGGTGTTTAGGTGTCATTACAGTGCTAGGACTGTATATATTAACAGTTATTTATAGGGTGATGGGTGTGTGGGTGTCATTACAGTGATTGGACTGTAAATATCAACTGTCATTTATGGGGTGGTGGGTGTGTGGCTGTCATTACAGAGCTTGGACTGTAAATATCAAAAGTCAATCATGGAGTGGTGTGTTTGTGGGTGTCATTACAGTGCTTGGACTGTAAATATCTACAGTCATTCATGAAGTGGTGGGTGTGTGTTTGTCATTACAGTGCTTGGAATGTAAATGTAAAGTCATTCATGGGGGGGTGGGTGTGTGTGTGTCATTAGTGCTTGAACTGTAAATATCAACAGTCATTCATAGGGTGGTTAGTGGCATTACAGTGTTTGGTCTGTAAATATCAACCATCATTTATAGGTTGATGGGTGTGTGGGTGTCATTACACTGCTTGGACTGTAAATATCAACAGTCAATTATAAGGGTGGTGGGTGTGTGGCTGTCATTACAGTGCTTGGACTGTAAATATCAAAAGTCAATCATGGGGTTGTGGGTTTGTGGGTGTCATTACAATGCTTGAACTGTAAATATTAAGTGTCATTAATGGTGTGGAGGGTGTGTGGATGTCATTACAGTGCTTGGACTGTAAATATCAACAGTCATTCATGGGGGGGGTGTCATTACAGTGCTTGGACTGTCAATATCAACAGTCATTTATGGGGTGGTAAGTGTCTTGCAGTTATTACAGTGCTTGGACTGTAAATATCAACAGTCAATCATGGGGAGGTGGGTTTGTGGGTGTCATTAGAGTGCTTGGACTGTAAATATTAACAGTCATTCATAATGTGGTGAATGGGTGGGTGTCATTACAGTGTTTGGACTGTAAATATCAAGTCATTCATGGGGTGGTGGGTGTGTGAATGTCATTACAGTGCTTGGACTGTAAATATTAACAGTCAATCATAGGGTGGTGGGTGTGTGGGTGTCATTACATTGCTTGGACTGTAAATATCAACAGTCATTCATGGGGTGGTGGGTGTGTAAGTGTCATTACAGTGTTTTGATTGTAAACATCAACAGTAATTCATAGGGTCGTGGGTGTCATTAGAGTGCGTGGACTGTAAATATCAATAGTCATTCATGAGGTGGTGGGTAAGTGGGTGTCATTATAGTGCTGGGACTGTAAATATCAAGTCATTCATGGGGTGGAAGGTGTGTGGATGTCATTACAGGGCTTGGACTGAAAATATCAACAGTCATTCATGGGGTGGTGGGTGTGTGGTTGTCATTACAGTGTTTGGACTATAAATATCAACCGTCATTTATGGGGTGGTGGGAGTGTGGGTCTCATTACAGAGCTTGGACTGTAAATATGAAAAGTCATTCATGGGGTGGTGGGTGTGTGGGTGTCATTACTTTGCTTAGACTGTAAATATCAACAGTCATTTATGGGGTGGTGGGTGTGTGGCTGTCATTACAGTGCTTGGACTGTAAATATCAACAGTCAATCATGGGGAGGTGGGATTGTGGGTGTCATTACAGTGCTTGGACTGTAAATATCAACAGTCATTCATGGGATGGTGGGTGGGTGGGTGTTATTTCAGTGCTTGGACTGTAAATATCAAATCATTCATGGAGTGGTGGGTGTGTGTGTGTCATTAGTGCTTGGACTGTAAATATCAACAGTCATTTATGGGGTGGTGAGTGGCATTACAGTGCTTGGACTGTAAATATCAACAGTCATTCATAGGGTGGTGGGTGTGTGGGTGTCATTACAGTGCTTGGACTATAAATATCAACAGTCAATCATGAGGTGGTGGGTGTGTTGGTGTCATTACATTGCTTGGACTGTAAATATCAACAGTTATTCAGGGGATGGTGGGTGTATGGGTGTCATTACAGTGTTTTGATTGTAAATATCAACAGTCATTCATAGGGTGGTGGGTGTCATTAGAGTGCTTGGACTGTAAATATCAACAGTCATTCATGGAGTGGTGGGTGTGGGGGTGTCATTACAATGCTTGACCTGTAAATATCAACCATAATTCATGGGGTGGTGGGTGTGGGGGTGTCATTACAGTGCTTCGATTGTAAATATCAACAGTCATTCATGGGGTGGTAGGTGTTTGGGTTTCATTATAGTGCTTGGACTGTAAATATCAACAGTTATTAATGGGGTCGTGGTTGTGTGGGTGTCATTACATGGCTTGGACTGTAAATATCAAGTCATTTATCGGGTGGTGGGTTTGTGTGTGTCATTAGTGCTTGGACCAGTCATTCATGGGGTGATGGGTGTGTGGGTGTCATAACAGTGCTTGGACTGTAAATATCAAATGTCATTCTTGGGGTGGTGGGTGTGTGGGTGTCATTACAGTGCTTAGACTGTAAATATCAAGTCATTCATGAGGGGGTGGGTGTGTGTGTATCATTAGTGCTTGGACTGTAAATATCAACAGTCATTCATGGGAAAGTGGGTGGCATTACAGTGCTTATACTGTAAATATCAACCATCATTCATTGGGTGGTGGGTGTGTGGGTGTCATTACAGTGCTTGGACTGTAAATATCAACAGTCATTTATTGGGTGGTGGGTGTGTGGCTGTCATTACAGTGCTTGGACTGTAAATATCAACAGTCATTTATGGGGTGGTGGGAATGTGGGTTTCATTACAGTGCTTGGACTGTAAATATCAACATTCATTCATAGGGTTGTTAGTGTGTGAGTATCATTACAGAGCTTGGACTGTAAATATCAACAGTCATTCATGGGGTGGTGGGTGTGTGGGGTTCACTACAGTGCTTGGACTGTAAATATCAACAGTCATTATGGGGTAGTGGGTGTGTGGCTGTCATTACAGTGCTTGGACTGTAAATATCAACCATAATTCATAGGGTTGTTGGTGTGTGAGTGTCATTACAGTGCTTGGACTGTAAATATCAACAGTCATTCATAGAGGGGGTTGTGGGTGTCATTACAGTGCTTGGACTGTCAATATCAAATGTCATTCTTGGGGTGGTGGGTGTGTGGGTGTCATTACAGTGCTTAGACTGTAAATATCAACAGTCATTTATGGGGTGGTGGGTGTCTGGCAGTCATTACAGTGCTTTGACTGTAAATATTAACAGTCAATCATATGGAGGTGGGTTTGTGGGTGTCATTAGAGTGCTTGGACTGTAAATATCAACAGTCATTTATGAGGTGGTGGGTGGTTGGGAGTCATTACAGTGCTTGGACTGTAAATATCAAGTCATTCATGGGGTGGTGGGTGTGTTTGTGTCATTAGTGATTGGACTGTAAATATCAACATTCATTAATGGGGTGGTGGGTGGCATTACAGTGCTTGGACTGTAAATATCAACAGTCATTCATAGGGTGGTGGAAGTGGGTGTCATTAGAGTGCTTGGACTATAAATATTAACCATAATTTAGTGGGAGGTTTATAAGTGATTACAGTGCTTGGACTGTAAATATCAACAGTCATTCATAGGGTGGTTGGTGTGTGAGTGTCATTACAGAGCTTGGACTGTAAATATCAACAGTCATTCATGGGGTGGTGGGTTTCATTACAGTGCTTGGACTGTAAATATCAACAGTCATTCATGGGGTGATGGAGGTGTGGGTGTTATTACAGTGCTTGGACTGTAAATATCAATAGTCATTTTCAGGGTGATGGGTGTGTGGGTGTCATTACAGTGCTTGGACTGTAAATATAAACAGTCATTTATGGGGTGGTGGGCGTGTGGCTGTCATTACAGTGCTTGGACTGTAAATATCAACAGTCAATCATGGAGTGGTGGGTTTGTGGGTGTCATTACAGTGCTTGGACTGTAAAAATCAACAGTCATTCATGAAGTGGTGGGTGTGTGGGTGTCATTACAGTGCTTGGACTGTAAATATCAAGTTATTCATGAGGGGGTGGGTGTGTGTGTTTCATTAGTGCTTGGACTGTAAATATCAACAGTCATTCATGGGGTAGTGGGTGGCATTACAGTGCTTATACTGAAAATATCAACCATCATTCATTGGGTGGTGGGTGTGTGGGAGTCATTACAGTGCTTGGACTGTAAATATCAACAGTCATTTATGGGGTGGTGGGTGTGTGGGTGTCATTACAGTGCTTGGACTGTAAATATCAACCATAATTTATGGGTTGGTGGGTGTTTGGGTGTGTCATTACAGTACTCAGACTGTAAATATTAACAGTCATTCATGGGGTGGTGGGTGTGTGGATGTCATTACAGTGCTTGGACTGAAAACATCAACAGTCAATCATGGGGTGGTGGGTGTGCGGTTGTCATTACAGTGATTGGACTATAAATATCAACCGTCATTTATGGGGTGGTGGGAATGTGGGTGTCATTACAGTGCTTGGACTATAAATATCAGCAGTCAATCTTGGAGAGGTGGGTTTAAGGGTGTCATTACAGTGCTTGGACTGTAAATATAAACAGTCATTAATGGGGTGGTGGGAGGATGGGTGTCATTACAGTGCTTTGACTGTAAATATCAGGTCATTAATGGGGTGGTGGGTGTGTGTGTGTCATTAGTGCTTGGACTGTAAATATCAACCATAATTCATAGGGTTGTTGGTGTGTGAGTGTCATTACAGAGTTTGGACTGTAAATATCAACAGTCATTCATGGGGGGGGGGTGTCATTAGAGTGCTTGTACTGTCAATATCAAAAGTCATTCTTGGGGTGGTGGGTGTGTTGGTGTCATTATAGTGCTTAGACTGTAAATATCAACAGTCATTTATGGGGTGGTGGGTGTCTGGCAGTCATTACAGTGCTTGGACTGTAAATATCAACAGTCAATAATGGGGAGGTGGGTTTGTGGGTGTTATTAGAGTGCTTGGACTGTAAATATCAACAGTCATTCATGAGGTGGTGGGTGGGTGGGTTTCATTACAGTGCTTGGACTGTAAATATCAAGTCATTCATGGGTTGGTGGGTGTGTTTGTGTCATTAGTGCTTGGACTGTAAATATCAACATTCATTTTTGGGGTGGTGGGTGGCATTACAGTGCTTGAACTGTAAATATCAACAGTAATTTATAGGGTGGTGGGTGTGTGGGTGTTATTACAGTGCTTGGACTGTAAATATCAACCATAATTCATGGGGTGGTGGGTTTGTGGGTGTCATTAGAGTGCTTGTGCTGTCAATATCAAAAGTCATTCTTGGGGTGGTGGGTGTGTGAGTGTCATTACAGAGCTTGGACTGTAAATATCAACAGTCATTCATGAGGTGGTGGGTTTCATTACAGTGCTTGGACTGTAAATATCAACAGTCACTTATGGGGTGGTGGGTGTGTGGCTGTCATTACAGAGTTTGGACTGGAAGTATCAACAGTCAATCATGGGGTGGTGGGTCTGTGGGTGTCATTACATTGCTTGGACTGTAAATATCAACAGTCAATCATGGGGAGGTGGGTTTGTGGGTGTCATTAGAGTGCTTGGACTGTAAATATCAACAGTCATTCATGAGGTGGTGGGTGTGTGGGTGTCATTACAGTGCTTGGACTGAAAAATATCAAGTCATTCCTGGGGTCGTGGGTGTGTGGGTGTCATTACATTGTTTTGATTGTAAATATCAACAGTCATTCATAGGGTGGTGGGTGTCATTACAGTGCTTGGACTGTAAATATCAACAGTCATTCATGGGGTGGTGGTTGTGTGGGTATCATTACAGTGCTTGGACTGTAAATATCAACCATAATTCATGGGGTGGTGGGTGTGGGGGTGTCTTAAAAATGCTTTGACTGTAAATATCAACAGTCATTCATGGGGTTGTGGGTGTGTGGTTGTCATTACAGTTTTTGGAATATAAATATCAACCGTCATTTATGGGGTGGTGGGTGTGTGGATGTCATTACAGTGCTTGGACTGTAAATATCAACAGTCAATCATGGGGAGGTGGGATTGTGGGTGTCATTACATTGCTTGGACTGTAAATATCAACAGTCATTCATGGGGTGGTGGGTGGGTGGGTTTCATTACAGTGCTTGGACTGAAAATATCAAGTCATTCATAGGGTGGTGGGTGTTTGTGTGTCATTAGTGCTTGGACTGTAAATATCAACAGTCATTTATGGGGTTTTGGGAGGCATTACAGTGCTTGGACTGCAAATATCAACAGTCATTCATAGGGTGGTGGGTGTGTGGGTGTCATTACATTGCTTGGACTATAAATATCAACCGTCATTTAGGAGGGGGTGGGTGTCATTACAGTGTTTTGATTGTAAATATCAACAGTCATTCATAGGGTGGTATGTGTCATTAGAGTGCTTGGACTGTAAATATCAACAGTCATTCAGGAGTTGTGGGTGTGTGGGTGTCATTTCAATGCTTGGACTGTAAATATCAACCATAATTCATGGGGTTGTGGGTGTGGGGGTGTCATTACAGTGCTTTGACTGTAAATATCAACAGTCATTCATGGGGTGGTGGGTATGAGGGTGTCCTTACAGTGGTTCGACTGTAAATATCAACAGTCATTCATTGGGTGGTAGGTGTTTGGGGGTCTTTATAGTGCTAGTACTGTAAATATCAACAGTCATTCATGGGGTTGTGGGTGTGTGGGTGTCATTACATGGCTTGGACTGTAAATATCAAGTCATTTATGGTGTGGTGGGTATGTGTGTGTCATTAGTGCTTGGACTGAATATATATCTACGGTCATTCATGGGGTGGTGGGTGGCAATACAGTGCTTGGACTGTAAATATCAACAGTCATTCATAGTTTAATGGGTGTGTGGGTGTCATTACAATGCTTGGACGGTAAATATCAACAGTCATTTATGGGGTGATGGGTGTGTGGGTGTCATTACAGTGCTTGGACTGTAAATATCAACAGTCATTTATTGGGTGGTTGGTGTGTGACTGTCATTACAGTGCTTGAACTGTAAATATCAACAGTCAATTATAGGGTGGTGGGTTTGTGGGTGTTATTACAGAGCTTGGACTGTAAATATCAATTGTCATTCATGGGGTGGTGGGTGTGTGGGTGTCATTACAGTGCTTGGACTATAAATATTAAGACATTCATGGGGTGGTGGTTGTGTGTGTGTCATTAGTGCTTGGACTGTATATATCAACAATCATTCATGGGGTAGTGGGTGTGTGGGTGTCATTACAGTGCTCAGACTGTAAAAATTAAGTGTCATTTATGGTGTGGTGGGTGTGTGGATGTCATTACAGTGCTTGGACTGTAAATATCAACAGTCATTTATGGGGTGGTGGGTGTGTGGCTGTCATTACAGTGCTTGGACTGTAAATATCAACTATAATTCATAGGGTTGTTGGTGTGTGAGTGTCATTCAGAGCTTGGACTATAAATATCAACAGTTATTCATTGGGGGGGGATGTCATTACAGTGCTTGGACTGTAAATATCAAAAGTCATTCTTGGGGTAGTGGGTGTGTGGGAGTCATTACAGTGCTTAGACTGTAAATATCAACAGTCATTTATTGGGTGGTGGGTGTCTGGCAGTCATTACAGTGCTTGGACTGTAAATATCAACAGTCAATCATGAGAAGGTGGGTTTGTTGGTGTCATTAGAGTGCTTGGACTGTAAATATCAAGTCATTCATGGGGTAGTGGGTGTGTTTGTGTCATTAATGCTTGGACTGAAAATATCAACATTTATTTATGGGGTGGTGGGGGGCATTACAGTGCTTGGACTGTAAATATCAACAGTCTATCATGGGGTTGTGGGTGTGTGGGTGTCATTACAGTGCTTGGACTATAAATATCAACCATCATTTAGGGGGGAAGGGGTGTATGTGTGAATACAGTGCTTGGACTGTAAATATCAACAGTCATTCATAGGGTGGTTGGTGTGTGAGTGTCATTACAGAGCTTGGACTGTAAATATCAACAGTCATTCATGGGGTTTTGGTTTTCATTACAGTGCTTGGACTGTAAATATCAACAGTCATTCATTGGGTGATGGGTGTGTGGGTGTCATTACAGTGCTTGGAATGTAAATATCAACAGTCATTTATAGAGTGATGGGTGTGTGGGTGTCATTACAGTGCTTGGACTGTAAATATCAACAGTCATTTATGGGGTGGTGGGTGTGTGGCTGTCATTACAGTGCTTGGACTGTTAATATCAACAGTCAATCATGAAGTGGTGGGTGTGTGGGTGTCATTACAGTGCTTGGACTGTAATTATCAAGTCTTTAATTTGGGGGGTGGGTGTGTGTGTGTCATTAGTGCTCGGACTGTAAATATCAACAGTCATTCATGGGGTGGTGGGTGGCATTACAGTGCTTGGACTGTAAATATCATCCATCATTTATTGGGTGATAGGTGTGTGGGTGTCATTACAGTGCTTGGACTGTAAATATCAACAGTCATTCATGGGGTGGTGGGCGTGTGGGTGTCATTACAGTGCGTGGACTGTAAATATCAAGTCATTCATGGGGTGGTGGGTGTGTGTGTGTCATTAGTGCTTAGACTGTAAATATTAACAGTCATTCATGGGGTAGTGGGTGGCATTACAGAGCTTATACTGTAAATATCAACCATCATTCATGGGTGGTGGGTGTGTGGGTGTCATTACAGTGCTTGGACTGTAATTATCAACAATCATTTATTGGGTGGTAGGTGTGTGGCTGTCATTACAGTGCTTGGACTGTAAATATCAACAGTCATTCATGGGGTGGTGGGTGTGTGGGTGTCATTACAGTGCTTTGACTGTAAATATCAACCAAAATTTATGTTGTGGTGGGTATCTGGGTGTCATTACAGTGCTCAGACTGTAAATACTAACAGTCTTTCATGGGGTGGTGGGTGTGTGGTTGTCATTACAGTGCTTGGACTATAAATATCAATTGTCATTTATGGGGTGGAGGGAATGTGGGTGTCATTACAGTGCTTGGACTGTAAATATCAACAGTCATTTATAGGGTTGTGGGTGTGTAAGTGTCATTACAGAGCTTGGACTGTAAATATCAACAGTCATTCTTGGGGTGTTGGGTGTGTGGGTGTCATTACAGTGCTTGGACTGTCAATATCAACTGTCATTTATGGGGTGCTGGGTGTGTGGGTGTCATTTCAGTGCTTGGACTGTAAAAATCAACAGTCATTAATGGGGAGGTGGGTTTGTGGGTGTCATTACAGTGCTTGGACTGTAAATATTAACAGTCATTCATGGGGTTGTGGGTGGGTGGGTGTCATTACAGTGCTTGGACTGTAAATATCAAGTCATTCATTGGGTGGTGGGTGTGTGTGTCATTAGTGCTTGGACTGTAAATATCAACAGTCATTCATGGGGTAGTGGGTGGCATTACAGTGCTTGGACTGTCAATATCAACAGTCATTTATGGGGTGCTGGGTGTGTGGGTGTCATTACAGTACTTGAACTGTAAATATCAACAGTCAATCATGGGGAGGTGGGTTTGTGGGTGTCATTACAGTGCTTGGACTGTAAATATCAACAGTAATTTATGGGGTGGTGGGTGGGTGGGGGTCATTATAGTGCTTGGACTGTAAATATCAAGTCATTCATGGGGTGGTGCGTGTGTGTGTATCATTAGTGCTTGGACTGTAAATATCAACAGTCATTTATTGGATAGTTGGGGGTATTACAGTGCTTGGACTGTAAATATCAACAGTCATTCATAGGGAGGTGGGTGTGTGGGTGTCATTACAGTGCTTGGACTACAAATATCAACCGTCATTTAGGGAGGGGGTGTGATTACCGTGCTTTGACTGTAAATATCAACAGTCATTCATAGGGTGGTTGGTGAGTCAGTGTCATTACAGAGCTTGGACTGTAAATATCAACAGTCATTCATGGGGTTTTGGTTTTCATTACAGTGCTTGGACTGTAAATATCAACCGTCATTTAGGGAGGGGGTGTGATTACCGTGCTTTGACTGTAAATATCAACAGTCATTCATAGGGTGGTTGGTGAGTCAGTGTCATTACAGAGCTTGGACTGTAAATATCAACAGTCCTTCATGGGGTGGTGGGTGTGTGGATGTCATTACAGTGCTTGGACTGTAAATATCAACTGTCAATCATGGCTTGGTGGGTTTGTGGGTGTCTTTACAGTGCTTGGACTGTAAATATCAACAGTCATTCATGGGGTGGTGGGTGTGTGGATGTCATTACAGTGCTTGGACTGTAAATATCAACTGTCAATCATGGGGTGGTGGGTTTGTGGGTGTCCTTACAGTGCTTGGACTGTAAATATCAACAGTCATTCATGGGGTGGCTGGTGTGTGGGTGTCATTACAGTGCATGAAGTTTAAATATCAAGTCAATCATGGGGTGGTGGGTGTGTGTGTGTCATTAGGGCTTGGACTGTAAATATCAATAATCATTCATGGGGTAGTGGGTATCATTACATTGCTTGGACTGTAAATATCAACCAACATTCATTGGGTGGTGGGTGTGTGGGTGTCATTACAGTGCTCAGACTGTAAATAATAAGTGTCATTCATGGGATGGTGGGTGTGTGTATGTCATTACAGTGCTTGGACTGTAAATATTAACAGTTATTTATTGGGTGGTGGGTGTGTGGCTGTCATTACAGTGCTTGGACTGTAAATATCAAGAGTAATTCATGGGGTGGTGGGTGTGTAGGTGTCATTACAGTGCTTGGACTGTAAATATCAACCATAATTTATGGGGTGGTGGGTGTGTGGGTGTTATTACAGTGCTCAGACTGTAGATATTAACAGTCATTCGTGGGGTGGTGGGTGTGTGGATGTCATTACAGTGCTTGGACTGAAAATATCAACTTTCATTCATGGGGTTGTGGGTGTGTGGTTGTCATTACAGTGCTTTGACTATAAATATCAACCATCATTTATGGGGTGGTGGGAATGTGGGTGTCATTACAGTGCTTGAACTGTAAATATCAACAGTCATTCATAGGGTTGTGGGTTTGTGGGCGTCATTACAGTGCTTGGAATGTAAATATCAACAGTCATTCATGAATGGTGGGTAGGTGGGTGTCATTACAGTGCTTGGACTGTAAAAATCAAGTTATTCATATAGTGGTGGGTGTGTGTGTGTCATTAGTGTTTGGACTGTAAATATCAACATTCATTTATGGGGTGGTGGGTGGCATTACAGAGCTTAGACTGTAAATATCAACAGTCATTCACAGGGTGGTGGGTGTGTGGGTGTCATTACAGTGCTTGGACTGTAAATATCAACAGTCATTTATAGGGTGGTGGGTGTGTGGCTGTCATTACAGTGCTTGGACTGTTAATATCAACAGTCAATCATGAAGTGGTGGGTGTGTGGGTGTCATTACAGTGCTTGGACTGTAAATATCAAGTCTTTAATTTGGGGGGTGAGTGTGTGTGTGTCTTAGTGCTTGGACTGTAAATATCAACAGTCATTCATGGGGTAGTGTGTGTCATTACAGTGCTTGGACTGTAAATATCAACCATAATTTATTGGGTGATAGGTGTGTGGGTGTCATTACAGTGCTTGGACTGTAAATATCAACAGTCATTCATGGGGTGGTGGGCGTGTGGGTGTCATTACAGTGCGTGGACTGTAAATATCAAGTCATTTATGGGGTGGTGGGTGTGTGTGTGTCATTAGGGCTTAGACTGTAAATATCAACAGTCATTCATGGGTTAGTGGGTGGCATTACAGTGCTTATACTGTAAATATCAACCATCATTTATTGGGTGGTGTGTGTGTGGGTGTCATTACAGTGCTTGGACTGTAATTATCAACAGTCATTTATTGGGTGGTAGGTGTGTGGCTGTCATTACAGTGTTTGGACTGTAAATATCAACAGTCATTCATGGGGTGGTGGGTGTGTGGGTGTCATTACAGTGCTAGGACTGTTAATATCAACCAAAATTTATGTTGTGGTGGGTGTGTGGGTGTCATTACAGTGCTCAGACTGTAAATATTAACAGTCTTTCATGGGGTGGTGGGTGTGTGGTTGTCATTACAGTGCTTGGACTATAAATATCAACTGTCATTTATGGGGTGGAGGGAATGTGGGTGTCATTACAGTGCTTGGACTGTAAATATCAACAGTCATTTATAGGATTGTGGGTGTGTGAGTGTCATTACAGAGCTTGGACTGTAAATATCAACAGTCATTCTTGGGGTGTTGGGTGTGTGGGTGTCATTACAGTGCTTGGACTGTCAATATCAACTGTCATTTTTGGGGTGCTGGGTGTGTGGGTGTCATTTCAGTTCTTGGACTGTAAAAATCAACAGTCAATAATGGGGAGGTGGGTTTGTGGGTGTCATTACAGTGCTTGGACTGTATATATCAACAGTCATTCATGGGGTTGTGGGTGGGTGGGTGTCATTACAGTGCTTAGACTGTAAATATCAAGTCATTAATGGGGTGGTGGGTGTGTGTGTCATTAGTACTTGGTCTGTAAATATCAACAGTTGTTTATGGGGTGGTGGGGGGCATTAAAGTGCGTGGACTGTATATATCAACTGTTATTCATAGGGTGGTGGGTGTGTGGGTGTCATTACAGTGCTTGGACTATAAATATCAACCATTATTAAGGGTGTGGGTGTGATTACCGGGCTTTGACTGTAAATTTTAACAGTCATTCATATGGGGTTTGGTGTATCAGTGTCATTACAGAGCTTCGACTTTAAATGTCAACAGTCATTCATGGGGTGGTGGGTGTGTGGATGTCATTACAGTGCTTGGACTGTAAATATCAACCGTCAATCATGGGGTGGTGGGTTTGTGGGTGTCATTACAGTGCTTGGACTGGAAATATCAACAGTCATTCATGGGGTGGTGGGTGTGTGGGTGTCATTACAGTGCTTGGAGTGTAAATATCAAGTCATTCATTGGGTGGTGGGTGTGTGTGTCATTAGTGCTTGGACTGTAAATATCAACAGTCATTCATGGGGTAGTGGGTGGCATTACAGTGCTTGGACTGTCAATATCAACAGTCATTTATGGGGTGCTGGGTGTGTGGGTGTCATTACAGTATTTGGACTGTAAATATCAATAGTCATTCTTGGGGTGTTGGGTGTGTGGGTGTCATTACAGTGCTTGGACTGTCAATATCAACCATCATTTATGGGATGCTGAGTGTGTGGGTGTCATTTCAGTGCTTGGACTGTAAAAATCAACAGTCAATAATGGGGAGGTGGGTTTGTGGGTGTCATTACAGTGCTTGGACTGTATATATCAACAGTCATTCATGGGGTGGTGGGTGGGTGGGTGTCATTATAGTGCTAGGACTGTAAATATCAAGTCATTCATTGGGTGGTGCGTGTGTGTGTATCATTAGAGCTTGGACTGTAAATATCAACAGTCATTTATTGGATGGTTGGTGGCATTACAGTGCTTGGACTGTAAATATCAACAGTCATTCATTGGGAGGTGGGTGTGTGGGTGTCATTACAGTGCTTGGACTATAAATATCAACCGTCATTTAGGGAGGGGGTGTGATTACCGTGCTTTAACTGTAAATATCAACAGTCATTCATAGGGTGGTTGGTGTGTCAGTGTCATTACAGAGCTTGGACTGTAAATATCAACAGTCATTCATGGGGTGGTGGGTGTGTGGATGTCATTAAAGTGCTTGGACTGTAAATATCAACTGTCAATCATGGGGTGGTGGGTGTGTGGGTGTCATTACAGTGCTTGGATTTTAAATATCAAGTCATTCATGGAGTGGTGGGTGTGTGTGTGTCATTAGTGTTTGGACTGTAAATATCAACATTCATTTATGGGGTGGTGGGTGGCATTACAGAGCTTAAACAGTAAATATCAACAGTCATTCATAGAGTGGTGGGTGTGTGGGTGTCATTACAGTGTTTGGACTATAAATATCAACCGTCATTTAGGGTTGGGTGTGGGTGTGATTACCTTGCTTTGACTGTAAATATCAACAGTCATTCATAGGATGGTTGGTGTGTGAGTGTCATAACAGAGCTTGGACTGTAAATATCAACAGTCATTCATGGGTTGGTGGGTGTGTGGATGTCATTACAGTGCTTGGACTGTAAATATCAACAGTCAATCATGAGGTGGTGTGTGTTTGGGTGTCATTACAGTGCTTGGACTGTAAATATCAACAGTCATTTATAGGATGGTGGGTGTGTGGGTGTCATTACAGTGTTTTGATTGTAAATATCAACAGTCATTCATAGGGTTGTGGGTATCATTAGAGTTCTTGGACTGAAAATATCAACAGTCATTCATGGGGTGGTAGGTGTGTGGGTGTCATTACAGTGCTTGGACTGTAAATATTAACCATAATTCATGGGGTGGTGGGTGTGGGGGTGTCATTACAGAGCTTTGACTGTAAATATCAACAGTCATTCATGGGGCGGTGGGTTTGGGTGTTTCATTACAGAGCTTGGACTGTAAATATCAACAGTCATTCATAGGGTGGTGGGTGTGTGAGTGTCATTACAGTGCTTGGACTGTAAATATCAACAGTCATTTATGAGGTGGTGGGTGGGTGGGAGTCATTACAGTGCTTGGACTGTAAATATCAAGTCATTCATGTGGTGGTGGGTGTGTTTGTGTCATTAGTGATTGGACTGTAAATATCAACATTCTTTATGGGGTGGTGAGTGTGTGGGTGTTATTACAGAACTTGGACTGTAAATATCAACAGTCATTCATAGGGTGGTGGGTGTGTGAGTGTCATTACAGTGTTTTGATTATAATATCGACAGTCATTTATTGTGTGGTGGGTGTCATTAGAGTGCTTAGACTGTAAATATCAACAGTCATTTATTGGGTGGTGAGTGTGTGGGTGTCATTACAGTTCTAGGACTGTAAATATCAACCATAATTCATTGGGTGGTGGGTGTGTATTACAGTGCTTGCTGAAAATATCAACAGTCATTCATGGGGTGGTGGGTGTGTGGGCGTCTTTACAGTGCTTGGAATATAAATATCAACCGTCAGTTATGGGGTGGTGGGTGTGTTGGTGTCATTACAGTGTGTAGACTGTAATTATCAACAGTCATTTATGGGGTGGTTGGTATGTGGCTGTCATTACAGTGCTTAGACTGTAAATATCAACAGTCATTCATCGGGTGGTGGGTGTGTGGGTGTCATTACAGTGCTTAGACTATAAATATCAACCATCATTTATAGGGTTGTGAGTGTATTGGTGTCATTTCAGTGCTTAGACTGTAAATATCTACAGTCATTTAAAGGGTGGTTAGTGTGTGAGTGTCATTACAGAGCTTGGACTGTAAATATCAACATTCATTCATTGGGTGATGGGTGTGTGGGTGTCATTACAGTGCGTGGACTGTAAATATCAACAGTCATTCATGGGTTGGTGGGTATTTTGGTGTCTATGCAGTGATTGGACTGTAAATATCAACAGTCAATCATGGGGTGGTAAGTGTGTGGGTGTCATTACAATGCTTGGACTGTAAATATCAACAGTCATTAATGGGGTGGTGGGTGTGTGGGTGTCATTAAAGTGTTTACGCTGTAAATATCAAAAGTCATTTATGGGGTGATGGGTGTGTTGGTGTCATTACAGTGCTCGGACTGTAAATATCAAAAATCATTTATGGGGTGGTGGGTGTTTGGGTGTCATTACATTGCTTGGACTGTAAATATCAACAGTCAATCATGGGGTGGTGGTTGTGTGGGTGTCATTACAGTCATTGGACTATAAATATCAAAAGTCATTTATGGGGTTGTGGGTGTTTGGGTGTCATTACATTTCTTGGACTGTAAATATCAACGATCATTCATTGGGTGATGGGTGTGTGGGTGACATTACAGTGCTTGAACTGGAAATATCAACAGTCTTTCATAGGGTGGTGGGTGTGTAAGTATCAGTATAAAGCTTGGACTGTAAATATCAACAGTCATTCAGAGGGTGGTTGGTGTCATTAGAGTGCTTTGACTGTAAATATCTATAGTTATTTATGGGGTGGTGGGTGTGTGGGTGTCATGACACTGCTTGGACTGTAAATATCAACAGTCATTCATGGGGTGGTGAGTGTGTGGGTGTCATTACAGTCCTTGAACTGTAAATATCAACAGTCATTCATGGGGTGGTGGGTGTGTGGGTGTTATTACCGTGCTTTGACTGTAAATATCAACAGTCATTCAGAGGGTGATGGGTGTCATTAAAGTGCTTGGACTGTAAATATCAACAGTTATTTATAAGGTGGTGGGTGAGTGGGTATCATGACAGTGCTTGGAGTGTAAATATCAACAGTCATTCAGAGGGTGATGGGTGTCATTAAAGTGCTTGGACTGTAAATATCAACAGTTATTTATAAGGTGGTGGGTGAGTGGGTATCATGACAGTGCTTGGAGTGTAAATATCAATGATCATTCATTGGGTGATGGGTGTGTGGGTGACATTACAGTGCTTGAACTGTAAATATCAACAGTCTTTCATAGGGTGGTGGGTCTGTAAGTATCAGTATAGAGCTTGGACTGTAAATATCAACAGTAATTCATGGGGTGGTGGGTGATGTGGATGTCATTACAGTGCTTTGACTGTAAATATCAACAGTCATTCAGAGGGTGGTGGGTGTCATTAGAGAGCTTGGACTGTGAATATCAATAGTTATTTATGGGGTGGTGGGTGTGTGGGTGTCATGACACTGCTTGGACTGTAAATATCAACAGTCATTCATGGGGTAGTGAGTTTGTGGGTGTCATTACAGTTCTTGGACTGTAAATATCAACCATCATTCATTGGGTGGTGGGTGTGTGGGTGTCATTACAGTGCTTTGACTGTAAATATCAACAGTCATTTAGAGGGTGGTGGGTGTCATTAGAGTGCTTGGACTTTAAATATTAACAGTTATTTATTGGGTGGTGAGTGTGTGGAAGTCATTACAGTGTTTGGACTGAAAATATCAACAGTCATTTATTAGGTGTGGGTGTGTGGGTGTCATTACAGTGCTTGGACTATAAATATCAACCATCATTTATGGGGTGGTATGTGTGTGGGTGTCATTACAGAGCTTGGACTGTAAATATCAACACTCAATCATAAGGTTTTGGGTGTGTGTCATTACAGAGCTTGGACTGTAAATATCAATAGTCATTCATGAGGTGGTGGGTGTGTGGATGTCATTACAGTGCTTGGCCTGTAAATATCAATAGTCAATCATTGGGTGGTGGGTGTGAGGGTGTCATTACAGTGCTTGGACTGTAAATATCAACAGTCATTCATGGGTTGGTATGTGTGTGGGTGTCATTACAGTGTTTTGATTGTAAATATCAACAGTCATTCATAGGGTGGTGGGTGTCATTACAGTGCTTGGACTGTAAATATCAACAGTCATTAATGGGATTGTGGTTGTATGGGTGTCATTACAGTGCTTGGACTGTAAATATCAACCATAATTCATGGGGTGGTTGGTGTGGGGGTGTCATTACAGTGCTTGGACTGTAAATATCAACAGTCATTCATGGGGTGGTGGGTGGGTGTGTGTCATTACAGTGCTTGGGCTGTAAATATCAAGTCATTCATGGGGTGGTGGGTGGCATTACAGCACTTGGACTGTAAATATCAACAGTTATTCATAGGGTGGTGGGTGTGTGGGTGTGATTACAGTGCTTGGACTGTAAATATCAACAGTCATTCATAGGGTGGTTGGTGTGTGAGTGTCATTACAGAGCTTGGACTGTAAATATCAACAGTCATTCATGGGTTGGTATGTGTGTGGGTGTCATTACAGTGTTTTGATTGTAAATATCAACAGTCATTCATAGGGTGGTGGGTGTCATTACAGTGCTTGGACTGTAAATATCAACAGTCATTCATGTAGTGGTGGTTGTATGGGTGTCCTTACATTGCTTGGACTGTAAATATCAACCATAATTCATGGGGTGGTGGGTGTGGGGGTGTCATTACAGTGCTTGGACTGTAAATATCAACAGTCATTCATGGTGTGGTGGGTGTGTGGATGTCATTACAGTGCTTGGACTCAAAATATCAACAGTCATTCATGGGGTGGTGGGTGTGTGGGTGTCATTACAGTGCTTGGACTGTAAATATCAACAGTCATTTATAGGGTTGTGGGTGTGTGAGTGTCATTACAGAGCTTGGACTGTATATATCAATAGTCATTAATGGGGTGGTTGGTGTGTGGATGTTATTACAGTGCTTGGACTGTAAATATTAATAGTCAATCATGGGGTCGTGGGTGTGTGGGTGTCATTACAGTGCTTGGACTGTATATATCAACAGTCATTCATGGGGTTGTCGGTGTGTGGGTGTCGTTACAGTGCTTGGACTATTAATATCAAGCGTCATTTATGGGGTGGTGGGAGTGTGGGTGTCATTACAGTGCTTGGACTGTAAATATCAACAGTCATTCATAGGGTTGTGGGTGTTTGAGTGTCATTACAGAGCTTGGACTGTAAATATCAACAGTCATTCATGGGGTTGTGGGTGTGTGGGTGTCATTACAGAGCTTGGACTGTAAATATCAACAGTCATTCATGGGGTGGTGGGTGTGTGGATTTCATTACATTGCTTGGACTGCAAATATTAACAGTCAATCATGAGGTGGTGGGTGTGTGGGTGGGTTGGGTTCACCCCCAACTCGGACCACTGCCAACTCGGACCATTACAAACTCGGACCTGACCTCCACCAACTCGGACCACAATAACCAACTCGGACCACAATTTACCAACTCGGACCACAATAGTGGACCAACTCAGACCGACCACATGTAAATATCAATGATTAGAACAAAAGGTAGAAACAAAAGTTAGGGAACAAAAGTCACACACATTTTACAAATAATTGGCAATTCTTTATTAAACATTTAAAGTTATAAAACAAATACAAATGAAATAAAAAGTAAAACATTAAAAATGGACTTTATTAAGAACCTTTAATAAGACAGTATAAGTCACACATTCACGGCAATGAAACGAGAAGCAGCTTTGAGTAGGTTTTAGCTGATCTATGGCCTAGAGAAAATTCATCCCAAAGTAAGACTAACCTTCCATGTTGCTTTGCATATTTTGTTTTCTGGTGGCGCAACACTTTTCCAGCATTTAATAAGTTTACATGGAGTGTTACGAGCCTTGCCTCGTTATGCAAAAGGGTTATGAGAGAATAAAAATTTACTTGTCCTTTACGTGCTTTCATATTCAATCTGTAATGCCACCCTTCGACATCGTTATTGGTTATAACACTCCTACCAAATACACACCAAGCTTTGGGAGGCCACATCTCAGACGTTATCCAAGTACTGTTTATGTACTCTAAAAGATTTAAAAGTGGTTGTGACTCAACTGCTTTTCTATAAAATCTTAAAAATAGTCCTTCTATATGCTCATCAGGTATATATGGTAGAGAAAGCAGTTGTCTTACAAATTTGTATGTTTTATTGTTGTTTGTGTAGGCAGACTGAAGGCCGAGTTCTTGGACTTTCCTCCAAATTGCTTGTCCCCAGTGAAAGGCACAACCACGCATAACCACCTCTGGGAAAACGTCTGGGATAGCCCGCCAAACACTTGCCTCAAAATCAAGTATTATTTCTTTTACTTTTAATTGTCCATTCAGGATTTCTTTAATTATACTGAATACTTTCTTGTAGTCTTTGCATCTCTTACCAGACATTAAAACAAATAAAATGGGCATTTGTTTTACGTTTCCATCACATTGCATGAATGCATGAATGCTAAAAAGCTGTGTGAAGGGTCGCCTCACAACTTTAAATGTGTTCCTTCAACATACCATCTTTTTGCTTTAGCTAGTAACTGAAGTTGTTCTTTTGTTACAAATACTAAGTGACGTCTGTTCCCTACACTTATATCGCATTTAAGAAAGTTAGATGGTATGTGTTCCTCACTGATTTCAAAAGTCAGGTCAATGGGCTCCGCAGGTCTGTTAGTTCGCCGCTTCCTGTTTGCCTGACGAGCGAGATTTACAGGCGCAGGTAGTGAAGCAGTAGGGATTGTTGGATCAATGTTTTCAAGCATTACTTCCTCCACGATTTCTAATGCTGGCCGAAACACATCCTCCATTGCTTTATTTTTAATTAACTTTGACACCTTACTTGTGGTCACTGGGCATGCTTCCGGTGGGTGGGAATGTTCATTAGGTCCTCTGATAAACACATTGTTCACTTCCTTTATTGTCATTCCACAGTTAACAGTTTTATTGCGCACTGCACATCGCCAATGAACACCAACATTTGTTTCCCTTTTAAAAGTTTATGAATTACCACGACTGTCCTTAAGTTTTTGCTTCCCTCTTTGTGAAGATGCACATACTTTTTCATACGTAATATTGTACCTGATCAGATGGATGATCCTCAGTAGAGCAGTCAGCACTGTTTCTCAACGAGTCCTTCTCACTGATATCGTTCGCAACATCTTCCACCAACGCTTGTGTCCGATCAGATGGCTGATCCTTAATAGAGCAGACAGCACTGTTGTTCAACGAGTCCTTCTCACTGATATCGTTCGCAACATCTTCCACCAACGCTTGTACCTGATCAGGTGGATGATCCTCAACAGAGACGTCTTGTGCAGAAGAGCATGTGGCACACCTCCAGTTTACTGCACGACCCTCCCTCACTGCTCTTCTATAGTCCTCCCTTGTCATACCAGTCTCACAAGTTCTGTGTTGCCGGCAACCACACCCATCACACAGCAATGCCTCCTGCAACAATTTATACTCTGAGTTTCAAGTCGCTTTGTGCAATAATAAGGAAGATAGATCTGCACATAAGTAGGACGCGTTTAGTGACAGAAGGATGGGTAGACAAATAAACAATTAGACCGCTTAATCCTGTAATCTCACCTGTCGAGGACGCAATCTCTTTAGGCACACCCAACACTTGTCCATGTTCTGTCGGTATGGTCTGCCTGTTGCGGTGTACAGATGGAAACTGGGCTGGACATCGAGTTGGTCCGAGTTGGTTGATATGATGATTCGACTTAATATTTCAGAAATTCAGAAAGGTCCGAATTGGTTGAGATGATGGTCCGAGTTGGTATTTCGGAATGGTCCGAGTTGGAAATGGTCCGAGTTGGACCTATCCCGTGTGGGTGTCATTACAGTGCTTGGACTGTAAATATCAACAGTCATTCATGGGATGGTGGGTGTGTGAGTGTCATTACAGTGTTTTGATTGTAAATATCAACAGTCATTCATAGGGTGGTGGGTGTCATTAGAGTGCTTGGACTGTAAATATCAACAGTCATTAAGGGAGTGGTGGGTGTGTGGGTGTCATTACAGTGCTTGGACTGTAAATATCAACCATAATTCATGGGGTGGTGGGTGTGGGGGTGTCATTACATGGCTTGGACTGTAAATATCAAGTCATTTATGGGGTGGTGGGGATGTGTGTGTCATTAGTGCTTGGACTGTGTAACACCCCTATTTTATATGTATAGTTATTTAGGATATTTACGGGTATTGTATATGTATTAGAATAGTTTTAGTGTAAGATTGTAGGGAGTAGCCAGGCTGAGATTATCACTAACGAATAATCTCGGTGGTGGGCTTCTTCAACACGAAGTAAGTGTAGAATTGTAGAATTGTAAGGAGTAGCCAGGCGGAGATTATCACTAACGAATAATCTCGGTGGTGGACTTCTTCAACACGAAATGTTAATATGAGGAAAATAGAATTAATTATTATAGTTAGACAAATAGGTTAAAAAGAGGAATAATTGAAACTTAGGTAGATTGATAGGGATAGAGAAATACGTGGTGATTTAAGAAATGAATGTAAAATAATTTATTGGAGACAGGGAATAACCTGCATTTATGATTATAATGTATAATTACGAAGCTAACATTCCTATACTGTTACCGGCATTTAATTGTAACTTACTTAGAAAATTAATTAGATTAGTTAGGGACTAAAGTCGGGACAGTACATTTTCTTGTTGGCGGAATAATACATGCCTGGAATATGTAAATTACAGTAATATAAAACTTTAAACAAGGGAGAAAGCAAAGTATTTGAGCTCAATAATATGTTTAAATTAGGTTATGTAATTATATACACCAGTAAGGGTAGAACTGATGGATTTGCCAGAAATTAAGATGAGTTGGTCACTACTTTGGTTTAAGAGAGTGAGAGTGGGGGAGATGACGAGGCAGTACCCTTCGTTGCTTCGACCTCATTCTGATCTCGTCTCTGCTGGGTGACAGGTAGGAGCTAAACTCGCTCTCATCATAAATATTGTATTGTGGTGAATCTATTAGTCCCGTGATGGGATATAACTAACTAAAGAATATTGTGTGTTCACATTCAGACATAGTAAGTAAAGTATATTGTTTTTTCTTAAGCTCATTTTGATCTCGTCTCTGCTGGGTGACAGCCATTAAATAGCATTCTCCCTTGGTGTAAAGTGAACCACGTGGTACCAAAGAAAATTAAGAACATTTGCTGGCAATTATATTATTTCATTATTATAGTGTTGAGATTAGGATGTGTTTTTTTTTATTGTATTAACTATGTTTAGGCCTTGTTGTAATATTTTGTTTATATGTACTTAGCTCTGTCAACTGGCGAGACACGGAATTATTCCTGTCCTAAGTGACAGAACTGGGAGTAGGTAATATTGGCAAGGGAGGGGGGGAACAGAAATTATTATTGTTGTGATTATGTTGTACTCGTACCAAATAGGTTGATAAAATAAACGAATTTATAATTGTCTGAGTATTTCCGTGCCAGCTAAGGTGGGATAAATCAGACCCGGAAAAATTGTTTTAGCGGAGATCCGTGGAATTGGGTCGGATGTTTAAAGTAGCCACAGTAGGACATAGTCAAGTTCCTCGAGAACTGATGGTTGACAGTGCTCAGGTAGTTGTTTATCGATCATCCGGTGCCCGTGCCCATTCATTTTATAGTGATGAGAGATTAATAAGAAAAAAATAATTAAATAAATAAATAAATAAAATTATTAAAATAACTTAATGGGTGTAGATAAAAATTCAAACTAACAAATAAAATGATAAAACGTAGTGCCGTTAGAGCAGAAACCATGGCAGAAGCAAAGTACAAAGTGAAGTGGTTGTTGGTGATGTAGGAGCAGTTGCAAATTCAGTAAGATTCGAAATGAGGGAATTAAAGTTACTAACGGAACAAGTGACCAGTATAGAGAAGAAAGGACACGAGTTAGATCATTTAAAAACAATGACAGGGCAAACTATGTTAAACAATGTCTCAATTACCAGCAAAATAAGTATAAGTAAACGCGCCAAGGGAATTCTTGTTAGGCTCACCCAGTTTGTTACAGACATTGGCAGCCCTAGATCGTTGCTGTGTGAGGGATGGAGCTACTATTCTCCACGCCTTGTCATCCCCAGTCCAACTCTACCACTACCTCCTAACCAGCATGGCTTTCCGGTCACGAAACATAATCAGTGTTGCCCAACTTGGAACTGCACGGGTTGCGAAGATGATGCTGATGATGACAGTATATACCTAGTACTGAGGATGGTGAGTACGGGGGACAACAACAAAAGTAACAACAGCAGCAGCAGCAGCAGTAACAACAGCACTACCCACCCAACAACAGCACCAGAACCACAACCAACACTACGGAATCAATCTATATTACTAGTATCAACTATACCAGGGTCGTGGGGGTGGAATATGATGAACAATATGAGGAGTAAATGCAACTTCCTCCACTTCATATATAGACGACCACCCAGTAAACTTCTGGAGGAAATATGGAAAGGAAAAAGAAAACTTTAACCAAAAGGGAAGTTAGAAAATAACCAAATGGTAGGAAAAATTGTTATAAATGAATATATTGAAAAATAGAAAATAAACTAAATAGGAAATAAATGTGAAAAATGAATATATTGAAAATTAGAAAAATTATCCAAATAAGTGGAAATAAATGTGATAAATTAATATATTAAAAATTAGAAAATATAACTGTGGAAATTAAAAGTAGGAAAAAATAGGGCAAAAGTTGAAAAGAAATAGATGGAAAAATGTCATGGTTCCCTATGTCCTGAAGTCAAAAGAGGGCACCATTCATCAAAAGAGCTAGAAAAACAGCTCATACATTTTTTTTTTGTGTAGTTGTGGGTGTTAAGTGACACTTAGTTTTAATGGGAAGAGGATGTGATGGTGGGGAGTAGATATTCACCCCTCCATTTCCATAGGGCTCTTCCAGTATACAGTCAGGACATTTGTCAGGGCCCCTGTATCACTTATATACTGCATTCTGGGTTGTCATACCTTGCAGAGTCTGAGGTTTGAATGGAGGAGTGAATGATAAAAGAATGTATGAAGACTCAGATCATGCTTGGTATAATCGCGGGCGGGTTTAGTGATGGTAGAACCTTATTGAAGTTCTCCCGGGGTTATGGAACTTGACAGAGGAGTCTGACTGGGACGAGGTGTCAATAATATCTATTGTATTTTAAAATGTGAGGTAGGGTAGAGAATTCTTTCCTGCGGGAAGGAAATACAGTCTAAAGACTGGGGGGAGAAAAAGTTGGCAGTGTATTAACACTGACTAACAAATTAGGATGAGTAGTGTCTGATATTGTTCAGTAAGGTGTAGTGATAGTGATAAAAGGAATGTATGTAAAGAGTAAATGGGGGGAATTGAACTAAATTTGTTTTTAAGGGAAATAGATAAATTAATTTTCTCGGTAAGTTCCAGCTAAGGAAGGTGGGACGTGTGTAACACCCCTATTTTATATGTATAGTTATTTAGGATATTTACGGGTATTGTATATGTATTAGAATAGTTTTAGTGTAAGATTGTAGGGAGTAGCCAGGCTGAGATTATCACTAACGAATAATCTTGGTGGTGGGCTTCTTCAACACGAAGTAAGTGTAGAATTGTAGAACTGTAGGGAGTAGCCAGGCGGAGATTATCACTAACGAATAATCTCGGTGGTGGGCTTCTTCAACACGAAATGTTAATATGAGGAAAATAGAATTAATTATTATAGTTAGACAAATAGGTTAAAAAGAGGAATAATTGAAACTTAGGTAGATTGATAGGGATAGAGAAATACGTGGTGATTTAAGAAATGAATGTAAAATAATTTATTGGAGACAGGGAATAACCTGCATTTATGATTATAATGTATAATTACGAAGCTAACATTCCTATACTGTTACCGGCATTTAATTGTAACTTACTTAGAAAATTAATTAGATTAGTTAGGGACTAAAGTCGGGACAGTACATTTTCTTGTTGGCGGAATAATACATGCCTGGAATATGTAAATTACAGTAATATAAAACTTTAAACAAGGGAGAAAGCAAAGTATTTGAGCTCAATAATATGTTTAAATTAGGTTATGTAATTATATACACCAGTAAGGGTAGAACTGATGGATTTGCCAGAAATTAAGATGAGTTGGTCACTACTTTGGTTTAAGAGAGTGAGAGTGGGGGAGATGACGAGGCAGTACCCTTCGTTGCTTCGACCTCATTCTGATCTCGTCTCTGCTGGGTGACAGGTAGGAGCTAAACTCGCTCTCATCATAAATATTGTATTGTGGTGAATCTATTAGTCCCGTGATGGGATATAACTAACTAAAGAATATTGTGTGTTCACATTCAGACATAGTAAGTAAAGTATATTGTTTTTTCTTAAGCTCATTTTGATCTCGTCTCTGCTGGGTGACAGCCATTAAATAGCATTCTCCCTTGGTGTAAAGTGAACCACGTGGTACCAAAGAAAATTAAGAACATTTGCTGGCAATTATATTATTTCATTATTATAGTGTTGAGATTAGGATGTGTTTTTTTTTATTGTATTAACTATGTTTAGGCCTTGTTGTAATATTTTGTTTATATGTACTTAGCTCTGTCAACTGGCGAGACACGGAATTATTCCTGTCCTAAGTGACAGAACTGGGAGTAGGTAATATTGGCAAGGGAGGGGGGGAACAGAAATTATTATTGTTGTGATTATGTTGTACTCGTACCAAATAGGTTGATAAAATAAACGAATTTATAATTGTCTGAGTATTTCCGTGCCAGCTAAGGTGGGATAAATCAGACCCGGAAAAATTGTTTTAGCGGAGATCCGTGGAATTGGGTCGGATGTTTAAAGTAGCCACAGTAGGACATAGTCAAGTTCCTCGAGAACTGATGGTTGACAGTGCTCAGGTAGTTGTTTATCGATCATCCGGTGCCCGTGCCCATTCATTTTATAGTGATGAGAGATTAATAAGAAAAAAATAATTAAATAAATAAATAAATAAAATTATTAAAATAACTTAATGGGTGTAGATAAAAATTCAAACTAACAAATAAAATGATAAAACGTAGTGCCGTTAGAGCAGAAACCATGGCAGAAGCAAAGTACAAAGTGAAGTGGTTGTTGGTGATGTAGGAGCAGTTGCAAATTCAGTAAGATTCGAAATGAGGGAATTAAAGTTACTAACGGAACAAGTGACCAGTATAGAGAAGAAAGGACACGAGTTAGATCATTTAAAAACAATGACAGGGCAAACTATGTTAAACAATGTCTCAATTACCAGCAAAATAAGTATAAGTAAACGCGCCAAGGGAATTCTTGTTAGGCTCACCCAGTTTGTTACAGACATTGGCAGCCCTAGATCGTTGCTGTGTGAGGGATGGAGCTACTATTCTCCACGCCTTGTCATCCCCAGTCCAACTCTACCACTACCTCCTAACCAGCATGGCTTTCCGGTCACGAAACATAATCAGTGTTGCCCAACTTGGAACTGCACGGGTTGCGAAGATGATGCTGATGATGACAGTATATACCTAGTACTGAGGATGGTGAGTACGGGGGACAACAACAAAAGTAACAACAGCAGCAGCAGCAGCAGTAACAACAGCACTACCCACCCAACAACAGCACCAGAACCACAACCAACACTACGGAATCAATCTATATTACTAGTATC
Source organism: Petrolisthes cinctipes (assembly GCA_033782935.1). NCBI lineage: Eukaryota > Metazoa > Arthropoda > Malacostraca > Decapoda > Porcellanidae > Petrolisthes > Petrolisthes cinctipes. The sequence goes on from JAWQEG010000230.1 coordinate 6,116,761, forward strand.
AACTATACCAGGGTCGTGGGGGTGGAATATGATGAACAATATGAGGAGTAAATGCAACTTCCTCCACTTCATATATAGACGACCACCCAGTAAACTTCTGGAGGAAATATGGAAAGGAAAAAGAAAACTTTAACCAAAAGGGAAGTTAGAAAATAACCAAATGGTAGGAAAAATTGTTATAAATGAATATATTGAAAAATAGAAAATAAACTAAATAGGAAATAAATGTGAAAAATGAATATATTGAAAATTAGAAAAATTATCCAAATAAGTGGAAATAAATGTGATAAATTAATATATTAAAAATTAGAAAATATAACTGTGGAAATTAAAAGTAGGAAAAAATAGGGCAAAAGTTGAAAAGAAATAGATGGAAAAATGTCATGGTTCCCTATGTCCTGAAGTCAAAAGAGGGCACCATTCATCAAAAGAGCTAGAAAAACAGCTCATACATTTTTTTTTTGTGTAGTTGTGGGTGTTAAGTGACACTTAGTTTTAATGGGAAGAGGATGTGATGGTGGGGAGTAGATATTCACCCCTCCATTTCCATAGGGCTCTTCCAGTATACAGTCAGGACATTTGTCAGGGCCCCTGTATCACTTATATACTGCATTCTGGGTTGTCATACCTTGCAGAGTCTGAGGTTTGAATGGAGGAGTGAATGATAAAAGAATGTATGAAGACTCAGATCATGCTTGGTATAATCGCGGGCGGGTTTAGTGATGGTAGAACCTTATTGAAGTTCTCCCGGGGTTATGGAACTTGACAGAGGAGTCTGACTGGGACGAGGTGTCAATAATATCTATTGTATTTTAAAATGTGAGGTAGGGTAGAGAATTCTTTCCTGCGGGAAGGAAATACAGTCTAAAGACTGGGGGGAGAAAAAGTTGGCAGTGTATTAACACTGACTAACAAATTAGGATGAGTAGTGTCTGATATTGTTCAGTAAGGTGTAGTGATAGTGATAAAAGGAATGTATGTAAAGAGTAAATGGGGGGAATTGAACTAAATTTGTTTTTAAGGGAAATAGATAAATTAATTTTCTCGGTAAGTTCCAGCTAAGGAAGGTGGGACGTGTGTAACACCCCTATTTTATATGTATAGTTATTTAGGATATTTACGGGTATTGTATATGTATTAGAATAGTTTTAGTGTAAGATTGTAGGGAGTAGCCAGGCTGAGATTATCACTAACGAATAATCTTGGTGGTGGGCTTCTTCAACACGAAGTAAGTGTAGAATTGTAGAACTGTAGGGAGTAGCCAGGCGGAGATTATCACTAACGAATAATCTCGGTGGTGGGCTTCTTCAACACGAAATGTTAATATGAGGAAAATAGAATTAATTATTATAGTTAGACAAATAGGTTAAAAAGAGGAATAATTGAAACTTAGGTAGATTGATAGGGATAGAGAAATACGTGGTGATTTAAGAAATGAATGTAAAATATTTTATTGGAGACAGGGAATAACCTGCATTTATGATTATAATGTATAATTACGAAGCTAACATTCCTATACTGTTACCGGCATTTAATTGTAACTTACTTAGAAAATTAATTAGATTAGTTAGGGACTAAAGTCGGGACAGTACATTTTCTTGTTGGCGGAATAATACATGCCTGGAATATGTAAATTACAGTAATATAAAACTTTAAACAAGGGAGAAAGCAAAGTATTTGAGCTCAATAATATGTTTAAATTAGGTTATGTAATTATATACACCAGTAAGGGTAGAACTGATGGATTTGCCAGAAATTAAGATGAGTTGGTCACTACTTTGCTTAAGAGAGTGAGAGTGGGGGAGATGACGAGGCAGTACCCTGCGTTGCTTCGACCTCATTCTGATCTCGTCTCTGCTGGGTGACAGGTAGGAGCTAAACTCGCTCACATCATAAATATTGTATTGTGGTGAATCTATTAGTCCCGTGATGGGATATAACTAACTAAAGAATATTGTGTGTTCACATTCAGACATAGTAAGTAAAGTATATTGTTTTTTCTTAAGCTCATTCTGGTCTCGTCTCTGCTGGGTGACAGCCATTAAATAGCATTCTCCCTTGGTGTATAGTGAACCACGTGGTACTAAATAAAATTAAGAACATTTGCTGGCAATTTTATATTATTTCATTATTATAGTGTTGAGATTAGGATGTGTTTTTTTTTTATTGTATTAACTATATTTCGGCCTTGTAATATTTTGTTTATATGTACTTACCTCTGTCAACTGGTGAGACACGGAATTATTCCTGTCCTAAGTGACAGAACTGGGAGTAGGTAATATTAGCAAGGGAGGGGGGGAACAGAAATTATTATTGTTGTGATTATGTTGTACTCGTACCAAATAGGTTGATAAAATAAACGAGTTTTACATTGTCTGAGTATTTTCGTCACCGAAATAACAAATAGACTGTGTTCCTTTATAGAAAATAATAGATTCCTAATTCATATAACTGATCGTACCCCCGTTAAAATTGTAGTCTGGGTTGCTTACTCACGCGCCTAAATAAGCTAACGCTACGCTACCCTTCCAGTGTGTGCTCACTTGGTTCATCTGATCAACTTTGGTCTGGTGGTGGCAGAGTATACATCGTACTGAGAAGGGATTGGACTTGTTCTGTTCCTCATCAGTCTCTTGTTCTTTTTTTTTCCAGACCGGGTTGATCCAGCTATAGGATAGAGTAGTAGCATACACTGGTGGCTTTTTGTTTTGTTGAAGGCAGTGGATTTTTGTTTCCCTCCAAGAGTAAAGTAAGGGGACAAAAATACTCGTTATTGCAACTGTAAATATCAACAGTCATTCATGGGTTAGTGGGTGGCATTACAGTGATTGGAGTGTAAATATCAACAGTCATTCATGGGGTGATGGGTGTGTGGGTGTCATTACAGTGCTTGGACTGTCAATATCAACTGTCATTTATTGGGTGCTGGGTGTGTGGGTGTCATTACAGTGCCTGGACAGTAAATTATCAACAGTCAATCATAGGGAGGTGGGTTTGTGGGTGTCATTACAGTGCTTGGACTGTAAATATCAACAGTCATTCATGGGGTGGTGGGTGGGTGGGTGTCATTACAGTGCTTGGACTGTAAATATCAAGTCATTCATGGGGTGGTGGGTGTGTGTGTGTCATTAGTGCTTGGACTGTAAATATCAACAGTCATTTATAGGGTGGTGGGGGCATTACAGTGCTTGGACTGTAAATATCAACAGTCATTCATAGGGTGGTGGGTGTGTTAGTGTCATTACAGTGCTTGGACTATAAATATCAACCGTCATTTAGGGTGTGGGTGTGGGTGTGATTAACGTGATTTGACTGCAAATATCAACAGTCATTCATAGTGGGGTTGGTGTGTCAGTGTCATTACAAAGCTTGGACTGTAAATATCAACAGTCATTCATGGGGTGCTGGGTGTGTGGATGTCATTACAGTGCTTGGACTGTAAATATCAACAGTCAATCATGGGTTGGTGGGTTTGTGGGTGTCATTACAGTGCTTGGATTGTAAATATCAACAGTCATTCATGGGGTGGTGGGTGTGTGGGTGTCATTACAGTGCTTGGAGTGTAAATATCAAGTCATTCATAGGGTAGTGGGTTTGTGTGTGTCATTAGTGCTTGGACTGTAAATATCAACAGTCATTCATGGGGTAGTGGGTGGCATTACAGTGCTTGGACTGTCAATATCAACAGTCATTTATGGGGTGCTGGGTGTGTGGGTGTCATTACAGTGCTTGGACTGTAAATATCAACAGTCAATCATGGGGAGGTGGGTTTGTGGGTGTCATTACAGTGCTTGGACTGTAAATATCAACAGTCATTCATGTGGTGGAGGGAGGGTGGACGTCATTATAGTGCTTGGACTGTAAATATCAAGTCATTCATGGGGTGGTGGGTGTGTGTGTGTCATTAGTACTTGGACTGTAAATATCAACAGTCATTTATTAGGTGGTGGTGGGGAATTACAGTGCTTGGACTATAAATATTAACAGTCATTCATAGGGTGGTGGGTGTGTGGGTGTCATTACAGTGCTTGGACTATACATATCAACCGTCATTTAGGAGGGGGGGTGTGATTACCGTGCTTTGACTGTAAATATCAACAGTCATTCATAAGGCAGTTGGTGTGTCAGTGTTATTACAGAGCTTGGACTGTAAATATCAACAATCATTCATGGGGTGGTTGGTGTGTAGATGTCATTACAGTGCTTGGACTGTAAATATCAACAGTCAATCATGGGGTGGTGGGTTTGTGGGTGTCATTACAGTGCTTGGACTGTAAATATCAACAGCCATTCATGGGGTGGTGGGTGTGTGGGTGTCATTAAAGTGTTTGGAGTGTAAATATCAAGTCATTCATGGGGTGGTGTGTGTGTGTGTGTCATTAGTGCTTGGACTATCAATATCAACAGTCATTCATGGGGTAGTAGGTATCATTACAATGCTTGGACTGTAAATATCAACCATTATTCATAGGGTGGTGGGTGTGTGGGTGTCATTACAGTGCTCAGACTGTAAATATTAAGTGTCATTCATGGGGTGGTTGGTGTGTGGATTTCATTACAGTGCTTGGACTGTAAATATCAACAGTCATTTATGGGGTGGTGGGTGTGTGGATTTCATTGCATTGCTTGGACTGTAAATATCAACAGTCAATCATGAGGTGGTGGGTGTTTGGGTGTCATTACAGTGCTTGGACTGTAAATATCAACAGTCATTCATTGGGTGGTGGGTGGGTGGACGTCATTATAGTGCTTGGACTGTAAATATCAAGTGATTCATGGGGTGGTGGGTGTGTGTGTGTCATTAGTGCTTGGACTGTAAATATCAACAGTCATTTATTTGGTGGTGGGTGGCATTACAGTGCTTGGACTGTAAATATCAACAGTCATTCATAGGGTGGTGGGTGTGTTGGTGTCATTACAGAGCTTGGACTATAAATATCAACCATCATTTAGGGGGGGGTGTGGGTGTGATTACCGTGCTTCAACTGTAAATATCAACAGTCATTCATAGGGTGATTGATGTGTGAGTGTCATTACAGAGCTTGGACTGTAAATATCAACAGTCATTCATGGGGTGGTGGGTGTGTTTATGTCATTACAGTGCTTGGACTGTAAATATCAACAGTCATTCATTGGGTGGTGAGTGTGTGGGTGTCATTACAGTTCTTTGACTGTAAATATCAACCATAATTCATTGGGTGGTAGGTGTGTATTACAGTGCTTGCTGAAAAAATTAACAGTTATTCATGGGGTGGTGGGTGTTTTTATGTCATTACAGTGCTTGGACTGTAAATATCAACAGTCAATTATGAGGTGATGGGTGTGTGGGTGTCATTACAGTGCTTGGATTGTAAATATCAACAGTCTTTCATGGGATGGTGGGTGTGTGGGTGTCATTATAGTGTTTTGATTGTAAATATCAACAGTCATTCATAGGGTTGTGGGTGTCATTAGAGTGCTTGGACTGTAAATATCAATAGTCATTCATAGGATGGTAGGTGTGTGGGTCTCATTACAGTGCTTGGACTGTAAATATCAACCATAATTCATGGGGTGGTGGGTGTGGAGGTGTCATTACAGTGCTTTGACTGTAAATATCAACAGTCATTCATGGGGCGGTGGGTGTGTGGGTGTCATTACAGAGCTTGGACTGTAAATATCAACAGTCATTTATAGGGTGGTGGGTGTGTGTGTCATTACAGTGCTTTGACTATAATATCAACAGTCATTTATTGGGTGGTGGGTGTCCTTAGAGTGCTTGGACTGTAAATATCAACAGTCATTCATGGGGTGGTGAGTGTGTGGGTGTCATGACAGTGCTTGGACTGTAAATATCAACAGTCATTCATTGGGTGGTGAGTGTGTGGGTGTCATTACAGTTCTTGGACTGTAAATATCAACCATAATTCATTGGGTGGTGGGTGTGTATTACAGTGCTTGCTGAAAATATTAACAGTCATTCATGAGCTGGTGGGTGTGTGGGCATCATTACAGTGCTTGGAATATAAACATCAAATGTCAGTGATGGGGTGGTGGGTGTGTTGGTGTCATTACAGTGCTTAGACTGTAAATATCAACAGTCATTCATGGGGTGGTGGGTGTTTTGGTGTCATTACAGAGCTTGGACTGTAAATATCAACAGTCATTCATGGGATGTTGGGTGTGTGGATGTCATTACAGTGCTTGGACTGTATATATCAACAGTCAATCATGAGGTGGTGGGTGTGTGGGTATCATTACAGTGCTTAGACTGTAAATATCAACAGTCATTAATGGGATGGTAGGTGTGTGGGTGTCATTACAGTGTTTTGATTGTAAATATCAACAGTCATTCATAGGGTGGTGGGTGTCATTAGAGTGCTTGGACTGTAAATATCAACAGTCATTCATGGAGTGATGGGTGTGTGGGTGTCATTACAGTGTTTGGACTGTAAATATCAACAGTCATTAATGGGGTGGTGGGTGTTTGGGTGTCTATGCAGTGCTTGGACTGTAAATATCAACAGTCATGCAGGGGTGGTGGGTGTCATTAGAGAGCTTGGACTGTAAATATCAACAGTTATTTATAAGGTGGTGGGTGAGTGGGTGTCATGACAGTGCTTGGACTGTAAATATCAACAGTCATTCATATGGTGGTGAGTGTGTGGGTGACATTACATTTCTTGGACTGTAAATATCAACGATCATTCATTGGGTGATGGGTGTGTGGGTGACATTACAGTGCTTTAACTGTAAATATCAACAGTCATTCATAGGGTGGTGGGTGTGTAAGTATCAGTGTAGAGCTAGGACTGTAAATATCAACAGTCATTTATGGGGTGGTGGGTGTGTGGATGTCATTACAGTGCTTTGACTGTAAATATCAACAGTCATTGAGAGAGTGGTGGGTGTCATTAGAGTGCTTGGACTGTAAATATCAATAGTTATTTATGGGGTGGTGGGTGTGTGGGTGTCATGACACTGCTTGGACTGTAAATATCAACAGTCATTCATGGGGTGGTGAGTGTGTGGGTGTCATTACAGTTCTTGGACTGTAAATTTCAACCATCATTCATTGGGTGGTGGGTGTGTGGGTGTCATTATAGTGCTTTGACTGTAAATTTTAACAGTCATTAAGAGGGTGGTGGGTGTCATTAGAGTGCTTGGACTGTAAATATTAATAGTTATTTATGGGGTGGTGGGTGTGTGGGTGTCATGACACTGCTTGGACTGTAAATATCAACAGTCAATAATGGGGTGGTAAGTGTGTGGGTGTCATTACAATGATTGGACTGTATATAACAACAGTCATTAAGGGGGTGGTGTGTGTGTGGGTGTCATTACAGTGTTTTGGCTGTAAATATCAAAAGTCATTCATGGGGTGGTGTGTGGCATTACAGTGCTTGGACTGTAAATATCAAAAGTCATTTATGGGGTGATGGGTGTGTTGGTGTCATTACAGTGCTTGGACTGTAAATATCAAAAGTCATTTATGGGATGGTGGTTGTGTGGGTGTCTTTACAGTCCTTGGACTGTAAATATCAACAGCCATTCATGGGGTGGTGGGTGTGTGAGTGTTATTACATTGCTTTGACTGTAAATATCAACAGTCATGCAAGGGTGGTGGGTGTCATTAGAGAGCTTAGACTGCAAATATCAACAGTTATTTATAAGGTGATGGGTGAGTGGGTGTCATGACAGTTCTTGGACTGTAAATATCAACAGTCGTTCATATGGTGGTGAATGTGTGGGTGACATTACATTTCTTGGACTGTAAATATCAACGATCATTCATTGGGTGATGGTGTGTGGGTGACATTAGAGTTCTTTAACAGTTAATATCAACAGTCATTCATAGGGTGGTGGGTGTATAAGTATCAGTATAGAGCTTGGACTGTAAATATCAACAGTCATTTATGGGGTGGTGGGTGTGTGGATGTCATTACAGTGCTTTGACTGTAAATATCAACAGTCATTCAGAGGGTGGTGGGTGTCATTATAGTGCTTCGACTGTAAATATTAATAGTTATTTTAGGGTGGTGGGTGTGTGGGTGTCATGACACTGCTTGGACTGTAAATATCAACAGTCATTCAAGGGGGTGGTGAGTGTGTGGGTGTCATTACAGTTCTTGGACTGTAAATATCAACCATCATTTATTGGGTGGTGGTTGTGTGGGTGTCATTACAGTGCTTTGACTGTAAATATCAACAGTCATTTAGACGGTGGTATGTGTCATTATAGTGCTTGGACTGTAAATATTAACTGTCATTCATAGAGTGGTGAGTGTGTGGATGTCATTACCGTGCTTAGACTGTAAATATCAACAGTCATTTATTGGGTGGTGAGTGTGTGGGTGTCATTACAGTTCTTGGACTGTAAATATCAACCATAATTCATTGGGTGGTGGGTGTGTATTACAGTGCTTGCTGAAAATATTAACAGTCATTCATGCGCTGGTGGGTGTGTGGGCGTCATTACAGTGCTTGGAATATAAATATCAAATGTCAGTGATGGGGTGGTGGGTGTGTTGGTGTCATTACAGTGCTTAGACTGTAAATATCAACAGTCATTCATGGGGTGGTGGGTGTGTGGCTGTCATTACAGTGCTTAGACTGTAAATATCAACGGTCATTCATGGGGTGGTGGGTGTGTGGGTGTCATTACAGAGCTTGGACTGTAAATATCAACAGTCATTCATGGGATGTTGGGTGTGTGGATGTCATTACAGTGCTTGGACTGTAAATATCAACAGTCAATCATGAGGTGGTAGGTGTGTGAGTATCATTACAGTGCTTAGACTGTAAATATCAACAGTCATTAATGGGATGGTAGGTGTGTGGGTGTCATTACAGTGTTTTGATTGTAAATATCAACAGTCATTCATAGGGTGGTGGGTGTCATTAGAGTGCTTGGACTGTAAATATCAACAGTCATATATGGAGTGATGGGTGTGTGGGTGTCATTACAGTGTTTGGACTGTAAATATTAACAGTCATAATGGGATGGTGGGTGTTTGGGTGTCTATGCAGTGCTTGGACTGTAATTATCAACTGTCAATAATGGGGTGGTAAGTGTGTGGGTGTCATTATAATGCTTGGACTGTAAATAACAACAATCATTAAGGGGGTGGTGGGTGTGTGGGTGTCATTACAGTGTTTTGGCTGTAAATATCAAAAGTCATTCATAGGGTGGTGGGTGTCATTAGAGTGCTTGGACTGTAAATATCAACAGTCATTCATGGGGTGGTGGGTGTGTGTGGCATTAGTGCTTGGACTGTAAATATTAACAGTCATTCATGGGGTGGTGTATGGCATTACAGTGTTTGGACTGTAAATATCAAAAGTCATTTATGGGGTGATGGGTGTGTTGGTGTCATTACAGTGCTTGGACAGTAAATATCAAAAGTCATTTATGGGGTGGTGGTTGTTTGGGTGTCATTACATTGCTTGGACTGTAAATATCAACAGTCAATCTTGGGGTGGTGGTTGTGTGGGTGTCTTTACAGTCCTTGGACTGTAAATATCAATAGTCATTCATGGGGTGGTGGGTGTGTGAGTGTTATTTCATTGCTTTGACTGTAAATATCAACAGTCATGCAGGGGTGGTGGGTGTCATTAGAGAGCTTGGACTGTAAATATCAACAGTTATTTATAAGGTGGTGGGTGAGTGGGTGTCATGACAGTGCTTGGACTGTAAATATCAACAGTCATTCATATGGTGGTGAGTGTGTGGGTGATATTACATTTCTTGGTCTGTAAATATCAACGATAATTCATTGGGTGATGGGTGTGTGGGTGACATTACAGTGCTTTAACTGTAAATATCAACAGTCATTCATAGGGTGGTGGATGTGTAAGTATCAGTGTAGAGCTTGGACTGTAAATATCAACAGTCATTTATGGGGTGGTGGGTGTGTGGATGTCATTACAGTGCTTTGACTGTAAATATCAACAGTCATTCAGAGGGTGGTGGGTGTCATTAGAGTGCTTGGACTGTAAATATTAATAGTTATTTATGGGGTGGTGGGTGTGTGGGTGTCATGACACTGCTTGGACTGTAAATATCAATAGTCAATAATGGGGTGGTAAGTGTGTGTGTGTCATTACAATGATTGGACTGTATATAACAACAGTCATTAAGTGGGTGGTGGGTGTGTGGGTGTCATTACAGTGTTTTGGCTGTAAATATAAAAAGTCATTCATAGGGTGGAGGGTGTCATTAGAGTGCTTGGACTGTAAATATCAACAGTCATTCAAGGGTTTATGGGTGTGTGGGTGTCATTAAAGTGCTTGGACTGAAAATATCAAGTCATTCATGGGGTGGTGGGTGTGTGTGTCATTAGTGCTTGGACTGTAAATATTAACAGTCATTCATAGGGTGGTGTGTGGCATTACAGTGCTTGGACTGTAAATATCAAAAGTCATTTATGGGGTGATGGGTGTGTTGGTGTCATTACAGTGCTTCGACTTTTAAATATCAAAAGTCATTTATGGGATGGTGGTTGTGTGGGTGTCTTTACAGTCCTTGGACTGTAAATATCAACAGTCATTCATAGGGTGGTGGGTGTGTGAGTGTTATTACATTGCTTTGACTGTAAATATCAACAGTCATGTAGGGGTGGTGGGTGTCATTAGAGAGCTTGGACTGTAAATATCAACAGTTATTTATAAGGTGGTGGGTGAGTGGGTGTCATGACAGTGCTTGGACTGTAAATATCAACAGTCGTTCATATGGTGGTGTATGTGTGGGTGACATTACATTTCTTGGACTGTAAATATCAACGATCATTCATTGGGTGATGGGTGTGTGGGTGATATTAGAGTTCTTTAACTGTTAATATCAACAGTCATTCATAGGGTGGTGGGTGTATAAGTATCAGTATAGAGCTTGGACTGTAAATTTCAACAGTCATTTATGGAGTGGTGGGTGTGTGGGTGTCATGACACTGCTTGGACTGTAAATATCAACAGTCATTTAGACGGTGGTAGGTGTCATTATAGTGCTTGGACTGTAAATATCAACCATCATTTATTGGGTGGTGGTTGTGTGGGTGTCATTACAGTGCTTTGACTGTAAATATCAACAGTCATTTAGACGGTGGTAGGTGTCATTATAGTGCTTGGACTGTAAATATTAACTGTCATTCATAGAGTGGTGAGTGTGTGGATGTCATTACCGTGCTTGGACTGTAAATATCAACAGTCATTTATGGGGTGGTGGGTGTGTGGGTGTAATTACTGTGCTTGGACTATAAATATTAACCATCATTTATGGGGTGGTATGTGTGTGAGTGTCATTACAGAGCTTGGACTTTAAATATCAACAGTCATTCATAAGGTGGTGGGTGTGTGTCATTACAGAGCTTGGACTGTAAATATCAATAGTCATTTATAGGGTTGTGGGTTTATGAGTGTCATTACAGAGCTTGGAGTGCAGGCATTCATAGGGTTGTGGGTGTGTGAGTGTCATTACAAAGCTTGGTCTGTAAATATCAACAGTCATTCATGGTGTGGTGGGTGTGTGGGTGTCATTACAATGCTTGGACTGTCAATATCAAAAGTCATTCTTAGGGTGGTGTTTGTGTGGGTGTCAGTACAGTGCTTTGACTGTAAATATCAACAGTCATTTATGGGGTGGTGGGTGTGTTACTGTCATTAAAGTGCTTTGACTGTAAATATCAACAGTCAATCATGGGGAGGTGGGTTTGTGGGTGTCATTACAGTGCTTGGACTGTAAATATCAACAGTTATTCATGGGGTGGTGGGTTGGTAGGTGTCATTACAGTGCTTGGACTGTAAATATCAATTCATTCATGGGATGGTGGGTGTGTGTGTGTCATTAGTGCTTGGACTGTAAATATCAACAGTGATTTATGGGGTGGTGGGTGGCATTACAGTGCTTGGACTGTAAATATCAACAGTCATTCATAGGGTGGTGGGTGTGTGGGTGTCATTACAATGCTTGGACTATAAATATCAACCGTTATTTAGGGGTTGGTGGGTGTGTCGGTGTGATTACAGTGCTTGGACTGTAAATATCAACAGTCATTTATAGAGTGGTTGGTGTGTGAGTGTCATTACATAGCTTGGACTGTAAATATTTACAGTCATTCATGGGGTGGTGGGTGTGTGGATGTCATTACAGTGCTTGGACTGTAAATATCAACAGTCAATCATGAGGTGGTGGGTGTGTGGGTGTCATTAGTGGTTGGACTGTAAATATCAACAGTCCTTCATGGGGTGGTGAGTGGCATTACATTGCTTGGACTGTAAATATCAATAGTCATTCATGGGGTGGTGGGTGTGTGGGTGTCATTACAGTGCTTGGACTGTAAATATCAACAGTCATTTATGGGGTGGTGACTAGGTGGGTGTCATTACAGTCCTTGGACTGTAAATATCAACAGTCATTCATAGGGTTGTGGGTGTGTGAGTGTCATTACAGAGCTTAGACTGTAAATATCAACAGTCATTCATGGGGTGGTGGGTGTGTGGGTGTCATTACAGTGCTTGGACTGTAAATATCAAGTCATTCATAGGGTGGTGGGTGTGTTTGTTTCATTAGCGCTTGGACTTTAAATATCAACAGTCATTTATGGGGTGGTGGGTGGCATTACGGTGCTTGGACTGGTAATATCAACAGTCATTCATAGGGTGGTGGGTGTGTGGGTGTCATTACAGTGATTGGACTGTAAATATCTACTGTCATTTATGGTGTGGTGGGTGTGTGGCTATCATTACAGTGCTTGGACTGTAAATATCAACAGTCAATCATGGGGTGGTGTGTTTGTGGATGTCATTACAGTGCTTGGACTGTCAATATCAACAGTTATTCATGGGATGGTGGGAGTGTGGGTGTCATTACAGTGTTTTGATTGTAAATATCAACAGTCATTCATGGGGTGGTGGGTGTCATTAGAGTGCTTGGACTGTAAATATTAACAGTCATTCAAGGAGTGGTGGGTGTGTAGGTGTAATTACAGTGCTTGAACTGTAAATTTCAACCATAATTCTTGGTGTGGTGGGTGAGTGGGTGTCCTTACAGTGATTTGACTGTAAATATCAACAGTCATTCATGGGATGGTAAGTATGAGGGTGTCATTACAGTGCTTGGACTGTAAATATCTACTGTCATTTATGGTGTGGTGGGTGTGTGGCTATCATTACAGTGCTTGGACTGTAAATATCAACAGTCAATCATGGGGTGGTGTGTTTGTGGATGTCATTACAGTGCTTGGACTGTCAATATCAACAGTTATTCATGGGGTGGTGGGTGTGTGGGTGTCATAACAGTGCTTGGACTGTAAATATCAAGTCATTCATGGGGTGGTTGGTTTGTGTGTGTCATTATTGCTTGGACTGTCAATATCAACAGTCATTTATGGGGTGGTGGGTGGCATTACAGTGCTTGGACGGTAAATATCAACAGTCATTCATAGGGTGGTGGGTGTGTGGGTGTCATTACAGTGCTTGGACTGTAAATATCAACAGTCAATCATGAGTTGGTGGGTGTGTGGGTGTCATTACAGTGCTTGGACTGTAAATATCAATCATAATTTATGGGGTGGTGGGTGTGTGGGGGTCATTACAGTGCTCAGACTGTAAATATTAACAGTCGTTCACGGGGTGGAGGGTGTGTGGATGTCATTACAGTGCTTGGACTGTAAATATCAACAGTCATTCATGGGATGGTGGGTGTGTGTGTGTCATTACAGGGTTTTTTTATTGTAAATATCAACAGTCATTCATAGGGTGTTGGGTGTCATTAGAATGCTTGTACTATAAATATCAACCGTCATTCATAGAGTGGTGGGTGTGTAGGTGTCATTACAGTGCTTGGACTGTAAATATTAACAGTCAATCATGGGGAGGTGGGTTTGTGGGTGTCATTAAAGTGCTTGGACTGTATATATCAACAGTCATTCATGGGGTGGTGGGTATGAGGGTGTCATTACAGTACTTGGACTGTAAATATCAACAATCATTTATGGGTTGGTAGGAGTTTGGGTGTCATTATAGTGCTTGGACTGTAAATATCAACAGTCATTCATGGGGTGGTGGGTGTCTGGGTGTCATTACATTTGCATGGACTGTAAATATCAAGTCATTTATCGGGTTGTGGGTATGTGTGTGTCATTACTGCTTGGACTGTAAATATCAACAGTCATTCATGGGTTGGTGGGTAGCATTACAGTGCTTGGACTGTAAATATCAACAGTCATTCATGGGGTGATGGGTGTGTTGGTGTCATTACAGTGCTTTGACTATAAATATCAACAGTCATTTATGGGGTGGTGGGTGTGTGGCTGTCATTACCATGCTTGGACTGTAAATATTAAAAGTCATTCATAGGGTGGTGGGTGTGTGGGTGTCATTACTGTGCTTGGACTGTAAATATCAAGTCATTCATTAGGTGGTGGGTGTGTGTGTGTCATTAGTGTTTGGACTGTAAATATCAACATTCATTCATGGGGTGGTGGGTGGCATTACAGTGCTTGGACTGTAAATATCAACAATCATATATTGGGTGGTGTGTGTGTGGGTGTCATTACAGTTCTCAGACTGTAAATATTAGGTGTCATTAATATGGTGGTGGGTGTGTGGAAGTCATTACAGTGCTTGTACTGTAAATATCAATTGTCATTTATGGGGTAGTTGGTGTGTGGCTGTCATTACAGTGCTTGGACTGTAAATATCAACAGTCATTCATGGGGTGGTGACTAGGTGGGTGTCATTACAGTGCTTGGACTGTAAATATCAAGTCATTCATGGGGTGGTGGGTGTGTGTGTGTCATTAGTGCTTTTACTATAAATATCAACAGTCATTTATGGGGTGGTGGGTTGCATTACAGTGCTTGGACTGTAAATATCAACAGTCATTCATAGGGTGGTGGGTGTGTGGGTGTAATTACAGTGCTTGGACTATAAATATCAACTATTATTTTGGGGTGGGTGGGTGTGTGGGTGTGATTACAGTGCTTGTACTGTAAATATCAACCATAATTTATGGGGTGGTGGGTGTGTGAGTGTCATTACAATGCTTGGACTGTAAATATCAACAGTCATTCATAGGGTGGTTGGTGTGTGAGTGTCATTACAGTGCTTGGACTGTAAATATCAACAGTCATTTATGATGAAGTGGGTTTGTGGTTGTCATTACAGCGCTTGGACTGTAAATATCAACATTCATTCATGGGGTGGTGGGTAGGTGGGTGTCATTACAGTGCTTGGACTGTAAATATCAAGTCATTCATTGTGTGGTGGGTGTGTGTGTGTCATTATTGCTTGGACTGTCAATATCAACAGTCATTTATGGGGTTGTGGGTGGCATTACAGTGCTTGGACGGTAAATATCAACAGTCATTCATAGGGTGGTGGGTGTGTGGGTGTCATTACAGTGCTTGGACTGTAAATATCAACAGTCAATCATGAGGTGGTGGGTGTGTGGGTGTCATTACAGTGCTTGGACTGTAAATATCAATCATAATTTATGGGGTGGTGGGTGTGTGGGGGTCATTACAGTGCTCAGACTGTAAATATTAACAGTCGTTCACGGGGTGGTGGGTGTCTGGGTGTCATTACATTTGCATGGACTGTAAATATCAAGTCATTTATTGGGTTGTGGGTTTGTGGATGTCATTACAATGCTTGGACTGTAAATATCAACAGTCATTCATGGGATGGTGGGTGTGTGGGTGTCATTACAGGGTTTTTTTATTGTAAATGTCAACAGTCATTCATAGGGTGGTGGGTGTCATTAGAATGCTTGGACTATAAATATCAACCGTCATTCATAGAGTGGTGGGTGTGTAGGTGTCATTACAGTGCTTGGACTGTAAATATCAACTATAATTCATGGGGTGGTGGGTGTGGGGGTGACATTACAGTGCTTTGACTGTAAATATCAACAGTCATTCATGGGGTGGTTGGTATGAGGGTGTCATTACAGTACTTGGACTGTAAATATCAACAATCATTTATGGGTTGGTAGGAGTTTGGGTGTCATTATAGTGCTTGGACTGTAAATATCAACAGTCATTCATGGGGTGATGGGTGTGTTGGTGTCATTACAGTGCTTTGACTATAAATAACAACAGTCATTTATGGGGTGGTGGGTGTGTGGGTGTCATTACTGTGCTTGGACTGTAAATATCAAGTCATTCATTAGGTGGTGGGTGTGTGTGTGTCATTAGTGTTTGGACTGTAAATATCAACAGTCATTCATGGGGTGGTGGGTGGCATTACAGTGCTTGGACTGTAAATATTAACAGTCATTCCTAGTCTGATGGGTGTGTGGGTGTCATTACAGTGCTTGGACTGTAAATATCAACTATAATTCATGGGGTGGTGGGTGTGGGGGTGACATTACAGTGCTTTGACTGTAAATATCAACAGTCATTCATGGGGTGGTTGGTATGAGGGTGTCATTACAGTACTTGGACTGTAAATATCAACAATCATTTATGGGTTGGTAGGAGTTTGGGTGTCATTATAGTGCTTGGACTGTAAATATCAACAGTCATTCATGGGGTGATGGGTGTGTTGGTGTCATTACAGTGCTTTGACTATAAATAACAACAGTCATTTATGGGGTGGTGGGTGTGTGGGTGTCATTACTGTGCTTGGACTGTAAATATCAAGTCATTCATTAGGTGGTGGGTGTGTGTGTGTCATTAGTGTTTGGACTGTAAATATCAACAGTCATTCATGGGGTGGTGGGTGGCATTACAGTGCTTGGACTGTAAATATTAACAGTCATTCCTAGTCTGATGGGTGTGTGGGTGTCATTACAGTGCTTGGACTGTAAATATCAACAGTCATTCATGGGGTGGTGGGTGTGTGGGTGTCCTTACAGTGCTTAGACTGTAAATATCATGTCATTCATTAGGTGGTGGGTGTGTGTGTGTCATTAGTGCTTGGACTGTAAATATTAACAGTCATTCATGGGGTGATGTGTAGCATTACAGTGCTTGGACTGTAAAAATCAACCATCATTCATTGGGCTGTTGGTGTGTGGGTGTCATTACAGTACTTAGACTGTAAATATTAAGTGTCATTCACGGGGTAGTGGGTGTGTGGATGTCATTACAGTGCTTGTACCGTTAATATCAACAGTCATTTATGGGGTGGTGGGTGTGTGGCTGTCATTACAGTGCATGGACTGTAAATATCTACTGTCATTTATGGGGTGGTGGGTGTGTGGCTATCATTACAGTGCTTTAACTGTAAATATCAACAGTCAATCATGGGGTGGTGGGTTTGTGAATGTCATTACAGTGCTAAGACTGTAAATATCAACAGTTATTAATGGGGTGGTGGGTGTGTGGGTGTCATAACAGGGCTTGGACTGTAAATATCAAGTCATTCATGGGGTGGTGGGTTTGTGTGTGTCATGAGTGCTTGGACTGTTAATATCAACAGTCATTCATGGGGTGGTGAGTGGCATTACACTGCTTGGACTGTAAATATCAACAGTCATTTATGGGGTGGTGGGTGTGTGGGTGTCATTACACTGCTTGGACTATAAATATCAACCATTATTTATGGGGCAGTGGGTGTGTGGGTGTCATTACAATGTTTGGACTGTAAATATCAACAGTCATTCATAGGGTTGTGGGTGTGTGAGTGTTATTACAGAGCTTGGACTGTAAATATCAACAGTCATTCATGGGAAGGTGGGTTTGTGGGTGTCATTACAGTGATTGGACTGTAAATATCAACAGTCATTCATGGGGTGGTAGGTAGGTGGGTGTCATTACAGTGCTTGGACTGTAAATATCAAGTCATTCATGGGGTGGTAGGTGTGTGTGTGTCATTATTGCTTGGACTTTAAATTTCAACAGTCATTTATGGGGTGGTGGGTGGCATTACAGTGCTTGGACTGTAAATATCAATAGTTATTTATGGGGTGGTGGGTGTGTGGGTGTCATGACACTGCTTGGACTGTAAATATCAACCATAATTCACGGGGTTGTGGGTGTGGGGGTGTCATTACAGTGCTTGGACTGTAAATATCAACAGTCATTCATGGGGTGGTGGGTGTGTGGATGTCATTACAGTGCTTGGACTGAAAATATCAATAGTCATTTATAGGGTGGTGGGTGTGTGGTTGTCATTACAGTGCATGGACTATAAATATCAACCATCATTTATGGGGTGGTGGGAGTGTGGGTGTCATTACAGTGCTTGAACTGTAAATATCAACAGTCATTTATTGGGTTGTGGGTGTGTGAGAGTCATTACAGAGCTTGGACTGTAAATATCAATAGTCATTCATGGGGTGTTGGGTGTGTGGATGTCATTACAGTGCTTGGACTGTATATATCAATAGTTAATCATGGGGTGGTGGATGTGTGGGTGTCATTGCAGTGCTTGGACTGTAAATATCAACAGTCATTCATGGGGTTGTGGGTGTGTGGGTGTCATTACAGTGTTTTGATTGTAAATATCATTAATCATTTATAGGGTGGTGGGTGTCATTACAGTGCTTGGACTGTAAATATCAACAGTCATTCATGGGGTGGTGGTTGTATGGGTGTCATTAGTTATTGGACTATAAATATCAACCATAATTCATGGGGTGGTGGGTGGTGGGGTGTCATTACAGTGCTTAGACTGTAAATATCAACCATCATATATGGGGTGGTATGTGTGTGGGTGTCATTACAGAGCTTGGACTGTCAATATCAAAAGTCATTTTAGGGGTGGTGGATGTGTGGGTGACATTACAGTGTTTAGACTGTAAATATTAACAGTCATTTATGGGGTGGTGGGTGGGTGACATTACAGTGCTTGGACTGTAAATATCAAGTCAATCATGGGGCTGTGTGTGTGTGTGTCATTAGTGCTTGGACTGTAAATATCAACAGTTATTTATGGGGTGGTGGGTGGCATTACAGCGCTTGGACTGTAAATATCAACAGTCATTCATAGGGTGTTGGGTGTGTGGGTGTGATTACAGTGCTTGAACTGTAAATATCAACAGTCATTCATTGGGTGGTTGGTGTGTGAGTGTCATTACAGAGCTTGGACTGTAAATATCAACAGTCATTCATGGGGTGGTGGGTGTGTGGATTTCATTACATTGCTTGGACTGTAAATATCAACAGTCAATATTGAGGTGGTTGGTGTGTGGGTGTCAGTACAGTGTTTTGATTGTAAATATCAACAGTCATTCATAGAGTGGTGGGTGTCATTAGAGTGCTTGGACTGTAAATATCAACAGTCATTAAGGGAGTGGTGTGTGTGTGGGTGTCATTACAGTGCTTGGACTGTAAATATCAACCATAATTCATAGGGTGGTGAGTGTGGGGGTGTCATTACATGGCTTGGACTGTAAATATCAAGTCATTTATGGGGTGGTGGGGATGTGTGTGTCATTAGTGCTTGGACTGTAAATATCAACAGTCATTCATGGGTTGGTGGGCGGCATTACACCGCTTGGAGTGTAAATATCAATGGTCATTCATAGGGTGATGGGTGTGTGGGTATTATTACATTGCTTAGACTGTATATATCAACAGTCATTCATGGGGTGATAGGTGTGTTGGTGTCATTACAGTGCTTGGACAGTAAATATCAACAGTCATTCATAGGGTGGTGGGTGTGTGGATGTCATTACAGTGTCATGACTGTAAATATCAACAGTCATTAATGGGGTTGTCAGTGTGTGGGTGTCATTGCAGTGCTTGGACTGTCAATATCAAAAGTCATTTTTGGGGTGGTGGATGTGTGGGTGACATTACAGTGTTTAGACTGTAAATATCAACAGTCATTTATGGGGTGGTGGTTGGGTGTCATTACAGTGCTTGGACTGTAAATATCAAGTCAATCATGGGGTAATGGGTGGCATTACAGCTCTTGGACTGTAAATATAAACAGTCATTCATAGGGTGGTAGGTGTGTGGGTGTGATTACAGTGCTTGGACTGTAAATATCAACAGTCATTCATGGGGTGGTGGGTGTGTGGATTTCATTACATTGCTTGGACTGTAAATATCAACAGTCAATCATGAGGTGGTGGGTGTGTGGGTGTCATTACAGTGCTTGGACTGTAAATATCAACAGTCATTCATGGGGTTGTAGGTGTGTAGGTGTCATTACAGTGTTTTGATTGTAAATATCATTAATCATTTAAAGGGTGGTGGGTGTCATTACAGTGCTTGGACTGTAAATATCAACAGTCATTCATGGGGTGGTGGTTGTATGGGTGTCATTACAGTGCTTGTACAGAAAATATCAACCATAATTCATGGGGTGGTGGGTGTGGGGGTGTCATTAGAGTGCTTGGACTGTAAATATCAAAAATCAATCATGGGGAGCTGGGTTTGTGGGTGTCATTACAGTGCTTGGACTGTAAATATCAAGTCATTCATGGGGTGGTGGGTGTGTGTGTGTCATTAGTGCTTGGACTTTAAATATCAACAGTCATTTATGGGGTGGTGGGTGGCAATACAGTGCTTGGACTATAAATATCAATAGTTATTTATGGGGTGGTGTGTGTGTGGGTGTCATGACACTGCTTGTACTGTAAATATCAACCATAATTAATGTGGTTGTGGGTGTGGGGGTGTCATTACAGTGCTTGGACTGTAAATATCAACAGTCATTCATGGGGTGGTGGGTGTGTGGATGTCATTACAGTGCTTGGACTGAAAATATCAACAGTCATTCATAGGATGGTGGGTGTGTGGTTGTCATTACAGTGCATGGACTATAAATATCAACCATCATTTATGGGGTGGTGGGAGTGTGGGTGTCATTACAGTGCTTGAACTGTAAATATCAACAGTCATTTATTGGGTTGTGGGTGTGTGAGAGTCATTACAGAGCTTGGACTGTAAATATCAATAGTCATTCATGGGGTGTTGGGTGTGTGGATGTCATTACAGTGCTTGGACTGTATATATCAATAGTTAATCATGGGGTGGTAGGTGTGTGGGTGTCATTGCACTGCTTGGACTGTAAATATCAACAGTCATTCATGGGGTTGTGGGTGTGTGGGTGTCATTACAGTGTTTTGATTGTAAATATCATTAATCATTTATAAGGTGGTGGGTGTCATTACAGTGCTTGGACTGTAAATATCAACAGTCATTCATGGGGTGGTATTTGTATGGGTGTCATTACAGTGCTTGGACTATAAATATCAACCATAATTCATGGGGTTGTGGGTGTGTGAGAGTCATTACAGAGCTTGAACTGTAAATATCAACAGTCATTTATTGGGTTGTGGGTGTGTGAGAGTCATTACAAAGCTTGGACTGTAAATATCAATAGTCATTCATGGGGTGTTGGGTGTGTGGATGTCATTACAGTGCTTGGACTGTAAATATCAACCATCATATATGGGGTGGTATGTGTGTGGGTGTCATTACAGAGCTTGGACTGTCAATATCAAAAGTCATTTTTGGGGTGGTGGATGTGTGGGTGACATTACAGTGTTTAGACTGTAATTATCAACAGTCATTTATGGGGTGGTGGGTGGGTGACATAACAGTGTTTAGACTGTAAATATCAACAGTCATTCATGGGGTGGTAAGTGTGTGGGTGTCATTACAGTTCTTGGACTGTAAATATCAAATATCATATATGGGGTGGTATGTGTGTGGGTGTCATTACAGAGCTTGGACTGTAAATATCAACAGTCATTCATAAGGTGGTGGGTGTGTGTCATTACAGAGCTTGGACTGTAAATATCAATATTCATTCATATGGTGGTGTGTGTGTGGATGTCATTACAGTGCTTGGACTGTAAATATCAATAGTCAATCATGGGGTGGTGGGTGTGTGGCTGTCATTACAGTGCTTGAACTGTAAATATCAACAGTCATTCAAGTGATGGTGGTGGCATGGGTGTCATTACAGTGCTTGGACTGTTAATATCAACCATAATTCTTGGGGTGGTGTGTGTGGGTGTGTCATTATAGTGCTTGGACTGTAAATTTCAACAGTCATTCATGGGGTGGTAGGTGTGTGGATGTCATTACAGTGCTTGGACTTAAAATATCAACAGTCATTCATGGGGTGGTGGGTGTGTGGTTGTCATTACAGTGCATGGACTATAAATATTAACCATCATTTATGGGGTGGTGGGAGTGTGGGTGTCATTACAGTGCTTGGACTGTAAATATAAACAGTCATTTATAGGGTTGTGGGTGTGTGAGTGTCATTACAGAGCTTGAACTGTAAATATCAATAGTCATTATGGGGTGGTGGGTGTGTGGATGTCATTACAGTGCTTGGACTGTAAAAATCAATATTCAATCATGGGGTGGTGGGTGTGTGGGTATCATTACGGTGCTTGGCCTGTAAATATCAACAGTCATTCATAGGGTTGTGGGTGTGTGGGTGTCATTACAGTGTTTTGATTGTAAATATCAAAAGTAATTCATTGGGTGGTGGTTGTATGGGTGTCATTACAGTTCTTGGACTGTAAATATCAAACATCATATATGGGATGGAATGTGTGTGGGTGTCATTACAGAGCTTGGACTGTAAATATCAACAGTTATTCATAAGGTGGTGGGTGTGTGTCATTAAAGAGCTTGGACTGTAAATATCAATAGTCATTCATGGGGTCTTGTGTGTGTGGATGTCATTACAGTGCTTGGACTGTAAATATCAATAGTCAATCATGGGGTGGTGCGTGTGTGGCTGTCATTACAGTGCTTGAACTGTAAATATCAATAGTCATTCATGGGATGGTGGTTGCATGGGTGTCATTACAGTGCTTGGACTGTAAATATCAACCATAATTCTTGGGGTGGTGGGTGTGGGGGTGTCATTATAGTGCTTGGACTTTAAATTTCAACAGTCATTCATGGGGTGGTGGGTGTGTGGATGTCATTAGAGTGCTTGGACTGAAAATATCAACAGTCATTCATAGGGTGGTGGGTGTGTGGTTGTCATTACAGTGCTTGGACTATAAATATCAAGCGTCATTTATGGGGTGGTGGGAGTGTGGGTGTCATTACAGTGCTTGAACTGTAAATATCAACAGTTATTCATAGGGTTGTAGGTGTGTGAGTGTCATTGCAGATCTTAGACTGTAAATAAAAGCAGTCATTCATATAGTTGTGGGTGTGTGGGTGTCATTACAGTGCTTGGACTGTCAATATCAAAAGTCATTTTTGGGGTGGTGGATGTGTGGGTGACATTACAATGCTTAGACTGTAAATATCAACAGTCTTTTATGGGGTGGTTCGTGTGTGTGTGTCATTACAGTGCTTGGACTAAAAATATCAACAGTCATTTATGTGGTGGTGGGTGTGTGGTTGTCATTACAGTGCTTGGACTATAAATATTAAGCGTCATTTTTGGGGTGTTGGATGTGTGGGTGACATTACAATGCTTAGACTGTAAATATCAACAGTCATTTATGGGGTTGGGTGTGTGTGTGTCATTACAGTGCTTGGACTGTAAATATCAAGTCATTCATGGGGTGGTGGGTGGCATTACAGTGCTTGGACTGTAAATATAAACAGTCATTCATAGGGTGGTGGTTATGTGGGTGTGATTACAGTGCTTGGACTGTAAATATCAACAGTCATTCATAGGGTGGTTGGTGTGTGAGTGTCATTACAGAGCTTGGACTGTAAATATCAACAATCAGTCATGGGATGGTGTGTGTGTGGATTTCATTACATTGCTTGGACTGTAAATATCATTAGTCAATCATGAGGTTGTGGGTGTGTAGGTGTCATTACAGTGCTTGGACTGTAAATATCAACAGTCATTCATTGTGTGGTTAGTGTGTGTGTGTCATTAGAGCCTGGACTGTAAATATTAACAGTCATTCATGGGGTGGTGGGTGGCATTACAGTGCTTGGACTGTAAATATCAACCATCAATTATTGTGTGGTGGGTGTGTGGGTGTCATTACAGTGCTCAGACTGTAAATATTAAGTGTCATTGATGGGGTGGTGGGTGTGTGGATGTCAATACAATGCTTGGACTGTCAATATCATAAGTCATTCTTGGAGTGGTGGGTGTGTGGGTATCATTACAGTGCTTGGACTGTAAATATTAACAGTCAATCATGGGGAGGTGGGTTTGTGGGTGTCATTAAAGTGCTTGGACTGTAAATATCAACAGTCATTAATATGGTGGTGGGTGGGTGGGTGTCATTACAGTGCTTGGTCTGTAAATATCAAGATATTCATTTGGTGGTGGGTGTGTGTGTGTAATTAGTGCTAGGACTTTAAATATCAACAGTCATTTATGGGGTTGTGGGTGGCATTACAGTGCTTGGACTGTAAATATCAATAGTTTTTTATGGGGTATTAAATGTGTGGGTGTCATGACACTGCTTGGACTGTAAATATCAACAGTAATTCATGGGATGGTGAGTGTGTGGTTGTCATTACAGTTCTTGGACTGTAAATATCAAACATCATTCATTGGGAGGTGGGTGTGTGGGTGTCATTACAGTGCTTTGACTGTAAATATCAACAGTCATTTAGAGGGTGCTGGGTGTCATTTGAGTGCTTGGACTGTAAATAATAACAGTCATTCATGGGGTGGTGAGTGTGTGGATGTTATTACAGTGTTTGGACTGAAAATATCAACAGTCATTTATGGGGTGGTGGGTGTCATTACAGTGCTTGGACTATAAATATCAACCATCATTTATTGGGTGGTATGTGTGTGGGTGTCATTACATTGCTTGGACTGTAAATATCAACAGTCATTCATGGGATGGTGGGTGTGTGGGTGTCATTACAGTGTTTTGATTGTAAATATCAACAGTCATTCATAGGGTGGAGGGTGTCATTAGAGTGCTTGGACTGTAAATATCAACAGTCATTCATAAAATGGTGGGTGTGTAGGTGTCATTACAGTGCTTCGACTGTAAATATCAACAGTTATTCATGGGGTTGTGGGTTTTTGTGTGTCATTAGTGCTTGGACTGTAAATATTAACACTCATTTATGGGGTGGTGGGTGTGTGGGTGTCATTACAGTGCTAGGACTATAAATATCAACCATCATTTATGAGGTGGTATGTGTGTGGGTGTCATTACAGAGCTTGGACTGTAAATATCAACAGTCATTTATGGGGTGGTGGGTGGCATTACAGCGCTTGGACTGTAAATATCAACAGTCATTCATAGGGGTGTGGATGTGTAGGTGTGATTACAGTGCTTGGACTGTAAATATTAACAGTCAATCATGAGGTGGTGGGTGTTTGGGTGTCATTACAGAGCTTGGACTGTAAATATCAACAGTCATTCATGGGGTGGTATGTGTGTGGGTGTCATTACAGTGTTTTGATTGTAAATATCAACAGTCATTCATAGCGTGGTGGGTGTCATTAGAGTGCTTGGACTGTAAATATCAACAGTCTTTAAGGGAGTGGTGGGTGTGTGGGTGTCATTACAGTGCTTGGACTGTAAATATCAACCATAATTCATGGGGTGGTAAGTGTGGGGGTGTCATTACATGGCTTGGACTGTAAATATCAAGTCATTTATGGGGTGGTTTTGATGTGTGTGTCATTAGTGCTTGGACTGTAAAAATCAACAGTCATTCATGGGTTGGTTGGTGGCATTACAGTGCTTGGAGTGTAAATATCAAAGGTCATTCATAGGGTGATGGGTGTGTATGTGTCATTACATTGCTTGGACTGTAAATATCAACAGTCATTCATGGGGTGATGGGTGTGTGGGTGTCATTACAGTGCTTGTACAGTAAATATCAACAGTCATTTATAGGGTGGTGGGTGTGTGGCTGTCATAACAGTGCTTGGACTGTAAATATTAACAGTCAATCATGGGGTGGTCGGTTTGTCGGTGTCATTCCAGTGCTTGGACTGTAATTATCAACAGTCATTCACGGAGTGGAGAGTGTGTGGGTGTCATTACAGTGCTTGGACTGTAAATATCAAGTAATTCTTGGGGTGGTGGGTGTGTGTACCATTAGTGCTTGGACTGTAAATATCAACAGTCATTCATGGGGTGGTGGGTGGCATTACAGTGCTTGGATTGTAAATATCAACCATCATTCATTGGGTGGTGGGTGTGTGGGTGTCATTACAGTGCTCAGACTGTAAATATTAACATTAATTAATGGGGTGGTGGGTGTGTGGATATTATTACAGTGCTTGGATTGAAAATATCTACAGTCATTCATGGGGTGGTGGGGATATGGTTGTCATTACAATGCTTGGACTATAAATATCAA
The DNA here is from genome assembly GCA_033782935.1 of Petrolisthes cinctipes. NCBI lineage: Eukaryota > Metazoa > Arthropoda > Malacostraca > Decapoda > Porcellanidae > Petrolisthes > Petrolisthes cinctipes. The sequence continues at coordinate 6,142,923 of JAWQEG010000230.1, forward strand.
CCATCATTAATGGGGTGTTAGGAGTGTGGGTGCCATTACAGTGAATGAACTGTAAATATCAACAGGCATTCATAGGGTTGTGGGTGTGTGAGTGTCATTACAAAGCTTGGTCTGTAAATATCAACAGTCATTCATGGGGTGGTGGGTGTGTGGGTGTCATTACAATGCTTGGACTGTCAATATCAAAAGTCATTCTTAGGGTGGTGGGTGTGTGGGTGTCAGTACAGTGCTTTGACTGTAAATATCAACAGTCATTTATGGGGTGGTGGGTGTGTTACTGTCATTAAAGTGCTTATACTGTAAATATCAACAGTCAATCATGGGGAGGTGGGTTTGTGGGTGTCATTACAGTGCTTGGACTCTAAATATCAACAGTTATTCATGGGGTGGTGGGTTGGTAGGTGTCATTACAGTGCTTGGACTGTAAATATCAAGTCATTCATGGGATGGTGGGTGTGTGTGTGTCATTAGTGCTTGGACTGTAAATATCAACAGTGATTTATGGGGTGGTGGGTGGCATTACAGTGCTTGGACTGTAAATATCAACAGTCATTCATAGGGTGGTGGGTGTATGGGTGTCATTACAATGCTTGGACTATAAATATCAACCGTTATTTAGGGGTTGGTGGGTGTGTCGGTGTGATTACAGTGTTTGGACTGTAAATATCAACAGTCATTTATGGGGTGGTTGGTGTGTGAGTGTCATTACAGAGCTTGGACTGTAAATATTTACAGTCATTCATGGGGTGGTGGGTGTGTGGATGTCATTACAGTACTTGGACTGTAAATATCAACAGTCAATCATGAGGTGGTGGGTGTGTGGGTGTTATTAAAATGTTTTGATTGTAAATATCAACAGTCATTCATAGGGTGGTGGGTGTCATTAGAGTGCTGGGACTGTAAATATCAATAGTCATTAATGGAGTGGTGGGTGTGTAGGTGTCATTACGGTGCTTGGACTGTAAATATTACCAGTCATTCATGGGGTGGTGGGTGTGTGTGTGTCATTAGAGCTTGGACTGTAAATATTAACAGTCATTTATGGGGTTGTGGGTGGCATTACAGTGCTTGGACTGTAAATATCAACCATCATTTATTTTGTGGTGGGTATGTGGGTGTCATTACAGTGCTCAGACTGTAAATATTAAATGTCATTCATAGGGTGGTGGGTGTGTGGAAGTCAATACAGTGCTTTGACTGTAAATATCAACAGTCATTTAAGGGGTGGTTGGTGTGTGGCTGTCATTACAGTGCTTGGAATGTAAATATCTACTGTCATTTATGAGGTGGTGTGTGTGGGTGTCATTAAAGTGCTTGGACTGTAAATATCAACAGTCAATCATGGGGTGGTGGGTTTGTGTGTGTCATTAGTGCTTGGACTGTAAATATCAACAGTCCTTCATGGGGTGGTGAGTGGCATTACATTGCTTGGACTGTAAATATCAATAGTCATTCATGGGATGGTGGGTGTGTGGGTGTCATTACAGTGCTTGGACTGTAAATATCAACAGTCATTTATAGGGTGGTGACTAGGTGGGTGTCATTACAGTGCTTGGACTGTAAATATCAACAGTCATTCATAGGGTTGTGGGTGTGTGAGTGTCATTACAGAGCTTGGACTGTAAATATCAACAGTCATTCATGTGGTGGTAGGTGTGTGGGTGTCATTACAGTGCTTGGACTGTAAATATCAAGTCATTCATAGGGTGGTGGGTGTGTTTGTTTCATTAGTGCTTGGACTTTAAATATCAACAGTTATTTATGGGGTGGTGGGTGGCATTACGGTGCTTGGACTGGTAATATCAACAGTCATTCATAGGGTGGTGGGTGTGTGGGTGTCATTACAGTGATTGGACTATAAATATCAACTATTATTTTGGGGGGGTGGGTGTGTGGAATTCATTACATTGCTTGTGCTGTAAATATCAGCAGTCATTCATAGGTTGGTTTGTGTGTAAGTGTCATTACAGAGCTTGGACTGTAAATATCAACAGTCATTCATAGGGTGGTGGGTGTGTGGATGTCATTACATTGCTTGAACTCTAAATGTCAACAGTCAATCATGAGGTGGTGGGTGTGTGGGTGTCATTACAGTGCTTGAACTGTAAATATCAACAGTCATTCATGGGATGGTGGGAGTGTGGGTGTCATTACAGTGTTTTGATTGTATATATCAACAGTCATTCATGGGGTGGTGGGTGTCATTAGAGTGCTTGGACTGTAAATATTAACAGTCATTCAAGGAGTGGTGGGTGTGTAGGTGTAATTACAGTGCTTGGACTGTAAATTTCAACCATAATTCTTGGTGTGGTGGGTGAGTGGGTGTCATTACAGTGATTTGACTGTAAATATCAACAGTCATTCATGGGATGGTGGGTATGAGGGTGTCATTACAGTGCTTGGACTGTAAATATCTACTGTCATTTATGGTGTGGTGGGTGTGTGGCTATCATTACAGTGCTTGGACTGTAAATATCAACAGTCAATCATGGGGTGGTGTGTTTGTGGATGTCATTACAGTGCTTGGACTGTAAATATCAACAGTTATTCATGGGGTGGTGGGTGTGTGGGTGTCATAACAGTGCTTGGACTGTAAATATCAAGTCATTCATGGGGTGGTGGGTTTGTGTGTGTCATGAGTGCTGGGACTGTTAATATCAACAGTCATTCATGGGGTGGTGAGTGGCATTACACTGCTTGAACTGTAATTATCAACAGTCATTTATGGGGTGGTGGGTGTGTGGGTTTCATTACAGTGTTTGGACTATAAATATCAAACGTCATTTATGGGGCAGTGGGTGTGTGGGTGTCATTACAATGCTTGGACTGTAAATATCAACAGTCATTCATAGGGTGGTGGGTGTGTGAGTGTCATTACAGAGCTTGGACTGTAAATATCAACAGTCATTCATGATGAAGTGGGTTTGTGGGTGTCATTACAGCATTTGGACTGTAAATATCAACAGTCATTCATGGGGTGGTGGGTAGGTGGGTGTCATTACAGTGCTTGGACTGTTAATATCAAGTCATTCATGGTGTGGTGGGTGTGTGTGTGTCATTATTGCTTGGACTGTCAATATCAACAGTCATTTATGGGGTGGTGGGTGGCATTACAGTGCTTGGACGGTAAATATCAACAGTCATTCATAGGGTGGTGGGTGTGTGGGTGTCATTACAGTGCTTGGACTGTAAATATCAACATTCAATCATGAGTTGGTTGGTGTGTGGGTGTCATTACAGTGCTTGGACTGTAAATATCAATCATAATTTATGGGGTGGTGGGTGTGTGGGGGTCATTACAGTGCTCAGACTGTAAATATTAACAGTCGTTCACGGGGTGGAGGGTGTGTGGATGTCATTACAGTGCTTCGACTGTAAATATCAACAGTCATTCATGGGATGGTGGGTGTGTAGGTGTCATTACAGGGTTTTTTTATTGTAAATATCAACAGTCATTCATAGGGTGGTGGGTGTCATTGGAATGCTTGGACTATAAATATCAACCGTCATTCATAGAGTGGTGGGTGTGTAGGTGTCATTACAGAGCTTGGACTGTAAATATCAACTATAATTCATCGGGTGGTGGGTGTGGGGGTGACATTACAGTGCTTTGACTCTAAATATCAACAGTCATTCATGGGGTGGTGGGTATGAGATTGTCATTACAGTACTTGGACTGTAAATATCAACAATCATTTATCGGTTGGTAGGAGTTTGGGTGTCATTATAGTGCTTGGACTGTAAATATCAACAGTTATTCATGGGGTGGTGGGTGTCTGGGTGTCATTACATTTGCATGGACTGTAAATATCAAGTCATTTATCGGGTTGTGGGTATGTGTGTGTCATTACTGCTTGGACTGTAAATATCAATAGTCATTCATGGGTTGGTGGGTAGCATTACAGTGCTTGGGCTGTAAATATCAACAGTCATTCATGGGGTGATGGGTGTGTTGGTGTCATTACAGTGCTTTGACTATAAATATCAACAGTCATTTATGGGGTGGTGGGTGTGTGGCTGTCATTACAGTGCTTGGACTGTAAATATTAAAAGTCATTCATGGGGTGGTGGGTGTGTGGGTGTCATTACTGTGCTTGGAATGTAAATATCAAGTCGTTCATTAGGTGGTGGGTGTGTGTGTGTCATTAGTGTTTGGACTGTAAATATCAACATTCATTCATGGGGTGGTGGGTGGCATTACAGTGCTTGGACTGTAAATATCAACAATCATATATTGGGTGGTGTGTGTGTGGGTGTCATTACAGTGCTCAGACTGTAAATATTAGGTGTCATTAATATGGTGGTGGGTGTGTGGAAGTCATTACAGTGCTTGGACTGTAAATATCAACAGTTATTAATGGGGTGGTGTGTGTGTGGGTGTCATTACAGTGCTTGGACTCTAAATATCAAGTCATTCATAAGGTGGTGGGTTTGTGTGTGTCATTAGTGCTTGGACTGTAAATATCAACAGTCCTTCATGGGGTGGTGAGTGGCATTACATTGCTTGGACTGTAAATATCAATAGTCATTCATGGGGTGGTGGGTGTGTGGGTGTCATTACAGTGCTTGGACTGTAAATATCAACAGTCATTTATAGGGTGGTGACTAGGTGGGTGTCATTACAGTGCTTGGACTGTAAATATCAACAGTCATTCATAGGGTTGTGGGTGTGTGAGTGTCATTACAGAGCTTGGACTGTAAATATCAACAGTCATTCATGGGGTGGTGGGTGTGTGGGTGTCATTACAGTGCTTGGACTGTAAATATCAAGTCATTCATAGGGTGGTGGGTGTGTTTGTTTCATTAGTGCTTGGACTTTAAATATCAACAGTCATTTATGGGGTGGTGGGTGGCATTACGGTGCTTGGACTGGTAATATCAACAGTCATTCATAGGGTGGTGGGTGTGTGGGTGTCATTACAGTGATTGGACTATAAATATCAACTATTATTTTGGGGGGGTGGGTGTGTGGAATTCATTACATTGCTTGTGCTGTAAATATCAGCAGTCATTCATAGGTTGGTTTGTGTGTGAGTGTCATTACAGAGCTTGGACTGTAAATATCAACAGTCATTCATAGGGTGGTGGGTGTGTGGATGTCATTACATTGCTTGAACTCTAAATGTCAACAGTCAATCATGAGGTGGTGGGTGTGTGAGTGTCATTACAGTGCTTGAACTGTAAATATCAACAGTCATTCATGGGATGGTGGGAGTGTGGGTGTCATTACAGTGTTTTGATTGTATATATCAACAGTCATTCATGGGGTGGTGGGTGTCATTAGAGTGCTTGGACTGTAAATATTAACAGTCATTCAAGGAGTGGTGGGTGTGTAGGTGTAATTACAGTGCTTGGACTGTAAATTTCAATCATAATTCTTGGTGTGGTGGGTGAGTGGGTGTCATTACAGTGATTTGACTGTAAATATCAACAGTCATTCATGGGATGGTGGGTATGAGGGTGTCATTACAGTGCTTGGACTGTAAATATCTACTGTCATTTATGGTGTGGTGGGTGTGTGGCTATCATTACAGTGCTTGGACTGTAAATATCAACAGTCAATCATGTGGTGGTGTGTTTGTGGATGTCATTACAGTGCTTGGACTGTAAATATCAACAGTTATTCATGGGGTGGTGGGTGTGTGGGTGTCATAACAGTGCTTGGACTGTAAATATGAAGTCATTCATGGGGTGGTGGGTTTGTGTGTGTCATGAGTGCTGGGACTGTTTATATCAACAGTCATTCATGGGGTGGTGAGTGGCATTACACTGCTTGAACTGTAATTATCAACAGTCATTTATGGGGTGGTGTGTGTGTGGGTTTCATTACAGTGCTTGGACTATAAATATCAACCGTCATTTATGGGGCAGTGGGTGTGTGGGTGTCATTACAATGCTTGGACTGTAAATATCAACAGTCATTCATAGGGTGGTTGGTGTGTGAGTGTCATTACAGAGCTTGGACTGTAAATATAAACAGTCATTCATGATGAAGTGGGTTTGTGGGTGTCATTACAGCATTTGGACTGTAAATATCAACAGTCATTCATGGGGTGGTGGGTAGGTGGGTGTCATTACAGTGCTTGGACTGTTAATATCAAGTCATTTATGGTGTGGTGGGTGTGTGTGTGTCATTATTGCTTGGACTGTCAATATCAACAGTCATTTATGGGGTGGTGGGTGGCATTACAGTGCTTGGACGGTAAATATCAACAGTCATTCATAGGGTGGTGGGTGTGTGGGTGTCATTACAGTGCTTGGACTGTAAATATCAACAGTCAATCATGAGTTGGTTGGTGTGTGGGTGTCATTACAGTGCTTGGACTGTAAATATCAATCATAATTTATGGGGTGGTGGGTGTGTGGGGGTCATTACAGTGCTCAGACTGTAAATATTAACAGTCGTTCACGGGGTGGAGGGTGTGTGGATGTCATTACAGTGCTTGGACTGTAAATATCAACAGTCATTCATGGGATGGTGGGTGTGTAGGTGTCATTACAGGTTTTTTTTATTGTAAATATCAACAGTCATTCATGGGGTGGTGGGTGTCATTGGAATGCTTGGACTATAAATATCAACCGTCATTCATAGAGTGGTGGGTGTGTAGGTGTCATTACAGAGCTTGGACTGTAAATATCAACTATAATTCATCGGGTGGTGGGTGTGGGGGTGACATTACCGTGCTTTGACTGTAAATATCAACAGTCATTCATGGGGTGGTGGGTATGAGATTGTCATTACAGTACTTGGACTGTAAATATCAACAATCATTTATCGGTTGGTAGGAGTTTGGGTGTCATTATAGTGCTTGGACTGTAAATATCAACAGTCATTCATGGGGTGGTGGGTGTCTGGGTGTCATTACATTTGCATGGACTGTAAATATCAAGTCATTTATCGGGTTGTGGGTATGTGTGTGTCATTACTGCTTGGACTGTAAATATCAACAGTCATTCATGGGTTGGTGGGTAGCATTACAGTGCTTGGACTGTAAATATCAACAGTCATTCATGGGGTGATGGATGTGTTGGTGTCATTACAGTGCTTTGACTATAAATATCAACAGTCATTTATGGGGTGGTGGGTGTGTGGCTGTCATTACAGTGCTTGGACTGTAAATATTAAAAGTCATTCATGGGGTGGTGGGTGTGTGGGTGTCATTACTGTGCTTGGACTGTAAATATCAAGTCGTTCATTAGGTGGTGGGTGTGTGTGTGTCATTAGTGTTTGGACTGTAAATATCAACATTCATTCATGGGGTGGTGGGTGGCATTACAGTGCTTGGACTGTAAATATCAACAATCATATATTGGGTGGTGTGTGTGTGGGTGTCATTACAGTGCTCAGACTGTAAATATTAGGTGTCATTAATATGGTGGTGGGTGTGTGGAAGTCATTACAGTGCTTGTACTGTAAATATCAACAGTCATTTATGTGGTAGTTGGTGTGTGGCTGTCATTACAGTGCTTGGACTGTAAATATCAACAGTCATTCATGGGGTGGTGACTAGGTGGGTGTCATTACAGTGCTTGGACTGTAAATATCAAGTCATTCATGGGGTAGTGGGTGTGTGTGTGTCATTAGTGCTTGGACTATAAATATCAACAGTCATTTATGGGGTGGTGGGTGGCATTACAGTGCTTGGACTGTAAATATCAACAGTCATTCATAGGGTGGTGGGTGTGTGGGTGTAATTACAGTGCTTGGACTATAAATATCAACTATTATTTTGGGGTGGGTGGGTGTGTGGGTGTGATTACAGTGCTTGTACTGTAAATATCAACCATAATTTATGGGGTGGTGGGTGTGTGAGTGTCATTACAATGCTTGGACTGTAAATATCAACAGTCATTCATAGGGTGGTTGGTGTGTGAGTGTCATTACAGAGCTTGGACTGTAAATATCAACAGACATTCATGGGGTGGTGGGTGTGTGGGTGTCATTACAGCGCTTGGACTGTAAATATCAACAGTCATTCATGGGGTGGTGGGTAGGTGGGTGTCATTACAGTGCTTGGACTGTAAATATCAAGTCATTCATTGTGTGGTGGGTGTGTGTGTGTCATTATTGCTTGGACTGTCAATATCAACAGTCATTTATGGGGTGGTGGGTGGCATTACAGTGCTTGGACGGTAAATATCAACAGTCATTCATAGGGTGGTGGGTGTGTGGGTGTCATTACAGTGCTTGGACTGTAAATATCAACAGTCAATCATGAGGTGGTGGGTGTGTGGGTGTCATTACAGTGCTTGGACTGTAAATATCAATCATAATTTATGGGGTGGTGGGTGTGTGGGTGTCATTACAGTGTTTGGACTGTAAATATAGACAGTCATTTATGGGGTGGTGGGTGGGTGGGTGTCATTACCGTGCTTGGACTGTAAATATCAAGTCATTCATGGGGTGGTGGGTGTGTGTGTGTCATTAGTGCTTGGACTTTAAATATCAACAGTCATTTATGGGGTGGTGGGTGGCATTACATTGTTTGGACTGTAAATATCAACAGTCATTCATAGGGTGGTGGGTGTGTGGGTGTCACTACAGTGCTTGGACTATAAATATCAACTATTATTTTGGAGTGAGTGGGTGTTTGGGTTTGATTACAGTGTTTTGATTGTTAATATCAACAATCATTCATGAGGTGGTGGGTGTCATTAGAGTGCTTGGACTGTAAATATCAACAGTCATTCATGGAGTGGTGGGTGTGTAGGTGTAATTACAGTGCTTGGACTGTAAATATCAACCATAATTCTTGGTGTGGTGGGTGTGGGGGTGTCATTACAGTGCTTTGACTGTAAATATCAATGGTCATTCATAGGGTTATGGGTATGAGGGTTTCATTACAGTGCTTGAACTGTAAATATCAACAGTCATTCATGGGGTGGTAGGTGTTTGGGTGTCATTATAGTTCTTGGAATGTAAATATCAACAGTCATTCATGGGGTGGTGGGTGTGTGGATGTCATTACATAACTTGGACTATAAATATCAAGTCATTTATGGGGTGGTGGGTATGTGTGTGTCATTAGTGCTTGATCTGTAAATATCAACAGTCATTCATGGGGATGGTGGGTATGAGTGTGTCATTACAGTACTTGGACTGTAAATATCAACAGTCATTCATGGGGTGGTAGGTGTTTGGGTGTCATTATAGTTCTTGGAATGTAAATATCAACAGTCATTCATGGGGTGGTGGGTGTGTGGATGTCATTACATAACTTGGACTATAAATATCAAGTCATTTATGGGGTGGTGGGTATGTGTGTGTCATTAGTGCTTGATCTGTAAATATCAACAGTCATTCATGGGGTTGTGGGTGGCATTACAGTGATTAGACTGTAAATATCAACAGTCATTCCTAGTCTGATGGGTGTGTGGGTGTCATTACAGTGCTTGGACTGTAAATATCAACAGTCATTCATGGGGTGGTGGGTGTGTGGGTGTCCTTACAGTGCTTAGACTGTAAATATCATGTCATTCATTAGGTGGTGGGTGTGTGTGTGTCATTAGTGCTTGGACTGTAAATATTAACAGTCATTCATGGGGTGATGTGTAGCATTACAATGCTTGGACTGTAAAAATCAACCATCATTCATTGGGCTGTTGGTGTGTGGGTGTCATTACAGTGCTCAGACTGTAAATATTAAGTGTCATTCACGGGGTGGTGGGTGTGTGGATGTCATTACAGTGCTTGTACCGTTAATATCAACAGTCATTTATGGGGTGGTGGGTGTGTGGCTGTCATTACAGTGCATGGACTGTAAATATCTACTGTCATTTATGGGGTGGTGGGTGTGTGGCTATCATTACAGTGCTTTAACTGTAAATATCAACAGTCAATCATGGGGTGGTGCGTTTGTGAATGTCATTACAGTGCTAGGACTGTAAATATCAACAGTTATTCATGGGGTGGTGGGTGTGTGGGTGTCATAACAGGGCTTGGACTGTAAATATCAAGTCATTCATGGGGTGGTGGGTTTGTGTGTGTCATGAGTGCTTGGACTGTTAATATCAACAGTCATTCATGGGGTGGTGAGTGGCATTACACTGCTTGGACTGTAAATATCAACAGTCATTTATGGGGTGGTGGGTGTGTGGGTGTCATTACAATGTTTGGACTATAAATATCAACCGTCATTTATGGGGGAGTGGGTGTGTGGGTGTCATTACAATGTTTGGACTGTAAATATCAACAGTCATTCACAGGGTTGTGGGTGTGTGAGTGTCATTACAGAGCTTGGACTGTAAATATCAACAGTCATTCATGGGAAGGTGGGTTTGTGGGTGTCATTACAGTGCTTGGACTGTAAATATCAACAGTCATTCATGGGGTGGTAGGTAGGTGGGTGTCATTACAGTGCTTGGACTGTAAATATCAAGTCATTCATGGGGTGGTAGGTGTGTGTGTGTCATTATTGCTTGGACTGTAAATATCAACAGTCATTTATGGGATGGTAGGTGGCATTACAGTGCTTGGACGGTAAATATCATCAGTCATTCATAGGGTGGTGGGTGTTTGGGTGTCATTACAGTGCTTGGACTGTAAATATCAACAGTCAATCATAAGGTGGTGGGTGTGTAGGTGTCATTACAGTGCTTGGACTGCAAATATCAACAGTCATTTATGGGGTGGTGGGTGTGTGGGTGTCATTACTTTGATTGGACTGTAAATATCAATCATAATTTATGGGGTGGTGGGTGTGTGGGGGTCATTATAGTGCTCAGACTGTAAATATTAACAGTCGTTCATGGGGTGGTGGGTGTGTGGATGTCATTACAGTGCTTGGACTGTAAATATCAACAGTCAATCATGAGGTGGTGGGTGTGTGGGTGTCATTACAGTGCTTGGACTGTAAATATTAACAGTCATTCATGTGGTGGTTGATGTGTGGGTGTCATTACAGTGCTTGGACTGTAAATATCAACTGTTATTTAGGGGTGGGTGGGTGTGTGGGTGTGATTACAGTGCTTGGACTTTAAATATTAACAGTCATTTATTGGGTGGTTGGTGTGTGAGTGTCATTACAGAGCTTGGACTGTAAATATCAACAGTCATTAATAGGGTGGTGGGTGTGTGGATGTCATTACAGTGCTTGGACTGTAAATATCAACAGTCAATTATGAGGTGGTGGGTGTGTGGGTGTCATTACAGTGCTTGGACTGTAAATATCAACAGTCATTCATAGGGTGGTGGGTGTCATTAGAATGCTTGAACTATAAATATCAACCATCATTCATGGGGTGGTGTGTATGAGGGTGTCATTACAGTGCTTGGACTGTAAATATCAACAATCATTCATGTGTTGGTATGAGTTTCGTTGTCATGATACAGCTTGGACTGTAAATATCTATAGTCATTCATGGGGTGGTGGGTGTCTGGGTGTCATTACATGGCTTGGACCGTAAATATCAAGTCATTTATGGGGTTGTTGGTATGTGTGTGTCATTACTGCTTGGACTGTAAATATCAACAGTCATTCATGGGGTGGTAGGTGGCATTACAGTGCTTGGACTGTAAATATCAACAGTCATTCATGGGGTGATGGGTGTGTGGATGTCATTACAGTGCTTTGACTATAAATATCAACAGTCATTTATGGGGTGGTGGGTGTGTGGCTGTCATTACAGTGCTTGGACTGTAAATATCAACATTTAATCATGGCGTGGTGGGTTTGTGGGTGTCATTACAGTGCTTGGACTGTAAATATCAAAAGTCATTCTTGGGGTGGTGGGTGTGTGGGTGTCATTACAGTGCTTGGACTGTAAATATCAAGTCATTCATTAGGTGGTGGGTGTGCGTGTGTCATTAGTGTTTGGACTGTAAATATCAACAGTCATTCATGGGGTGGTGGGTGGCATTACAGTGTTTGGACTGTAAATATCAACAATCATATATTTTTGTGGTGGGTGTGTGGCTGTCATTACAGTGCTTGGACTGTAAATATCAACAGTCAATCATGGCGTGGTGGGTTTGTGTGTGTCATTAGTGCTTGGACTGTAAATATCAATAGTCATTCATGGGGTGGTGGGTGTGTGGATGTCATTACATTGCTTGGACTGTAAATATCAACAGTCAATCATGAGGTGGTGGGTGTGTGGGTGTCATTACAGTGCTTGGACTGTAAATATCAACAGTCATTAAAAGGATTGTGGGTGTGTGGGTGTCATTACAGTGTTTTGATTGTAAATATCAACAGTCATTCATAGGGTGGTGGGTGTCATTAGAGTGCTTGGAATGTAAATATCAACCATAATTCATGGGGTGGTTGGTGTGTGGGTGTCATTACAGTGCTGGGACTGTAAATATCAACCATAATTCATAGGGTGGTGGGTGTGGGGGTGTCATTACAGTGATTTGACTGTAAATATCAACAGTCATTCATGGGGTGGTGGGTATGAAGGTGTCATTATAGTGCTTCGACTGTAAATATCAACAGTCATTCATAGTTTGGTGGGTGTGTGGGTGTCATTATAGAGCTTGGACTGTAAATATCAACAGTCATTCTTGGGGTGGTGGGTGAGTGGGTGTCATTACATGGTTTTTGTCTGTAAATATCAAGTCATTTATGGGGTGGTGGGTATGTGTGTGTTATTAGTGCTTGGACTGTAAATTTCAACTGTCATTCATGGGGTGGTGGGTGTGTGGGTGTTATGACACTACTTGGACTGTAAATATCAACAGTCATTTATTGGGTGGTGGTAGTTTGGGTGTCTATGCAGTACTTGGACTGTAAATATCAACAGTCAATCATGGGGTGGTGTGTGTGTTGTTGTCATTACAATGCTTGGACTCTAAATATCAACAGTCATTCATGGGGTGGTGGGTGTGTGGGTGTCATTACAGTGCTTGGACTGTAAATATCAAGTCATTCATGGGGTGGTAGGTGTGTGTGCATCATTATTGCTTGTACTGTAAATATATCAACAGTCATTTATGGGGTTGTGGGTGGCATTACAGTGCTTGGACAGTAAATATCATCAGTCATTCATAGGGTGGTGGGTGTTTGGGTGTCATTACAGTGCTTGGACTGTAAATATCAACAGTCAATCTTAAGGTGGTGGGTGTGTAGGTGTCATTACAGTACTTGGACTGTAAATATCAACAGTCATTTATGGGGTGGTGGGTGTGTGGGTGTCATTACTTTGATTGGACTGTAAATATCAATCATAATTTATGGGGTGGTGGGTGTGTGGGGGTCATTACAGTGCTCAGACTGTAAATATTAACAGTCGTTCATGGGGTGGTGGGTGTGTGGATGTCATTACAGTGCTTGGACTGTAAATATCAACAGTCAGTCATGAGGTGGTGGGTGTGTGGGTGTCATTACAGTGCTTGGACTGTAAATATTAACAGTCATTCATGGTGTGGTAGGTGTGTGGGTGTCATTAGTGTTTGGACTGTAAATATCAACAGTCATTCATGGGGTGGTGGGTGGCATTACAGTGTTTGGACTGTAAATATCAACAATCATATATTTTTGTGGTGGGTGTGTGGGTGTCATTACACTGCTTAGACTGTAAATATTAGGTGTCATTAATATTGTGGTGGGTGTGTGGATGTCATTAAAGTGCTTGTACTGTAAATATCAACAGTCATTTATGGGGTGGTGGGTGTGTGGCTGTCATTACAGTGCTTGGACTGTAAATATCAACAGTCAATCTTAAGGTGGTGGGTGTGTAGGTGTCATTACAGTACTTGGACTGTAAATATCAACAGTCATTTATGGGGTGGTGGGTGTGTGGGTGTCATTACTTTGATTGGACTGTAAATATCAATCATAATTTATGGGGTGGTGGGTGTGTGGGGGTCATTACAGTGCTCAGACTGTAAGTATTAACAGTCGTTCATGGGGTGGTGGGTGTGTGGATGTCATTACAGTGCTTGGTCTGTAAATATCAACAGTCAGTCATGAGGTGGTGGGTGTGTGGGTGTCATTACAGTGCTTGGACTGTAAATATTAACAGTCATTCATGGGGTGGTAGGTGTGTGGGTGTCATTAGTGTTTGGACTGTAAATATCAACAGTCATTCATGGGGTGGTGGGTGGCATTACAGTGTTTGGACTGTAAATATCAACAATCATATATTTTTGTGGTGGGTGTGTGGGTGTCATTACACTGCTTAGACTGTAAATATTAGGTGTCATTAATATTGTGGTGGGTGTGTGGATGTCATTAAAGTGCTTGGACTGTAAATATCAACAGTCAATCATGGCGTGGTGGGTTTGTGTGTGTCATTAGCGCTTGGACTGTAAATGTCAATAGTCATTCATGGGGTGGTGGGTGTGTGGATGTCATTACAGTGCTTGGACTGTAAATATCAACAGTCAATCATGAGGTGGTGGGTGTGTGGGTGTCATTACAGTGCTTGGACTGTAAATATCAACAGTCATTCATGGGATAGTGGGTGTGTAGGTGTCATTACAGTGTTTTGATTGTAAATATCAACAGTCATTCATAGGGTGGTGGGTGTCATTAGAGTGCTTGGAATGTAAATATCAACCATAATTCATGGGGTGGTGGGTGTGTGGATGTCATTACAGTGCTGGGACTGTAAATATCAACCATAATTCATAGGGTGGTGGGTATGGGGGTGTCATTACAGTGCTTTGACTGTAAATATCAACAGTCATTCATGAGGTGGTGGGTATGACGGTGTCATTACAGTGCTTGGACTGTAAATATCAACAGTCATTAATGGTTTGGTGGGTGTGTGGGTGTCATTATAGAGTTTGGACTGCAAATATCAACTGTCATTTTTGGGGTGGTGGGTGAGTGGGTGTCATTACATGGCTTCGACTGTAAATATCAAGTCATTTATGGGGTGGTGGGTATGTGTGTGTCATTAGTGCTTGGACTGTAAATTTCAACAGTCATTCATGGGGTGGTGGGTGTCATTATAGTGCTTGGACTGAAAATATCAACAGTCATTCATAGGGTGGTGGGTGTTTCAGTATCATTACAGTGCTTGGACTGTAAATATCAACAGTCAATCATAAGGTGGTGGGTGTGTAGGTGTCATTACAGTGCTTGGACTGTAAATATCAACAGTCATTTATGGGGTGGTGGGAGTGTGGGTGTCATTACTTTGATTGGACTGTAAATATCAATCATAGTTTATGGGGTGGTGGGTGTGTGGGGGTCATTACAGTGCTCAGACTGTAAATATTAACAGTCGTTCATGGGGTGGTGGGTGTGTGGATGTCATTACAGTGCTTGGACTGTAAATATCAACAGTCAATCATGAGGTGGTGGGTGTGTGGGTGTCATTACAGTGCTTGGACTGTAAATATTAACAGTCATTCATGGGGTGGTAGGTGTGTGGGTGTCATTACAGTGCTTGGACTGTAAATATCAACCATTATTTAGGGGTGGGTGGGTGTGTGGGTGTGATTACAGTGTTTGGACTGTAAATATTAACAGTCATTCATTGGGTGGTTGGTGTGTGAGTGTCATTACAGAGCTTGGACTGTAAATATCAACAGTCATTAATGGGGTGGTGGGTGTGTGGATGTCATTACAATGCTTGGACTGTAAATATCAACAGTCAATCATGAGGTGGTGGGTGTGTGATTGTCATTACAGTGCTTGGACTGTAAATATCAACAGTCATTCATGGGATGGTGGGTGTGTGGGTGTCATTACAGTGGTTTGATTGTAAATATAAACAGTCATTCATAGGGTGGTGGGTGTCATTAGAATGCTTGGACTATAAATATCAACTGTCATTCATGGGGTGGTGGGTATGAGGGTGTCATTACAGTGCTTGGACTGTAAATATCATCAATCATTAATGGGTTGGTATGAGTTTGGGTGTCATGATACAGCTTGGACTGTAAATATCAACAGTCATTCATGGGGTGGTGGGTGTCTGGGTGTCATTACATGGCTTGGAACGTAAATATCAAGTCATTTATGGGGTTGTTGGTATGTGTGTGTCATTACTGCTTGGACTGTAAATATCAACAGTCATTCATGGGGTGGTGGGTGGCATTACAGTGCTTGGACTGTAAATTTAAACAGTCATTCAAGGGGTGATGGGTGTGTGGGTGTCATTACAGTGCTTTGACTATAAATATCAACAGTCATTTATGGGGTGATGGGCGTGTGGCTGTCATTACAGTGCTTAAACTGTAAATATCATCAGTCAATCATAGCGTGGTGGGTTTGTGGGTGTCATTACAGTGCTTGGACTGTAAATATCAACAGTCATTTATGGGGTGGTGGGTGTGTGGC
The DNA here is from genome assembly GCA_033782935.1 of Petrolisthes cinctipes. NCBI lineage: Eukaryota > Metazoa > Arthropoda > Malacostraca > Decapoda > Porcellanidae > Petrolisthes > Petrolisthes cinctipes. The sequence goes on from JAWQEG010000230.1 coordinate 6,159,158, forward strand.
TGTCACTACAGTGCTTTGACTGTAAATATCAACAGTCATTCATGGGGTGGTGGGTATGACGGTGTCATTACAGTGCTTGGACTGTAAATATCAATAGTCATTCATGGGGTGGTAAGTGTCATTATAGTGCTTGGACTGTAAATATCAACAGTCATTAATGGGGTAATGGGTGTGTGGGTGTTATTACACTGCTTGGACTGTAAATATCAACAGTCATTTATTGGGTGGTGGTAGTTTGGGTGTCTATGCAGTGCTTGGACTGTAAATATAAACAGTCAATCATGTGGTTGTGGGTGTGTGGGTGTCATTACAATGCTTGGACTCTAAATATCAACAGTCATTCATGGGGTGGTGGGTGTGTGGGTGTCATTACAGTATTTTAACTATAAATATTAACAGTCATTCATTTGGTGGTGAGTGTCATTAGAGTGCTTGGACTGTAAACATCAACAGTTATTCATGAGGTGGTGGGTGTGTGGGTGTCATGACAGTGCTTGGACTGTAAATATCAACAGTCATTCATGGGGTGGTGAGTGTTTGGGTGTTATTACAGTTCTTGGACTGTAAATATCAACCATCATTCATTTGGTGGTGGGTGTGTGTGTGTCACTAGTGCTTGGACTGTAAATATCAACAGTCATTTATGGGGTTGTAAGTGGCATTACAGTGCTTGGACTGTAAATATCAATAGTCATTCACAGGGTGGTGGGTGTGTGGGTGTCATTACAGTGCTTGGACTATAAATATCAACCGTTATTTAGGGGGGGGGTGATTACAGTACTTGGACTGTACATATCAACAGTCATTCATTGGGTGGTTGGTTTGTGAGTGTCATTACAGAGCTTGGACTGTAAATATCAATAGTCATTCATGGGGTGGTGGGTGTGTGATTGTCATTACAGTGCTTGGACTGTTAATATCAACAGTCATTTATGGGATGGTGGGTGTGTGGGTGTCATTACAGTGGTTTGATTGTAAATATCAACAGTCATTCATAGGGTGGTGTGTGTCATTAGAATGCTTGGACTATAAATATCAACCTTCATTCATGGGGTGGTGGGTATGAGGGTGTCATTACAGTTCTTGGACTGTAAATATCAACAATCATTCATGGGTTGGTAGGAGTTTGGGTGTCCTGATACAGCTTGGACTGTAAATATCAACAGTCATTCATGGGGTGGTGAGTGTGTGGGTGTTATTACAGTTCTTGGACTTTAAATATCAAACATCATTCATTTGGTGGTGGTTGTGTGTGTGTCATTACTGCTTGGACTGTAAATATCAACAGTCATTCATGGGGTGGTGGGTGGCATTACAGTGCTTGGACTGTAAATATCAACAATCATTCATGGGGTGATGGGTGTGTGGGTGTCATTACAGTGTTTTGACTATAAATTTCAAAAGTCATTTATGGGGTGGAGGGTGTGTGGCTGTCATTACAGAGCATGGACTGTAAATATCAATAGTCAATCATGGCGTGGTGGGTTTGTGGGTGTCATTACAGTGCTTGGACTGTAAATATCAAAAGTCATTCATGGGGTGGTGGATGTGTGGGTGTCATTACAGTGCTTGGACTGTAAATATCAAGTCATTCATTAGGTGGTGGGTGTGTGTGTGTCATTAGTGTTTGGACTGTAAATATCAACAGTCATTCATGGGGTGGTGGGTGGCATTACAGAGTTTGAACTGTAAATATCAACAATCATATATTTTTGTGGTGGGTGTGTGGGTGTCATTACAGTGCTAAGACTGTAAATATTAAGTGTCATTAATGTGGTGGTGGGTGTGTGGATGTCATTACAGTGCTTGTACTGTAAATATCAACAGTCATATATGGGGTGGTGGGTGTGTGGCTGTAATTACAGTTCTTGGACTGTAAATATCAACAGTCAATCATGGCTTGGTGGGTTTGTGTGTGTCATTAGTGCTTGGACTGTAAATATCAATAGTCATTCATGGGGTGGTTGGTGTGTAGATGTCATTACAGTGCTTGGACTGTAAATATCAACAGTCAATCATGAGGTGGTGGGTGTAGGGGTATCATTACAGTGCTTGGACTGTAAATATCAACAGTCATTCATGGGATGGTGGGTGTGTGGGTGTCATTACAGTGTTTTGATTGTAAATATCAACAGTCATTCATATGGTGGTGGGTGTCATTAGAGTGCTTGGAATTTAAATATCAACCATAATTCATAGGGTGGTGGGTGTGGGGGTGTCATTACAGTGCTTTGACTGTAAATATCAACAGTCATTCATGGGATGGTGGGTATGACGGTGTCATTAAAGTGCTTGGACTGTAAATATCAACAGTCATTCATGGTTTGGTGGGTGTGTGGGTGTTATTATAGAGTTTGGACTGTAAATATCAACAGTCATTCTTGGGGTGGTCGGTGAGTGGGTGTCATTACATGGCTTTGACTGTAAATATCAAGTCATTTATGGGGTGATGGGTATGTGTGTGTCATTAGTGCTTGGACTGTAAATATCAACAGTCATTCATGGGGTGGTGGGTGTCAATATAGTGTTTGGACTGTAAATATCAACAGTCATTCATGGGGTGGTGGGTGTCAATATAGTGTTTAGACTGTAAATATCAACAGTCATTAATGGGGTAATGGGTGTGTGGGTGTTATTACACTGCTTGGACTGTAAATATCAACAGTCATTTATTGGGTGGTGGTAGTTTGGGTGTCTATGCAGTGCTTGGACTGTAAATATCAACAGTCAATCATGGGGTTGTGGGTGTGTGGGTGTCATTACAATGCTTGGACTCTAAATATCAACGGTCATTCATGGGGTGGTGGGTGTCATTAGAGTGCTTGGACTGTAAGTATCAACAGTCAATCATGAGGTGGTGGGGGTGTGGGTGTCATTACCGTGTTTTGATTGTAAATATCAACAGTCATTCATAGGGTGGTGGGTGTCATTAGAGTGCTTGGACTGTAAATATCAACCATAATTAATGGGGTGGTGGGTGTGTGGGTGTCATTAGAGTGCTTGGACTGTAAATATCAACCATAATTAATGGGGTGGTGGGTGTGGGGGTGTAATTACAGTGCTTTGACTGTAAATATCAACAGTCATTCATGGGGTGGTGGGTATGACGGTGTCATTACAGTGCTCAGACTGAAAATATTAACAGTCATTAATAGGGTGGTGGGTGTGTGGATGTCATTACAGTGCTTGGACTGAAAATATCAACAGTCATTCATGGGGTGGTGGGTGTGTGGGTGTCATTACAGTGCTTGGACTATATAAATATCAATCGTCATTTATGGGGTGGTGGGTTTGTGGGTGTCATTACAGTGCTTGGACTGTAAATATCAACAGTCATTTATATGGTGGTAAGTGTGTGAGTGTCATTACAGAGCTTGGACAGTAAATATCAAATGTCATTATTGGGGTGGTGGGTGTGTGGGTGTCATTACAGTGCTTAGACTGCAAATATCAACAGTCATTCATTGGGGGGTGGGTGTGTGGGTGTCATTACAGTGTTTTGACTATAAATATCAAGAGTCATTTATTGGGTGGTGGGTGTCATTAGAGTGGTTTGACTGTAAATATTAACAGTCATTCATGGGGTGGTGGGTGTCATGAAAGTGCTTGTACTGTAAATATCAACAGTGATTCATGGGGTGGTGATTGTGTTGGTGTCATTACAGTTCTTGGACTGTAAATATCAACCATCATTCATTGGATGGTGGGTGTGTGGGTGTCATTACAGTGCTCAGACTGTAAATATTAACAGTCATTCATGGGGTGGTTGGTGTGTGGATGTCATTACAGTGCTTGGACTGAAAATATCAACAGCCATTCATGGGGTGGTGTGTGTGTGGGTGTCATTACAGTGATTGGACTGTAAATAAAGGTGTAATTCATGGGGTGGTGGGTTTGTGTGTGTCATTAATGCTTGGACTGTAAATATCAAAAGTCATTCATTGGGTGGTGGGTGTTTGAGTGTCTATGCAGTGCTTGGACTGTAAATATCAACAGTCATTCATGTGGTGGTGGGTGTTTGGATGTCTTTACAGTGCTTGGACTGAAAATATCAACAGTCATTCATGGGGTGGTGGGTGTGTGGGTGTCATTACAGTTCTTGGACTGTAAATATCAACCATCATTCATTGGGTGGTGGGTGTGTCGGTGACATTACATTGCTTGGACTGTAAATTTCAACAGTCATTCATGGAGTGGTAGGTGTGTGGGTGTCATTACAGTGCTTGGACTATAAAAATAAAATGTCATTCTTGGAGTGGTGGGTGTGTGGTGTCATTACAGTGCTTGGACTGTAAATATCAACAGTCAATCATGGGGTGGTGGGTGTGTAGTTGTCATTACAGTGCTTGGTCTGTAAATATCAACGGTCATTCATGGGGTGGTGGGTGTGTGGGTGTCATTACAGTGTTTTGACTATAAATATCTACAGTCATTTATTGGGTGGTGGGTGTCATTAGAGTGCTTGGACTGTAAATATCAAGAGTCATTTATGGGGTTTTGGGTGTCATGACAGTGCTTGGACTGTAAATATCAACATTCATTAATGGAGTGGTGAGTGTGTGGGTGTCATTACAGTTCTTGGACTGTAAATATCAACCATCATTAATTGGGTGGTGGGTGTTTGGGTGTCATTACAGTTCTCAGACTGTAAATATTAACAGTCATTCATGGGGTGGTGGGTGTGTGGATGTCACAACAGTGCTTGGACTGAAAATAAAAATAGTCATTCATGGGGTGGTTAGTGTGTGGGTGTCATTACAGTGCTTGGACTATAAATATCAACCGTCATTTATGGGGTGGTGGGTGTGTGGGTGTCTTTACAGTGCTTGGACTGTAAATATCTACAGTCATTTATGGGGTGGTGGGTGTGTGGCTGTCATTACAGTGCTTGGACTGTAAATATCAACAGTCAATCATATGGTGGTGGGTTAGTGTATGTCATTACAGTGCTTGGACTGTAAATATCAACAGTCATTTATGGGGTGGTGAGTGTGTGGGTGTCATTACAGTGCTTGGACTATAAATATCAACTGTCATTTATGGGGTGGTGGGTGTGTGGGTGTCATTACAGTGCTTGGACTGTAAATATCTACAGTCATTAATGGAGTGGTGAGTGTGTGGGTGTCATTACATTTCTTGGACTGTAAATATCAACCATCATTAATTGGGTGGTGGGTGTTTGGGTGTCATTACAGTGCTCAGACTGTAAATATTTACAGTCATTCATGGGGTGGTGGGTGTGTGGATGTCATTACAGTGCTTGGACTGAAAATAATAATAGTCATTCATGGGGTGGTGAGTGTGTGGGTGTCATTACAGTGCTTGGACTATAAATATCAACCGTCATTTATGGGGTGGTGGGTGTGTGGATGTCATTACAGTGCTTGGACTGTAAATATCTACTGTCATTTATAGGGTGGTGGGTGTGTGGCTGTCATTATGGTGCTTGGACTGTAAATATCAACAGTCAATCATGGGGTGGTGGGTTTGTGAATGTCATTACAGTGCTTGGACTGTAAATATCAACAGTTATTCATGGGGTGGTGTGTGTGTGGGTTTCATTACAGTGCTTGGACTGTAAATACCAAGTCCTTCATAGGGTGGTGGGTTTGTGTGTGTCACTAGTGCTTGGACTGTAAATATCAACAGTCATTCATGGGGTGGTGGGTGTGTAGGTGTCATTAGAGTCCTTGGACTGTAAATATCAACAGTCATTTATGGGGTGGTGGGTGTCATGACAGTGTTTGGACTGTAAATATCAACAGTCATTTATGGGGTGGTTGGTGTGTGGGTGTCATTACAGTGCTCAGACTGTAAATATTAACAGTCATTCATGGGGTGGTGGGTGTGTGGCTGTCATTACGGTGCTTGGACTGTAAATATCAACAGTCAATCATGGGGTGGTGGGTTAGTGTATGTCATTACAGTGCTTGGACTGTAAATATCAACAGTTATTCATGGGGTGGTGGGTGTGTGGGTGTCATTACAGTGCATGGACTGTAAATATCTACAGTCATTCATGGAGTTATGGGTGTGTGGGTGTCATTACAGTGCTTGGACTGAAAATAATACTAGTCATTCAAGGGGTGGTTAGTGTGTGGGTGTCATTACGGTGCTTGGACTATAAATATCAACCGTCATTAATGGGGTGGTGGGTGTGTGGGTGTCATTACAGTGCTTGGACTGTAAATATCTACAGTCATTTATGGGGTGGTGGGTGTGTGGCTGTCATTACGGTGCTTGGACTGTAAATATCAACAGTCAATCATGGGGTGGTGGGTTAGTGTATGTCATTACAGTGCTTGGACTGTAAATATCAACAGTCATTTATGGGGTGGTGAGTGTGTGGGTGTCATTACAGTGCTTGGACTATAAATATCAACCGTCATTTATGGGGTGGTGGGTGTGTGGGTGTCATTACAGTGCTTGGACTGTAAATATCTACAGTCATTAATGGAGTGGTGAGTGTGTGGGTGTCATTACATTTCTTGGACTGTAAATATCAACCATCATTAATTGGGTGGTGGGTGTTTGGGTGTCATTACAGTGCTCAGACTGTAAATATTAACAGTCATTCATGGGGTGGTGGGTGTGTGGATGTCATTACAGTGCTTGGACTGAAAATAATAATAGTCATTCATGGGGTGGTGAGTGTGTGGGTGTCATTACAGTGCTTGGACTATAAATATCAACCGTCATTTATGGGGTGGTGGGTGTGTGGATGTCATTACAGTGCTTGGACTGTAAATATCTACTGTCATTTATAGGGTGGTGGGTGTGTGGCTGTCATTATGGTGCTTGGACTGTAAATATCAACAGTCATTCATAGGGTGGTGGGTTTGTGAATGTCATTACAGTGCTTGGACTGTAAATATCAACAGTTATTCATGGGGTGGTGTGTGTGTGGGTGTCATTACAGTGCTTGGACTGTAAATACCAAGTCCTTCATAGGGTGGTGGGTTTGTGTGTGTCACTAGTGCTTGGACTGTAAATATCAACAGTCATTAATGGGGTGGTGGGTGTGTAGGTGTCATTAGAGTCCTTGGACTGTAAATATGAACAGTCATTTATGGGGTGGTGGGTGTCATGACAGTGTTTGGACTGTAAATATCAACAGTCAATCATGGGGTGGTGGGTTAGTGTATGTCATTACAGTGTTTGGACTGTAAATATCAACAGTTATTCATGGGGTGGTGGGTGTGTGGGTGTCATTACAGTGCGTGGACTGTAAATATCTACAGTCATTCATGGGGTTATGGGTGTGTGGGTGTCATTACAGTGCTTGGACTGTAAATATCAACAGTCATTCATTGGGTTGTGGGTGTTTGGGTGTCTATGCAGTGCTTGGACTGTAAATATCAACAGTCAATAATGGGGTGGTGGATGTGTGGGTGTCATTACAATGCTTGGACTGTAAATAACAACAGTCATTTATGGGGTGGTGGGTGTGTGGGTGTCATTACAGTGTTTTGACTGTAAATATTAACAGTCATTATTAGGGTGGTAGGTGTCATTAGAGTGCTTGGACTGTAAATATCAACAATTATTTATGGGGTGTTGGGTGTGTGGGTGTCATGACAGTGCTTGGACTGTAAATATCAACCAACATTCATTGGGTGGTGGGTGTGTGGGTGTCATTACCGTGCTCAGGCTTTAAATATTAACAGTCATTCATGGGGTGGTGGGTGTGTGGATGTCTTTACCGTGCTTGGACTGAAAATATCAACAGTCATTTATGGGGTGGTGGGTGTGTGGGTGTCATTACAGTTCTTGGACTGTAAATATCAACCATCATTCATTGGGTGGTGGGTGTGTGGGTGACATTACATTGCTTGGACTGTAAATATTAACAGTCATTCATGGGGTGGTGGGTGTGTGGATGTCATTACAGTGCTTTGACTGAAAATGTAAACAGTCATTTATGGGTTGGTAGGTGTGTGGGTGTCATTACATTGCTTAGACTATAAAAATAAAATGTCATTTATGGGGTGATAGGTGTGTGGGTGTCATTACAGTGCTTGGACTGTAAATATCAACAGTCATTCATTGGGTGGTGTGTGTGTGAGTGTCATTACAGTGCTTGGACTGTAAATATCTACAGTCATTTAAGGGGTGGTGGGTGTGTGGCTGTCATTACTGTGCTTGGACTGTAAATATCAACAGTCAATCATGGGGTGGTAAGTTAGTGTATGTCATTACAGTGCTTGGACTGTAAATATCAACAGTTATTCATGGGGTGGTGGGTGTGTGGGTTTCATGACAGTGCTTGGACTGTAAATATCAACAGTCATTTATGGGGTGGTGGGTGTGTGGGTGTCATTACAGTGCTCAGACTGTAAATATTAACAGTCATTTATGGGGTGGTGGGTGTGTGGATGTCATTACAGTGCTTGGACTGAAAATATCAACAGTCATTCATGGGGTGGTGTGTTTGTGGGTGTCATTACAGTGCTTGGACTGTAAATAAAGGTGTAATTCATGGGGTGGTGGGTTTGTGTGTGTCATTAATGCTTGGACTGTAAATATCAACAGTCATTCATTGGGTGGTGGGTGTTTGAGTGTCTATGCAGTGCTTGGACTGTAAATATCAACAGTCATTCATGTGGTGGTGGGTGTCATAAAAGTGCTTGTACTGTAAATATCAACAATGATTCATGGGGTGGTGATTGTGTTGGTGTCATTACAGTTCTTGGACTGTAAATATCAACCATCATTCATTGGATGGTGGGTGTGTGGGTGTCATTACAGTGCTCAGACTGTAAATATTAACAGTCGTTCATGGGGTGGTTGGTGTGTGGATGTCATTACAGTGCTTGGACTGAAAATATCGACAGCCATTCATGGGGTGGTGTGTGTGTGGGTGTCATTACAGTGCTTGGACTGTAAATAAAGGTGTAATTCATGGGGTGGTGGGCTTGTGTGTGTCATTAATGCTTGGACTGTAAATATCAACAGTCATTCATTGGGTGGTGGGTGTTTAAATGTCTATGCAGTGCTTGGACTGTAAATATCAACAGTCATTCATAGGATGAAGGGTGTTTGGATGTCTTTACAATGCTTGGACTGAAAATATCAACAGTCATTCATGGGGTGGTGGGTGTGTGGGTGTCATTACAGTTCTTGGACTGTAAATATCAACCATCATTCATTGGGTGGTGGGTGTGTCGGTGACATTACATTGCTTGGACTGTAAATTTTAACAGTTATTCATGGAGTGGTAGGTGTGTGGGTGTCATTACAGTGCTTGGACTATAAAAATAAAATGTCATTCTTGGAGTGGTGTGTGTGTGGTGTCATTACAGTGCTTGGACTGTAAATATCAACAGTCAATCATGGGGTGGTGGGTGTGTGGTTGTCATTACAGTGCTTGGTCTGTGAATATCAATGGTCATTTATTGGGTGGTGGGTGTGTGGGTGTCATTACAGTGTTTTGACTATAAATATCAACAGTCATTTATTGGGTGGTGGGTGTCATTAGAGTGCTTGGACTGTAAATATCAACATTCATTAATGGAGTGGTGAGTGTGTGGGTGTCATTACAGTGCTTGGACTATAAATATCAACTGTCATTTATGGGGTGGTGGGTGTGTGGGTGTCATTACAGTGCTTGGACTGTAAATATCTACATTCATTTATGGGGTGGTGGGTGTGTGGCTGTCATTACGGTGCTTGGACTGTAAATATCAACAGTCAATCATGGGGTGGTGGGTGAGTGTATGTCATTACAGTGCTTGGACTGTAAATATCAACAGTCATTTATGGGGTGGTGAGTGTGTGGGTGTCATTACAGTGCTTGGACTATAAATATCAACCGTCATTTATGGGGTGGTGGGTGTGTGGGTGTCATTACAGTGCTTGGACTGTAAATATCTACAGTCATTAATGGAGTGGTGAGTGTGTGGGTGTCATTACAGTTCTTGGACTGCAAATATCAACCATCATTAATTGGGTGGTGGGTGTTTGGGTGTCATTACAGTGCTCAGACTGTAAATATTAACAGTCATTCATGGGGTGGTGGGTGTGTGGATGTCATTACAGTGCTTGGACTGAAAATAATAATAGTCATTCATGGGGTGGTGAGTGTGTGGGTGTCATTACAGTGCTTGGACTATAAATATTAACCGTAATTTATGGGGTGGTGGGTGTGTGGATGTCATTACAGTGCTTGGACTGTAAATATCTACTGTCATTTATAGGGTGGTGGGTGTGTGGCTGTCATTATGGTGCTTGGACTGTAAATATCAACAGTCAATCATGGGGTGGTGGGTTTGTGAATGTCATTACAGTGCTTGGACTGTAAATATCAACAGTTATTCATGGGGTGGTGTGTGTGTGGGTGTCATTACAGTGCTTGGACTGTAAATACCAAGGCCTTTATAGGGTGGTGGGTTTGTGTGTGTCACTAGTGCTTGGACTGTAAATATCAACAGTCATTCATGGGGTGGTGGGTGTGTAGGTGTCATTAGAGTCCTTGGACTGTAAATATCAACAGTCATTTATGGGGTGGTGGGTGTCATGACAGTGTTTGGACTGTAAATATCAACAGTCATTTATGGGGTGGTGGGTGTGTGGGTGTCATTACAGTGCTCAGACTGTAAATATTAACAGTCATTCATGGGGTGGTGGGTGTGTGGCTGTCATTACGGTGCTTGGACTGTAAATATCAACAGTCAATTATGGGGTGGTGGGTTAGTGTATGTCATTACAGTTCTTGGACTGTAAATATCAACAGTTATTCATGGGGTGGTGGGTGTGTGGGTGTCATTACAGTGCGTGGACTGTAAATATCTACAGTCATTCATGGGGTTATGGGTGTGTGGGTGTCATTACAGTGTTTGGACTGTAAATATCAACAGTCATTCATTGGGATGTGTGTGTTTGGGTGTCTATGCAGTGCTTGGACTGTAAATATCAACAGTTATTCATGGGGTGTTGGGTGTGTGGGTGTCATGACAGTGCTTGGACTGTAAATATCAACCAACATTCATTGGGTGGTGGGTGTGTGGGTGTCATTACCGTGCTCAGGCTTTAAATATTAACAGTCATTCATGGGGTGGTGGGTGTGTGGATGTCTTTACAGTGCTTGAACTAAAAATATCAACAGTCATTTATGGGGTGGTTGGTGTGTGGGTGTCATTACAGTTCTTGGACTGTAAATATCAACCATCATTCATTGGGTGGTGGATGTGTGGGTGACATTACATTGCTTGGACTGTAAATATTAACAGTCATTCATGGGGTGGTGGGTGTGTGGATGTCATTACAGTGCTTTGACTGAAAATGTAAACAGTCATTCATGGGTTGGTAGGTGTGTGGGTGTCATTACAGTGCTTGGACTGTAAATATCAACAGTCAATCATGGTGTGGTGGGTGTGTGGTTGTCATTACAGTGCTTGGTCTGTAAATATCAATGGTCATTCATGGGGTGGTGGGTGTGTGGGTGTCATTACAGTGTTTTGACTATAAATATCAACAGTCATTTATTGGGTGGTGGGTGTCATTAGAGTGCTTGGACTGTAAATATCAAGAGTCATTTATGGGGTTTTGGGTGTCATGACAGTGCTTGGACTGTAAATATCAACATTCATTAATGGAGTGGTGAGTGTGTGGGTGTCATTACAGTTCTTGGACTGTAAATATCAACCATTATTAATTGGGTGGTGGGTGTTTGGGTGTCATTACAGTGCTCAGACTGTAAATATTAACAGTCATTCATGGGGTGGTGGGTGTGTGGATGTCACAACAGTGCTTGGACTGAAAATAATAATAGTCATTCATGGGGTGGTTAGTGTGTGGGTGTCATTACAGTGCTTGGACTATAAATATCAACCGTCATTTTTGGGGTGGTGGGTGTGTGGGTGTCATTACAGTGCTTGGACTGTAAATATCTACAGTCATTTATGGGGTGGTGGGTGTGTGGCTGTCATTACGGTGCTTGGACTGTAAATATCAACAGTCAATCATGGGGTGGTGGGTGAGTGTATGTCAATACAGTGCTTGGACTGTAAATATCAACAGTCATTTATGGGGTGGTGAGTGTGTGGGTGTCATTACAGTGCTTGGACTATAAATATCAACCGTCATTTATGGGGTGGTGGGTGTGTGGGTGTCATTACAGTGCTTGGACTGTAAATATCTACAGTCATTAATGGAGTGGTGAGTGTGTGGGTGTCATTACAGTTCTTGGACTGTAAATATCAACCATCATTAATTGGGTGGTGGGTGTTTGGGTGTCATTACAGTGCTCAGACTGTAAATATTAACAGTCATTCATGGGGTGGTGGGTGTGTGGATGTCATTACAGTGCTTGGACTGAAAATAATAATAGTCATTCATGGGGTGGTGAGTGTGTGGGTGTCATTAGAGTGCTTGGACTATAAATATCAACCGCAATTTATGGGGTGGTGGGTGTGTGGGTGACATTACATTGCTTGGAATGTAAATATCAACAGTCATTCATAGGGTGGTGTGTGTGTGAGTGTCATTACAGTGCTTAGACTGTAAATATCAACAGTCAATCATGGGGTGGTGGGTGTGTGGTTGTCATTACAGTGCTTGGTCTGTAAATATCAATGGTCATTCATGGGGTGGTGGGTGTGTGGATGTCATTACAGTGCTATGACTGAAAATGTAAACAGTCATTCATGGGTTGGTAGGTGTGTGGGTGTCATTACATTGCTTAGACTATAAAAATAAAATGTCATTTATGGGGTGGTAGGTGTGTGGGTGTCATTACAGTGCTTGGACTGTAAATATCAACAGTCATTCATAGGGTGGTGTGTGTGTGAGTGTCATTACAGTGCTTAGACTGTAAATATCAACAGTCATTTATTGGGTGGTGGGTGTGTAGGTGTCATTACAGTGCTTGGACTGTAAATATCAACAGTCAATCATGGGGTGGTGGGTGTGTGGGTGTCATTACAGTGCTTGGACTGTAAATATCAACAGTCATTCATGGGGTGGTGGGTGTGTAGGTGTCATTACGGTGTTTTGACTATAAATATCAAAAGTCATTTATACGTATTGGGTGTCATTAGAGTGCTTGGACTGTAAATATCTACTGTCATTTATGGGGTGGTGGGTGTGTGGCTGTCATTACGGTGCTTGGACTGTAAATATCAACAGTCATTAATGGGGTGGTGGGTTTGTGGATGTCATTACAGTGCTTGGACTGTAAATATCAACAGTTATTCATGGGGTGGTGGGTGTGTGGGTATCATTACAGTGTTTTGACTGTAAATATTTACAGTCATTATTAGGGTGGTGGGTGTCATTAGACTGCTTGGACTGTAAATATCAACAGTTATTCATAGGGTGTTGGGTGTGTGGGTGTCATGACAGTGCTTGGACTGTTAATATCAACAGTCATTCAAGGTGTGGTGTGTGTGTGGGTGTCATTACACTGCTTAGACTGTAAATATCAACAGTCATTCATTGGGTGGTGGGTGTGCGGGTGTCATTACAGTGCTTAGACTGTAAATATCAACAGTCAATTATGGGGTGGTGGGTGTGTGTGTGTCATTACAGTGCGTGGACTATAAATATCTACAGTCATTCATGGGGTGGTGGGTATGTTGGTGTCATTACAGTGTTTTACCTATAAATATCAACAGTCATTTATTGGGTGGTGGGTGTCATTAGAGTGCTTGGACTGTAAATATCAACAGTCATTCATGGGGTTTTAGGTGTCATGACACTGCTTGGACTGTAAATATCAATAGTCATTCATGGGGTGGTGAGTGTATGGGTGTCATTACAGTTCTTGGACTGTAAATATCAACCATCATTCATTGGGTGGTGGGTGTGTGGGTGTCATTACAGTGCTCAGACTGTAAATATTAACAGTCATTATGGGGTGCTGGGTGTGTGGATGTCATTACAGTGCTTGAACTGAAAAAATCAAAAGTCATTGATGGGGTGGTGGGTGTGTGGGTGTCATTACAGTGCTTGGACTATAAATATCAACCGTCATTTATGGGGTGGTGGGTGTGTGGCTGTCATTACAGTGCTTGGACTGTTAATATCAACAGTCGTTCATAGGGTGGTGGTTGTGTGAGTGTCATTGCAGAGCTTGGACTGTAAATATCAACAGTCATTCATGGGTTGGTGGGTTTGTGGGTGTCATTACAGTTCTTGGACTGTAAATATCAACCATAATTCATTAGGTGGTGGGTGTGTGGGTGTCATTTCAGTGCTCAGACTGTAAAAATTAACAGTTATTCATGGGGTGGTGGGTGTGTGGATGTCATTACAGTGCTTTGACTGTAAATAATAATAGTCATTCATGGGGTGGTTAGTGTGTGGGTGTCATTACAGTGCTTGGACTATAAATATCAACCGTCATTTATGGGGTGGTGGGTGTGTGGGTGTCATTACAGTGCTTGGACTGTAAATATCTACAGTCATTTATGGGGTGGTGGGTGTGTGGCTGTCATTACGGTGCTTGGACTGTAAATATCAACAGTCAATCATGGGGTGGTGGGTGAGTGTATGTCATTACAGTGCTTGGACTGTAAATATCAACAGTCATTTATGGGGTGGTGAGTGTGTGGGTGTCATTACAGTGCTTGGACTATAAATATAAACCGTCATTTATGGGGTGGTGGGTGTGTGGGTGTCATTACAGTGCTTGGACTGTAAATATCTACAGTCATTAATGGAGTGGTGAGTGTGTGGGTGTCATTACAGTTCTTGGACTGTAAATATCAACCATCATTAATTGGGTGGTGGGTGTTTGGGTGTCATTACAGTGCTCAGACTGTAAATATTAACAGTCATTCATGGGGTGGTGGGTGTGTGGATATCATTACAGTGCTTGGACTGAAAATAATAATAGTCATTCATTGGGTGGTGAGTGTGTGGGTGTCATTACAGTGCTTGGACTATAAATATCAACCGCAATTTATGGGATGGTGGGTGTGTGGGTGACATTACATTGCTTGGAATGTAAATATTAACAGTCATTCATGGGGTGGTGGGTGTGTGGATGTCATTACAGTGCTTTGACTGAAAATGTAAACAGTCATTCATGGGTTGGTAGGTGTGTATGTGTCATTACATTGCTTAGACCATAAAAATAAAATGTCATTTATGGGGTGGTAGGTGTGTGGGTGTCATTACAGTGCTTGGACTGTAAATATCAACAGTCATTCATAGGGTGGTGTGTGTGTGAGTGTCATTACAGTGCTTAGACTGTAAATATCAACAGTCATTTATTGGGTGGTGGGTGTGTAGGTGTCATTACAGTGCTTGGATTGTAAATATCAACAGTCAATCATGGGGTGGTGGGTGTGTGGGTGTCATTACAGTGCTTGAACTGTAAATGTCAACAGTCATTCATGGGGTGGTGGGTGTGTAGGTGTCATTACGGTGTTTTGACTATAAATATCAAAAGTCATTTATACCCAATGGGTGTCATTAGAGTGCTTGGACTGTAAATATCAACAGTCATTTATTGGGTGGTGGGAGTGTGGGCGTCATTACAGTGCTCAGTCTGTAAATATTAACAGTCATTTATGGGGTGGTGAGTGTGTGGGTGTCATTACAGTGCTTAGACTGTAAATATCAACCGTCATTTATGGGGTGGTGGGTGTGTGGGTGTCATTACAGTGCTTGGACTGTAAATATCTACAGTCATTTATGGAGAGGTGGGTGTGTGGCTGTCATTATGGTGCTTGGACTGTAAATATCAACAGTCAATCATGGGGTGGTAAGTTAGTGTATGTCATTACATTGCTTGGACTGTAAATATCAACAGTTATTCATGGGGTGGTGGGTGTGTGGGTTTCATGACAGTGCTTGGACTGTAAATATCAACAGTCATTTATGGGGTGGTGGGTGTGTGGGTGTCATTACAGTGCTCAGACTGTAAATATTAACAGTCATTTATGGGGTGGTGGGTGTGTGGATGTCATTACAGTGCTTGGACTGAAAATATCAACAGTCATTCATGGTGTTGTGAGTGTGTGGGTGTCATTACAGTGCTTGGACTATAAATATCAACCGTCATTTATGGGATGGTGGGTGTGTGGGTGTCATTACAGTGCTTGGACTGTAAATATCTACTGTCATTTATGGGGTGGTGGGTGTGTGGCTGTCATTACGGTGCTTGGACTGTAAATATCAACAGTCATTAATGGGGTGGTGGGTTTGTGGATGTCATTACAGTGCTTGGACTGTAAATATCAACAGTTATTCATGGGGTGGTGGGTGTGTGGGTATCATTACAGTGTTTTGACTGTAAATATTTACAGTCATTATTAGGGTGGTGGGTGTCATTAGACTGCTTGGACTGTAAATATCAACAGTTATTCATAGGGTGTTGGGTGTGTGGGTGTCATGACAGTGCTTGGACTGTAAATATCAACAGTCATTCAAGGTGTAGTGTGTGTGTGGGTGTCATTACACTGCTTAGACTGTAAATATCAACAGTCATTCATTGGGTGGTGGGTGTGCGGGTGTCATTACAGTGCTTAGACTGTAAATATCAACAGTCAATTATGGGGTGTTGGGTGTGTGTGTGTCATTACAGTGCGTGGACTATAAATATCTACAGTCATTCATGGGGTGGTGGGTATGTTGGTGTCATTACAGTGTTTTACCTATAAATATCAACAGTCATTTATTGGGTGGTGGGTGTCATTAGAGTGCTTGGACTGTAAATATCAACAGTCATTCATGGGGTTTTAGGTGTCATGACAGTGCTTGGACTGTAAATATCAATAGTCATTCATGGGGTGGTGAGTGTATGGGTGTCATTACAGTTCTTGGACTGTAAATATCAACCATCATTCATTGGGTGGTGGGTGTGTGGGTTTCATTACAGTGCTCAGACTGTAAATATTAACAGTCATTATGGGGTGCTGGGTTTGTGGATGTCATTACAGTGCTTGAACTGAAAAAATCAAAAGTCATTGATGGTGTGGTGGGTGTGTGTGTGTCATTACAGTGCTTGGACTATAAATATCAACCGTCATTTATGGGGTGGTGGGTGTGTGGGTGTCATTACAGTGCTTGGACTGTTAATATCAACAGTCGTTCATAGGGTGGTTGTTGTGTGAGTGTCATTGCAGAGCTTGGACTGTAAATATCAACAGTCATTCATGGGTTGGTGGGTTTGTGGGTGTCATTACAGTTCTTGGACTTTAAATATCAACCATCATTCATTGGGTGGTAGGTGTGTGGGTGACATTACATTGCTTGGACTGTAAATATTAACAGTCATTCATGGGGTGGTGGGTGTGTGGATGTCATTACAGTGACTGACTGAAAATGTAAACTGTCATTCATGGGTTGGTAGGTGTGTGGGTGTCATTACAGTGCTTGGACTATAAAAATAAAATGTCATTTATGGGGTGGTAGGTGTGTTGGTGTCATTACAGTGCTTGGACTGTAAATATCAACAGTCATTTATAGGGTGGTGGGTGTGTGAGTGTCATTACAGAGCTTGAACTGTAAATATCAACAGTCATTCATGGATTGGTGGGTGTGTGGTGTCATTACAGTGATTGGACTGTAAATATAAACAGTCATTAATGGGTTGGTGTGTGTGTGTGGGTGTCATTACAGTGCTTAGACTGTAAATATCAACAGTCATTTATTGGGTGGTGGGTGTTTGGGTGTCTATGCAGTGCTTGGACTGTAAATATCAATAGTCATTCATAGGGTGGTGAGTGTGTGAGTGTCATTACAGTTCTTCGACTATAAATATCAACCATCATTCATTGGGTGGTAGGTGTGTGGGTGATATTACATTGCTTGGACTGTAAATATTAACAGTCATTCATGGGGTGGTGGGTGTGTGGATGTCATTACAGTGACTGACTGAAAATGTAAACTGTCATTCATGGGTTGGTAGGTGTGTGGGTGTCATTACAGTGCTTGGACTATAAAAATAAAATGTCATTTATGGGGTGGTAGGTGTGTTGGTGTCATTACAGTGCTTGGACTGTAAATATCAACAGTCATTTATAGGGTGGTGGGTGTGTGAGTGTCATTACAGAGCTTGAACTGTAAATATCAACAGTCATTCATGGATTGGTGGGTGTGTGGTGTCATTACAGTGATTGGACTGTAAATATAAACAGTCATTAATGGGTTGGTGTGTGGGTGTGGGTGTCATTACAGTGCTTAGACTGTAAATATCAACAGTCATTTATTGGGTGGTGGGTGTTTAGGTGTCATTACAGTGATTGGACTGTAAATATCAACAGTTAATCATGGGGTGGTGGGTATGTGGGTGTCATTACAGTGCTTGGACTGTAAATATTAACAGTCATTCATGGGGTGGTGGGTGTGTAGGTGTCATTAGAGTGCTTGGACTGTAAATATCAACAGTCATTTATGGGGTGGTGGGTGTCATGACAGTGCTTGGACTGTAAATATCAACAGTCATTTATGGGGTAGTGGGTGTGTGGGTGTCATTACAGTGCTCAGACTGTAAATATTAACAGTCATTCATGGGGTGGTGGGTGTGTGGATGTCATTACAGTGCTTGGACTGAAAATATCAACAGTCATTCATGGGGTGGTGAGTGTGTGGGTGTCATTACAGTGCTTGGAGTATAAATATCAACCGTCATTTATGGGGTGGTGGGTGTGTGGGTGTCATTACAGTGCTTAGACTGTAAATATCTACTGTCATTTATGGGGTGGTGGGTGTGTGGCTGTCATTACGGTGCTTGGACTGTAAATATCAACAGTCAATCATGGGGTGGTGGGTTTGTGGATGTCATTACAGTGCTTGGACTGTAAATATCAACAGTTATTCATGGGGTGGTGGGTGTGTGGGTGTCATTACAGTGCGTGGACTGTAAATATCTACAGTCATTCATGGGGTGATGGGTGTGTGGGTGTCATTACAGTGCTTTGACTATAAATATCAACCGTCATTTATGGGGTTGTGGGTGTGTGGGTGTCATTACAGTGCTTGGACTGTAAATATCAACAGTCGTTCATAGGGTGGTCATTGTGTGAGTGTCATTGCAGAACTTGGACTGTAAATATCAACAGTCATTCATGGGTAGGTTGGTGTGTGGGTGTCATTACAGTTCTTGGACTGTAAATATCAACCATAATTCATTAGGTGGTTGGTGTGTGGGTGTCATTTCAGTGCTCAGACCGTAAAAATTAACAGTCATTCATGGGGTGGTGGGTGTGTGGATGTCATTACAGTTCTTTGACTGAAAATATCAACAGTCATTTATAAGGTGGTGGGTATCATTAGAGTGCTTGGACTGTAAATATCAACAGTCATTCATGGGGTGGTGGGTGTGTTGGTGTCATTACAGTGCTTGGACTGTAAATATCAACTTTATTTCATGGGGTGGTGGGTGTGGGGTGTCATTACAGTGCTTTGACTGTAAATATCAATAGTCAATCATGGGGTGGTTTTTGTGTGGGTGTCATTACAGTGCGTGGACTGTAAATATCTACAGTCCTTCATGGGGTGGTGTGTGTGTTGGTGTCATTACAGTGTTTTGACTATAAATATCAACCATCATTCATGAAGTGGTGGGTTTGTGGATGTCATTACAGTGCTTGGACTGTAAATATCAACAGTTATTCATGGGGTGGTGGGTGTGTGGGTATCATTACAGTGCGTGGACTGTAAATATCTACAGTCAATCATAAGGTAATGGGTGTGTTGGTGTCATTACAGTGCTTGGACTGTAAATATTAACAGTCATTCATTGGGTTGTGGGTGTTTGGGTGTCTATGCAGTGCTTGGACTGTAAATATCAATAGTCATTCATGGGGTGGTGAGTGTGTGAGTGTCATTACAGTTCTTGGACTATAAATATCAACCATCATTCATTGGGTGGTAGGTGTGTGGGTAACATTACATTGCTTGGACTGTAAATATTAACAGTCATTCATGGGGTGGTGGGTGTGTGGATGTCATTAAAGTGCTCTGACTGAAAATGTAAACTGTCATTCATGGGTTGGTAGGTGTGTAGGTGTCATTACAGTGCTTGGACTATAAAAATAAAATGTCATTTATGGGGTGGTAGTTGTGTGGGTGTCATTACAGTGCTTGGGCTGTAAATATCAACAGTCATTTATAGGGTGGTGGGTGTGTGAGTGTCATTACAGAGCTTGAACTGTAAATATCAACAGTCAATCATGGGGTGGTGGGTATGTGGGTGTCATTACAGTGTTTGGACTGTAAATATCAACAGTCATTCATGGGCTGGTGGGTGTGTAGGTGTCTTTAGAGTGCTTGGACTGTAAATATCAACAGTCATTTATGGGGTGGTGGGTGTCATGACAGTGCTTGGACTGTAAATATCAACAGTCATTTATGGGGTGGTGGGTGTGTGGGTGTCATAACAGTGCTCAGACTGTAAATATTAACAGTCATTCATGGGGTGGTGGGTGTGTGGATGTCATTACAGTGCTTGGACTGAAAATATCAACAGTCATTCATGGGGTGGTGAGTGTGTGGGTGTCATTACAGTGCTTGGACTATAAATATCAACTGTTATTTATGGGGTGGTGGGTGTGTGGGTGTCATTACAGTGCCTGGACTGTAAATATCTACAGTCATTTATGGGGTGGTGGGTGTGTGGCTGTCATTACGGTGCTTGGACTGTAAATATTAACAGTCAATAATGGGGTGGTGGGTTTGTGGATGTCATTACAGTGCTTGGACTGTAAATATCAACCATCATTCATTGGGTGGTGGGTGTGTGGGTGTCATTACTGTGCTCAGACTTTAAATATTAACAGTCATTCATGGGGTGGTGGGTGTGTGGCTGTCATTACGGTGCTTGGACTGTAAATATTAACAGTCAATAATGGGGTGGTGGGTTTGTGGATGTCATTACAGTGCTTGGACTGTAAATATCAACAGTTATTCATGGGGTGGTGGGTGTGTGGGTGTCATTACAGTGCGTGGACTGTAAATATCTACAGTTATTCATGGGGTGGTGGGTGTGTGGGTATCATTACAGTGCGTGGACTGTAAATATCTACAGTCAATCATAGGGTAATGGGTGTGTGGGTGTCATTACAGTGCTTTGAGTGTAAATATTAACAGTCATTCATTGGGTTGTATGTGTTTGGGTGTCTATGCAGTGCTTGTACTGTAAATATCAATAGTCATTCATGGGGTGGTGAGTGTGTGTGTCATTACAGTTCTTGGACTATAAATACAATATCAACCATCATTCATTGGGTGGTAGGTGTGTGGGTGACATTACATTGCTTGGACTGTAAATATTAACAGTCATTCATGGGATGGTGGGTGTGTGGATGTCATTACAGTGCTCTGACTGAAAATGTAAACTGTCATTCATGGGTTGGTAGGTGTGTAGGTGTCATTACAGTGCTTGGACTATAAAAATAAAATGTCATTTATGGGGTGGTAGGTGTGTGGGTGTCATTACAGTGCTTGGACTGTAAATATCAACAGTCATTTATAGAGTGGTGGGTGTGTGAGTGTCATTACAGAGCTTGAACTGTAAATATCATCAGTCAATCATGGGGTGGTGGGTATGTGGGTGTCATTACAGTGCTTGGACTGTAAATATCAACAGTCATTCATGGGCTGGTGGGTGTGTAGGTGTCATTAGAGTGCTTGGACTGTAAATATCAACAGTCATTTATGGGGTTGTGGGTGTCATGACAGTGCTTGGACTGTAAATATCAACAGTCATTTATGGGGTGGTGGGTGTGTGGGTGTCATTACAGTGCTTAGACTGTAAATATTAACAGTCATTCATGGGGTGGTGGGTGTGTGGATGTCATTACAGTGCTTGGACTGAAAATATCAACAGTCATTCATTGGGTGGTGAGTGTGTGGGTGTCATTACAGTGCTTGGACTGTAAATATCTACCGTCATTTATGGGGTGGTGGGTGTGTGGCTGTCATTACGGTGCTTGGACTGTAAATATTAACAGTCAATAATGGGGTGGTGGGTTTGTGGATGTCATTACAGTGCTTGGACTGTAAATATCAACAGTTATTCATGGGGTGATGGGTGTGTGTGTGTCATTACAGTGCTTGGACTGTAAATATCTACAGTCATTCATGGGGTTATGGGTGTGTGGGTGTCATTACAGTGCTTGGACTGTAAATATCAACAGTCATTTATTGGGTTGTGGGTGTTTGGGTGTCTATGCAGAAATTGGACTGTAAATATCAACAGTCAATAATGGGGTGGTGGTTGTTTGGGTGTCATTACAATGCTTGGACTGTAAATAACAACAGTCATTAATGGGGTGGTGGGTGTGGGGGTGTCATTACAGTGTTTTGACTGTAAATATTAACAGGAATTATTAGGGTGGTAGGTGTCATTAGAGTGCTTGGACTGTAAATATCAGCAGTTATTCATGGGGTGTTGGGTGTTTGGGTGTTATGACAGTGCTTGGACTGTAAATATCAACCATCATTCATTGGGTGGTGGGTGTGTGGGTGTCATTACTGTGCTCAGACTTTAAATATTAACAGTCATTCATGGGGTGGTGGGTGTGTGGCTGTCATTACGGTGCTTGGACTGTAAATATTAACAGTCATTAAAGGGGTGGTGGGTTTGTGGATGTCATTACAGTGCTTGGACTGTAAATATCAACAGTTATTCATAGGGTGGTGGGTGTGTGGGTGTCATTACAGTGCTTGGACTGTAAATATCTACAGTCATTAATGGGGTTATGGGTGTGTGGGTGTCATTACAGTGGTTGGACTGTAAATATCAACAGTCATTTATTGGGTTGTGGGTGTTTGGGTGTCTATGCAGTGCTTGGACTGTAAATATCAACAGTCAATAATGGGGTGGTGGTTGTTTGGGTGTCATTACAATGCTTGGACTGTAAAGAACAACAGTCATTTATGGGGTGGTGGGTGTGGGGGTGTCATTACAGTGTTTTGACTGTAAATATTAACAGTCATTATTAGGGTGGTAGGTGTCATTAGAGTGCTTGGACTGTAAATATCAGCAGTTATTCATGGGGTGTTGGGTGTTTGGGTGTTATGACAGTGCTTGGACTGTAAATATCAACCATCATTCATTGGGTGGTGGGTGTGTGGGTGTCATTACCGTGCTCAGACTTTAAATATTAACAGTCATTCATGGGGTGGTGGGTGTGTGGGTGTCTTTACAGTGCTTGGACTGAAAATATCAACAGTCATTTATGGGGTGATGGGTGTGTGGGTGTCATTACAGTTCTTGGACTGTAAATATCAACAATCATTCATTGGGTGGTGGGTGTGTGGGTGACATTACATTGCTTGGACTGTAAATATTAACAGTCATTTATTGGGTGGTGGGTGTGTGGATGTCATTACAGTGCTTTGACTGAAAATATAAACAGTCATTTATGGGTTGGTAGGTGTGTGGGTGTCATTAAAGTGCTTGGACTATAAAAATAAAATGTTATTTATAGGGTGGTAGGTGTGTGGGTTTCATTACAGTGCTTGGACTGTAAATATCAACAGTCATTCAAAGGGTGGTGGGTGTGTGAGTGTCATTACAGAGCTTGAACTGTAAATATCAACAGTCATTCATGGAGTGGTGGGTGTGTGGTGTCATTACAGTGATTGAATGTAAATATAAACAGTCATTAATGGGTTGGTGTGTGTGTGTGTCATTACAGTGCTTAGACTGTAAATATCAACAGTCATTTATTGGGTGGTGGGTGTGTAGGTGTCATTACTTTGCTTGGACTGTAAATATCAACCGTCAATCATGGGATGGTGGGTGTGTAGGTGTCATTACAGAGTTTTGACTATAAATATCAACAGTCATTTATTGGGTGGTGGGTGTCATTAGAGTGTTTGGACTGTAAATATCAACAGTCATTTATGGGGTGGTGGGTGTCATGACAGTGCTTGGACTGTAAATATCAACAGTCATTTATGGGGTGGTGGGTGTGTGGGTGTCATTACAGTGCTCTGACTGTAAATATTAACAGTCATTTATGGGGTGGTGGGTGTGTGGATGTCATTACAGTGCTTGGACTGAAAATATTAACAGTCATTCATGGGGTGGTTAGTGTGTGGGTGTCATTACAGTGCTTGGACTATAAATATCAACCGTCATTTATGGGGTGGTGGGTTTGTGGATGTTATTACAGTGCTTGGACTGTAAATATCAACAGTTATTCATGTGGTGGTGGGTGCGTGGGTGTCATTACAGGGCTTGGACTGTAAATACCAAGTCATTCATAGGGTGGTGGGTTTGTGTGTGTCATTAGTGCTTGGACTGTAAATATCAACAGTCATTCATGTTGTGATGGGTGTCATTATAGTGCTTGGACTGTAAATATCAACAGTCATTCATGGGGTGATAGGTGTGTGGGTGTCATTACAGTGCTTGGCCTATAAATATCAACAGTCATTTATTGGGTGGTGGGTGTTTAGGTGTCTATGCAGTGCTTGGACTGTAAATATCAACAGTCAATCATGAGGTGGTGGGAGTGTGGGTGTCATTACAATGCTTGGACTGTAAATATCAACAGTCATTCATGGGGTGGTGGGTGTGTTGATGTCATTACAGTGCTTGGACTGAAAATATCAACAGTCATTAATGTGGTGGTAGGTGTGTGGGTGTCATTACAGTGCTTGGACTATAAAAATCAAATGTCATTTATGGCGTGGTAGGTGTGTGGGTGTCATTACAGTGCTTGGACTGTAAATATCAACAGTCATTCATAGGGTGGTGGGTGTGTGTGTGTCATTACAGAGCTTGGACTGTAAATATCAACAGTCATTCATGGAGTGGTGGGTGTGTGGTATCATTACAGTGATTGGACTGTAAATATCAACAGTCATTCATTGGGTGGTGTGTGTGTGGGTGTCATTACACTGCTTAGACTGTAAATATCAACAGTCATTTATTGGGTTGTGGGTGTGTGGGTGTCATTACAGTGCTTGGACTGTAAATATCAACAGTCAATCATGGGGTTATGGGTGTGTTGGTGTCATTACAGTGCGTGAACTATAAATATCTACGTTCATTTATGGGGTGGTGGGTGTGTTGGTGTCATTACAGTGTTTTACCTATAAATATCAACAGTCATTTATTGGGTGGTGGGTGTCATTAGAGTGCTTGGACTGTAAATATCAACAGTCATTTATGGGGTGGTAGGTGTCATGACAGTGCTTGGACTGTAAATATCAATAGTCATTCATGGGGTGGTGAGTGTGTGGGTGTCAGTACAGTTCTTGGACTGTAAATATCAACCATCATTCATTGGGTGGTGGGTGTGTGGGTGTCATTACAGTGCTCAGACTGTAAATATTAACAGTCATTATGGGGTGGTGGGTGTGTGGATGTCATTACAGTGCTTGAACTGAAAAAATCAAAAGTCATTGATGGGGTGGTGGGTGTGTGGGTGTCATTACAGTGCTTTGACTATAAATATCAACCGTCATTTATAGGGTGGTGGGTGTGTGGGTGTCATTACAGTGCTTGGACTGTAAATATCAACAGTCGTTCATAGGGTGGTGGTTGTGTGAGTGTCATTACAGAGCTTGGACTGTATATATCAACAGTCATTCATGGGGTGGTGGGTGTGTGGGTGTCATTACAGTTCTTGGACTGTAAATATCAACCATAATTCATTAGGTGGTGGGTGTGTGGGTGTCATTACAGTGCTCAGACTGTAAAAATGAACAGTCATTCATGGGGTGGTGGGTGTGTGGATGTCATTACAGTGCATTGACTGAAAATATCAACAGTCATTTATAAGGTGGTGGGTATCATTAGAGTGCTTGGACTGTAAATATCAACAGTCATTCATGGGGTGGTGGGTGTGTTGGTGTCATTACAGTGCTTGGACTGTAAATATCAACTTTATTTCATGGGGTGGTGGGTGTGGGGTGTCATTACAGTGCTTTGACTGTAAATATCAACAGTCAATCATGGGGTGGTGGGTGTGTGGGTGTCATTACAGTGCGTGGACTGTAAATATCTACAGTCCTTCATGGGGTGATGGTTGTGTTGGTGTCATTACATTGTTTTGGCTATAAATATCAACAGTCATTTTTTGGGTGGTAGGTGTGTGGGTGTCATTACAGTGCTTGGACTGTAAATATCAACAGTCGTTTATAGGGTGGTGGTTGTGTGAGTGTCATTACAGAGCTTGGACTGTAAATATCAACAGTTATTCATGGGGTGGTGGGTGTGTGGGTGTCATTACAGTGTTTCGACAGTAAATATCAAAAGTCATTCTAGGGTAGGTGGGTGTGTGGGTGTCATTATAGTGCTTAGGCTGTAAATATCAACAGTCAATTATTAGGTGGTGGGTGTGTAGGTGTTATTACAGTGCTTGGACTGTAAATATCAACAGTCATTTAAGGGGTGGTGGGTGTCATGACAGTGCTTGGACTGTAAATATCAACAGTCATTTATGGGGTGGTGGGTGTGTGGGTGTCATTACAGTGCTCAGACTGTAAATATTAACAGTCATTCATGGGGTGGTGGGTGTGTGGATGTCATTACAGTGCTTGGACTAAAAATATCAACAGTCATTCATGGGGTGGTGAGTGTGTGGGTGTCATTACAGTGCTTGGACTATAAATATCAACCATCATTTATGGGGTGGTTGGTGTGTGGGTGTCATTACAGTGCTTGGACTGTAAATATCTACTGTCATTTATGGGGTGGTGGGTGTGTGGCTGTCATTACGGTGCTTGGACTGTAAATATCAACAGTCAATCATGGGGTGGTGGGTTTGTGGATGTCATTACAGTGCTTGGACTGTAAATATCAACAGTTATTCATGGGGTGGTAGGTGTTTGGGTGTCATTACAGTGCGTGGACTGTAAATAACAACAGTCATTTATGGGGTGGTTGGTGTGTGGGTGTCATAACAGTTCTTGGACTGTAAATATCAACCATCATTCATTGGGTGGTGGGTTTGTGGGTGTCATTACTGTGCTCAGACTTTAAATATTAACAGTCATTCATGGGGTGGTGGGTGTGTGGATGTCTTTACAGTGCTTGGACTGAAAATATCAACAGTCATTTATGGGGTGGTGGGTGTGTGGGTGTCATTACAGTTCTTGGACTGTAAATATCAACCATCATTCATTGGGTGGTGGGTGTGTGGGTGACATTACATTGCTTGGACTGTAAATATTAACAGTCATTCATTGGGTGGTGGGTGTGTGGATGTCATTACAGTGCTTTGATTGAAAATGTAAACAGTCATTTATGGGTTGGTAGGTGTGTGGGTGTCATTACAGTGCTTGGACTATAAAAATAAAATGTCATTCATGGGGTGGTGGGTGTGTTGGTGTCATTACAGTGTTTTACCTATAAATATCAATGGTCATTTATTGGGTGGTGGGTGTCATTAGAGTGCTTGGACTGTAAATATCAACAGTTATTCATGGGGTGGTAGGTGTCATGACAGTGCTTGGACTGTAAATATCAATCATAATTCATTGGGTGGTGGGTGTGTGGGTGTCATTACAGTGCTCAGACTGTAAATATTAACAGTCATTATGGGGTGGTGGGTGTGTGGATGTCATTTCAGTGCTTGAACTGAAAAAATCAAAAGTCATTGATGGGGTGGTGGGTGTGTGGGTGTCATTACAGTGCTTGGACTATAAATATCAACCGTCATTTATAGGGTGGTGGGTGTGTGGGTGTCATTACAGTGCTTGGACTGTAAATAGCAACAGTCGTTCATAGGGTGGTGGTTGTGTGAGTGTCATTAAAGAGCTTGGACGGTAAATATCAACAGTCATTCATGGGGTGGTGGGTGTGTGGGTGTCATTACAGTGCTTTGACTGAAAATATCAACAGTCATTTATAAGGTGGTGGGTATCATTAGAGTGCTTGGACTGTAAATATCAACAGTCATGCATGGGGTGGTGGGTGTGTTGGTGTCATTACAGTGCTTGGACTGTAAATATCAACTTTATTTCATGGGGTGGTGGTTGTGGGGTGTCATTACAGTGCTTTGACTGTAAATATCAACAGTCAATCATGGGGTGGTGGGTGTGTGGGTGTCATTACAGTGCGTGGACTGAAAATATCTACATCCCTTCATGGGGTGGTGCGTGTGTGGGTGTCATTATAGTGCTTGAACTGTAAATATCAACAGTCATTAATTGGGTGGTAGGTGTGTGGCGGTCCTTACAGTGCTTGGACTGTAAATATCAACAGTCGTTCATAGGGTGGTGGTTGTGTAAGTGTCATTACAGTGCTTGGACTGTAAATATCAACAGTCATTCATGGGGTGGTGGGTGTATGGGTGTCATTGCAATGCTTGGACTATAAATATCAACCATCATTTATGGGGTGGTGGGTGTGTGTGTGGTATTAGTAGTTGGACTAAAAATATAAACAGTCATTCACGGGGTAGTGGGTGTCATTACAGTGCTTGGACTATAAATATCAAGAGTCATTAATGGGGTGATGGGTGTGTGGGTGTCATTACAGTGCTAGGACTGTAAATATCAATAGTCATTCATGGGGTTGTGGGTGTTTGGGTGTCTATGCAGTGCTTGGACTGTAAATATCAACAGTCATTCATGAGGTGGTGGGTGTGTGGGTGTTATTACAGTGATTTCACTGTAAATATCAACAGTCATTCATAAGGTGGTGGGTGTCATTAGAGTGCTTGGACTGTAAATATCAACAGTTATTCATAGAGTGGTGGGTGTGTTGGTGTCATGACAGTGCTTGGACTGTAAATATCAAATGTCAATCATGTGGTGGTGAGTGTGTGGGTGTCATTACAGTTCTTGAACTGTAAATATCAACCATCATTTATGGGGTGGTGGGTGTGTGGATGTCATTACATTGGTTGGACTGAAAATATCAACAGTCATTCATGGGGTGGTGGGTGTGTGGGTTTCATTACAGTTCTTGGACTGTAAATATCAACCATCATTCATTGGGTGGTAGGTGTGTGGGTGACATTATAGTGCTTGGACTGTAAATATGAATAGTCATTCATAGGGTGGTGGGTGTTTTGATGTCATTACAGTGCTTGGACTGAAAATATCAACAGTCATCTATGGGGTGGTAGGTGTGTGGGTGTCTTTACAGTGCTTGGACTATAAATATCAACCGTCATTTATGGGGTGGTGGGTGTGTGGGTGCGTTACAGTGTTTGGACTGTAAATATCAACAGTCGTTCATAGGGTGGTGGTTGTGTGAGTGTCATTACAGAGCTTGGACTGTAAATATCAACAGTTATTCATAGGGTGGTGGGTGTGTGGGTGTCATTACAGTGCTTCGACAGTAAATATCAAAAGTCATTCTAGGGTAGGTGGGTGTGTGGGTGTCATTATAGTGCTTAGACTGTAAATATCAACAGTCAATTATTAGGTGGTGGGTGTGTTACTGTCATTACAGTGCATGGACTGTAAAAATCAACAGTCATTCATGGGGTGGTGGGTGTGTGGGTGCCATTACAATGGAGGACTATAAATATCAACCATCATTTATGGGGTGGTGGGTGTATTGGTGTCATTACAGTGCTCAGACTGTAAATATCAACAGTCATTCATTGGGTGGTGCATGTGTGGGTGTCATTACAGAGCTTGGACTGAAAATATAAATAGTCAATCGTGGGTGTGTGGGTGTCATTACAGTGATTGGACTGTAAATATCAGCAGTCATTCATGGGGTGGTAGGTGTGTGGGTGTCATGACAGTGTTTTGACTATAAATATCAACAGTCATTTATTGGGTGGTGGGTGTCATTAGAGTGCTTGGACTGTAAATATCAACAGTCATTCATGGGGTGGTGGGTGTCATGAGAGTGCTTGTACTGTAAAAATCAACAGTCATTTATGGGGTGGTGCATGTGTGGGTGTCATTACAGTTCTTGGACTGTAAATATCAACCATCACTCATTGGGTTGTGGGTGTGTGGGTATCATTACAGTGCTCAGACTGTAAATATTAACAGTCATTCATGGAGTAGTGGGTGTGTGGATGTCATTACAGTGCTCAGACTGTAAATATTAACAGTCATTTATGGGGTGGTGGGTGTGTGGATGTCATTACAGTGCTTGGACTAAAAATATCAATAGTCATTCATGGGGTGGTGAGTGTGTGGGTGTCATTACAGTGCTTGGACTATAAATATCAACCATCATTTATGGGGTGGTTGGTGTGTGGGTGTCATTACAGTGCTTGGACTGTAAATATCTACTGTCATTTATGGGGTGGTGGGTGTGTGGCTGTCATTACGGTGCTTGGACTGTAAATATCAACAGTCAATCATGGGGTGGTGGGTTTGTGGATGTCATTACAGTGCTTGGACTGTAAATATCAACAGTTATTCATGGGGTGGTAGGTGTGTGGGTGTCATTACAGTGCGTGGACTGTAAATAACAACAGTCATTTATGGGGTGGTGGGTGTGTGGGTGTCATTACAGTTCTTGGACTGTAAATATCAACCATCATTCATTGGGTGGTGGGTTTGTGGGTGTCATTACTGTGCTCAGACTTTAAATATTAACAGTCATTCATGGGGTGGTGGGTGTGTAAATGTCTTTACAGTGCTTGGACTGAAAATATCAACAGTCATTTATGGGGTGGTGGGTGTGTGGGTGTCATTACAGTTCTTGGACTGTAAATATCAACCATCATTCATTGGGTGGTGGGTGTGTGGGTGACATTACATTGCTTGGACTGTAAATATTAACAGTCATTCATTGGGTGGTGGGTGTGTGGATGTCATTACAGTGCTTTGACTGAAAATGTAAACAGTCATTTATGGGTTGGTAGGTGTGTGGGTGTCATTACAGTGCTTGGACTATAAAAATAAAATGTCATTCATGGGGTGGTGGGTGTGTTGGTGTCATTACAGTGTTTTACCTATAAATATCAACGGTCATTTATTGGGTGGTGGGTGTCATTAGAGTGCTTGGACTGTAAATATCAACAGTCATTCATGGGGTGGTAGGTGTCATGACAGTGCTTGGACTGTAAATATCAACCATAATTCATTGGGTGGTGGGTTTGTGGGTGTCATTACAGTGCTCAGACTGTAGATATTAACAGTCATTATGGGGTGGTGGGTGTGTGGATGTCATTACAGTGCTTGAACTGAAAAAATCAAAAGTCATTGATGGGGTGGTGGGTGTGTGGGTGTCATTACAGTGCTTGGACTATAAATATCAACCATCATTTATAGGGTGGTGGGTGTGTGGGTGTCATTACAGTGCTTGGACTGTAAATATCAACAGTCGTTCATAGGGTGGTGGTTGTGTGAGTGTCATTAAAGAGCTTGGACGGTAAATATCAACAGTCATTCATGGGGTGGTGGGTGTGTGGGTGTCATTACAGTGCTTTGACTGAAAATATCAACAGTCATTTATAAGGTGGTGGGTATCATTAGAGTGCTTGGACTGTAAATA
This sequence comes from Petrolisthes cinctipes, assembly GCA_033782935.1. NCBI lineage: Eukaryota > Metazoa > Arthropoda > Malacostraca > Decapoda > Porcellanidae > Petrolisthes > Petrolisthes cinctipes. The sequence continues at coordinate 6,190,485 of JAWQEG010000230.1, forward strand.
TCAACAGTCATGCATGGGGTGGTGGGTGTGTTGGTGTCATTACAGTGCTTGGACTGTAAATATCAACTTTATTTCATGGGGTGGTGGTTGTGGGGTGTCATTACAGTGCTTTGACTGTAAATATCAACAGTCAATCATGGGGTGGTGGGTGTGTGGGTGTCATTACAGTGCGTGGACTGAAAATATCTACATCCCTTCATGGGGTGGTGCGTGTGTGGTTGTCGTTATAGTGCTTGAACTGTAAATATCATCAGTCATTAATTGGGTGGTAGGTGTGTGGCGGTCCTTACAGTGCTTGGACTGTAAATATCAACAGTCGTTCATAGGGTGGTGGTTGTGTGAGTGTCATTACAGTGCTTGGACTGTAAATATCAACAGTCATTCATGGGGTGGTGGGTGTATGGGTGTCATTGCAATGCTTGGACTATAAATATCAACCATCATTTATGGGGTGGTGGGTGTGTGTGTGTCATTAGTAGTTTGACTAAAAATATAAACAGTCATTCACTGGGTAGTGGGTGTCATTACAGTGCTTGGACTATAAATATCAAGAGTCATTAATGGGGTGATGGGTGTGTGGGTGTCATTACAGTGCTAGGACTGTAAATATCAATAGTCATTCATGGGGTTGTGGGTGTTTGGGTGTCTATGCAGTGCTTGGACTGTAAATATCAACAGTCATTCATAAGGTGGTGGGTGTCATTAGAGTGCTTGGACTGTAAATATCAACAGTTATTCATGGAGTGGTGGGTGTGTTGGTGTCATGACAGTGCTTGGACTGTAAATATCAAATGTCAGTCATGTGGTGGTGGGTGTGTGGGTGTCATTACAGTTCTTGAACTGTAAATATCAACCATCATTTATGGGGTGGTGGGTGTGTGGATGTCATTACATTGGTTGGACTGAAAATATCAACCATCATTCATTGGGTGGTGGGTGTGTGGGTGACATTATAGTGCTTGGACTGTAAATATGAATAGTCATTCATAGGGTGGTGGGTGTTTTGATGTCATTACAGTGCTTGGACTGAAAATATCAACAGTCATCTATGGGGTGGTAGGTGTGTGGGTGTCCTTACAGTGCTTGGACTATAAATATCAACCGTCATTTATGGGGTGGTGGGTGTGTGGGTGCGTTACAGTGTTTGGACTGTAAATATCAACAGTCGTTCATAGGGTGGTGGTTGTGTGAGTGTCATTACAGAGCTTGGACTGTAAATATCAACAGTTATTCATAGGGTGGTGGGTGTGTGGGTGTCATTACAGTGCTTCGACAGTAAATATCAAAAGTCATTCTAGGGTAGGTGGGTGTGTGGGTGTCATTATAGTGCTTAGACTGTAAATATCAACAGTCAATTATTAGGTGGTGGGTGTGTTACTGTCATTACAGTGCATGGACTGTAAAAATCAACAGTCATTCATGGGGTGGTGGGTGTGTGGGTGTCATTACAGTGCTTTGACTGAAAATATCAACAGTCATTTATAAGGTGGTGGGTATCATTAGAGTGCTTGGACTGTAAATATCAACAGTCATGCATGGGGTGGTGGGTGTGTTGGTGTCATTACAGTGCTTGGACTGTAAATATCAACTTTATTTCATGGGGTGGTGGTTGTGGGGTGTCATTACAGTGCTTTGACTGTAAATATCAACAGTCAATCATGGGGTGGTGGGTGTGTGGGTGTCATTACAGTGCGTGGACTGATAATATCTACATCCCTTCATGGGGTGGTGCGTGTGTGGGTGTCGTTATAGTGCTTGAACTGTAAATATCATCAGTCATTAATTGGGTGGTAGGTGTGTGGCGGTCCTTACAGTGCTTGGACTGTAAATATCAACAGTCGTTCATAGGGTGGTGGTTGTGTGAGTGTCATTACAGTGCTTGGACTGTAAATATCAACAGTCATTCATGGGGTGGTGGGTGTATGGGTGTCATTGCAATGCTTGGACTATAAATATCAACCATCATTTATGGGGTGGTGGGTGTGTGTGTGTCATTAGTAGTTTGACTAAAAATATAAACAGTCATTCACTGGGTAGTGGGTGTCATTACAGTGCTTGGACTATAAATATCAAGAGTCATTAATGGGGTGATGGGTGTGTGGGTGTCATTACAGTGCTAGGACTGTAAATATCAATAGTCATTCATGGGGTTGTGGGTGTTTGGGTGTCTATGCAGTGCTTGGACTGTAAATATCAACAGTCATTCATAAGGTGGTGGGTGTCATTAGAGTGCTTGGACTGTAAATATCAACAGTTATTCATGGAGTGGTGGGTGTGTTGGTGTCATGACAGTGCTTGGACTGTAAATATCAAATGTCAGTCATGTGGTGGTGGGTGTGTGGGTGTCATTACAGTTCTTGAACTGTAAATATCAACCATCATTTATGGGGTGGTGGGTGTGTGGATGTCATTACATTGGTTGGACTGAAAATATCAACCATCATTCATTGGGTGGTGGGTGTGTGGGTGACATTATAGTGCTAGGACTGTAAATATGAATAGTCATTCATAGGGTGGTGGGTGTTTTGATGTCATTACAGTGCTTGGACTGAAAATATCAACAGTCATCTATGGGGTGGTAGGTGTGTGGGTGTCCTTACAGTGCTTGGACTATAAATATCAACCGTCATTTATGGGGTGGTGGGTGTGTGGGTGCGTTACAGTGTTTGGACTGTAAATATCAACAGTCGTTCATAGGGTGGTGGTTGTGTGAGTGTCATTACAGAGCTTGGACTGTAAATATCAACAGTTATTCATAGGGTGGTGGGTGTGTGGGTGTCATTACAGTGCTTCGACAGTAAATATCAAAAGTCATTCTAGGGTAGGTGGGTGTGTGGGTGTCATTATAGTGCTTAGACTGTAAATATCAACAGTCAATTATTAGTTGGTGGGTGTGTTACTGTCATTACAGTGCATGGACTGTAAAAATCAACAGTCATTCATGGGGTGGTGGGTGTGTGGGTGCCATTACAATGGAGGACTATAAATATCACCATCATTTATGTGGTGGTGGGTATATTGGTGTCATTACAGTGCTCAGACTGTAAATATCAACAGTCATTCATTGGGTGGTACATGTGTGGGTGTCATTACAGAGCTTGGACTAAAAATATCAATAGTCAATCATGGGGTGGTGTGTGTGTGGGTGTCATTACAGTGATTGGACTGTAAATATCAGCAGTCATTCATGGGGTGGTAGGTGTGTGGGTGTCATGACAGTGTTTTGACTATAAATATCAACAGTCATTTATTGGGTGGTGGGTGTCATTAGAGTGCTTGGACTGTAAATATCAACAGTCATTTATGGGGTGGTGGGTGTCATGAGAGTGCTTGTACTGTAAATATCAACAGTCATTTATTGGGTGGTGCGTGTGTGGGTGTCATTACAGTTCTTGGACTGTAAATATCAACCATCACTCATTGGGTTGTGGGTGTGTGGGTGTCATTACAGTGCTCAGACTGTAAATATTAACAGTCATTCAAGGAGTAGTGGGTGTGTGGATGTCATTACAGTGTTTGGACTGAAAATATCAACAGTCATTTATGGGGTGGTGGGTGTGTGGCTGTCATTACAGTTCTTGGACAGTAAAAATCAACAGTCATTCATGGGGTGGTGGGTGTGTGGGTGTCATTACTGTGCTTGGACTATAAATATCAACCGTCATTTATAGGGTGGTGGGTGTGTGGGTGTCATTACAGTGCTTAGACTGTAAATATCAACAGTCATTTATGGGGTGGTGGGTGTGTGGGTGTCATTACAGTGCTTGGACAGTAAAAATCAACAGTCATTTATGGGATGGTGGGTGTGTGGGTGTCATTATAGTACTTGGACTGTAAATATCAACAGTCATTCATAGAGTGGTGGGTGTGTGAGTGTCATTACAAAGCTTGGACTGTAAATATCAACTGTCATTCATGGGGTGGTGGGTGTGTGGGTGTCATTACAATACTTGGACAGTAAATATCAAAAGTCATTCTTGGGGTGGTGGGTGTGTGGGTGTCATTAAAGTGCTTAGACTGTAAATATCAACAGTCATTTATGGGGTGGTGGGTGTGTGGCTGTCATTACAGTGCTTGGACAGTAAAAATCAACAGTCATTCATGGGGTGGTGGGTGTATGGGGGTCATTGCAATGTTTGGACTATAAATATCAACCGTCATTTATGGGGTGGTGGGTGTGTGTGTGTCATTAGTGATTGGACTAAAAATATAAACAGTCATTCACTGGGTAGTGGGTGTCATTACAGTGCTTGGACTATAAATATCAAGAGTCATTCATGGGGTGATGGGTGTGTGGGTGTCATTACAGTGCTAGGACTGTAAATATCAATAGTCATTCATGGGGTTGTGGGTGTTTGGTTGTCTATGCAGTGCTTGGACTGGAAATATCAACAGTCATTCATGAGGTGGTGGGTGTGTGGGTGTTATTACAGTGATTTGACTGTAAATATCAACAGTCATTCATAAGGTGGTGGGTGTCATTAGAGTGCTCGGACTGTAAATATCAACAGTTATTCATGGAGTGGTGGGTGTGTGGGTGTCATTACAGTTCTTGAACTGTAAATATCAACCATCATTCATGGGGTGGTTGGTGTGTGGATGTCATTACATTTGTTGGACTGAAAATATCAACAGTCATTCATGGGGTAGTGGGTGTGTGGGTTTCATTACAGTTCTTGGACTGTAAATATCAACCATTATTCATTGGGTGGTGGGTGTGTGGGTGACATTATAGTGCTTGGACTGTAAATATGAATAGTCATTCATGGGGTGGTGGGTGTGTCGATGTCATTACAGTGCTTGGACTGAAAATATCAACAGTCATCTATGGGGTGGTAGGTGTGTGGGTGTCCTTACAGTGCTTGGACTATAAATATCAACCGTCATTTATGGGGTGGTGTGTGTGTGGGTGCGTTACAGTGTTTGGACTGTAAATATCAACAGTCGTTCATAGGGTGGTGGTTGTGTGAGTGTCATTACAGAGCTTGGACTGTAAATATCAACAGTCATTCATGGGGTGGTGGGTGTGTGGGTGTCATTACAGTGCTTGGACAGTAAATATCAAAAGTCATTCATTCTAGGGTAGGTGGGTGTGTGAGTGTCATTATAGTGCTTAGACTGTAAATATCAACAGTCAATTATTAGGTGGTGGGTGTGTTACTGTCATTACAGTGCTTGAACTGTAAAAATCAAAAGTCATTTATGGGGTGGTGGGAGTGTGGGTGTCATTACAATGCAGGACTATAAATATCAACCGTCATTTATGGGGTGGTGGGTGTGTGGGTGTCATTACAGTGCTCAGACTGTAAATATCAACAGTCATTCATAGGGTGGAGGGTGTGTGAGTGTCATTACAGAGCTTGGACTGTAAATATCAATAGTCATTAATGGATTGGTGGGTGTGTGGGTGTTATTACAGTGCTTGGACTATAAATATCAACAGTCAATCATGAGGCGGTCAGTGTGTGGGTGTCATTAGAGTCCTTGGACTGCAAATATCAACAGTCATTCATGGGGTGGTGGGTGTGTGGTTGTCATTACAGTGTTTTAACTATAAATATCAACATTCATTTATTGGGTGGTGGGTGTCATTAGAGTTCTTGGACTGTAAATATCAACAGTCAATTATGGGGCGGTCAGTGTGTGGGTGTCTTTAGAGTGCTTGGACTGTAAATATCAACAGTCATTCATGGGGTGGTGGGTGTGTGGGTTTCATTACAGTGTTTTAACTATAAATATCAACATTCATTTATTGGGTGGTGGGTGTCATTAGAGTGCTTGGACATTAAATATCAACAGTCATTCATGGGGCGGTGCATGTGTGGGTGTCATGACAATGCTTGGACTTTAAATATCAACAGTCATTTATGGGGTGGTGAGTGTGTGGGTGTCATTACAGTTCTTGGACTGTAAATATCAACCATAATTCATTAAGTGGTGGGTGTCTGGGTGTTATTACAGTGCTCAGACTGTAAAAATTAACAGTCATTCGTGGGGTGGTGGGTGTGTGGATGTCATTACAGTGTTTGGACTGAAAATATCAACAGTCATTTATAAGGTGGTGGGTGTCATTAGAGTGCTTGGACTGTAAATATCAACAGTCATTCATGGGGTGGTGGGTGTGTTGGTGTCATTACAGTGCTTGGACTGTAAATATCAACTATAATTCATGGGGTGGTGGGTGTGGGGTGTCATTACAGTGCTTTGACTGTAAATATAAACAGTCATTCATTGGGTGGTGTGGGTTAGGGTGTCATTACAGTGCTTGGACTGTAAATATCAACAGTCATTCATGGGGTGGTGCGTGTGTAGGTGTCATTATAGTGCTTGAACTGTAAATATCAAAAGTAATTTATCGGGTGGTGGGTGTGTGGGTGTCGTTACAGTGCTTGGACGGTAAATATCAAGTCATTCATGGTGTGCTGGGTGTGTGTGTGTCATTTGTGCTTGGACAGTAAATATCAACAGTCATTCAAGGGGTGGTGTGTATGTGGCTGTCATTACAGTGCTTAGACTGTAAATATCAACAGTCATTTATTAGGTGGTGGGTGTGCAGGTGTCATTACAGTGCTTGGACTATAAATTTAATGGGGTGGTGGGAGTGTGGGTGTCATTACAGTGCTTGGACTGTAAATATCAACAGTCATATATCGGGTTGTGGGTGTGTAAGTGTCATCACAGAGCTTGGACTGTAAATATCAAAAGTTATTTATGGGGTTCTGGGTGTGTGGATGTCATTACAGTGCTTGGACTGTAAATATCAATAGTCAATCATGGGGTGGTGGGTGTGTGGGTATCATTACAATGTGTGGCCTTTTAAATATCAACAGTCATTCATAGGGTTGTGGGTGTGTGGGTGTCATTACAGTGTTTTGATTGTAAATATCAACAGTCACTCATAGGGTGGTGGCTGGCATTACAGCGCTTGAACTGTAAATATAAACAGTCATTCATAGGGTGGTGGGTATGTGGGTGTGATTACAGTGCTTGGACTGTAAATATCAACAGTCATTCATAGGGTGGTTGGTGTGTGAGTGTCATTACAGAGCTTGGACTGTAAATATCAACAATCATTCATGGGGTGGTGGGTGTGTGGATTTCATTACATTGTTTGGACTGTAAATATCAATAGTCAATCATGAGGTGGTGGGTTTGTGGGTGTCATTACAGTGCTTGTACTGTAAATATCGACAGTCAATCATGGGGTGGTGGGTGTGTGTGTGTCATTAGTGCCTCGTCTGTAAATATTAACAGTCATTCATGGGGTGGTGGGTGTCATTAGAGTGCTTGGACTGTAAATATCAACAGTCATTAAGGGAGTGGTGGGTGTGTGGGTGTCATGACAATGCTTGGACTGTAAATATCAACAATCATTCATGGGGTGGAGGGTGTGTGGATTTCATTACATTGCTTGGACTGTAAATATTAACAGTCATTCTTGGGGTTGTTGGTGTGTGTGTCATTAGTGCCTGGACTGTAAATATTAACAGTCATTCATGGGGTGGTGGGTGGCATTACAGTTCTTGGACTGTAAATATCAACCATCAATTATTGTATGGTGGGTGTGTGGGTGTCATTACAGTGCTCAGACTGTAAATATTAAGTGTCATTGATGGGGTGGTGGGTGTGTGGATGTCAATACAGTGCTTGGACTGTAAATATCAACAGTCAATCATGGGGAGGTGGGTTTGTGGGAGTCATTAAAGTGCTTGGACTGTAAATATCAACAGTCATTCATGGGGTGGTGTGTGGGTGGGTGTCATTACAGTGCTTTGACTGTAAATATCAAGATATTCATGGGGTGGTGTGTGTGTGTGTCATTAGTGCTTGGACTTTAATTATCAACAGTCATTTATGGGGTGGTGGGTGGCATTACGGTGCTTGGACTGTAAATATCAATAGTTATTTATGGGGTGGTAAATGTGTGGGTGTCATGACACTGCTTGGACTGTAAATATCAACAGTCATTCATGGGATGGTGAGTGTGTGGTTGTCATTACAGTTCTTGGACTGTAAATATCAAACGTCATTCATTGGGAGGTGGGTGTGTGGGTGTCATTACAGTGCTTTGACTGTAAATATCAACAGTCATTTAAAGGGGGTGGGTGTCTTTTGAGTGCTTGGACTGTAAATAATAACAGTCATTCATGGGGTGGTGAGTGTGTGGATGTTATTACAGTGCTTGGACTGAAAATATCAACAGTCATTTATGGGGGGGTGGGTGTGTGGGTTTCATTACAGTGCTTGGACTATAAATATCAACCATCATATATGGGGTGGTATGTGTGTGGGTTTCATTACAGAGCTTGGACTGTAAATATCAAGTCATTCATGGGGTGGTGGGTGGCATTACAGCGTTGGGACTGTAAATATAGGCATTCATTAATAGGGTGGTGGGTATGTGGGTGTGATTACAGTGCTTGGACTGTAAATATCAACAGTCATTTATAGGGTGGTTGGTGTGTGAGTGTCATTACAGAGCTTGGACTGTAAATATCAACAATTATTTATGGGGTGGTGGGTTTGTGAATTTCATTACATTGCTTGGACTGTAAATATCAACAGTCAATCATGAGGTGGTGGGTGTGTGGGTGTCATTGCAGTGCTTAGACTGTAAATATCGACAGTCAATCATGGGGTGGATGGTGTGTGTGTGTCATTAGTGCCTGGACTGTAAATATTAACAGTCATTCATGGGGTGGTGGGTGTCATTAGAGTGATTGGACTGTAAATATCAACTGTCATTAAGGGAGTGGTGTGTGTGTGGGTGTCATTACAGTGCTTGGACTGTAAATATCAACAGTCATTCATGGGGTGGTTGGTGAGTGTGTGTCATTAGTGCCTGGACAGTAAATATTAACAGTCATTCAGGGGTGGTGGGTGGTGTTACAGTGCTTGGACTGTAAATATTAACCATCAATTATTGTGTGGTGGGTGTGTGGGTGTCATTACAGTGCTTGGACTATAAATATCAACCATCATATATGGGGTGGTATGTGTGTGGGTGTCATTACAGAGCTTGGACTTTAAATATCAACAGTCATTCATAAGGTGGTGGGTGTGTGTCATTACAGAGCTTGGACTGTAAATATCAATAGTCATTTATGGGGTGGTGTGTGTGTTGATTTAATTACAGTGCTTGGACTGTAAATATCAATAGTCAATCATGGGGTGGTGGGTGTGTGGCTGTCTTTACAGTGCTTGAACTGTAAATATCAACAGTCATTCATGAGATGGTGGTTGTATGGGTGTCATTACAGTGCTTGGACTGTAAATATCAACCATAATTCTTGGGGTGGTGGGTGTGGGGGTGTTATTATAGTGCTTGGACTGTAAATTTCAACAGTCATTCATGAGGTGGTGGGTGTGTGGATGTCATTACAGTCCTTGGACTGAAAATATCAACAGTCATTCGTGGGGTGGTGAGTGTGTGGTTGTCATTACAGTGCATGGACTATAAATATTAACCATCATTTATGGGGTGTTGGGAGTGTGGGGGTCATTACAGTGCTTGGACTGTAAATATCAACAGTCGTTTATAGGGTTGTGGGTGTGTGTGTGTCATTACAGTGCTTGGACAGTAAATATCAACAGTCATTCATGGGGTGGTGGGTGTGTGGGTTTCATTACAGTGTTTTAACTATAAATATCAACATTCATTTATTGGGTGGTGGGTGTCATTAGAGTGCTTGGACATTAAATATCAACAGTCATTCATGGGACGGTGCATGTGTGGGTGTCATGACAATGCTTGGACTGTAAATATCAACAGTCATTCATGGGGTGGTGAGTGTGTGGGTGTCATTACAGTTCTTGGACTGTAAATATCAACCATAATTCATTAGGTGGTGGGTGTGTGGGTGTTATTACAGTGCTCAGACTGTAAAAATTAACAGTCATTCATGGGGTGGTGGGTGTGTGGATGTCATTACAGTGTTTGGACTGAAAATATCAACAGTAATTTATAAGGTGGTGGGTGTCATTAGAGTGCTTGGACACTAAATATCAACAGTCATTCATGGGGTGGTGGGTGTGTTGGTGTCATTACAGTGCTTGGACTGTAAATATCAACTATAATTCATTGGGTGGTGGGTGTGGGGTGTCATTACAATGCTTTGACTGTAAATATAAACAGTCATTCATGGAGTGGTGAGGGTTAGGGTGTCATTACAGTGCTTGGACTGTAAATATCAACAGTCATTCATGGGGTGGTGCGTGTGTGGGTGTCATTATAGTGCTTGAACTGTAAATATCAACATTCATTAATTGGGTGGTGGGTGTGTGGGTGTCCTTACAGTGCTTGGACTGTAAATATCAAGTCATTCATGGTCTGCTGGGTGTGTGTGTATCATTTGTGCTTGGACTGTAAATATCAACAGTTATTAAAGGGGTGGTGTGTATGTGGGTGTCATTACAGTGCTTAGACTGTAAATATCAACAGTCATTTATTGGGTGGTGGGTGTGTGGGTGTCATTACAGTGCTTGGACTATAAATTTTATGGGGTGGTTGGAGTGTGGGTGTCATTACAGTGCTTGGACTTTAAATATCAACAGTCATTTATAGGGTTGTGGGTGTGTGAGTGTCATTACAGAGCTTGGACTGTAAATATCAATAGTTATTTATGGGGTGCTGGGTGTGTGGATATTATTTCAGTGCTTGGACTGTAAATATCAATAATCAATCATGGGGTGGTGGGTGTGTGGGTATCATTACAGTGTTTTGATTGTAAATATCAACAGTAATTCATAGGGTGGTGGGTGTCAGTACAGAGCTTGGACTGTAAATATCAACAGTCATTCATGGGGTGGTGGTTGTATGGGTGTCATTACAGTGCTTGGACTGTAAATATCAACCATAATTCATGGGGTGGTTAGTGTGGGGGTGTCATTACAGTGCTTGGACTGTAAATATCAACAGTCATTCATGGGGTGGTGGGTGTGTGGATGTCATTACAGTGCTTGGACTAAAAATATCAACAGTCATTCATGTGGTGGTGGGTGTGTGGTTGTCATTACAGCGCTTGGACTATAAATATCAAGCGTCATTTATGGGGTGGTGGGAGTGTCGGTGTCATTACAGTGCTGGGACTGTAAATATCAACAGTTATTCATAGGGTTTTAGGTGTGTGAGTGTCATTACAGAGCTTGGCCTGTAAATATCAGCAGTCATTCATAAGGTTGTGCGAGTGGGGGTGTCATTACAGTGCTTGGACTGTCAATATCAAAAGTCATTTTTGGGGTGGTGGATGTGTGGGTGACATTACAATGCTTAGACTGTAAATATCAACAGTCATTTATGGGGTGGTTGGTGTGTGTGTGTCATTACAGTGCTTGGACTGTAAATATCAAGTCATTTATGGGGTGGTGGGTGGCATGATAGCACTTGAACTGTAAATATAAACAGTCATTCATAGGGTTGTGGGTATGTGGGTGTGATTACAGTGCTTGGACTGTAAATATCAACAGTCATTCATAGGGTGGTTGGTGTGTGAGTGTCATTACAGAGCTTGGACTGTAAATATCAACAATCATTCATGGGGTGGTGGGTGTGTGGATTTCATTACATTGCTTGGACTGTAAATATCAACAGTCAATCATGAGGTGGTGGGTGTGTGGGTGTCATTACAGTGCTTGGACTGTAAATATCGACAGTCAATCATGGGGTGGTTGGTGTGTGTGTGTCATTAGTGCCTGGACTGTAAATATATACAGTCATTAATGGGGTGGTGGGTGTCATTAGAGTGCTTGGACTGTAAATATCAACAGTCATTAAGGGAGTGGTGGGTGTGTGGGTGTCATTACAGTGCTTGGACTGTAAATATCAACAGCCATTCATGGGGTGGTTGGTGTGTGTGTCATTAGTGCCGAGACTGTAAATATTAACAGTCATTCATGGGGTGGTGGGTGGCATTACAGTTCTTGGACTGTAAATATCAATCATCAATTATTGTGTGGTGGGTGTGTGGGTGTCATTACAGTGCTCAGACTGTAAATATTAAGTGTCATTGATGGGTTGGTGGGTGTGTGGATGTCAATACAGTGCTTGGACTGTAAATATCAACAGTCATTCAAGGGGTTGTGTGTATGTGGCTGTCATTACAGTGCTTAGACTGTAAATATCAACAGTCATTTATTGGGTGGTGGGTGTGTGGGTGTCATTACAGTGCTTGGACTATAAATTTAATGGGGTGGTGGGAGTGTGGGTGTCATTACAGTGCTTTGACTGTAAATATCAACAGTTATTTATAGGGTTGTGGGTGTGTAAGTGTCATTACAGAGCTTGGACTGTAAATATCAATAGTTATTTATGGGGTGCTGGGTGTGTGGATGTCATTACAGTGCTTGGACTGTAAATATTAATAGTCAATCATGGGGTGGTGGGTGTGTGGGTATCATTACAATGTGTGGCCTTTTAAATATCAACAGTCATTCATAGGGTTGTGGGTGTGTGGGTGTCATTACAGTGTTTTGATTGTAAATATCAATAGTCATTAATAGGGTGGTGGGTGTCATTACAGAGCTTGGACTGTAAATATCAACAGTCATTCATGGGGTGGTGGTTGTATGGGTGTCATTACAGTGCTTGGACTGTAAATATCAACCATAATTCATGGGGTGGTTAGTGTGGGGGTGTCATTACAGTGCTTGGACTGTAAATATCAACAGTCATTCATGGGGTGGTGGGTGTGTGGATGTCATTACAATGCTTGGACTAAAAATATCAACAGTCATTCATGTGGTAGTGGGTGTGTGGTTGTCATTGCAGCGCTTGGACTATAAATATCAAGCGTGATTTATGGGGTGGTGGGAGTGTGGGTGTCATTACAGTGCTTAGACTGTAAATATCAACCATTATTCATTGAGTGGTGGGTGTGTGGGTGACATTATAGTGCTTGGACTGTAAATATGAATAGTCATTCATGGGGTGGTGGGTGTGTCGATGTCATTACAGTGCTTGGACTGAAAATATCAACAGTCATCTATGGGGTGGTAGGTGTGTGGGTATCCTTACAGTGCTTGGACTATAAATATCAACCGTCATTTATGGGGTGGTGGGTGTGTGGGTGCGTTACAGTGTTTGGACTGTAAATATCAACAGTCGTTCATAGGGTGGTGGTTGTGTGAGTGTCATTACAGAGCTTGGACTGTAAATATCAACAGTCATTCATGGGGTAGTGAGTGTGTGGGTGTCATTACAGTGCTTGGACAGTAAATATCAAAAGTCATTCATTCAAGGGTAGGTGGGTGTGTGGGTGTCATTATAGTGCTTAGACTGTAAATATCAACAGTCAATTATTAGGTGGTGGGTGTGTTACTGTCATTACAGTGCTTGGACTGTAAAAATCAACAGTCATTTATGGGGTGGTTGGTGTGTGGGTGTCATTACAATGCAGGACTATAAATATCAACCGTCATTAATGGATTGGTGGGTGTGTGGGTGTTATTACAGTGCTTGGACTATAAATATCAACAGTCAATCATGGGGCGGTCAGTGTGTGGGTGTCATTAGAGTCCTTGGACTGTAAATATCAACAGTCATTCATGGGGTGGTGGGTGTGTGGTTGTCATTACAGTGTTTTAACTATAAATATCAACATTCATTTATTGGGTGGTGGGTGTCATTAGAGTTCTTGGACTGTAAATATTAACTGTCTATCATGGGGCGGTCAGTGTGTGGGTGTCATTAGAGTGCTTGGACTGTAAATATCAACAGTCATTCATAGGGTGGTGGGTGTTTGGGTTTCATTACAGTGTTTTAACTATAAATATCAACATTCATTTATTGGGTGGTGGGAGTCATTAGAGTGCTTGGACATTAAATATCAACAGTCATTCATGGGGCGGTGCATGTGTGGGTGTCATGACAATGCTTGGACTGTAAATATCAACAGTCATTCATGGAATGGTGAGTGTGTGGGTGTCATTACAGTTCTTGGACTGTAAATATCAACCATAATTCATTAGGTGGTGGGTGTGTGGGTGTTATTACAGTGCTTAGACTGTAAAAATTAACAGTCATTCATGGGGTGGTGGGTGTGTGGATGTCATTACAGTGCTTGGACTGAAAATATCAACAGTCATTTATAAGGTGGTGGGTGTCATTAGAGTGCTTGGACTGTAAATATCAACAGTCATTAATTGGGTGGCAGGTGTGTTGGTGTCATTACAGTGCTTGGACTGTAAATATTAACTATAATTCATGGGGTGGTGGGTGTGGGGTGTCATTACAGTGCTTTGACTGTAAATATAAACAGTCATTCATGGGGTGGTGTGGGTTAGGGTGTCATTACAGTGTTTGGACTGTAAATATCAACAGTCATGCATGGGGTGGTGTGTGTGTGGGTGTCATTATAGTGCTTGAACTGTAAATATCAACAGTCATTAATTGGGTGGTGGGTGTGTGGGTGTCCTTACAGTGCTTGGACTGTAAATATCAAGTCATTCATGGTGTGCTGGGTGTGTGTGTGTCATTTGTGCTTGGACTGCAAATATCAACAGTCATTCAAGGCGTGGTGTGTATGTGGGTGTCATTACAGTGCTTAGACTGTAAATATCAACAGTCATTTATTGGGTGGTGGGTGTGTGGGTGTCATTATAGTGCTTGGACTATAAATTTTATGGGGTGATGGGAGTGTGGGTTTCATTACAGTGCTTGGACTGTAAATATCAACAGTCATTTATAGGGTTGTGGGTGTGTGAGTGTCATTACAGAGCTTGGACTGTAAATATCAATAGTTATTTATGGGGTGCTGGGTGTGTGGATGTCATTACAGTGCTTGGACTGTAAATATCAATAGTCAATCATGGGGTGGTGGGTGTGTGGGTATCATTACAATGCTTGGTCTTTTAAATATCAACAGTCATTCATAGGGTTGTGGGTGTGTGGGTGTCATTACAGTGTTTTGATTGTAAATATCAACAGTCATTCATAGGGTGGTAGGTGTCATTACAGAGCTTGGACTGTAAATATCAACAGTCATTCATGGGGTGGTAGTTGTATGGTTATCATTACAGTGCTTGGACTATAAATATCAACCATAATTCATGGGGTGGTTAGTGTGGGGGTGTCATTACAGTGCTTGGACTGTAAATATCAACAGTCATTCATGGGATGGTGGGTGTGTGGATGTCATTACAGTGCTTGAACTAAAAATATCAACAGTCATTCATGTGGTGGTGGGTGTGTGGTTGTCATTACAGCGCTTGGAATATAAATATCAAGCGTCATTTATGGGGTGGTGGGAGTGTGGGTGTCATTACATTGCTTGGACTGTAAATATCAACAGTTATTCATAGGGTTGTAGGTGTGTGAGTGTCGTTACTGAGCTTGGACCGTAAATATCAGCAGTCATTCATAGGGTTGTGGGTGTGTGGGTGTCATTACAGTGCTTGGACTGTCAATATCAAAAGTCATTTTTGGGGTGGTGGATGTGTGGGTGACATTACAATGCTTAGACTGTAAATATCAACAGTCATTTATGGGGTGGTTGGTGTGTGTGTGTCATTACAGTGCTTGGACTGTAAATATCAAGTCATTCATGGGGTGGTGGGTGGCATTACAGCGCTTGAACTGTAAATATAAACAGTCATTCATAGGGTGGTGGGTATGTGGGTGTGATTACAGTGCTTGGTCTGTAAATATCAACAGTCATTCATAGGGTGGTTGGTGTGTGAGTGTCATTACAGAGCTTGGACTGTAAATATCAACAATCATTCATGTGGTGGTGGGAGTGTTGATTTCATTACATTGCTTTGACTGTAAATATCAATAGTCAATCATGAGGTGGTGGGTGTGTGGGTGTCATTACAGTGCTTGGACTGTAAATATCGACAGTCAATCATGGGGTGGTGGGTGTGTGTGTGTCATTAGTGCCTGGACTGTAAATATTAACAGTCATTCATGGGGTGGTGGGTGTCATTAGAGTGCTTGGACTGTAAATATCAACAGTCATTAAAGGAGTGGTGGGTGGCATTACAGTTCTTGGACTGTAAATATCAACCATCAATTATTGTATGGTGGGTTTGTGGGTGTCATTACAGTGCTCAGACTGTAAATATTAAGTGTCATTGATGGGGTGGTGGGTGTGTGGATGTCAATACAGTGCTTGGACTGTAAATATCAACAGTCAATCATGGGGAGGTGGGTTTGTGGGTGTCATTAAAGTGCTTGGACTGTAAATATCAACAGTCATTCATGGGGTGGTGTGTGGGTGGGTGTCATTACAGTGCTTTGACTGTAAATATCAAGATATTCATGGGGTGGTGGGTGTGTGTGTCATTAGTGCTTGGACTTTAAATATCAACAGTCATTTATGGGGTGGTGGGTGGCATTACAGTGCTTGGACTGTAAATATCAATAGTTATTTATGGGGTGGTAAATGTGTGGGTGTCATGACACTGCTTGGACTGTAAATATCAACAGTCATTCATGGGATGGTGAGTGTGTGGTTGTTATTACAGTTCTTGGACTGTAAATATCAAACGTCATTCATTGGGAGGTGGGTGTGTGGGTGTCATTACAGTGCTTTGACTGTAAATATCAACAGTCATTTAAAGGGGGTGGGTGTCTTTTGAGTGCTTGGACTGTAAATAATAACAGTCATTCATGGGGTGGTGAGTGTGTGGATGTTATTACAGTGCTTGGACTGAAAATATCAACAGTCATTTATGGGGGGGTGGGTGTGTGGGTTTCATTACAGTGCTTGGACTATAAATATCAACCATCATATATGGGGTGGTATGTGTGTGGGTTTCATTACAGAGCTTGGACTGTAAATATCAAGTCATTCATGGGGTGGTGGGTGGCATTACAGCGTTGGGACTGTAAATATAGGCATTCATTAATAGGGTGGTGGGTATGTGGGTGTGATTACAGTGCTTGGACTGTAAATATCAACAGTCATTTATAGGGTGGTTGGTGTGTGAGTGTTATTACAGAGCTTGGACTGTAAATATCAACAATTATTTATGGGGTTGTGGGTTTGTGAATTTCATTACATTGCTTGGACTGTAAATATCAACAGTCAATCATGAGGTGGTGGGTGTGTGGGTGTCATTGCAGTGCTTAGACTGTAAATATCGACAGTCAATCATGGGGTGGATGGTGTGTGTGTGTCATTAGTGCCTGGACTGTAAATATTAACAGTCATTCATGGGGTGGTGGGTGTCATTAGAGTGATTGGACTGTAAATATCAACAGTCATTAAGGGAGTGGTGGGTGTGTGGGTGTCATTACAGTGCTTGGACTGTAAATATCAACAGTCATTCATGGGGTGGTTGGTGAGTGTGTGTCATTAGTGCCTGGACAGTAAATATTAACAGTCATTCAGGGGTGGTGGGTGGTGTTACAGTGCTTGGACTGTAAATATTAACCATCAATTATTGTGTGGTGGGTGTGTGGGTGTCATTACAGTGCTTGGACTATAAATATCAACCATCATATATGGGGTGGTATGTGTGTGGGTGTCATTACAGAGCTTGGACTTTAAATATCAACAGTCATTCATAAGGTGGTGGGTGTGTGTCATTACAGAGCTTGGACTGTAAATATCAATAGTCATTTATGGGGTGGTGTGTGTGTTGATTTAATTACAGTGCTTGGACTGTAAATATCAATAGTCAATCATGGGGTGGTGGGTGTGTGGCTGTCTTTACAGTGCTTGAACTGTAAATATCAACAGTCATTCATGAGATGGTGGTTGTATGGGTGTCATTACAGTGCTTGGACTGTAAATATCAACCATAATTCTTGGGGTGGTGGGTGTGGGGGTGTTATTATAGTGCTTGGACTTTAAATTTCAACAGTCATTCATGAGGTGGTGGGTGTGTGGATGTCATTACAGTCCTTGGACTGAAAATATCAACAGTCATTCGTGGGGTGGTGAGTGTGTGGTTGTCATTACAGTGCATGGACTATAAATATTAACCATCATTTATGGGGTGTTGGGAATGTGGGGGTCATTACAGTGCTTGGACTGTAAATATCAACAGTCGTTTATAGGGTTGTGGGTGTGTGGGTGTCATTACAGTGCTTGGACAGTAAATATCAACAGTCATTCATGGGGTGGTGGGTGTGTGGGTTTCATTACAGTGTTTTAACTATAAATATCAACATTCATTTATTGGGTGGTGGGTGTCATTAGAGTGCTTGGACATTAAATATCAACAGTCATTCATGGGGCGGTGCATGTGTGGGTGTCATGACAATGCTTGGACTGTAAATATCAACAGTCATTCATGGGGTGGTGAGTGTGTGGGTGTCATTACAGTTCTTGGACTGTAAATATCAACCATAATTCATTAGGTGGTGGGTGTGTGGGTGTTATTACAGTGCTCAGACTGTAAAAATTAACAGTCATTCATGGGGTGGTGGGTGTGTGGATGTCATTACAGTGCTTGGACTGAAAATATCAACAGTAATTTATAAGGTGGTGGGTGTCATTAGAGTGCTTGGACACTAAATATCAACAGTCATTCATGGGGTGGTGGGTGTGTTGGTGCCATTACAGTGCTTGGACTGTAAATATCAACTATAATTCATTGGGTGGTGGGTGTGGGGTGTCATTACAATGCTTTGACTGTAAATATAAACAGTCATTCATGGAGTGGTGGGGGTTAGGGTGTCATTACAGTGCTTGGACTGTAAATATCAACAGTCATTCATGGGGTGGTGCGTGTGTGGGTGTCATTATAGTGCTTGAACTGTAAATATCAACATTCATTAATTGGGTGGTGGGTGTGTGGGTGTCCTTACAGTGCTTGGACTGTAAATATCAAGTCATTCATGGTGTGCTGGGTGTGTGTGTATCATTTGTGCTTGGACTGTAAATATCAACAGTTATTAAAGGGGTGGTGTGTATGTGGGTGTCATTACAGTGCTTAGACTGTAAATATCAACAGTCATTTATTGGGTGGTGGGTGTGTGGGTGTCATTACAGTGCTTGGACTATAAATTTTATGGGGTGGTTGGAGTGTGGGTGTCATTACAGTGCTTGGACTTTAAATATCAACAGTCATTTATAGGGTTGTGGGTGTGTGAGTGTCATTACAGAGCTTGGACTGTAAATATCAATAGTTATTTATGGGGTGCTGGGTGTGTGGATATTATTTCAGTGCTTGGACTGTAAATATCAATAATCAATCATGGGGTGGTGGGTGTGTGGGTATCATTACAGTGTTTTGATTGTAAATATCAACAGTAATTCATAGGGTGGTGGGTGTCAGTACAGAGCTTGGACTGTAAATATCAACAGTCATTCATGGGGTGGTGGTTGTATGGGTGTCATTACAGTGCTTGGACTGTAAATATCAACCATAATTCATGGGGTGGTTAGTGTGGGGGTGTCATTACAGTGCTTGGACTGTAAATATCAACAGTCATTCATGGGGTGGTGGGTGTGTGGATGTCATTACAGTGCTTGGACTAAAAATATCAACAGTCATTCATGTGGTGGTGGGTGTGTGGTTGTCATTACAGCGCTTGGACTATAAATATCAAGCGTCATTTATGGGGTGGTGGGAGTGTCGGTGTCATTACAGTGCTGGGACTGTAAATATCAACAGTTATTCATAGGGTTTTAGGTGTGTGAGTGTCATTACAGAGCTTGGACTGTAAATATCAGCAGCCATTCATAGGGTTGTGCGTGTGTGGGTGTCATTACAGTGCTTGGGCTGTCAATATCAAAAGTCATTTTTGGGGTGGTGGATGTGTGGGTGACATTACAATGCTTAGACTGTAAATATCAACAGTCATTTATGGGGTGGTTGGTGTGTGTGTGTCATTACAGTGCTTGGACTGTAAATATCAAGTCATTTATGGGGTGGTGGGTGGCATTATAGCACTTGAACTGTAAATATAAACAGTCATTCATAGGGTTGTGGGTATGTGGGTGTGATTACAGTGCTTGGACTGTAAATATCAACAGTCATTCATAGGGTGGTTGGTGTGTGAGTGTCATTACAGAGCTTGGACTGTAAATATCAACAATCATTCATGGGGTGGTGGGTGTGTGGATTTCATTACATTGCTTGGACTGTAAATATCAACAGTCAATCATGAGGTGGTGGGTGTGTGGGTGTCATTACAGTGCTTGGACTGTAAATATCGACAGTCAATCATGGGGTGGTTGGTGTGTGTGTGTCATTAGTGCCTGGACTGTAAATATATACAGTCATTAATGGGGTGGTGGGTGTCATTAGAGTGCTTGGACTGTAAATATCAACAGTCATTAAGGGAGTGGTGGGTGTGTGGGTGTCATTACAGTGCTTGGACTGTAAATATCAACAGCCATTCATGGGGTGGTTGGTGTGTGTGTCATTAGTGCCTAGACTGTAAATATTAACAGTCATTCATGGGGTGGTGGGTGGCATTACAGTTCTTGGACTGTAAATATCAATCATCAATTATTGTGTGGTGGGTGTGTGGGTGTCATTACAGTGCTCAGACTGTAAATATTAAGTGTCATTGATGGGTTGGTGGGTGTGTGGATGTCAATACAGTGCTTGGACTGTAAATATCAACAGTCATTCAAGGGGTTGTGTGTATGTGGCTGTCATTACAGTGCTTAGACTGTAAATATCAACAGTCATTTATTGGGTGGTGGGTGTGTGGGTGTCATTACAGTGCTTGGACTATAAATTTAATGGGGTGGTGGGAGTGTGGGTGTCATTACAGTGCTTTGACTGTAAATATCAACAGTTATTTATAGGGTTGTGGGTGTGTAAGTGTCATTACAGAGCTTGGACTGTAAATATCAATAGTTATTTATGGGGTGCTGGGTGTGTGGATGTCATTACAGTGCTTGGACTGTAAATATTAATAGTCAATCATGGGGTGGTGGGTGTGTGGGTATCATTACAATGTGTGGCCTTTTAAATATCAACAGTCATTCATAGGGTTGTGGGTGTGTGGGTGTCATTACAGTGTTTTGATTGTAAATATCAATAGTCATTAATAGGGTGGTGGGTGTCATTACAGAGCTTGGACTGTAAATATCAACAGTCATTCATGGGGTGGTGGTTGTATGGGTGTCATTACAGTGCTTGGAGTGTAAATATCAACCATAATTCATGGGGTGGTTAGTGTGGGGGTGTCATTACAGTGCTTGGACTGTAAATATCAACAGTCATTTATGGGGTGGTGGGTGTGTGGATGTCATTACAATGCTTGGACTAAAAATATCAACAGTCATTCATGTGGTAGTGGGTGTGTGGTTGTCATTGCAGCGCTTGGACTATAAATATCAAGCGTGATTTATGGGGTGGTGGGAGTGTGGGTGTCATTACAGTGCTTAGACTGTAAATATCAACCATTATTCATTGAGTGGTGGGTGTGTGGGTGACATTATAGTGCTTGGACTGTAAATATGAATAGTCATTCATGGGGTGGTGGGTGTGTCGATGTCATTACAGTGCTTGGACTGAAAATATCAACAGTCATCTATGGGGTGGTAGGTGTGTGGGTATCCTTACAGTGCTTGGACTATAAATATCAACCGTCATTTATGGGGTGGTGGGTGTGTGGGTGCGTTACAGTGTTTGGACTGTAAATATCAACAGTCGTTCATAGGGTGGTGGTTGTGTGAGTGTCATTACAGAGCTTGGACTGTAAATATCAACAGTCATTCATGGGGTAGTGGGTGTGTGGGTGTCATTACAGTGCTTGGACAGTAAATATCAAAAGTCATTCATTCAAGGGTAGGTGGGTGTGTGGGTGTCATTATAGTGCTTAGACTGTAAATATCAACAGTCAATTATTAGGTGGTGGGTGTGTTACTGTCATTACAGTGCTTGGACTGTAAAAATCAACAGTCATTTATGGGGTGGTTGGTGTGTGGGTGTCATTACAATGCATGACTATAAATATCAACCGTCATTAATGGATTGGTGGGTGTGTGGGTGTTATTACAGTGCTTGGACTATCAACAGTCAATCATGGGGCGGTCAGTGTGTGGGTGTCATTAGAGTCCTTGGACTGTAAATATCAACAGTCATTCATGGGGTGGTGGGTGTGTGGTTGTCATTACAGTGTTTTAACTATAAATATCAACATTCATTTATTGGGTGGTGGGTGTCATTAGAGTTCTTGGACTGTAAATATCAACTGTCTATCATGGGGCGGTCAGTGTGTGGGTGTCATTAGAGTGCTTGGACTGTAAATATCAACAGTCATTCATAGGGTGGTGGGTGTGTGGGTTTCATTACAGTGTTTTAACTATAAATATCAACATTCATTTATTGGGTGGTGGGAGTCATTAGAGTGCTTGGACATTAAATATCAACAGTCATTCATGGGGCGGTGCATGTGTGGGTGTCATGACAATGCTTGGACTGTAAATATCAACAGTCATTCATGGAATGGTGAGTGTGTGGGTGTCATTACAGTTCTTGGACTGTAAATATCAACCATAATTCATTAGGTGGTGGGTGTGTGGGTGTTATTACAGTGCTTAGACTGTAAAAATTAACAGTCATTCATGGGGTGGTGGGTGTGTGGATGTCATTACAGTGCTTGGACTGAAAATATCAACAGTCATTTATAAGGTGGTGGGTGTCATTAGAGTGCTTGGACTGTAAATATCAACAGTCATTAATGGGGTGGCGGGTGTGTTGGTGTCATTACAGTGCTTGGACTGTAAATATTAACTATAATTCATGGGGTGGTGGGTGTGGGGTGTCATTACAGTGCTTTGACTGTAAATATAAACAGTCATTCATGGGGTGGTGTGGGTTAGGGTGTCATTACAGTGTTTGGACTGTAAATATCAACAGTCATTCAAGGCGTGGTGTGTATGTGGGTGTCATTACAGTGCTTAGACTGTAAATATCAACAGTCATTTATTGGGTGGTGGGTGTGTGGGTGTCATTATAGTGCTTGGACTATAAATTTTATGGGGTGATGGGAGTGTGGGTTTCATTACAGTGCTTGGACTGTAAATATCAACAGTCATTTATAGGGTTGTGGGTGTGTGAGTGTCATTACAGAGCTTGGACTGTAAATATCAATAGTTATTTATGGGGTGCTGGGTGTGTGGATGTCATTACAGTGCTTGGACTGTAAATATCAATAGTCAATCATGGGGTGGTGGGTGTGTGGGTATCATTACAATGCTTGGTCTTTTAAATATCAACAGTCATTCATAGGGTTGTGGGTGTGTGGGTGTCATTACAGTGTTTTGATTGTAAATATCAACAGTCATTCATAGGGTGGTAGGTGTCATTACAGAGCTTGGACTGTAAATATCAACAGTCATTCATGGGGTGGTAGTTGTATGGTTATCATTACAGTGCTTGGACTATAAATATCAACCATAATTCATGGGGTGGTTAGTGTGGGGGTGTCATTACTGTGCTTGGACTGCAAATATCAACAGTCATTCATGGGATGGTGGGTGTGTGGATGTCATTACAGTGCTTGAACTAAAAATATCAACAGTCATTCATGTGGTGGTGGGTGTGTGGTTGTCATTACAGCGCTTGGAATATAAATATCAAGCGTCATTTATGGGGTGGTGGGAGTGTGGGTGTCATTACATTGCTTGGACTGCAAATATCAACAGTTAATCATAGGGTTGTAGGTGTGTGAGTGTCGTTACAGAGCTTGGACCGTAAATATCAGCAGTCATTCATAGGGTTGTGGGTGTGTGGGTGTCATTACAGTGCTTGGACTGTCAATATCAAAAGTCATTTTTGGGGTGGTGGATGTGTGGGTGACATTACAATGCTTAGACTGTAAATATCAAGTCATTCATGGGGTGGTGGGTGGCATTACAGCGCTTGAACTGTAAATATAAACAGTCATTCATAGGGTGGTGGGTATGTGGGTGTGATTACAGTGCTTGGACTGTAAATATCAACAGTCATTCATAGGGTGGTTGGTGTGTGAGTGTCATTACAGAGCTTGGACTGTAAATATCAACAATCATTCATGTGGTGGTGGGAGTGTTGATTTCATTACATTGCTTTGACTGTAAGTATCAATAGTCAATCATGAGGTGGTGGGTGTGTGGGTGTCATTACAGTGCTTGGACTGTAAATATCGACAGTCAATCATGGGGTGGTGGGTGTGTGTGTGTCATTAGTGCCTGGACTGTAAATATTAACAGTCATTCATGGGGTGGTGGGTGTCATTAGAGTGCTTGGACTGTAAATATCAACAGTCATTAAAGGAGTGGTGGGTGTGTGGGTGTCATTACAGTGCTTGGACAGTAAATATCAACAGTCATTCATGGGGTTGTTGGTGTGTGTGTCATTAGTGCCTGGACTGTAAATATTAACAGTCATTCATGGGGTGGTGGGTGGCATTACAGTTCTTGGACTGTAAATATCAACCATCAATTATTGTATGGTGGGTGTGTGGGTGTCATTACAGTGCTCAGACTGTAAATATTAAGTGTCATTGATGGGGTGGTGGGTGTGTGGATGTCAATACAGTGCTTGGACTGTAAATATCAACAGTCAATCATGGGGAGGTGGGTTTGTGGGTGTCATTAAAGTGCTTGGACTGTAAATATCAACAGTCATTCATGGGGTGGTGTGTGGGTGGGTGTCATTACAGTGCTTTGACTGTAAATATCAAGATATTCATGGAGTGGTGGGTGTGTGTGTCATTAGTGCTTGGACTTTAAATATCAACAGTCATTTATGGGGTGGTGGGTGGCATTACAGTGCTTGGACTGTAAATATCAATAGTTATTTATGGGGTGGTAAATGTGTGGGTGTCATGACACTGCTTGGACTGTAAATATCAACAGTCATTCATGGGATGGTGAGTGTGTGGTTGTTATTACAGTTCTAGGACTGTAAATATCAAACGTCATTCATTGGGAAGTGGGTGTGTGGGTGTCATTACAGTGCTTTGACTGTAAATATCAACAGTCATTTAAAGGGGGTGGGTGTCATTTGAGTGCTTGGACTGTAAATAATAACAGTCATTCATGGGGTGGTGAGTGTGTGGATGTTATTACAGTGCTTGGACTGAAAATATCAACAGTCATTTATGGGGGGGTGGGTGTGTGGGTTTCATTACAGTGCTTGGACTATAAATATCAACCATCATATATGGGGTGGTATGTGTGTGGGTGTCATTACAGAGATTGGACTGTAAATATCAAGTCATTCATGGGGTGGTGGGTGGCATTACAGCGCTGGGACTGTAAATATAAGCATTCATTAATAGGGTGGTGGGTATGTGGGTGTGATTACATTGCTTGTACTGTAAATATCAACAGTCATTTATAGGGTGGTTGGTGTGTGAGTGTCATTACAGAGCTTGGACTGTAAATATCAACAATCATTCATGGGGTGGTGGGTGTGTGAATTTCATTACATTGCTTGGACTGTAAATATCAACAGTCAATCATGAGGTGGTGGGTGTGTGGGTGTCATTGCAGTGCTTAGACTGTAAATATCGACAGTCAATCATGGGGTGGTGGGTGTGTGTGTGTCATTAGTGCCTGGACTGTAAATATTAACAGTCATTCATGGGGTGGTGGGTGTCATTAGAGTGCTTGGACTGTAAATATCAACAGTCATTAAGGGAGTGGTGGGTGTGTGGGTGTGATTACAGTGCTTGGACTGTAAATATCAACAGTCATTCATGGGGTGGTTGGTGTGTGTGTGTCATTAGTGCCTGGACAGTAAATATTAACAGTCATTCATGGGGTGGTGGGTTGCATTACAGTGCTTGGACTGTAAATATTAACCATCAATTATTGTTTGGTGGGTGTGTGGGTGTCATTACAGTGCTTGGACTATAAATATCAACCATCATATATGGGGTGGTATGTGTGTGGGTTTCATTACAGAGGTTGGACTATAAATATCAACAGTCATTCATAAGGTGGTGGGTGTGTGTCATTACAGAGCTTGGACTGTAAATATCAATAGTCATTCATGGGGTGGTGTGTGTGTTGATTTAATTACAGTGCTTGGACTGTAAATATCAATAGTCAATCATGGGGTGGTTGGTGTGTGGCTGTCTTTACAGTGCTTGAACTGTAAATATCAACAGTCATTCATGAGATGGTGGTTTTATGGGTGTCATTACAGTGCTTGGACTGTAAATATCAACCATTATTCTTGGGGTGGTGGGTGTGGGGGTGTCATTATAGTGCTTGGACTGTAAATTTCAACAGTCATTCATGAGGTGGTGGGTGTGTGGATGTCATTACAGTGCTTGGACTGAAAATATCAACATTCATTCATGGGGTGGTGGGTGTGTGGTTGTCATTACAGTGCATGGACTATAAATATTAACCATCATTTATGGGGTGTTGGGAGTGTGGGGGTCATTACAGTGCTTGTACTGTAAATATCAACAGTCATTTATAGGGTTGTGGGTGTGTGGGTGTCATTACAGTGCTTGGACAGTAAATATCAAAAGTCATTCTAGGTAGGTGGGTGTGTGGGTATCATTATAGTGCTTAGACTGTAAATATCAACCATCATTTATGGGGTGGTGGGTGTGTGGATGTCATTACAGTGGTGGGACTGAAAATATCAACAGTCATTCATGGGGTGGTGAGTGTGTGGGTTTCATTACAGTTCTTGGACTCTAAATATCAACCATCATTCATTGGGTAGTGGGTGTGTGGGTGACATTATAGTGCTTGGACTGTAAATATCAACAGTCATTCATGGGGCGGTGCATGTGTGGGTGTCATGACAATGCTTGGACTGTAAATATCAACAGTCATTCATGGGGTGGTGAGTGTGTGGGTGTCATTACAGTTCTTGGACTGTAAATATCAACCATAATTCATTAGGTGGTGGGTGTGTGGGTGTTATTACAGTGCTCAGACTGTAAAAATTAACAGTCATTCATGGGGTGGTGGGTGTGTGGATGTCATTACAGTGCTTGGACTGTAAATATCAACAGTCATTCATGATGTGGTGGGTGTGTTGGTGTCATTACAGTGCTTGGACTGTAAATATCAACTATAATTCATGGGGTGGTGGGTGTGGGGTGTCATTACAGTGCTTTGACTGTAAATATAAACAGTCATTCATTGGGTGGTAGGGGTTAGGGTGTCATTACAGTGCTTGGACTGTAAATATCAACAGTCATTCATGGGGTGGTGCGTGTGTGGGTGTCATTATAGTGTTTGAACTGTAAATATCAACATTCATTAATTGAGTGGTGGGTGTGTGGGTGTCCTTACAGTGCTTGGACTGTAAATATCAAGTCATTCTTGGTGTGCTGGGTGTGTGTGTATCATTTGTGCTTGGACTGTAAATATCAACAGTTATTAAAGGGGTGGTGTGTATGTGGGTGTCATTACAGTGCTTAGACTGTAAATATCAACAGTCATTTATTGGGTGGTGGGTGTGTGGGTGTCATTACAGTGCTTGGACTATAAATTTTATGGGGTGGTGGGAGTGTGGGTGTCATTACAGTGCTTGGACTGTAAATATCAACAGTCATTTATAGGGTTGTGGGTGTGTGAGTGTCATTACAAAGCTTGGAATGTAAATATCAATAGTTATTTATGGGGTGCTGGGTGTGTGGATGTCATTTCAGTGCTTGGACTGTAAATATCAATAATCAATCATGGGGTGGTGAGTGTGTGGGTATCATTACAGTGTTTTGATTGTAAATATCAACAGTCATTCATAAGGTGGTGGGTGTCATTACAGAGCTTGGACTGTAAATATCAACAGTCATTCATCTGGTGGTGGTTGTATGGGTGTCATTACTTTGCTTGGACTGTAAATATCAACCATAATTCATGGTGTGGTTAGTGTGGGGGTGTCATTACAGTGCTTGGACTGTAAATATCAACAGTCATTCATGGGGTGGTAGTTGTATGGTTATCATTACAGTGCTTGGACTATAAATATCAACCATAATTCATGGGGTGGTTAGTGTGGGGGTGTCATTACTGTGCTTGGACTGCAAATATCAACAGTCATTCATGGGATGGTGGGTGTGTGGATGTCATTACAGTGCTTGAACTAAAAATATCAACAGTCATTCATGTGGTGGTGGGTGTGTGGTTGTCATTACAGCGCTTGGAATATAAATATCAAGCGTCATTTATGGGGTGGTGGGAGTGTGGGTGTCATTACATTGCTTGGACTGCAAATATCAACAGTTAATCATAGGGTTGTAGGTGTGTGAGTGTCGTTACAGAGCTTGGACCGTAAATATCAGCAGTCATTCATAGGGTTGTGGGTGTGTGGGTGTCATTACAGTGCTTGGACTGTCAATATCAAAAGTCATTTTTGGGGTGGTGGATGTGTGGGTGACATTACAATGCTTAGACTGTAAATATCAAGTCATTCATGGGGTGGTGGGTGGCATTACAGCGCTTGAACTGTAAATATAAACAGTCATTCATAGGGTGGTGGGTATGTGGGTGTGATTACAGTGCTTGGACTGTAAATATCAACAGTCATTCATAGGGTGGTTGGTGTGTGAGTGTCATTACAGAGCTTGGACTGTAAATATCAACAATCATTCATGTGGTGGTGGGAGTGTTGATTTCATTACATTGCTTTGACTGTAAGTATCAATAGTCAATCATGAGGTGGTGGGTGTGTGGGTGTCATTACAGTGCTTGGACTGTAAATATCGACAGTCAATCATGGGGTGGTGGGTGTGTGTGTGTCATTAGTGCCTGGACTGTAAATATTAACAGTCATTCATGGGGTGGTGGGTGTCATTAGAGTGCTTGGACTGTAAATATCAACAGTCATTAAAGGAGTGGTGGGTGTGTGGGTGTCATTACAGTGCTTGGACAGTAAATATCAACAGTCATTCATGGGGTTGTTGGTGTGTGTGTCATTAGTGCCTGGACTGTAAATATTAACAGTCATTCATGGGGTGGTGGGTGGCATTACAGTTCTTGGACTGTAAATATCAACCATCAATTATTGTATGGTGGGTGTGTGGGTGTCATTACAGTGCTCAGACTGTAAATATTAAGTGTCATTGATGGGGTGGTGGGTGTGTGGATGTCAATACAGTGCTTGGACTGTAAATATCAACAGTCAATCATGGGGAGGTGGGTTTGTGGGTGTCATTAAAGTGCTTGGACTGTAAATATCAACAGTCATTCATGGGGTGGTGTGTGGGTGGGTGTCATTACAGTGCTTTGACTGTAAATATCAAGATATTCATGGAGTGGTGGGTGTGTGTGTCATTAGTGCTTGGACTTTAAATATCAACAGTCATTTATGGGGTGGTGGGTGGCATTACAGTGCTTGGACTGTAAATATCAATAGTTATTTATGGGGTGGTAAATGTGTGGGTGTCATGACACTGCTTGGACTGTAAATATCAACAGTCATTCATGGGATGGTGAGTGTGTGGTTGTTATTACAGTTCTAGGACTGTAAATATCAAACGTCATTCATTGGGAAGTGGGTGTGTGGGTGTCATTACAGTGCTTTGACTGTAAATATCAACAGTCATTTAAAGGGGGTGGGTGTCATTTGAGTGCTTGGACTGTAAATAATAACAGTCATTCATGGGGTGGTGAGTGTGTGGATGTTATTACAGTGCTTGGACTGAAAATATCAACAGTCATTTATGGGGGGGTGGGTGTGTGGGTTTCATTACAGTGCTTGGACTATAAATATCAACCATCATATATGGGGTGGTATGTGTGTGGGTGTCATTACAGAGATTGGACTGTAAATATCAAGTCATTCATGGGGTGGTGGGTGGCATTACAGCGCTGGGACTGTAAATATAAGCATTCATTAATAGGGTGGTGGGTATGTGGGTGTGATTACATTGCTTGTACTGTAAATATCAACAGTCATTTATAGGGTGGTTGGTGTGTGAGTGTCATTACAGAGCTTGGACTGTAAATATCAACAATCATTCATGGGGTGGTGGGTGTGTGAATTTCATTACATTGCTTGGACTGTAAATATCAACAGTCAATCATGAGGTGGTGGGTGTGTGGGTGTCATTGCAGTGCTTAGACTGTAAATATCGACAGTCAATCATGGGGTGGTGGGTGTGTGTGTGTCATTAGTGCCTGGACTGTAAATATTAACAGTCATTCATGGGGTGGTGGGTGTCATTAGAGTGCTTGGACTGTAAATATCAACAGTCATTAAGGGAGTGGTGGGTGTGTGGGTGTGATTACAGTGCTTGGACTGTAAATATCAACAGTCATTCATGGGGTGGTTGGTGTGTGTGTGTCATTAGTGCCTGGACAGTAAATATTAACAGTCATTCATGGGGTGGTGGGTTGCATTACAGTGCTTGGACTGTAAATATTAACCATCAATTATTGTTTGGTGGGTGTGTGGGTGTCATTACAGTGCTTGGACTATAAATATCAACCATCATATATGGGGTGGTATGTGTGTGGGTTTCATTACAGAGGTTGGACTATAAATATCAACAGTCATTCATAAGGTGGTGGGTGTGTGTCATTACAGAGCTTGGACTGTAAATATCAATAGTCATTCATGGGGTGGTGTGTGTGTTGATTTAATTACAGTGCTTGGACTGTAAATATCAATAGTCAATCATGGGGTGGTTGGTGTGTGGCTGTCTTTACAGTGCTTGAACTGTAAATATCAACAGTCATTCATGAGATGGTGGTTTTATGGGTGTCATTACAGTGCTTGGACTGTAAATATCAACCATTATTCTTGGGGTGGTGGGTGTGGGGGTGTCATTATAGTGCTTGGACTGTAAATTTCAACAGTCATTCATGAGGTGGTGGGTGTGTGGATGTCATTACAGTGCTTGGACTGAAAATATCAACATTCATTCATGGGGTGGTGGGTGTGTGGTTGTCATTACACTGCATGGACTATAAATATTAACCATCATTTATGGGGTGTTGGGAGTGTGGGGGTCATTACAGTGCTTGTACTGTAAATATCAACAGTCATTTATAGGGTTGTGGGTGTGTGGGTGTCATTACAGTGCTTGGACAGTAAATATCAAAAGTCATTCTAGGTAGGTGGGTGTGTGGGTATCATTATAGTGCTTAGACTGTAAATATCAACCATCATTTATGGGGTGGTGGGTGTGTGGATGTCATTACAGTGGTGGGACTGAAAATATCAACAGTCATTCATGGGGTGGTGAGTGTGTGGGTTTCATTACAGTTCTTGGACTCTAAATATCAACCATCATTCATTGGGTAGTGGGTGTGTGGGTGACATTATAGTGCTTGGACTGTAAATATCAACAGTCATTCATGGGGCGGTGCATGTGTGGGTGTCATGACAATGCTTGGACTGTAAATATCAACAGTCATTCATGGGGTGGTGAGTGTGTGGGTGTCATTACAGTTCTTGGACTGTAAATATCAACCATAATTCATTAGGTGGTGGGTGTGTGGGTGTTATTACAGTGCTCAGACTGTAAAAATTAACAGTCATTCATGGGGTGGTGGGTGTGTGGATGTCATTACAGTGCTTGGACTGTAAATATCAACAGTCATTCATGATGTGGTGGGTGTGTTGGTGTCATTACAGTGCTTGGACTGTAAATATCAACTATAATTCATGGGGTGGTGGGTGTGGGGTGTCATTACAGTGCTTTGACTGTAAATATAAACAGTCATTCATTGGGTGGTAGGGGTTAGGGTGTCATTACAGTGCTTGGACTGTAAATATCAACAGTCATTCATGGGGTGGTGCGTGTGTGGGTGTCATTATAGTGTTTGAACTGTAAATATCAACATTCATTAATTGAGTGGTGGGTGTGTGGGTGTCCTTACAGTGCTTGGACTGTAAATATCAAGTCATTCTTGGTGTGCTGGGTGTGTGTGTATCATTTGTGCTTGGACTGTAAATATCAACAGTTATTAAAGGGGTGGTGTGTATGTGGGTGTCATTACAGTGCTTAGACTGTAAATATCAACAGTCATTTATTGGGTGGTGGGTGTGTGGGTGTCATTACAGTGCTTGGACTATAAATTTTATGGGGTGGTGGGAGTGTGGGTGTCATTACAGTGCTTGGACTGTAAATATCAACAGTCATTTATAGGGT
Organism: Petrolisthes cinctipes; assembly: GCA_033782935.1. Lineage (NCBI taxonomy): Eukaryota > Metazoa > Arthropoda > Malacostraca > Decapoda > Porcellanidae > Petrolisthes > Petrolisthes cinctipes. The sequence continues at coordinate 6,222,454 of JAWQEG010000230.1, forward strand.
TGTGGGTGTGTGAGTGTCATTACAAAGCTTGGACTGTAAATATCAATAGTTATTTATGGGGTGCTGGGTGTGTGGATGTCATTTCAGTGCTTGGACTGTAAATATCAATAATCAATCATGGGGTGGTGAGTGTGTGGGTATCATTACAGTGTTTTGATTGTAAATATCAACAGTCATTCATAGGGTGGTGGGTGTCATTACAGAGCTTGGACTGTAAATATCAACAGTCATTCATCTGGTGGTGGTTGTATGGGTGTCATTACTTTGCTTGGACTGTAAATATCAACCATAATTCATGGTGTGGTTAGTGTGGGGGTGTCATTACAGTGCTTGGACTGTAAATATCAACAGTCATTCATGGGGTGGTGGGTGTGTGGATGTCATTACAGTGCTTGGACTAAAAATATCAACAGTCATTCATGTGGTGGTGGGTGTGTGGTTGTCATTACAGCGCTTGAACTATAAATATCAAGCGTCATTTATGGGGTGTTGGGAGTGTCGGTGTCATTACAGTGCTAGGACTGTAAATATCAACAGTTATTCATAGGGTTGTAGGTGTGTGAGTGTCATTACAGAGCTTTTTCTGTAAATATCAGCAGTCATTCATAGGGTTGTGGGTGTGTGGGTGTCATTAAAGTGCTTGGACTGTAAATATCAAAAGTCATTTTTTGGGTGGTGGATGTGTGGGTGACATTACAATGCTTAGACTGTAAATATCAACAGTCATTTATGGGGTGGTTGGTGTGTGTGTGTCATTACAGTGCTTGGACTGTAAATATCAAGTCATTCATGGGGTGGTGGGTGGCATTACAGCGCTTGAACTGTAAATATAAACAGTCATTCATAAGGTGGTGGGTATGTGGGTGTGATTACAGTGCTTGGACTGTAAATATCAACAGTCATTAATAGGGTGGTTGGTGTGTGAGTGTCATTACAGAGCTTGGACTGTAAATATCAACAATGATTTATGGGGTGGTGGGTGTGTGGATTTCATTACATTGCTTGGACTGTAAATATCAACAGTCAATCATGAGGTGGTGGGTGTGTGGGTGTCATTACAGTGCTTGGACTGTAAATATCGACAGTTAATCATGGGGTGGTTGGTGTGTGTGTGTCATTAGTGCCTGGACTGTAAATATTAACAGTCATTCATGGGGTGGTCGGTGTCATTAGAGTGCTTGGACTGTAAATATCAACAGTCATTAAGGGAGTGGTGGGTGTGTGGGTGTCATTACAGTGCTTGGACTGTAAATATCAACAGTCATTCATGGGGTGGTTGGTATGTGTGTCATTAGTGCCTGGACTGTAAATATTAACAGTCATTCATGGGGTGGTGAGTGGCATTACAGTGCTTGGACTGTAAATATCAACCATCAATTATTGTGTGGTGGGTGTGTGGGTGTCATTACAGTGCTCAGACTGTAAATATTAAGTGTCATTGATGGGTTGGTGGGTGTGTGGATGTCAATACAGTGCTTGGACTGTAAATATCAACAGTCATTTAAGGGGTGGTGGGTGTGTGGCTGTCATTACAGTGCTTGGACTGTAAATATCTACTGTCAATCATGGGGTGGTGGGTTTGTGGATGTCATTACAGTGCTTGGACTGTAAACATCAACAGTTATTCATGGGGTTGTGGGTGTGTGGGTGTCATTACAGTGCTTGGACTGTAAATATCAAGTCATTCATGGGGTGGTGAGTTTGTGTGTGTCATTAGTGCTTGGACTGTAAATATCAACAGTCATTCATTTGGTGGTGAGTGGCATTACATTGCTTGGACTGTAAATATCAACTGTCATTCATGGGGTGGTGGGTGTGTGGGTGTCATTACAGTGATTGGACTGTAAATATCAACAGTCATTCATAGGCTTGTGGGTGTGTGAGTGTCATTACAGAGCTTGGACTGTAAATATCAACAGTCAATCATGGGGTGGTGGGTGTGTGGGTGTCATTACAGTGTTTGGACTGTCAATATCAAAAGTCATTCTTGGAGTGGTGGGTGTGTGGGTTTCATTACAGTGCTTGGACTGTAAATATCAATAGTCAATCATGGGGAGGTGGGTTTGTGGGTGTCATTAAAGTGCTTGGACTGTAAATATCAACAGTCATTCATGGGGTGGTGTGTGGGTGGGTGTCATTACAGTGCTTGGACTGTAAATATCAAGATATTCATGGGGTGGTGGGTGTGTGTGTCATTAGTGCTTGGACTTTAAATATCAACAGTCATTTATGGGGTGATGGGTGGCATTACAGTGCTTGGACTGTAAATATCAATAGTTATTTATGGAATGGTGAGTGTGTGGTTGTCATTACAGTTCTTGGACTGTAAATATCAAACATCATTCATTGGGAGGTGGGTGTGTGGGTGTCATTACAGTGCTTTGACTGTAAATATCAACAGTCATTTAGAGGGTGGTGGGTGTCATTTGAGTGCTTGGACTGTAAATATTAACAGTCATTCAGAGGGTGGTGAGTGTGTGGATGTCATTACAGTGCTTGTACTGTTATGGTTCTGTGAACCAATCTCGTGAAACCCCAAGATCGACTCACACACACAACTGGACTTTCCCTCGTTCCCTCATTTAATCTATCCCTCCAATCAGCATTTGCCAAAACGATTTCCCCCTTCACCCCCCAAGATTTCGGACGGTATAAAAAGGGAGTCAGCCGGCAGAAAAGTCAGCACATCCAGCAGCGAGCTTGACTCTCACACACACACTCCTGCCAAGACTCCCTGCCAGTATTTGAGTATTTCTATTTTCCTCTTTGTTCCCCTATATTCTGTGTTTATTACCGTTCCTCCACATATAGGTTAAATGTGTATTTTGTGGTAACATTATTATGTATTCTCATGTATTCTCATGTCTGTAACTTCTGTATATAGTTGGTTTTTATATATAATTAAACTTGTTATTCAGCCCTTCATTTATCAGTGTAACTCCGAACCTACTCTTAAGTTTTATCACGTGGAAGTCATCTGGGCTCTTACGACTTAATCAATCAAGACCTAAACGTGATAGTACTGAAAATATCAACCATCATTTATGGGGTGGTGGGTGTGTGGGTGTCATTACTGTGCTTGGACTATAAATATCAACCATCATTCATGGGGTGGTGAGTGTGTGGATGTTATTACAGTGCTTGGACTGAAAATATCAACAGTCATTTATGGGGGGAGTGGGTGTGTGGGTTTCATTACAGTGCTTGGACAATAAATATCAACCATCATATATGGGGTGGTATGTGTGTGGGTGTCATTACAGAGCTTGGACTGTAAATATCAAGTCATTCAAGGGGTGGTGGGTGGCATTACAGCGCTTGGACTATAAATATCAAGCGTCATTTATGGGGTGGTGGGAGTGTCGGTGTCATTACAGTGCGGGGACTGTAAATATCAACAGTTATTCATAGGGTTGTAGGTGTGTGAGTGTCATTACAGAGCTTGGACTGTAAATATCAGCAGTCATTCATAGGGTTGTGGGTGTGTGGGTGTCATTACAGTGCTTGGACTGTCAATATCAAAAGTCATTTTTTGGGTGGTGGATGTGTGGGTGACATTACAATGCTTAGACTGTAAATATCAACAGTCATTTATGGGGTGGTTGGTGTGTGTGTGTCATTACAGTGCTTGGATTGTAAATATCAAGTCATTCATGGGGTGGTGGGTGGCATTACAGCGCTTGAACTGTAAATATAAACAGTCATTCATAGGGTGGTGGGTATGTGGGTGTGATTACAGTGCTTGGACTGTAAATATCAACAGTCATTCATAGGGTGGTTGGTGTGTGAGTGTCATTACAGAGCTTGGACTGTAAATATCAACAATCATTTATGGGGTGGTGGGTGTGTGGATTTCATTACATTGCTTGGACTGTAAATATCAACAGTCAATCATGAGGTGGTGGGTGTGTGGGTGTCATTACAGTGCTTGGACTGTAAATATCAACAGTCATTTAGAGGGTGGTGGGTGTCATTTGAGTGCTTGGACTGTAAATATTAACAGTCATTCAGAGGGTGGTGAGTGTGTGGATGTCATTACAGTGCTTGTACTGAAAATATCAACCATCATTTATGGGGTGGTGGGTGTGTGGGTGTCATTACTGTGCTTGGACTATAAATATCAACCATCATTCATGGGGTGGTGAGTGTGTGGATGTTATTACAGTGCTTGGACTGAAAATATCAACAGTCATTTGTGGGGGGGGGGGGGTGTGGGTTTCATTACAGTGCTTGGACTATAAATATCAACAGTCATTTATGGGGTGGTTGGTGTGTGGGTGTCATTACAGAGCTTGGACTGTAAATATCAAGTCATTCATGGGGTGGTGGGTGGCATTACAGCGCTGGGACTGTAAATATAAGCAGTCATAAATAGGGTGGTGGGTATGTGGGTGTGATTACAGTGCTTGGACTGTAAATATCAACAGTCATTTATAGGGTGGTTGGTGTGAGAGTGTCATTACAGAGCTTGGACTGTAAATATCAACAATCATTCATGGGGTGGTGGGTGTGTGGATTTTATTACATTGCTTGGGCTGTAAATATCAACAGTCAATCATGAGGTGGTGGGTGTGTGGGTGTCATTACAGTGCTTAGACTGTAAATATCGACAGTCAATCATGGGGTGGTGGGTGTGTGGGTGTCATTAGTGCCTGGACTGTAAATATTAACAGTCATTCATGGGGTGGTGGGTGTCATTAGAGTGTTTGGACTGTAAATATCAACAGTCATTATGGGAGTGGTGGGTGTGTGGGTGTCATTACAGTGCTTGGACTGTAAATATCAACAGTCATTCATGGGGTGGTTGGTGTGTGTGTGTCATTAGTGCCTGGACTGTAAATATTAACAGTCATTCATGGGGTGGTGGGTGGCATTACAGTGCTTGGACTGTTAATATCTACCATCAATTATTGTGTGGTGGGTGTGTGGGTGTCATTACAGTGCTTGGACTATAAATATCAACCATCATATATGGGGTGGTATGTGTGTTGGTGTCATTACAGAGCCTGGACTTTAAATATCAACAGTCATTTATAAGGTGGTGGGTGTGTGTCATTACAGAGCTTGGACTGTAAATATCAATAGTCATTCATGGGGTGGTGTGTGTGTTGATTTCATTACAGTGCTTGGACTGTAAATATCAATAGTCAATCATGGGGTGGTGGGTGTGTGGCTGTCATTCAGTGCTTGAACTGTAAATATCAACAGTCATTCATGGGATGGTGGTTGTATGGGTGTCATTACAGTCCTTGGACTGTAAATATCAACCATAATTCTTGGGGTGGTGGGTGTGGGGGTGTCATTATAGTGCTTGGACTGTAAATTTCAACAGTCATTCATGGGGTGGTGGGTGTGTGGATGTCATTACAGTGCTTGGACTGAAAATATCAACAGTCATTCATGGGGTGGTGTGTGTGTGGTTGTCATTACAGTGCATGGACTATAAATATTAACCATCATTTATGGGATGTTGGGAGTGTGGGGGTCATTACAGTGCTTGGACTGTAAATATCAACAGTCATTTATAGGGTTGTGGGAGTGTGAGTGTCATTACAGAGCTTGGACTGTAAATATCAATAGTCAGTTATGTGGTGGTGGGTGTGTGGATGTCATTACAGTGCTTGGACTGTAAATATCAATAGTCAATCATGGGTTGGTGGGTGTGTGGGTATCTTTACAGTGCTTTGCCTGTAAATATCAACAGTCATTCATGGGGTTGTGGGTGTGTGGGTGTCATTACAGTGTTTTGATTGTAAATATCAACAGTCATTCATAAGGTGGTGGGTGTCATTAACGAGCTTGGACTGTAAATATCAACCATAATTCATGAGGTGGTTAGTGTGGGGGTGTCATTACAGTGCTTGGACTATAAATATCAAGCGTCATTTTTGGGGTGGTGGATGTGTGGGTGACATTACAATGCTTAGACTGTAAATATCAACAATCATTTATGGGGTTGTGGGTGTGTGTGTGTCAATACAGTGCTTGGACTGTAAATATCAAGTCATTCATGGGGTGGTGGGTGGCATTACAGCGCTTGGACTGTAAATATAAACAGTCATTTATAGGGTGGTGGGTATGTGGGTGTGATTACAGTGCTTGGACTGTAAATATCAATAGTCATTCATGGGGTGGTTGGTGTGTGAGTGTCATTACAGAGCTTGGACTGTAAATATCAACAATCATTCATGGGGTGGTAAGTGTGTGGATTTCATTACATTGCTTGGACTGTAAATATCAACAGTCAATCATGAGGTGGTGGGTGTGTGGGTGTCATTACAGTGCTTGGACTGTAAATATTGACAGTCAATCAATGGTTGGTGGGTGTGTGTGTGACATTAGTGCCTGGACTGTAAATATTAACAGTCATTCATGGGGTGGTGGGTGTCATTAGAGTGCTTGGACTGTAAATATCAACAGTCATTAAGGTAGTGGTGGGTGTGTGGGTGTCATTACTGTGCTTGGACTGTTAATATCAACAGTCATTCATGGGGTGGTTAGTGTGTGTGTGTCATTAGAGCCAGGACTGTAAATATTAACAGTCATTCATGGGGTGGTGGGTGGCATTACAGTGCTTGGACTGTAAATATCAACCATCAATTATTGTGTAGTGGGTGTGTGGGTGTCATTACAGTGCTCAGACTGTAAATATTAAGTGTCATTGATGGGGTGGTGGGTGTGTGGATGTTAATACAATGCTTGGACTGTAAATATCAACAGTCATTTAAGGGGTGGTAGGTGTGTGGCTGTCATTACAGTGCTTGGACTGTAAATATCTACTGTCATATATGGGGTGGTGGGTGTGTGGCAGTCATTACAGTGCTTGGACTGTAATTATCAACAGTCAATCATGGGGTGGTGGATTTGTGGATGTCATTACAGTGCTTGGACTGTAAACATCAATAGTTATTCATGGGGTGGTGGGTTTGTGGGTGTCATTACAGTGCTTGGACTGTAAATATCAAGTTATTCATGGGGTGGTGGGTTTGTGTGTGTCATTAGTGCTTGGACTGTAAATATCAACAGTCATTCATTTGGTGGTGAGTGGCATTACATTGCTTGGACTGTAAATATCTAAAGTCATTGATGGGGTGGTGGGTGTGTGGGTGTCATTACAGTGCTTGGACTGTAAATATCAACAGTCATTCATAGGCTTGTGGGTTTGTGAGTGTCATTACAGAGCTTGGACTGTAAATTTTAACAGTCATTCATAGGGTGGTGGGTGTGTGGGTGTCATTACAGTGTTTGAACTGTCAATATCAAAAGTCATTCTTGGAGTGGTGGGTGTGTGGGTATCATTACAGTGCTTGGACTGTAAAAATCAACAGTCAATCATGGGGAGGTGGGTTTGTGGGTGTCATTAAAGTGCTTGGACTGTAAATATCAACAGTCATTCATGGGGTGGTGGGTGAGTGGGTGTAATTACAGTGCTTGGACTGTAAATATCAAGATATTCATGGGGTGGTGGGTGTGTGTGTGTCATTAGTGCTTGGACTTTAAATATCAACAGTCATTTATTGGGTGGTGGGTTGCATTACAGTGCTTGGACTGTAAATATCAATAGTTATTTATGGGGTGGTAAATGTGTGGGTGTCATGACACTGCTTGGACTGTAAATATCAACAGTCATTCATGGGATGGTGAGTGTGTGGTTGTCATTACAGTTCTTGGACTGTAAATATCAAACATCATTCATTGGGAGGTGGGTGTGTGGGTGTCATTACAGTGCTTTGACTGTAAATATCAACAGTCATTTAGAGGGTGGTGGGTGTCATTTGAGTGCTTTGACTGTAAATAATAACAGTCATTCATGGGGTGGTGAGTGTGTGGATGTTATTACAGTGCTTGGACTGAAAATATCAACAGTCATTTATGGGGGGGTGGGTGTGTGGGTTTCATTACAGTGCTTGGACTATAAATATCAACCATCATATATGGGGTGGTATGTTTGTGGGTGTCATTACAGAGCTTGGACTGTAAATATCAAGTCATTCATGGGGTGGTGGGTGGCATTACAGCGCCGGGACTATAAATATAAGCAGTCATTAATAGGGTGGTGGGTATGTGGGTGTGATTACAGTGCTTGGACTGTAAATATCAACAGTCATTTATAGGGTGGTTGGTGTGTGAGTGTCATTACAGAGCTTGGACTGTAAATATCAACAATCATTCATGGGGTGGTGGGTGTGTGGATTTCATTACATTGCTTGGACTGTAAATATCAACAGTCAATCATGAGGTGGTGGGTGTGTGGGTGTCATTACAGTGCTTAGACTGTAAATATCGACAGTCAATCATGGGGTGGTGGGTGTTTGTGTTTCATTAGTGCCTGGACTGTAAATATTAACAGTCATTCATAGGGTGGTGGGTGTCATTACAGTGTTTGGACTGTAAATATCAACCTTTATTTAGGGGTGGGTGGGTGTGTGGGTGTGATTACAGTGCTTGGACTGTAAATATTAACAGTCATTCATTGGGTGGTTGGTGTGTGAGTGTCATTACAGAGCTTGGACTGTAAATATCAACAGTCATTATTGGGTTGGTGGGTGTGTGGATGTCATTACAGTGCTTGGACTGTAAATATCAACAGTCAATCATGAGGTGGTGGGTGTGTGATTGTCATTACAGTGCTTGGACTGTAAATATCAATAGTCATTCATTGGGTGGTGGGTGTGTGGATGTCATTACAGTGCTTGGACTGTAAATATCAACAGTCAATCATGAGGTGGTAGGTGTGTGGGTGTCATTACAGTGCTTGGACTGTAAATATCAGCAGTCATTCATGGGATGGTGGGTGTGTGGATGTCATTACAGTGTTTTGATTGTAAATATCAACAGTCATTCATAGGGTGGTGGGTGTCATTAGAGTGCTTGGACTGTAAATATCAACCATAATTAATGGGGTGGTGGGTGTGTGGGTGTCATTACAGTGCTGGGACTGTAAATATCAACCATAATTCATAGGGTGGTGAGTGTGGGGGTGTCATTACAGTGCTTTGACTGTAAATATCAACAGTTATTCATGGTGTGGTGGGTATGACGGTGTCATTACAGTGCTCAGACTGAAAATATTAACAGTCATTCATGGGGTGGTGGGTGTGTGGATGTCAATACAGTGCTTGGATTGAAAATATCAACAGTCATTCATGGGGTGGTGGGTGTGTGGGTGTCATTACAGTGCTTGGACTATATAAATATCAACCGTCATTTATGGGGTGGTGGGTGTGTGGGTGTCATTACAGTGCTTGGACTGTAAATATCAACAGTCATTTATAAGGTGGTAAGTGTGTGAGTGTCATTACAGAGCTTGGACTGTATATATCAACAGTCATTTATGGGGTTTTGGGTGTGTGGGTGTCATTACAGTGCTTGGACAGTAAATATCAAATGTCATTATTGGGGTGGTGGGTGTGTGGGTGTCATTACAGTGCTTAGACTGTAAATATCAACAGTCATTTATTGGGTTGTGGGTGTGTAGGTGTCATTACAGTGCTTGGACTGTAAATATCAACAGTCATTCATGGGGTGGTGGGTGTGTGGGTGTCATTACAGTGTTTGGACTGTAAATATCAACAGTCATTCATGGGGTGGTGGGTGTGTGGGTGTCATTACAGTGTTTTAACTATAAATATCAAGAGTCATTTATTGGGTGGTGGGTGTCATTAGAGTGCTTTGACTGTAAATATTAACAGTCATTCATGGGGTGGTGGGTGTCATGAAAGTGCTTGGACTGTAAATATCAACAGTCATTCATAGGGTGGTGATTGTGTGGGTGTCATTACAGTTCTTGGACTGTAAATATCAACCATCATTCATTGGATGGTGGGTGTGTGGGTGTCATTACAGTGCTCAGACTGTAAATATTAACAGTCATTCATGGGGTGGTTGGTGTGTGGATGTCATTACAGTGCTTGGACTGAAAATATCAACAGTCATTCATGGGGTGGTGTGTGTGTGGGTGTCATTACAGTGCTTGGACTGTAAATATCAAGTAATTCATGGGGTGGTGGGTTTGTGTGTGTCATTAATGCTTGGACAGTAAATATCAACAGTCATTCATTGGGTGGTGGGTGTTTGGGTGTCTATGCAGTGCTTGGACTGTAAATATCAACAGTCAATAATGGGGTGGTGGGTGTGTGGGTGTCATTACAATGATTGACTGTAAATAACAACAGTCATTTATGGGGTGGTGGGTATGTGTGTGTCATTACTGCTTGGACTGTAAATATCAACAGTCATTCATGGGGTGGTGGGTGTCATTACAGTGCTCAGATTGTAAATATCAAAAGTCATTCTTGGGGTGGTTGGTGTGTGGGTGTCATTACAGTGCTTGGGCTGTAAATATCAAGTCATTCGTTAGGTGGTGGGTGTGTGTGTGTGTCATTTGTGTTTGGACTGTAAATATCAACAGTCATTCATGGGGTGGTGGGTGGCATTACAGTGCTTGGACTGTAAATATCAACAATCATATATTTTTGTGGTGGGTGTGTGGGTGTCATTATAGTGCTTAGACTGTAAATATTAAGTGTCATTAATATGGTGGTGGGTGTGTGGATGTCATTACAGTGCTTGTACTGTAAATATCAACAGCCATTTATGGGGTGGTGGGTGTGTGGCTGTCATTACAGTGCTTGGACTGTAAATATTAACAGTCAATCATGGCGTGGTGGGTTTGTGTGTGTCATTAGTGTTTGGACTGTAAATATCAATAGTAATTCATTGGGTGGTGGGTGAGTGGATGTCATTACAGTGCTTGGACTGTTAATATCAACAGTCAATCATGAGGTGGTGGGTGTGTGGGTGTCATTACAGTGCTTGGACTATAAATATCAACAGTCATTCATGGGATGGTGGGTGTGTGGGTGTCATTAGAGTGTTTTGATTGTAAATATCAACAGTCATTTATAGGGTGGTGGGAGTCATTAGAGTGCTTGAACTGTAAATTTCAACCATAATTCATGGGGTGGTGTGTGTATGGGTGTCATTACAGTGCTTTGACTGTAAATATCAACCATAATTCATAGGGTGGTCGGTGTGGGGGTGTCATTACAGTCGATTGATTGTAAATATCAAGAGTCATTCATGGAGTGGTGGGTATGACGGTGTCATTACAGTGCTCGGACTGTAAATATTAACAGTCATTCATGGTTTGGTGGGTGTGTGGGTGTCATTATAGAGCTTGGACTGTAAATATCAACAGTCATTCTTGGGGTGGTGGGTGAGTGGGTGTCATTACATGGCTTTGACTTTAAAAATCAAGTCATTTATGGGGTGGTGGGTATGTGTGTGTCATTAGTGCTTGGACTGTAAATATCAACAGTCATTCATGGGGTGATGGGTGACATTATAGTGCTTGGACTGTAAATATTAACAATCATTAATGGGGTGATGGGTGTGTGGGTGTTATTACACTGCTTGGACTGTAAATATCAACAGTCATTTATTGGGTGGTGGTAGATTGGGTGTCTATGCAGTGCCTGGACTGTAAATATCAACAGTCAATCATGGGGTGGTGGGTGTGTGGGTGTCATTACAATGCTTGGACTCTAAATATCAACAGTCATTCATTGGGTGGTGGGTGTGTGGGTGTTATTACAGTATTTTGACTGTAAATATTAACAGTCATTCATAGGGTGGTGGGTGTCATTAGAGTGCTTGGACTGTAAATATCAACAGTTATTTATGGGGTGGTGGGTGTGTTGGTGTCATGACAGTGCTTGGACTGTAAATATCAACAGTCATTCATGTGGTGGTGAGTGTGTGGGTGTTATTACAGTTCTTGGACTGTAAATATCAACCATCATTCATTTGGTGGTGGGTGTGTGTGTGTCATTAGTGTTTGGACTGTAAATATCAACAGTCATTTATGGTGTTGTAAGTGGCATTACAGTGCTTGGACTGTAAATATCAATAGTCATTCATGGGGTGGTGGGTGTGTGGATGTCATTACAGTGCTTGGACTGTAAATATCAACAGTCAATCATGAGGTGGTAGGTGTGTGGGTGTCATTACAGTGCTTGGATTGTAAAGATCAGCTGTCATTCATGGGATGGTGGGTGTGTGGATGTCATTACAGTGTTTTGATTGTAAATATCAACAGTCATTCATAGGGTGGTGGGTGTCATTAGAGTGCTTGGACTATAAATATCAACCATAATTAATGGGGTGGTGGGTGTGTGGGTGTCATTACAGTGCTGGGACTGTAAATATCAACCATAATTCATAGGGTGGTGGGTGTGGGGGTGTCATTACAGTGCTTTGACTGTAAATATCAACAGTCATTCATGGGGTGGTGGGTATGACGGTGTCATTACAGTGCTCAGACTGAAAATATTAACAGTCATTCATGGGGTGGTGGGTGTGTGGATGTCATTACAGTGCTTAGATTGAAAATATCAACAGTCATTCATGGGGTGGTGGGTGTGTGGGTGTCATTACAGTGCTTGGACTATATAAATATCAACCGTCATTTATGGGGTGGTGGGTGTGTGGGTGTCATTACAGTGCTTGGACTGTAAATATCAACAGTCATTTATAAGGTGGTAAGTGTGTGAGTGTCATTACAGTGCTTAGACTGTAAATATCAACAGTCATTTATTGGGTGGTTGGTGTGTGGGTGTCATTACAGTGTTTTGACTATAAATATCAAGAGTCATTTATTGGATGGTGGGTGTCATTAGAGTGCTTTGACTGTAAATATTAACAGTCATTCATGGGGTGGTGGGTGTCATGAAAGTGCTTGGACTGTAAATATCAACAGTCATTCATGGGGTGGTGATTGTGTGGGTGTCATTACAGTTCTTGGACTGTAAATATCAACCATCATTCATTGGATGGTGGGTGTGTGGGTGTCATTACAGTGCTCAGACTGTAAATATTAACAGTCATTCATGGAGTGGTTGGTGTGTGGATGTCATTACAGTGCTTGGACTGAAAATATCAACAGTCATTCATGGGGTGGTGAGTGTGTGAGTGTCATTACAGTGCTTGGACTGTAAATATCAACCGTCATTTATGGGGTGGTGTGTGTGTGGGTGTCATTACAGTGCTTGGACTGTAAATATCAAGTAATTCATGGGGTGGTGGGTTTGTGTGTGTCATTAATGCTTGGACTGTAAATATCAACAGTCATTCATTGGGTGGTGGGTGTTTGGGTGTCTATGCAGTGCTTGGACTGTAAATATCAACAGTCAATAATGGGGTGGTGGGTGTGTGGGTGTCATTACAATGATTGACTGTAAATAACAACAGTCATTTATGGGGTGGTGGGTGTGTGGGTGTCATTACAGTGTTTTGACTGTAAATATTGACAGTCATTTATAGGGTTGTGGGTGTCATTAGAGTGCTTGGACTGTAAATATCAACAGTTATTCATGGGGTGTTGGGTGTGTGGGTGTCATGACAGTGCTTTGACTGTAAATATCAACAATCATTCATGGGGTGGTGAGTGTGTGAGTGTCATTACAGTTCTTGGACTGTAAATATCAACCATCATTCATTGGGTGGTGGGTGTGTGGGTGTCATTACAGTGCTCAGACTGTAAATATTGACAGTCATTCATGGGGTGGTGGGTGTGTGGATGTCTTTACAATGATTGACTGTAAATATCAACAGTCATTAATGGGGTAGTGGGTGTTTGGGTGTCATTACAGTGTTTTGACTATAAATATCAACAGTCATTTATTTATTGGGTGGTGGGTGTCATTAGAGTGCTTGGACTGTAAATATTGTTACGTGTGTGTGAATTTCTATCATTGATTTATAAGTGTAGCCATCTACTTTTGACAGTGACTGTGGATGTGGTAGTGAGTGTGGTATTGAGGCCCCACACCCGGATGTATTGACTGCGAATTTGATTCACTAAATATTCCATTTTCTTTAAGTATGGGTTTCGTAAGTTCGGTTATGTCATAACCAGCTATGTTCTCTAGATTTGTACGCTTTCTCTCGCCTTCTCTTGCAAGTGGCGTGATGAGCGTCCGTTTTCATTACTTAAGACTTCCCATAGTTTCTTGGGAGGGACCGTATGAGTATAGTGTGTTTAAGTCTGTGTTAACGAACAGGTTCAGAGACGTTCCTGTAGCCCTGTTGAAGCCAGCACGCTTTCTTTGTCGAGCCGAGAGTATATAAGGGCGAGGCTTATGCCTTCTTACTTTAGATATTCTTGGAGACTGGGACAGCATGGTTGTGTTTTGTAAGTGATTGAGTGTGGTCAGATTCGGGAGGAGACACGCCGACGTATTTTTGTTAAGTATACTTGTTTTATTTCTACTTTCTTCTCACAAGTAACTTAGGAGTCACTCTCGTATTATTATTACTATTACTATTATTATTATATATTTGGATATTGATTCTTTTATTCTATTATATTATTACATGTGTGTGATGCATTGATGATTATTTACTATATATGCCAGTGAAGTGCTAGTATTATTGATAGACTAATTATATGCTTACGTGTGTGCCTAGAGCCTTGTATTAAAGTGATGGCACAGTGGTAGTGAGTTGTTGTGTGATTATTGCATGTGTATTATATATATTTTGGGTGCTCTGTCTCACGTTCTGTCATAGTTGGGAATCCTGATTTAATTTATAATTCTTTCTGTGTTACTTGTATGTCTTTGTGTTAGTTCATATTGTCATTATATATTATAGAAAATCCGAGTAGTTTCTCTATCATCATTTATTCTTTTATAACCGAATCTGGGTATATGTATGGACGGTCTCTTTAGGGTTAAGTTAGCAATCTTTCATACAGGCTGGGTTGGTACTTTTACTTATTCTTCATAACTGATAGTCAGATACTTGCCACCCAGTGCTACTTTGTTCTGTTGATAGCTAACTTTGGAGTAAGTCTAGTCTAGTGACTAGTACTGTACTGTATCTCTACCCTCCGTCCGTAACAATATCAACAGTCATTTATGGGGTGGTGGGTGTCATGACAGTGCTTGGACTGTAAATATCAACAGTCATTCATGGGGTGGTGATTGTGTGGGTGTCATTACAGTTCTTGGACTGTAAATATCAACCATCATTCATTGGATGGTGGGTGTCATTACAGTGCTCAGACTGTAAATATTAACAGTCATTCATGGGGTGGTGTGTGTGTGGGTGTCATTACAGTGCTTGGACTATAAATATCAAGTAATTCATGGGGTGGTGGGTTTGTGTGTGTCATTAATGCTTGGACTGTAAATATCAACAGTCATTCATTGGGTGGTGGGTGTTTGGGTGTCTATGCAGTGCTTGGACTGTAAATATCAACAGTCAATAATGGGGTGGTGGGTGTGTGGGTGTCATTACAATGCTTGACTGTAAATAACAACAGTGATTTATGGGGTGGTTGGTGTGTGGGTGTCATTACAGTGTTTTGACTGTAAATATTAACAGTCATTCATAGGGTGGTAGGTGTCATTAGAGTGCTTGGACTGTAAATATCAACAGTTATTCATGGGGTGTTGGGTGTGTGGGTGTCATGACAGTGCTTTGACTGTCTTACAATTATTTCAAAATTGTCAGATGCCATGCTAAAGCTGTAACTAATTTAGCCAAATCTAACTTCATACATAAACAAGTCAATAAATTACTGAATAATCCTAATGATAATGAGATCTTTTGGTCAACAGTAAACTCATTCAAATCTAACTTCAACCATGGTTCATCTATTCCCCCTTTAAATAATAGCAATGGAAATCTCATATGTGATCCATGTGGTAAAGCAAGTCATTTGGCCAATATCTTCGTCATAAATTCAAACCTCAATGACACTGCTCAAAACACTCCCATTTTGAATTTTAACTCCCCAGAAAGTCCACCCTTAATAATTCATACAAGACAAGTGCGGACCATTTTGGAGAATCTATCTATCGACAAAGCTTCAGGGCCAGATGAAATTCCTCTCACTGTATTAAAAAATTGCTCAAAAGAATTAGCTCCAATTCTCTCAAAATTATTTCGTGTATGTCTCCATACCTCGTCCTTCCCAGCCGCCTGGAAAGAAGCCAATGTACAACCAATTCCCAAAAAAGGAGCTACCGCAAATCCATCAAATTACAGACCAATTGCCATAACGTCTACTCTCGGTAAAATATTTGAAATAATTCTTAACAATCACTTTGTAAAACACCTTGAGAAAAATCATCTGCTAAATGATAAGCAATATGGCTTTAGACAGAGACGATCTACTGTGGATCTGCTCTGTTATTTCACAGATAACATATTCCAATCAACTAATAAACATGGAGAGACTCACACAATTTGCCTTGATATATCTAAAGCCTTTGACAGAGTATGGCACAGATCATTACTGTCTAAGCTTCCACATTATGGCCTTCAATCTTTTGTTCCTCTAATTAATACATATCTTAGCAACAGAAAATTACGTGTGATGGAAGATGGTCTGTATTCCGACTTTCATCCCATTAATGCTGGTGTTCCTCAAGGAGCGGTCTTGGCTCCAACTTTGTTCCTCATTCATATTAATGATCTTTTGTCAGTTACTCAGAATTCAATTCACTCCTATGCTGATGATTCAACTATTCACAGTTCCTTCTCATTTAATGATAGTTTTACTCAACACAATATTTTAGAATACAAACTTGCCACTTCAATTTCATTAAATGAAGACTTAACGAAGATCTTTGATTGGGGACAAAACAACCTAGTTTCTTTTAATGCAAATAAAACTAAATACATCCCGTTCTCAAATAGATCAGATAATCAAGATTCTCACATTATTTTCAATAATACAAATATCCCCAAGTCCCACAGCATTGATCTCCTTGGTGTAACTTTAAATGAAAACCTCAGTTGGACTCCCTATGTAAAATCCATTGCCAAAACTGCATCTAGGAAGATGGGACTTTTATACAGAGCTTGTAATTATTTGACTGACGAGCAGATAGCAGTAATATATACGAGTCATGTGCGTTCCCAGATGGAATATTGTTCACCTCTGTGGGCTGGTTGTGGATCGGTGGTGTTAAGACAATTAGATAAAATTCAAAACAGAGCTATCAGACTGATCAATAATCTTATGATCACTAATGAATTCCCTCACTTATCAGTATGTAGAAATGTTGCTTCCCTTGCACTATTTTATAGATACTTTTATAAGAAATGTTCGGATGAACTTGCCCTGATTATACCACCCCTTCGCATCTTCCCACTGAGGACTAGGGCAGCTGAGAATGCGCATGAGTTCACACTGACTCCTCCACGTTGCAGGACAACTGCTTACAAAAATTAATTTACTCCCAGTACTACTTCCCTGTGGAATTCTCTTCCAAGGGAATGGTTTCCAGCAAGTTATAACCCCCAGCAATTTAAATCCAGTTGCTTTAAATATTTTATGAGTGGAGGATGCCAATAGGCAAATGGAACCATTTATTTATTTGTTTTTTCCTTTCCTCCACTCACAATATGTAAAAAAAAAAAAAAAAAAATATCAACAGTCATTCATGGGGTGGTGAATGTGTGAGTGTCATTACAGTTCTTGGACTGTAATTATCAACCATCATTCATTGGGTGGTGGGTGTGTGGGTGTCATTACAGTGCTCAGACTGTAAATATTAAAAGTCATTCATGGGGTGGTGGGTGTGTGGATGTCTTTACAGTGCTTGGACTATAAAAATAAAATGTCATTCATGGAGTGGTGGGTGTGTGGTGTCATTACAGTGATTAGACTGTAAATATAAACAGTCATTCATGGGTTGGTGTGTGTGTGTGGGTGTCATTACAGTGCTTAGACTGTAAATATCAACAGTCATTTATTGGGTGGTGGGTGTATAGGTGTCATTAAAGTGCTTGGACTGTAAATATCAACAGTCAATCATGGGGTTGTGGGTGTGTGGGTGTCATTACAGTGTTTGGACTGTAAATATCAACAGTCATTCATGGGGTGGTGGGTGTGTGGGTGTCATTACAGTGTTTTGACTATAAATATCAACAGTCATTTATTGGGTGGTGGGTGTCATTAGAGTGCTTGGACTGTAAATATCAACAGTCATTTATGGGGTGGTGGGTGTCATGACAGTGCTTGGACTGTAAATATCAACACTCATTCATGGGGTGGTGATTGTGTGGGTGTCATTACAGTTCTTGGACTGTAAATATCAACCATCATTCATTGGATGGTGGGTGTGTGGGTGTCATTACAATGCTCAGACTGTAAATATCAACAGTCATTAATGGGGTAGTTGGTGTGTGGATGTCATTACAATGCTTGGACTGAAAATATCAATAGTCATTCATGGGGTGGTGTGTGTGTTGGTGTCATTACAGTGCTTGGACTGTAAATATCAAGTAATTCATGGGGTGGTGGGTGTGTGGGTGTCATTACAGTGTTTTGACTGTAAATATTAACAGTCATTCATAGGGTGGTGGGTGTCATTAGAGTGCTCGGACTGTAAATATCAACAGTTATTCATGGAGTGTTGGGTGTGTGGGTGTCATTACAGTTCTTGGACTGTAAATATCAACCATCATTCATTTTGTGGTGGGTGTGTGGGTGTCATTACAGTGCTCAGACTGTAAATATCAACCATCATTCATTGGGTGGTGGGTGTTTGGGTGTCATTACAGAGCTTGGACTGTAAATATCAACAGTCATTCATGGAGTGGTGGGTGTGTGGTGTCATTACAGTAATTGGACTTTAAATATAAACAGTTATTCATGGGTTGGTTTGTGTGTGTGGGTGTCATTACAGTGCTTAGACTGTAAATATCAACAGTCATTTATTGGGTGGTGGGTGTGTAGGTGTCATTACAGTGCTTGGACTGTAAATATCAACAGTCAATCATGGGGTGGTGGGTGTGTGGGTGTCATTACAGTGCTTGGACTGTAAATATCAACAGTCATTCATGGGGTGGTGGGTGTGTGGGTGTCATTACAGTGTTTTAACTATAAATATCAACAGTCATTTATTGGGTGGTGGGTGTCATTAGAGTGCTTGGACTGTAAATATCAAGAGTCATTTATGGGGTTTTGGGTGTCATGACAGTGCTTGGACTGTAAATATCAACAGTCATTAATGGAGTGGTGAGTGTGTGGGTGTCATTACAGTTCTTGGACTGTAAATATCAACCATCATTCATTGGGTGGTGGGTGTTTGGGTGTCATTACAGTGCTCCGACTGTAAATATTAACAGTCATTCATGGGGTGGTGGGTGTGTGGATGTCATTACAGTGCTTGGACTGAAAATAATAATAGTCATTCATAAGGTGGTGAGTGTGTGGGTGTCATTACAGTGCTTGGACAATAAATATCAACCGTCATTCATGGGGTGGTGGGTGTGTGGGTGTCATTACAGTGCTTGGACTGTAAATATCTACTGTCATTTATGAGGTGGTGGGTGTGTGGCTGTCATTATGGTGCTTGGATTGTTAATATCAACAGTCAATCATGAGGTGGTGGGTTTGTGGATGTCATTACAGTGCTTGGACTGTAATTATCAACAGTTATTCATTGGGTGGTGTGTGTGTGGGTGTAATTACAGTGTTTGGACTGTAAATACCAAGTCATTCATGGGGTGGTGGGTTTGTGTGTGTCATTAGTGCTTGGACTGTAAATATCAACAGTCATTCATGGAGTGGTGGGTGTCATTTTAATGCTTGGACTGTAAATATCAACAGTCATTCATGGGGTGATAGGTGTGTGGGTGTCATTACAGTGCTTGGACTGTAAATATCAACAGTCATTTATCAAATGGTAGGTGTTTGGGTGTCTATGCAGTGCTTGAACTGTAAATATCAACAGTCAATCATGGGGTGGTGGGTGTGTGGGTGTCATTACAATGCTTGGACTGTAAATATCAACAGTCATTCATGGGGTGGTGGGTGTGTGGGTGTCATTACAGTGTTTTGACTGTAAATATTAACAGTCAATCATGAGGTGGTGGGTGTGTGGGTTTCATTACAGTGATTGGACTGTAAATATCAACAGTCATTTATAGGGTGGTGGGTGTCATTAGAGTGCTTTGACTGTAAATATCAACTGTCATTCATGGGGTGGTGAGTGTGTGGGTGTGATTATAGTGCTTGGACTGTAATTATCAACAGTCATTAATAGAGTGGTGGGTATGACGGTTTCATTACAGTGCTTGGACTGTAAATATCAACAGTCATTCATGGTTTGGTGGGTGTGTGGGAGTCATTATAGTGCTTGGACTGTAAATATAAACAGTCATTCAAGGGGTGGTGGGCGTGTGGGTGTCATTACATACCTTGGACTGTAAATATCAAGTCATTTATGGGGTGGTGGGTATGTGTGTGTCATTAGTGCTTGGACTGAAAATATCAACAGTCATTCAGGGGGTAATGGGTGGCATTACAGTGCTTGGACTGTAAATATCAACAGTCATTTATGGGATGATGGGTGTGTGGGTGTCATTACAGTGCTTGGACTGTAAATATTAACAGTCATTCATGGGGTGGTGGGTGTGTGGATGTCATTACAGTGCTTTGACTGAAAATGTATACAGTCATTTATGGGTTGGTAGGTGTGTGGGTGTCATTACAGTGCTTGGACTATAAAAATAAAATGTCATTTATGGGGTGGTAAGTGTGTGGGTGTCATTACAGTGCTTGGACTGTAAATATCAACAGTCATTCATAGGGTGGTGAGTGTGTGAGTGTCATTACAGAGCTTGAACTGTAAATATCAACAGTCATTAATGTGTTGGTGTGTGTGTGTGAGTGTCATTACAGTGCTTAGACTGTAAATATCAACAGTCATTTATTGGGTGGTAGGTGTGTAGGTGTCATTACTGTGCTTGGACTGTAAATATCAACAGTCAATCATGGGGTGGTGGGTGTGTAGGTGTCATTACAGTGCTTGGACTGTAAATATCAACAGTCATTCATGGGGTGGTGGGTGTGTAGGTGTTATTACAGTGTTTTGACTATAAATATCAACAGTCATTTATTGGGTGGTGGGTGTCATTAGAGTGCTTGGACTGTAAATATCAACAGTCATTTATGGGGTGGTGTGTGTGTGGCTGTCATTAGAGTGCTTGGATTATAAAAATAAAATGTCATTTATGGGGTGGTAGGTGTGTGGGTGTCATTACAGTGCTTGGACTGTAAATATCAACAGTCATTCATAGGGTGGTGGGTGTGTGAGTGTCATTACAGAGCTTGAACTGTAAATATCAACAGTCATTCATGGATTGGTGGGTGTGTGGTGTCATTACAGTTATTGGACTGTAAATATAAACAGTCATTAATGGGTTGGTGTGTGTGTGTGGGTGTCATTACCGTGCTTAGACTGTAAATATCAACAGTCATTTATTGGGTGGTGGGTGTGTAGGTGTCATTACAGTGCTTGGACTGTAAATATCAACAGTCAATCATGGGGTGGTGGGTGTGTGGGTGTCATTACAGTGCTTGGACTGTAAATATCAACAGTCATTCATGGGGTGGTGTGTGTGTAGGTGTCATTACAGTGCTTGGACTGTAAATATCAACAGTCATTTATGGGGTGGTGGGTGTCAAGACAGTGCTTGGAATGTAAATATCAACAGTCATTTAAGGGGTGGTGGGTGTGTGGGTGTCAATACAGTGCTCAGACTGTAAATATTAACAGTCATTCATGGGGTGGTGTGTGTGTAGGTGTCATTACAGTGCTTGGACTGTAAATATCAACAGTCAATCATGGGGTGGTGGGTGTGTGGGTGTCATTACAGTGCTTGGACTGAAAATATCAACAGTCATTCATGGGGTGGTGAGTGTGTGGGTGTCATTCCAGTGCTTGGACTATAAATATCAACCATCATTTATGGGGTGGTGGGTGTGTGGCTGTCATTACAGTGCTTGGACTGTAAATATCTACTGTCATTTATGGGGTGGTGGGTGTGTGGCTGTCATTACAGTGCTTGGACTGTAAATATCAACAGTTATTCATAAGTTGGTGGGTGTGTGGGTGTTATTACAGTGCTTGGACTGTAAATATCTACAGTTATTCATGGGGTGATGGGTGTGTGTGTGTCATTACAGTGCTTGGACTGTAAATATCAACAGCCATTCATTGGGTTGTGGGTGTTTGGGTGTCAATGTAGTGCTTGGACTGTAAATATCAACAGTCAATAATGGGGTGGTGGTTGTGTGGGTGTCATTACAATGCTTGGACTGTAAATAACAACAGTCATTTATGGGGTGGTGGGTGTGTGGGTGTCATTACAGTGTTTTGACTGTAAATATTAACAGTCATTATTAGGGTGGTAGGTGTCATTAGAGTGCTTGGACTGTAAATATCAACAGTTATTCATGGGGTGGTGGGTGTGTGGGTGTCATTACAGTGTGTGGACTGTAAATATCTACAGTTATTCATGTTGTGATGGGTGTGTGGGTGTCATGACAGTGCTTGGACTGTAAATATTAACCATCATTCATTGGGTGGTGGGTGTGTGGGTGTCATTACTATGCTCAGACTTTAAATATTAACAGTCATTCATGGGGTGGTGGGTGTGTGGATGTCTTTGCACTGCTTGGACTGAAAATATCAACAGTCATTTATGGGGTGGTGGGTGTGTGGGTGTCATTACAGTTCTTGGACTGTAAATATCAACCATCATTTATTGGGTGGTGGGTGTGTGGGTGACATTACATTGCTTGGACTGTAAATATTAACAGTCATTCATGGGGTGGTGGGTGTCTGGATGTCATTACAGTGCTTTGACTGAAAATGTAAACAGTCATTCATGGGTTGGTAGGTGTGTGGGTGTCATTACATTGCTTGGAATATAAAAATAAAATGTCATTTATGAGGTGGTAGGTGTGTGGGTGTCATTACAGTGCTTGGACTGTAAATATCAACAGTCATTCATAGGGTGGTGGGAGTGTGAGTTTCATTACAGAGCTTGAACTGTAAATATCAACAGTCATTCATGGAGTGGTGGGTGTGTGGTGTCATTACAGTGATTGGACTGTAAATATAAACAGTCATTAATGGGTTGGTGTGTGTGTGTGGGTGTCATTACAGTGCTTAGACTGTATATATCAACAGTCTTATATTGGGTGGTGGGTGTGTAGGTGTCATTACAGTGCTTGGACTGTAAATATCAACAGTCAATCATGGGGTGGTGGGTGTGTGGGTGTCATTACAGTGCTTGGACTGTAAATATCAACAGTCATTTATGGGGTGGTGGGTGTGTAGGTGTCATTACAGTGTTTTGACTATAAATATCAACAGTCATTTATTGGGTGGTGGGTGTCATTAGAGTGTTTGGACTGTAAATATCAACAGTCATTTATAGGGTGGAGAGTGTGTGGGTGTCATTACAGTGCTTGGACTATAAATATCAACCGTCATTTATAGGGTGGTGGGTGTGTGGTTGTCATTACGGTGATTGGACTGTAAATATCAACAGTCAATCATGGGGTGGTGGGTTTGTGGATGTCATTACAGTGCTTGAACTGTAAATATCAACAGTTATTCATAGGGTGGTGTGTGCGTGGGTGTCATCACAGCGCTTGGACTGTAAATACCAAGTCATTCATAGGGTGGTGGGTTTGTGTGTGTCATTAGTGATTGGACTGTAAATATCAACAGTCATTCATGTGGTGGTGGGTGTCTTTATAGTGCTTGGACTGTAAATATCAACAGTCAATGATGGGGTGATAGGTGTGTGGGTGTCATTACAGTGCTTCGCCTATAAATATCAACAGTCATTTATTGGGTGGTGGGTGTTTAGGTGTCTATGAAGTGCTTGGACTGTAAATATCAACAGTCATTCATGGGGTGGTGGGTGTGTGGATGTCATTACAGTGCTTGGACTGAAAATATCAACAGTCATTAATGGGGTGGTAGGTGTGTGGGTGTCATTACAGTGCTTGGAATATAAAAATCAAACGTCATTTATGGCGTGGTAGGTGTGTGGGTTTCATTACAGTGCTTGGACTGTAAATATCAACAGTCATTCATAGGGTAGTGGATGTGTGAGTGTCATTACAGAGCTTGGACTGTAAATATCAACAGTCATTTATGGAGTGGTGGGTGTGTGGTGTCATTACAGTGATTGGACTGTAAATATCAATAGTCATTCATTGGGTGGTGTGTGTGTGGGTGTCATTACACTTTTTAGACTGTAAATATCAACAGTCATTTATTGGGTGGTGGGTGTGTGGGTGTCATTACAGTGCTTGGACTGTAAATATCAACAGTCAATCATGGGGTGGTGGGTGTGTGGGTGTCATTACAGTGCTTGGAGTGTAAATACCAAGTCATTCATAGGGTGGTGGGTTTGTGTGTGTCATTAGTGCTTGGACTGTAAATATCAACAGTCATTCATGGAGTGGTGGGTGTCATTTTTATGCTTGGACTGTAAATATCAACAGTCATTCATGGGGTGATAGGTGTGTGGGTGTCATTACAGTGCTTGGACTGTAAATATCAACAGTCATTTATCGGGTAGTGGGTTTTTGGGTGTCTATGCAGGGCTTGAACTGTAAATATCAACAGTCAATCATGGGGTGGTTAGTGTGTGGGTGTCATTACAATGCTTGGACTGTAAATATCAACAGTCATTCATGGTTTGGTTGGTGTGTGGGTGTCATTATATTGCTTGGACTATACATATAAACAGTCATTCATGGGGTGGTGTGTGTGTGTGTGTCATTACATGCCTTGGACTGTAAATATCAAGTCATTTATGGGGTGGTGGGTATGTATGTGTCATTAGTGCTTGGACTGAAAATATCAACAGTCATTCATGGGGTAATGGGAGGCATTACAGTGCTTGGACTGTAAATATCAACAGTCTTTTATAGGGTGATGTGTGTGTGGGTGTCATTACAGTGCTTGGACTGTAAATATTAACAGTCATTAATGGGGTGGTGGGTGTGTGGATGTCATTACAGTGCTTTAACTGAAAATGTATACAGTCATTTATGGGTTGGTAGGTATGTGGGTGTCATTACAGTGCTTGGGCTATAAAAATAAAACGTCATTTATGGGGTGGTAAGTGTGAGGGTGTCATTACAGTGCTTGGACTGTAAATATCATCAGTCATTCATAGGGTGGTGGGTGTGTGAGTGTCATTACAGAGCTTGAACTGTAAGTATCAACAGTCATTCATGGAGTGGTGGGTGTGTGGTGTCATTACAGTGATTGGACTGTAAATATAAACAGTCATTAATGGGTTGGTGTGTGTGTGTGAGTGTCATTACAGTGCTTAGACTGTAAATATCAACTGTCATTTATTGGGTGGTGGGTGTGTAGGTGTCATTACAGTGCTTGGACTGTAAATATCAACAGTCAATCATGGGGTGGTAGGTGTGTGGATGTCTTTACAGTGCTTGGACTGTAAATATCAACAGTCATTCATGGGGTGGTGGGTGTCATTAGAGTGCTTGGACTGTAAATATCAACAGTCATTTATGGGGTGGTGGGTGTCATGACAGTGCTTGGACTGTAAATATCAACAGTCATTTATGGGGTGGTGGGTGTGTGGGTGTCATTACAGTGCTCAGACTGTAAATATTAACAGTCATTCATGGGGTGGTGGGTGTGTGGATGTCATTACAGTGCTTGGACATAAAATATCAACAGTCATTCATGGGGCTGTGAGTGTGTGGGTGTCATTACAGTGCTTGGACTATAAATATCAACCGTCATTTATGGGGTGGTGGGTGTGTGGGTGTCATTACAGTGCTTAGACTGTAAATATCTAATGTCATTTATGGGGTGGTGGGTGTGTGGCTGTCATTACGGTGCTTGGACTGTAAATATCAACAGTCATTCATGGGGTGGTGGGTTTGTGGATGTCATTACAGTGCTTGGACTGTAAATATCAGCAGTTATTCATGGGGTGGTGGGTGTGTGGGTATCATTACAGTGCGTGGACTGTAAATATCTACAGTCATTCATGGGGTGATGGGTGTGTGGGTGTCATTACAGTGCTTGGACTGTAAATATCAACAGTCATTCATTGGGTTGTGGGTGTTTGGGTGTCTATGCACTGCTTGGACTGTAAATAACAACAGTCAATAATGGGGTGGTGGTTGTGTGGGTGTCATTACAATGCTTGGACTGTAAATAACAACAGTCATTTATGGGGTGGTGGGATTGTGGGTGTCATTACAGTGTTTTGACTGTAAATATTAACAGTCATTATTAGGGTGGTGGGTGTCATTAGAGTGCTTGGACTGTAAATATCAACAGTTATTCATGGGGTGTTGGGTGTGTGGGTGTCATGACAGTGCTTGTACTGTAAATATCAACAGTCATTCATGGGGTGGTGAGTGTTTGGGTGTCATTACAGTGCTTGTACTGTTAATATATACAGTCATTCATGGAGTGGTGGGTGTGTGGTGTCATTACAGTGAGTGAACTGTAAATATAAACAGTCATTAATGGGTTGGTGCGTGTGTGTGAGTGTCATTACAGTGCTTAGACTGTAAATATCAACAGTCATTTATTGGGTGGTGGGTGTGTAGGTGTCATTACAGTGCTTGGACTGTAAATATCAACAGTCAATCATGGGGTGGTAGGTGTGTGGATGTCATTACAGTGCTTGGACTGTAAATATCAACAGTTATTCATGGGGTGTTGGGTGTGTGGGTGTCATGACAGTGCTTGTACTGTAAATATCAACAGTCATTCATGGAGTGGTGAGTGTTTGGGTGTCATTACAGTGCTTGGACTGTAAATATCAACAGTCATTCATAGGATGGTGGGTGTGTAGGTGTCATTACAGTGTTTTGACTATAAATATCAACAGTCATTAATTGGGTGGTGAGTGTCATTAGAGTGTTTGGACTGTAAATATCAACAGTCATTTATGGGGTGGTGCGTGTGTGGCAGTCATTACAGTGCTCAGACTGTAAATATTAATAGTCATTTATGGGGTGATGGGTGTGTGGATGTCATTACAGTGCTTGGACTGAAAATATCAACAGTCATTCATGGGGTGGTGAGTGTGTGGGTGTCATTACAGTGCTTGGACTATAAATATCAACCATCATTTATGGGGTGGTGGGTGTGTTGGTGTCATTTCAGTGCTTGGACTGTAAATATCTATTGTCATTTATGGTGTGGTGGGTGTGTGGCTGTCATTACGGTGCTTGAACTGTAAATATCAACAGTCAATCATGGGGTGGTGGGTTTGTGGATGTCATTACAGTGCTTGGACTGTAAATATCAACAGTTATTCATGGGGTGGTGGGTGCGTGGGTGTCATTACAGCGCTTGGACGGTAAATACCAAGTCATTCATAAATTGGTGGGTTTGTGTGTGTCATTAGTGCTTGGACTGTAAATATCAACAGTCATTCATGGGGTTGTGGGTGTCATTATAGTGCTTGGACTGTAAATATCAACAGTCATTCATGGGGTGATAGGTGTGTGGGTGTCATTACAGTGCTTCGCCTATAAATATCAACAGTCATTTATTGGGTTGTGGGTGTTTTGGTGTCTATGCAGTGCTTATACTGTAAATATCAACAGTCAATCATGAGGTGGTGGGAGTGTGGGTGTCAATACAATGCTTGGACTGTAAATATCAACAGTCATTCAAGGGGTGGTGGGTGTGTGGGTGTCATTACAGTGCTTCGACAGTAAATATCAAAAGTCATTCTAGGGTAGGTGGGGGTGTGTGGGTGTCATTATAGTGCTTAGACTGTAAATATCAACAGTCAATTATTAGGTGGTGGGTGTGTTACTGTCATTACAGTGCTTGGACTGTAAAAATCAACAGTCATTCATGGGGTGGTGGGTGTGTGGGTGCCATTAAAATGGAGGACTATAAATATCAACCATCATTTATGGGGTGGTGGGTGTGTTGGTGTCATTACAGTGCTCAGACTGTAAATATCAACAGTCATTCATGGGGTGGTGCGTGTGTGGGTGTAATTCTAGTGCTTAACTGTAAATATCAACAGTCATTCATTGGGTGGTGGGTGTGTGGGTGTCCTTACAGTGCTTGGACTGTAAATATCAAGTCAATAATGGTGTGCTGGGTGTGTGTGTGTCATTCGTGCTTGGATTGTAAATATCAACAGTCATTCATGGGGTGGTGTGTATATGGGTGTCATTACAGTGCTTAGACTGTAAATATCAACAGTCATTTATTGGGTGGTGGGTGTGTGGGTGTCATTACAGTGCTTGGACTGTAAATATCATTTGTCAATCATGGGGTGGTGGGTGTATGGGTGTCATTACAGTGATTGGACTGTAAATATCAGCAGTCATTCATGGGGTGGCGGGTGTGTGGGTGTCATGACAGTGTTGTGACTATAAATATCAACAGTCATTTATTGGGTGGTGGGTGTCATTAGAGTGCTTGGACTGTAAATATCAACAGTCATTCATGGTGTGGTGGGTGTCATGAGAGTGCTTGGACTGTAAATATCAACAGTCATTTATGGGGTTGTGCGTGTGTGGGTGTCATTACAGTTCTTGGACTATAAATATCAACCGTCATTTATGGGGTGGTGGGTGTGTGGGTGTCTTTACAGTGCTTGGACTGTAAATATCAACAGTCGTTCATAGGGTGGTGGTTGTGTGAGTGTCATTACAGAGCTTGGACTGTAAATATCAACAGTCATTCATGGGGTGGTGGGTGTGTGGGTGTCATTACAGTTCTTGGACTGTAAATATAAACCATAATTCATTAGGTGGTGGGTGAGTGGGTGTCATTACAGTGCTCAGACTGTAAAAATTAACAGTCATTCATGGGGTGGTGGGTGTGTGGATGTCATTACAGTGCTTTGATTGAAAATATCAACAGTCATTTATAAGGTGGTGGGTATCATTAGAGTTCTTGGACTGTAAATATCAACAGTCATTCATAGGGTGGTGGGTGTGTTGGTGTCATTACAGTGCTTGGACTGTAAATATCAACTTTATTTAATGGGGTGGTGGGTGTGGGGTGTCATTACAGTGCTTTGACTGTAAATATCAACAGTCAATCATGGGGTGGTGGGTGTGTGGGTGTCATTACAGTGTTTTAAATATAAATATCAACAGTCATATATTGGGTGGTAGGTGTGTGGGTGTCATTACAGTGCTTAGACTGTAAATATCAAAAGTCATTCATTGGGTGGTGGGTTTGTGGATGTCATTACAGTGCTTGGACTGTAAATATCAACAGTTATTCATGGGGTGGTGGGTGTGTGGGTATCATTACAGTGCGTGGACTGTAAATATCTACCGTCATTCATGGGGTGATGGGTGTGTGGGTGTCATTACAGTGCTTGGACTGTAAATATCAACAGTCATTCATTGGGTTGTGGGTGTTTGGCTGTCTATGCAGTGCTTGGACTTTAAATAACAACAGTCAATAATGGGGTGGTGGTTGTGTGGGTGTCATTACAATGCTTTGACTGTAAATAACAACAGTCATTTATGGAGTGGTGGGTGTGTGGGTGTCATTACAGTGTTTTGACTGTAAATATTAACAGTCATTATTAGGGTGGTGGGTGTCATTAGAGTGCTTGGACTGTAAATATCAACAGTTATTCATGGGGTGTTGGGTGTGTGGGTGTCATGACAGTGCTTGGACTGTAAATATTAACAGTCATTCATGGGGTGGTGAGTGTGTGAGTGCCATTACAGTTCTTGGACTGTAAATATCAACCATCATTCATTGGGTGGTGAGTGTGTGGGTGTCATTACAGTGCTCAGACTTTAAATATTTATAGTGATTCATGGAGTGGTGGGTGTGTGGATGTCTTTACAGTGCTTAGATTGAAAATATCAACAGTCATTTATGGGGTGGTGGGTGTGTGGGTGTCATTACAATGCTTGGACTGTAAATATCAACAGTCATTTATCGGGTGGTGGGTTTGTGTGTGTCATTAGTGCTTGGACTGTAAAAATCAACAGTCATTCATGGAGTGGTGGGTGTCATTTTTATGCTTGGACTGTAAATATCAACAGTCATTCATGGGGTGATAGGTGTGTGGGTGTCATTACAGTGCTTGGACTGTAAATATCAACAGTCATTTATCGGGTGGTGGGTGTTTGGGTGTCTATGCAGGGCTTGAACTGTAAATATCAACAGTCAATCATGGGATGGTTAGTGTGTGGGTGTCATTACAATGCTTGGACTGTAAATATCAATAGTCATTCATGGGGTGGTGGGTGTGAGGGTGTCATTACAGTGTTTTGACTGTAAATATTAACAGTCAATCATGAGGTGGTCGGTGTGTGGGTTTCATTACATTGATTGGACTGTAAATATCAACAGTCATTCATGGGATGGTGGGTGTCATTAGAGTGCTTTGACTGTAAATATCAACTGTCATTCATGGGGTGGTGTGTTTGTGGGTGTCATTACATGCCTTGGACTGTAAATATCAAGTCATTTATGGGGTGGTGGGTATGTATGTGTCATTAGTGCTTGGACTGAAAATATCAACAGTCATTAATGGGGTAATGGGAGGCATTACACTGCTTGGACTGTAAATATCAACAGTCTTCTATGGGGTGATGGGTGTGTGGGTGTCATTACAGTGTTTGGACTGTAAATATTAACAGTCATTATGGGGTGGTGGGTGTGTGGATGTCATTACAGTGCTTTGACTGAAAATGTATACAGTCATTTATAGGTTGGTAGGTGTGTGGGTGTCATTACAGTGCTTGTGTTATAAAAATAAAATGACATTTATGGGGTGGTAAGTGTGTGGGTGTCATTACAGTGCTTGGACTGTAAATATCAACAGTCATTCATAGGGTGGTGGGTGTGTGAGTGTCATTACAGAGCTTGAACTGTAAGTATCAACAGTCACTCATGGAGTGGTGGGTGTGTGGTGTCATTACAGTGATTGGACTGTAAATATAAACAGTCATTAATGGGTTGGTGTGTGTGTGTGAGTGTCATTACAGTGCTTAGACTGTAAATATCAACAGTCATTTATTGGGTGGTGGGTGTGTAGGTGTCATTACAGTGCTTGGACTGTAAATATCAACAGTCAATCATGAGGTGGTAGGTGTGTTGATGTCATTACAGTGCTTGGACTGTAAATATCAACAGTCATTCATGGGGTGGTGGGTGTGTAGGTGTCATTACAGTGTTTTGACTATAAATATCAACAGTCATTTATTGGGTGGTGGGTGTCATTAGAGTGCTTGAACTGTAAATATCAACAGTCATTTATGGGGTGGTGGGTGTCATGACAGTGCTTGGACTGTAAATATCAACAGTCATTTATGGGGTGGTGGGTGTGTGGGTGTCATTACAGTGCTCAGACTGTAAATATTAACAGTCATTCATGGGGTGGTGGGTGTGTGGATGTCATTACGGTGCTTGGACTGTAAATATCAACAGTCATTCATGGGGTGGTGGGTTTGTGGATGTCATTACAGTGCTTGGACTGTAAATATCAGCAGTTATTCATGGGGTGGTGGGTGTGTGGGTATCATTACAGTGCATGGACTGTAAATATCTACAGTCATTCATGGGGTGATGGGTGTGTGGGTGTCATTACAGTGCTTGGACTGTAAATATCAACAGTCATTCATTGGGTTGTGGGTGTTTGGGTGTCTATGCACTGCTTGGACTGTAAATAACAACAGTCAATAATGGGGTGGTGGTTGTGTGGGTGTCATTACAATGCTTGGACTGTAAATAACAACAGTCATTTATGGGGTGGTGGGATTGTGGGTGTCATTACAGTGTTTTGACTGTAAATATTAACAGTCATTATTAGGGTGGTGGGTGTCATTAGAGTGATTGAACTGTAAATATCAACAGAGATTCATGGGGTGTTGGGTGTGTGGGTGTCATGGCAGTGATTGTACTGTAAATATCAACAGTCATTCATGGGGTGGTGAGTGTTTGGGTGTCATTACAGTGCTTGGACTGTAAATATCAACAGTCATTCATAGGGTGGTGGGTGTGTAGGTGTCATTACAGTGTTTTGACTATAAATATTAACAGTCATTAATTGGGTGGTGAGTGTCATTAGAGTGTTTGGACTGTAAATATCAACAGTCATTTATGGGGTGGTGTGTGTGTGGGTGTCATTACAGTGCTCAGACTGTAAATATTAACAGTCATTTATGGGGTGATGGGTGTGTGGATGTCATTACAGTGCTTGGACTGAAAATATCAACAGTCATTCATGGGGTGGTGAGTGTGTGGGTGTCATTACAGTGCTTGGACTATAAATATCAACCGTCATTTATAGGGTGGTGGGTGTGTTGGTGTCATTTCAGTGCTTGGACTGTAAATATCTATTGTCATTTATGGTGTGGTGGGTGTGTGGCTGTCATTACGGTGCTTGGACTGTAAATATCAACAGTCATTCATGGGGTGGTAGGTTTGTGGATGTCATTCCAGTGCTTGGACTGTAAATATCAACAGTTATTCATGGGGTGGTGGGTGCGTGGGTGTCATTACAGCGCTTGGACTGTAAATACCAAGTCATTCATAGGGTGGTGGGTTTGTGTGTGTCATTAGTGCTTGGACTGTAAATATCAACAGTCATTCATGGGGTTGTGGGTGTCATTATAGTGCTTGGACTGTAAATATCAACAGTCATTCATGGGGTGATAGGTGTGTGGGTGTCATTACAGTGCTTCGCCTATAAATATCAACAGTCATTTATTGGGTGGTGGGTGTTTAGGTGTCTATGCCGTGCTTATACTGTAAATATCAACAGTCAATCATGAGGTGGTGGGAGTGTGGGTGTCATTACAATGCTTGGACTGTAAATATTAACAGTCATTCATGGGGTGGTGGGTGTGTGGGTGTCTTTATAGTGCTTAGACAGTAAATATCAAAAGTCATTCTAGGGTAGGTGGGGGTGTGTGGGTGTCATTATAGTGCTTAGACTGTAAATATCAACAGTCAATTATTAGGTGGTGGGTGTGTTACTGTCATTACAGTGCTTGGACTGTAAAAATCAACAGTCATTCATGGGGTGGTGGGTGTGTGGGTGCCATTAAAATGGAGGACTATAAATATCAACCATCATTTATGTGGTGGTGGGTGTGTTGGTGTCATTACAGTGCTTGGACTGTAAATATCAACAGTCATTCATGGGGTGGTGCGTGTGTGGGTGTCATTTTAGTGCTTAACTGTAAATATCAACAGTCATTTATTGGGTGGTGGGTGTGTGGGTGTCCTTACAGTGCTTGGACTGTAAATATCAAGTCATTCATGGTGTGCTGGGTGTGTGTGTGTCATTCGTGCTTGAACTGTAAATATCAACAGTCATTTATGGGGTGGTGGGTGTCATGACAGTGCTTGGACTGTAAATATCAACAGTCATTTATGGGGTAGTGGGTGTGTGGGGGTCATTACAGTGCTTGGACTATAAATATCAACCGTCATTTATGGGGTGGTGGGTGTGTGGGTGTCATTACAGTGCTTGGACTGTAAATATCTACTGTCATTTATGGGGTGGTGGGTGTGTGGCTGTCATTACGGTGCTTGGACTGTAAATATCAACAGTCATTCATGGGGTTGTGGGTTTGTGGATGTCATTACAGTGCTTGGACTGTAAATATCAGCAGTTATTCATGGGGTGGTGGGTTTGTGGGTATCATTACAGTGCGTGGACTGTAAATATCTACAGTCATTCATGGAGTGATGGGTGTGTGGGTGTCATTACAGTGCTTGGACTGTAAATATCAACAGTCATTCATTGGGTTGTGGGTGTTTGGGTGTCTATGCAGTGCTTGGACTGTAAATAACAACAGTCAATAATGGGGTGGTGGTTGTGTGGGTGTTTATTACAATGTTTGGACTGTAAATAACAACAGTCATTTATGGGGTGGTGGGATTGTGGGTGTCATTACAGTGTTTTGACTGTAAATATTAACAGTCATTATTAGGGTGGTGGGTGTCATTAGAGTGCTTGGACTGTAAATATCAACAGTTATTCATGGGGTGTTGGGTGTGTGGGTGTCATGACAGTGCTTGTAATGTAAATATCAACAGTCATTCATTAGGTGGTGAGTGTTTGGGTGTCATTACAGTGCTTGTACTGTAAATATCAAAAGTCATTCATGGAGTGGTGGGTGTGTGGTGTCATTACAGTGATTGGACTGTAAATATAAACAGTCATTAATGGGTTGGTGTGTGTGTGTGAGTGTCATTACAGTGCTTAGACTGTAAATATCAACAGTCATTTATTGGGTGTTGGGTGTGTAGGTGTCATTACAGTGCTTGGACTATAAATATCAACAGTCAATCATGGGGTGGTAGGTGTGTGGATGTCATTACAGTGCTTGGACTGTAAATATCAACAGTCATTCATGGGGTGGTGGGTGTGTAGGTGTCATTACAGTGTTTTGACTATAAATATCAACAGTCATTTATTGGGTGGTGGGTGTCATTAGAGTGCTAGGACTGTAAATATCAACAGTCATTTATGGGGTGGTGGGTGTCATGACAGTGCTTGGAATGTAAATATCAACAGTCATTTATTGGGTGGTGGGTGTGTGGGTGTCATTACAGTGCTCAGACTGTAAATATTAACAGTCATTCATGGGGTGGTGGGTGTGTGGATGTCATTACAGTGCTTGGACATAAAATATCAACAGTCATTCATGGGGCTGTGAGTGTGTGGGTGTCATTACAGTGCTTGGACTATAAATATCAACCATCATTTATGGGGTGGTGGGTGTGTGGGTGTCATTACAGTGCTTGGACTGTAAATATCTACTGTCATTTATTGGGTGGTGGGTGTGTGGCTGTCATTATGGTGCTTGGACTGTAAATATCAACAGTCATTCATGGGGTGGTGAGTGTGTGGGTGTCATTACAGTGCTTGGACTATAAATATCAACCGTCATTTATGGGGTGGTGGGTGTGTTGGTGTCATTTCAGTGCTTGGACTGTATATATCTATTGTCATTTATGGTGTGGTGGGTGTGTGGCTGTCATTACGGTGCTTGGACTGTAAATATCAACAGTCAATCATGGGTTTGTGGATGTCATTACAGTGCTTGGACTGTAAATATTAACAGTTATTCATGGGGTGGTGGGTGCGTGGGTGTCATTACAGCGCTTGGACTGTAAATACCAAGTCATTCATAGGGTGGTGGGTTTGTGTGTGTCATTAGTGCTTGGACTGTAAATATCAACAGTCATTCATGGGGTTGTGGGTGTCATTATAGTGCTTTGACTGTAAATATCAACAGTCATTCATGGGGTGATAGGTGTGTGGGTGTCATTACAGTGCTTCGCCTATAAATATCAACAGTCATTTATTGGGTTGTGGGTGTTTAGGTGTCTATGCAGTGCTTATACTGTAAATATCAACAGTCAATCATGAGGTGGTGGGAGTGTGGGTGTCATTACAATGCTTGGACTGTAAATATCAACAGTCATTCATGGGGTGGTGGGTGTGTGGGTATCATTACAGTGCTTCGACAGTAAATATCAAATGTCATTCTACTGTAGGTGGGGGTGTGTGGGTGTCATTATAGTGCTTAGACTGTAAATATCAACAGTCAATTATTAGGTGGTGGGTGTGTTACTGTCATTACAGTGCTTGGACTGTAAAAATCAACAGTCATTCATGGGGTGGTGGGTGTGTGGGTGCCATTAAAATGGAGGACTATAAATATCAACCATCATTTATGGGGTGGTGGGTGTGTTGGTGTCATTACAGTGCTCAGACTGTAAATATCAACAGTCATTCATGGGGTGGTGCGTGTGTGGGTGTCATTTTAGTGCTTAACTGTAAATATCAACAGTCATTCATTGGGTGGTGGGTGTGTGGGTGTCCTTACAGTGCTTGGACTGTAAATATCAAGTCATTCATGGTGTGCTGGGTGTGTGTGTGTCATTCGTGCTTGGACTGTAAATATCAACAGTCATTCATGGGGTGGTGTGTATGTGGGTGTCATTACAGTGCTTAGACTGTAAATATCAACAGTCATTTATTGGGTTGTGGGTGTGTGGGTGTCATTACAGTGCTTGGACTGTAAATATCAATAGTCAATCATGGGGTGGTGGGTGTATGGGTGTCATTACAGTGATTGGACTGTAAATATCAGCAGTCATTCATGGGGTGGCGGGTGTGTGGGTGTCATGACAGTGTTGTGACTATAAATATCAACAGTCATTTATTGGGTGGTGGGTGTCATTAGAGTGCTTGGACTGTAAATATCAACAGTCATTCATGGGGTGGTGGGTGTCATGAGAGTGCTTGGACTGTAAATATCAACAGTCATTTATGTGGTGGTGCGTGTGTGGGTGTCATTACAGTTCTTGGACTGTAAATATCAACCATCATTCATTGGGTTGTGGGTGTGTGGGTGTCATTACAGTGCTTATACTGTAAATATTAACAGTCATTCATGGAGTAGTGGGTGTGTGGATGTCATTACAGTGCTTGGACTGTAAATATCAACAGTCATTCATGGGGTGGTGGGTGTGTAGGTGTCATTACAGTGTTTTGACTATAAATATCAACAGTCATTTATTGGATGGTGGGTGTCATTAGAGTGCTTGGACTGTAAATATCAACAGTCATTTATGGGGTGGTGGGTGTCATGACAGTGCTTGGACTGTAAATATCAACAGTCATTTATGGGGTGGTGGGTGTGTGGCTGTCATTACAGTGCTTGGACAGTAAAAATCAACAGTCATTCATGGGGTGGTAGGTGTGTGGATGTCATTACAGTGCTTGGACTGTAAATATCAACAGTCATTCATGGGGTGGTGGGTGTGTAGGTGTCATTACAGTGTTTTGACTATAAATATCAACAGTCATTTATTGGGTGGTGGGTGTCATTAGAGTGCTTGGACTGTAAATATCAACAGTCATTTATGGGGTGGTGGGTGTCATGACAGTGCTTGGACTGTAAATATCAACAGTCATTTATGGGGTGGTGGGTGTGTGGGTGTCATTACAGTGCTCTGTCTGTAAATATTAACAGTCATTCATGGGGTGGTGGGTGTGTGGATGTCATTACAGTGCTTGGACATAAAATATCAACAGTCATTCATGGGGCTGTGAGTGTGTGGGTGTCATTACAGTGCTTGGACTATAAATATCAACCGTCATTTATGGGGTGGTGGGTGTGTGGGTGTCATTACAGTGCTTGGACTGTAAATATCTACTGTCATTTATGGGGTGGTGGGTGTGTGGCTGTCATTATGGTGCTTGGACTGTAAATATCAACAGTCATTCATGGAGTGGTGGGTTTGTGGAAGTCATTACAGTGCTTGGACTGTAAATATCAGCAGTTATTCATGGGGTGGTGGGTGTGTGGGTATCATTACAGTGCGTGGACTGTAAATATCTACAGTCATTCATGTGGTGATGGGTGTGTGGGTGTCATTACAGTGCTTGGACTGTAAATATCAACAGTCATTCATTGGGTTGTGAGTGTTTGGGTGTCTATGCAGTGCTTGGACTGTAAATAACAACAGTCAATAATGGGGTGGTGGTTGTGTGGGTGTCATTACAATGCTTGGACTGTAAATATCAACAGTCATTCATGGGGTGGTGGGTGTGTGGGTATCATTACAGTGCTTCGACAGTAAATATCAAATGTCATTCTACTGTAGGTGGGGGTGTGTGGGTGTCATTATAGTGCTTAGACTGTAAATATCAACAGTCAATTATTAGGTGGTGGGTGTGTTACTGTCATTACAGTGCTTGGACTGTAAAAATCAACAGTCATTCATGGGGTGGTGGGTGTGTGGGTGCCATTAAAATGGAGGACTATAAATATCAACCATCATTTATGGGGTGGTGGGTGTGTTGGTGTCATTACAGTGCTCAGACTGTAAATATTAACAGTCATTCATGGGGTGGTGGGTGTGTGGATGTCATTACGGTGCTTGGACTGTAAATATCAACAGTCATTCATGGGGTGGTGGGTTTGTGGATGTCATTACAGTGCTTGGACTGTAAATATCAGCAGTTATTCATGGGGTGGTGGGTGTGTGGGTATCATTACAGTGCATGGACTGTAAATATCTACAGTCATTCATGGGGTGATGGGTGTGTGGGTGTCATTACAGTGCTTGGACTGTAAATATCAACAGTCATTCATTGGGTTGTGGGTGTTTGGGTGTCTATGCACTGCTTGGACTGTAAATAACAACAGTCAATAATGGGGTGGTGGTTGTGTGGGTGTCATTACAATGCTTGGACTGTAAATAACAACAGTCATTTATGGGGTGGTGGGATTGTGGGTGTCATTACAGTGTTTTGACTGTAAATATTAACAGTCATTATTAGGGTGGTGGGTGTCATTAGAGTGATTGAACTGTAAATATCAACAGAGATTCATGGGGTGTTGGGTGTGTGGGTGTCATGGCAGTGATTGTACTGTAAATATCAACAGTCATTCATGGGGTGGTGAGTGTTTGGGTGTCATTACAGTGCTTGGACTGTAAATATCAACAGTCATTCATAGGGTGGTGGGTGTGTAGGTGTCATTACAGTGTTTTGACTATAAATATTAACAGTCATTAATTGGGTGGTGAGTGTCATTAGAGTGTTTGGACTGTAAATATCAACAGTCATTTATGGGGTGGTGTGTGTGTGGGTGTCATTACAGTGCTCAGACTGTAAATATTAACAGTCATTTATGGGGTGATGGGTGTGTGGATGTCATTACAGTGCTTGGACTGAAAATATCAACAGTCATTCATGGGGTGGTGAGTGTGTGGGTGTCATTACAGTGCTTGGACTATAAATATCAACCGTCATTTATAGGGTGGTGGGTGTGTTGGTGTCATTTCAGTGCTTGGACTGTAAATATCTATTGTCATTTATGGTGTGGTGGGTGTGTGGCTGTCATTACGGTGCTTGGACTGTAAATATCAACAGTCATTCATGGGGTGGTAGGTTTGTGGATGTCATTACAGTGCTTGGACTGTAAATATCAACAGTTATTCATGGGGTGGAGGGTGCGTGGGTGTCATTACAGCGCTTGGACTGTAAATACCAAGTCATTCATAGGGTGGTGGGTTTGTGTGTGTCATTAGTGCTTGGACTGTAAATATCAACAGTCATTCATGGGGTTGTGGGTGTCATTATAGTGCTTGGACTGTAAATATCAACAGTCATTCATGGGGTGATAGGTGTGTGGGTGTCATTACAGTGCTTCGC
Source organism: Petrolisthes cinctipes (assembly GCA_033782935.1). Classification (NCBI taxonomy): domain Eukaryota; kingdom Metazoa; phylum Arthropoda; class Malacostraca; order Decapoda; family Porcellanidae; genus Petrolisthes; species Petrolisthes cinctipes. The sequence goes on from JAWQEG010000230.1 coordinate 6,261,478, forward strand.
CTATAAATATCAACAGTCATTTATTGGGTGGTGGGTGTTTAGGTGTCTATGCCGTGCTTATACTGTAAATATCAACAGTCAATCATGAGGTGGTGGGAGTGTGGGTGTCATTACAATGCTTGGACTGTAAATATTAACAGTCATTCATGGGGTGGTGGGTGTGTGGGTGTCTTTATAGTGCTTAGACAGTAAATATCAAAAGTCATTCTAGGGTAGGTGGGGGTGTGTGGGTGTCATTATAGTGCTTAGACTGTAAATATCAACAGTCAATTATTAGGTGGTGGGTGTGTTACTGTCATTACAGTGCTTGGACTGTAAAAATCAACAGTCATTCATGGGGTGGTGGGTGTGTGGGTGCCATTAAAATGGAGGACTATAAATATCAACCATCATTTATGTGGTGGTGGGTGTGTTGGTGTCATTACAGTGCTTGGACTGTAAATATCAACAGTCATTCATGGGGTGGTGCGTGTGTGGGTGTCATTTTAGTGCTTAACTGTAAATATCAACAGTCATTTATTGGGTGGTGGGTGTGTGGGTGTCCTTACAGTGCTTGGACTGTAAATATCAAGTCATTCATGGTGTGCTGGGTGTGTGTGTGTCATTCGTGCTTGAACTGTAAATATCAACAGTCATTTATGGGGTGGTGGGTGTCATGACAGTGCTTGGACTGTAAATATCAACAGTCATTTATGGGGTAGTGGGTGTGTGGGGGTCATTACAGTGCTTGGACTATAAATATCAACCGTCATTTATGGGGTGGTGGGTGTGTGGGTGTCATTACAGTGCTTGGACTGTAAATATCTACTGTCATTTATGGGGTGGTGGGTGTGTGGCTGTCATTACGGTGCTTGGACTGTAAATATCAACAGTCATTCATGGGGTTGTGGGTTTGTGGATGTCATTACAGTGCTTGGACTGTAAATATCAGCAGTTATTCATGGGGTGGTGGGTTTGTGGGTATCATTACAGTGCGTGGACTGTAAATATCTACAGTCATTCATGGAGTGATGGGTGTGTGGGTGTCATTACAGTGCTTGGACTGTAAATATCAACAGTCATTCATTGGGTTGTGGGTGTTTGGGTGTCTATGCAGTGCTTGGACTGTAAATAACAACAGTCAATAATGGGGTGGTGGTTGTGTGGGTGTTTATTACAATGTTTGGACTGTAAATAACAACAGTCATTTATGGGGTGGTGGGATTGTGGGTGTCATTACAGTGTTTTGACTGTAAATATTAACAGTCATTATTAGGGTGGTGGGTGTCATTAGAGTGCTTGGACTGTAAATATCAACAGTTATTCATGGGGTGTTGGGTGTGTGGGTGTCATGACAGTGCTTGTAATGTAAATATCAACAGTCATTCATTAGGTGGTGAGTGTTTGGGTGTCATTACAGTGCTTGTACTGTAAATATCAAAAGTCATTCATGGAGTGGTGGGTGTGTGGTGTCATTACAGTGATTGGACTGTAAATATAAACAGTCATTAATGGGTTGGTGTGTGTGTGTGAGTGTCATTACAGTGCTTAGACTGTAAATATCAACAGTCATTTATTGGGTGTTGGGTGTGTAGGTGTCATTACAGTGCTTGGACTATAAATATCAACAGTCAATCATGGGGTGGTAGGTGTGTGGATGTCATTACAGTGCTTGGACTGTAAATATCAACAGTCATTCATGGGGTGGTGGGTGTGTAGGTGTCATTACAGTGTTTTGACTATAAATATCAACAGTCATTTATTGGGTGGTGGGTGTCATTAGAGTGCTAGGACTGTAAATATCAACAGTCATTTATGGGGTGGTGGGTGTCATGACAGTGCTTGGAATGTAAATATCAACAGTCATTTATTGGGTGGTGGGTGTGTGGGTGTCATTACAGTGCTCAGACTGTAAATATTAACAGTCATTCATGGGGTGGTGGGTGTGTGGATGTCATTACAGTGCTTGGACATAAAATATCAACAGTCATTCATGGGGCTGTGAGTGTGTGGGTGTCATTACAGTGCTTGGACTATAAATATCAACCATCATTTATGGGGTGGTGGGTGTGTGGGTGTCATTACAGTGCTTGGACTGTAAATATCTACTGTCATTTATTGGGTGGTGGGTGTGTGGCTGTCATTATGGTGCTTGGACTGTAAATATCAACAGTCATTCATGGGGTGGTGAGTGTGTGGGTGTCATTACAGTGCTTGGACTATAAATATCAACCGTCATTTATGGGGTGGTGGGTGTGTTGGTGTCATTTCAGTGCTTGGACTGTATATATCTATTGTCATTTATGGTGTGGTGGGTGTGTGGCTGTCATTACGGTGCTTGGACTGTAAATATCAACAGTCAATCATGGGTTTGTGGATGTCATTACAGTGCTTGGACTGTAAATATTAACAGTTATTCATGGGGTGGTGGGTGCGTGGGTGTCATTACAGCGCTTGGACTGTAAATACCAAGTCATTCATAGGGTGGTGGGTTTGTGTGTGTCATTAGTGCTTGGACTGTAAATATCAACAGTCATTCATGGGGTTGTGGGTGTCATTATAGTGCTTTGACTGTAAATATCAACAGTCATTCATGGGGTGATAGGTGTGTGGGTGTCATTACAGTGCTTCGCCTATAAATATCAACAGTCATTTATTGGGTTGTGGGTGTTTAGGTGTCTATGCAGTGCTTATACTGTAAATATCAACAGTCAATCATGAGGTGGTGGGAGTGTGGGTGTCATTACAATGCTTGGACTGTAAATATCAACAGTCATTCATGGGGTGGTGGGTGTGTGGGTATCATTACAGTGCTTCGACAGTAAATATCAAATGTCATTCTACTGTAGGTGGGGGTGTGTGGGTGTCATTATAGTGCTTAGACTGTAAATATCAACAGTCAATTATTAGGTGGTGGGTGTGTTACTGTCATTACAGTGCTTGGACTGTAAAAATCAACAGTCATTCATGGGGTGGTGGGTGTGTGGGTGCCATTAAAATGGAGGACTATAAATATCAACCATCATTTATGGGGTGGTGGGTGTGTTGGTGTCATTACAGTGCTCAGACTGTAAATATCAACAGTCATTCATGGGGTGGTGCGTGTGTGGGTGTCATTTTAGTGCTTAACTGTAAATATCAACAGTCATTCATTGGGTGGTGGGTGTGTGGGTGTCCTTACAGTGCTTGGACTGTAAATATCAAGTCATTCATGGTGTGGTGGGTGTGTGTGTGTCATTCGTGCTTGGACTGTAAATATCAACAGTCATTCATGGGGTGGTGTGTATGTGGGTGTCATTACAGTGCTTAGACTGTAAATATCAACAGTCATTTATTGGGTTGTGGGTGTGTGGGTGTCATTACAGTGCTTGGACTGTAAATATCAATAGTCAATCATGGGGTGGTGGGTGTATGGGTGTCATTACAGTGATTGGACTGTAAATATCAGCAGTCATTCATGGGGTGGCGGGTGTGTGGGTGTCATGACAGTGTTGTGACTATAAATATCAACAGTCATTTATTGGGTGGTGGGTGTCATTAGAGTGCTTGGACTGTAAATATCAACAGTCATTCATGGGGTGGTGGGTGTCATGAGAGTGCTTGGACTGTAAATATCAACAGTCATTTATGTGGTGGTGCGTGTGTGGGTGTCATTACAGTTCTTGGACTGTAAATATCAACCATCATTCATTGGGTTGTGGGTGTGTGGGTGTCATTACAGTGCTTATACTGTAAATATTAACAGTCATTCATGGAGTAGTGGGTGTGTGGATGTCATTACAGTGCTTGGACTGTAAATATCAACAGTCATTCATGGGGTGGTGGGTGTGTAGGTGTCATTACAGTGTTTTGACTATAAATATCAACAGTCATTTATTGGATGGTGGGTGTCATTAGAGTGCTTGGACTGTAAATATCAACAGTCATTTATGGGGTGGTGGGTGTCATGACAGTGCTTGGACTGTAAATATCAACAGTCATTTATGGGGTGGTGGGTGTGTGGCTGTCATTACAGTGCTTGGACAGTAAAAATCAACAGTCATTCATGGGGTGGTAGGTGTGTGGATGTCATTACAGTGCTTGGACTGTAAATATCAACAGTCATTCATGGGGTGGTGGGTGTGTAGGTGTCATTACAGTGTTTTGACTATAAATATCAACAGTCATTTATTGGGTGGTGGGTGTCATTAGAGTGCTTGGACTGTAAATATCAACAGTCATTTATGGGGTGGTGGGTGTCATGACAGTGCTTGGACTGTAAATATCAACAGTCATTTATGGGGTGGTGGGTGTGTGGGTGTCATTACAGTGCTCTGTCTGTAAATATTAACAGTCATTCATGGGGTGGTGGGTGTGTGGATGTCATTACAGTGCTTGGACATAAAATATCAACAGTCATTCATGGGGCTGTGAGTGTGTGGGTGTCATTACAGTGCTTGGACTATAAATATCAACCGTCATTTATGGGGTGGTGGGTGTGTGGGTGTCATTACAGTGCTTGGACTGTAAATATCTACAGTCATTTATGGGGTGGTGGGTGTGTGGCTGTCATTATGGTGCTTGGACTGTAAATATCAACAGTCATTCATGGAGTGGTGGGTTTGTGGAAGTCATTACAGTGCTTGGACTGTAAATATCAGCAGTTATTCATGGGGTGGTGGGTGTGTGGGTATCATTACAGTGCGTGGACTGTAAATATCTACAGTCATTCATGTGGTGATGGGTGTGTGGGTGTCATTACAGTGCTTGGACTGTAAATATCAACAGTCATTCATTGGGTTGTGAGTGTTTGGGTGTCTATGCAGTGCTTGGACTGTAAATAACAACAGTCAATAATGGGGTGGTGGTTGTGTGGGTGTCATTACAATGCTTGGACTGTAAATATCAACAGTCATTCATGGGGTTGTGGGTGTGTGGGTATCATTACAGTGCATCGACAGTAAATATCAAATGTCATTCTACTGTAGGTGGGGGTGTGTGGGTGTCATTATAGTGCTTAGACTGTAAATATCAACAGTCAATTATTAGGTGGTGGGTGTGTTACTGTCATTACAGTGCTTGGACTGTAAAAATCAACAGTCATTCATGGGGTGGTGGGTGTGTGGGTGCCATTAAAATGGAGGACTATAAATATCAACCATCATTTATGGGGTGGTGGGTGTGTTGGTGTCATTACAGTGCTCAAACTGTAAATATCAACAGTCATTCATGGGGTGGTGCGTGTGTGGGTGTCATTTTAGTGCTTAACTGTAAATATCAACAGTCATTCATTGGGTGGTGGGTGTGTGGGTGTCCTTACAGTGCTTGGACTGTAAATATCAAGTCATTCATGGTGTGGTGGGTGTGTGTGTGTCATTCGTGCTTGGACTGTAAATATCAACAGTCATTCATGGGGTGGTGTGTATGTGGGTGTCATTACAGTGCTTAGACTGTAAATATCAACAGTCATTTATTGGGTTGTGGGTGTGTGGGTGTCATTACAGTGCTTGGACTGTAAATATCAATAGTCAATCATGGGGTGGTGGGTGTATGGGTGTCATTACAGTGATTGGACTGTAAATATCAGCAGTCATTCATGGGGTGGCGGGTGTGTGGGTGTCATGACAGTGTTGTGACTATAAATATCAACAGTCATTTATTGGGTGGTGGGTGTCATTAGAGTGCTTGGACTGTAAATATCAACAGTCATTCATGGGGTGGTGGGTGTCATGAGAGTGCTTGGACTGTAAATATCAACAGTCATTTATGGGGTGGTGCGTGTGTGGGTGTCATTACAGTTCTTGGACTGTAAATATCAACCATCATTCATTGGGTTGTGGGTGTGTGGGTGTCATTACAGTGCTTATACTGTAAATATTAACAGTCATTCATGGAGTAGTGGGTGTGTGGATGTCATTACAGTGCTTGGACTGTAAATATCAACAGTCATTCATGGGGTGGTGGGTGTGTAGGTGTCATTACAGTGTTTTGACTATAAATATCAACAGTCATTTATTGGGTGGTGGGTGTCATTAGAGTGCTTGGACTGTAAATATCAACAGTCATTTATGGGGTGGTGGGTGTCATGACAGTGCTTGGACTGTAAATATCAACAGTCATTTATGGGGTGGTGGGTGTGTGGCTGTCATTACAGTGCTTGGACAGTAAAAATCAACAGTCATTCATGGGGTGGTAGGTGTGTGGATGTCATTACAGTGCTTGGACTGTAAATATCAACAGTCATTCATGGGGTGGTGGGTGTGTAGGTGTCATTACAGTGTTTTGACTATAAATATCAACAGTCATTTATTGGGTGGTGGGTGTCATTAGAGTGCTTGGACTGTAAATATCAACAGTCATTTATGGGGTGGTGGGTGTCATGACAGTGCTTGGACTGTAAATATCAACAGTCATTTATGGAGTGGTGGGTGTGTGGGTGTCATTACAGTGCTCTGTCTGTAAATATTAACAGTCATTCATGGGGTGGTGGGTGTGTGGATGTCATTACAGTGCTTGGACATAAAATATCAACAGTCATTCATGGGGCTGTGAGTGTGTGGGTGTCATTACAGTGCTTGGACTATAAATATCAACCGTCATTTATGGGGTGGTGGGTGTGTGGGTGTCATTACAGTGCTTGGACTGTAAATATCTACTGTCATTTATGGGGTGGTGGGTGTGTGGCTGTCATTATGGTGCTTGGACTGTAAATATCAACAGTCATTCATGGAGTGGTGGGTTTGTGGATGTCATTACAGTGCTTGGACTGTAAATATCAGCAGTTATTCATGGGGTGGTGGGTGTGTGGGTATCATTACAGTGCGTGGACTGTAAATATCTACAGTCATTCATGTGGTGATGGGTGTGTGGGTGTCATTACAGTGCTTGGACTGTAAATATCAACAGTCATTCATTGGGTTGTGAGCGTTTGGGTGTCTATGCAGTGCTTGGACTGTAAATAACAACAGTCAATAATGGGGTGGTGGTTGTGTGGGTGTCATTACAATGCTTGGACTGTAAATAACAACAGTCATTTATGGGGTGGTGGGATTGTGGGTGTCATTACAGTGTTTTGACTGTAAATATTAACAGTCATTATTAGGGTGGTGGGTGTCATTAGAGTGCTTGGACTGTAAATATCAACAGTTATTCATGGGGTGTTGGGTGTGTGGGTGTCATGACAGTGCTTGTACTCTAAATATCAACAGTCATTCATGGGGTGGTGAGTGTTTGGGTGTCATTACAGTGCTTGGACTGTAAATATCAACAGTCATTCATAGGGTGGTGGGTGTGTAGGTGTCATTACAGTGTTTTGACTATAAATATCAACAGTCATTAATTGGGTGGTGAGTGTCATTAGAGTGTTTGGACTGTAAATATCAACAGTCATTTATGGGGTGGTGTGTGTGTGGGTGTCATTACAGTGCTCAGACTGTAAATATTAACAGTCATTTATGGGGTGATGGGTGTGTGGATGTCATTACAGTGCTTGGACTGAAAATATCAACAGTCATTCATGGGGTGGTGAGTGTGTGGGTGTCATTACAGTGCTTGGACTATAAATATCAACCGTCATTTATGGGGTGGTGGGTGTGTTGGTGTCATTTCATTGCTTGGACTGTAAATATCTATTGTCATTTATGGTGTGGTGGGTGTGTGGCTGTCATTACGGTGCTTGGACTGTAAATATCAACAGTCAATCATGGGGTGGTGGGTTTGTGGATGTCATTACAGTGCTTGGTCTGTAAATATTAACAGTTATTCATGGGGTGGTTGGTGCGTGGGTGTCATTACAGCGCTTGGACTGTAAATACCAAGTCATTCATAGGGTGGTGGGTTTGTGTGTGTCATTAGTGCTTGGACTGTAAATATCAACAGTCATTCATGGGGTTGTGGGTGTCATTATAGTGCTTTGACTGTAAATATCAACAGTCATTCATGGGGTGATAGGTGTGTGGGTGTCATTACAGTGCTTCGCCTATAAATATCAACAGTCATTTATTGGGTTGTGGGTGTTTAGGTGTCTATGCAGTGCTTATACTGTAAATATCAACCGTCAATCATGAGGTGGTGGGAGTGTGGGTGTCATTACAATGCTTGGACTGTAAATATCAACAGTCATTCATGGGGTGGTGGGTGTGTGGGTGTCATTACAGTGCTTCGACAGTAAATATCAAAAGTCATTCTAGGGTAGGTGGGGGTGTGTGGGTGTCATTATAGTGCTTAGACTGTAAATATCAACAGTCAATTATTAGGTGGTGGGTGTGTTACTGTCATTACAGTGCTTGGACTGTAAAAATCAACAGTCATTCATGGGGTGGTGGGTGTGTGGGTGCCATTAAAATGGAGGACTATAAATATCAACCATCATTTATGGGGTGGTGGGTGTGTTGGTGTCATTACAGTGCTCAGACTGTAAATATCAACATTCATTCATGGGGTGGTGCGTGTGTGGGTGTCATTTTAGTGCTTAACTATAAATATCAACAGTCATTCATTGGGTGGTGGGTGTGTGGGTGTCCTTACAGTGCTTGGACTGTAAATATCAAGTCATTCATGGTGTGCTGGGTGTGTGTGTGTCATTCGTGCTTGGACTGTAAATATCAACAGTCATTCATGGGGTGGTGTGTATGTGGGTGTCATTACAGTGCTTAGACTGTAAATATCAACAGTCATTTATTGGGTTGTGGGTGTGTGGGTGTCATTACAGTGCTTGGACTGTAAATATCAATAGTCAATCATGGGGTGGTGGGTGTATGGGTGTCATTACAGTGATTGGACTGTAAATATCAGCAGTCATTAATGGGGTGGCGGGTGTGTGGGTGTCATGACAGTGTTGTGACTATAAATATCAACAGTCATTTATTGGGTGGTGGGTGTCATTAGAGTGCTTGGACTGTAAATATCAACAGTCATTCATGGGGTGGTGGGTGTCATGAGAGTGCTTGGACTGTAAATATCAACAGTCATTTATGGGGTGGTGCGTGTGTGGGTGTCATTACAGTTCTTGGACTGTAAATATCAACCATCATTCATTGGGTTGTGGGTGTGTGGGTGTCATTACAGTGCTTATACTGTAAATATTAACAGTCATTCATGGAGTAGTGGGTGTGTGGATGTCATTACAGTGTTTGGACTGAAAATATCAACAGTCATTTATGGGGTGGTGGGTGTGTGGCTGTCATTACAGTGCTTGGACAGTAAAAATCAACAGTCATTCATGGGGTGGTGGGTGTGTGGGTGTCATTACTGTGCTTGGACTATAAATATCAACCGTCATTTATAGGGTGGTGTGTGTGTGGGTGTCATTACAGTGCTTAGACTGTAAATATCAACAGTCATTTATGGGGTGGTGGGTGTGTGGCTGTCATTACAGTGCTTGGACAGTAAAAATCAACAGTCATTTATGGGATGGTGGGTGTGTGGGTGTCATTACAGTGCTTGGACTATAAATATCAACAGTCATTCATACAGTGGTGGGTGTGTGAGTGTCATTACAGAGCTTGGACTGTAAATATCAACTGTCATTCATGGGGTGGTGGGTGTGTCGGTGTCATTACAATACTTGGACAGTAAATATCAAAAGTCATTCTTGGGGTGGTAAGTGTTTGGGTGTCATTACAGTGCTTAGACTGTAAATATCAACAGTCATTTATGGGGTGGTGGGTGTGTGGGTGTCATTACAGTGCTTGGACTGTAAATATCAACAGTCATTCATAGGGTGGTGGGTGTGTGAGTGTCATTACAGAGCTTGGACTGTAAATATCAATAGTCATTAATGGATTGGTGGGTGTGTGGGTGTTATTACAGTGCTTGGAGTATAAATATCAACAGTCAATCATGGGGCGGTCAGTGTGTGGGTGTCATTAGAGTCCTTGCACTGTAAATATATCAACAGTCATTCATGGGGTGGTGGGTGTGTGGTTGTCATTACAGTGTTTTAACTATAAATAACAACATTCATTTATTGGGTGTTGGGTGTCATTAGAGTGATTGGACTGTAAATATCAACAGTCATTCATGGGGTTGTGGGTGTTTGGGTGTCATGACAATGCTTGGACTGTAAATATCAACCATCATTCATGGGGTGGTGAGTGTGTGGGTGTCATTACAGTTCTTGGACTGTAAATATCAACCATCATTCATTGGGTTGTGGGTGTATGGGTATCATTACAGTGCTCAGACTGTAAATATTATCAGTCATTTATGGGGTGGTGTGTGTGTGGCTGTCAATACAGTGCTTGGACAGTAAAAATCAACAGTCATTTATGGGGTGGTGGGTGTGTGGGTGTCATTACTGTGGTTGGACTATAAATATCAACCATCATTTATGGGGTGGTGGGTGTGTGGGTGTCATTACAGTGCTTAGACTGTAAATATCTACAGTCATTTATGGGGTGGTGGGTGTGTGGCTGTCATTACAGTGCTTGGACAGTAAAAATCAACAGTCATTAATAGGATGGTGGGTGTGTGGGTGTCATTACAGTGCTTGGACTATAAATATCAACAATCATTTATAGAGTGGTGGGTGTGTGAGTGTCATTACAGAGCTTGGACTGTTAATATCAACTGTCATTCATGGGGTGGAGGGTGTGTATGTGTCATTACAATGCTTGGACAGTAAATATCAAAAGTCATTCATGGGGTGGTGGGTGTGTGGGTGTCATTACAGTGCTTAGACTGTAAATATCAACAGTCATTTATAGGGTGGTGGCTGTGTGGCTGTCATTACAGTGCTTGGACAGTAATAATCAACAGTCAATTATGTGGTGGTGGGTGTATGGGTGTCATTACAATGCTTAGACTATAAATATCAACCGTCATTAATGGGGTGGTGGGTGTGTGTGTGTCATTAGTGTTGGAATAAAAATATAAACAGTGATTCACAGGGGAGTGGGTGTCATTACAGTGCTTGGACTGTAAATATCAAGAGTCATTTAAGGGGTGCTGGGTGTGTGTGTGTCATTACAGTGCTAGGACTGTAAATATCAATAGTCATTCATGGGGTTGTGGGTGTTTGAGTGTCTATGCAGTGCTTGGACTGTAAATATCAACAGTCATTCATGGGGTGGTGTGTGTGTGTGTGTCATTACAGTGTTTTGACTGTAAATATTAACAGTCATTCATAAGGTGGTGGGTGTCATTAAAGAGCTCGAACTGTAAATATCAACAGTAATTCATGGAGTGGTGGGTGTGTTTGTGTCATGACAGTGCTTGGACTGTAAATATCAACAGTCAATCATTGGGTGGTGGGTGTGTGGGTGTCATTACAGTTCTTGAACTGAAAATATCAACCATCATTCATGGGGTGGTGGGTGTGTGGGTGTCATTACAATGCAGGACTATAAATATCAACCGTCATTTATAGGGTGGTGGGTGTGAGGGTGTCATTACTGTGCTTGGACTGTAAATATCAACAGTCATTCATAGGGTGGTGGGTGTGTGAGTGTCATTACAGAGCTTGGACTGTAAATATCAATAGTCATTAATGGATTGGTGGGTGTGTGGGTGTTATTACAGTGCTTGGACTATAAATCTCAACAGTCAATCATGGGGCGGTCAGTGTGTGGGTGTCATTAGAGTCCTTGGACTGTAAATATATCAACCATCATTCATTGGGTTGTGGGTGTGTGGGTATCATTACAGTGCTCAGACTGTAAATATTATCAGTCATTTATGGGGTGGTGTGTGTGTGGCTGTCATTACAGTGCTTGGACAGTAAAAATCAACAGTCATTTATGGGGTGGTGGGTGTGTGGGTATCATTACAGTGCTTGGACTGTAAATATTAACAGTCATTCATAGGGTTGTGGGTGTGCGAGTGTCATTACAGAGCTTGGACTGTAAATATCAACAGTCATTTATTGGGTGGTGGGTGTGTAGGTGTCATTACAGTGCTTGGACTGTAAATATCAACAGTCAATCATGGGGTGGTGGGTGTGTGGGTGTCATTACAGCGCTTGGACTGTAAATATCAACAGTCATTCATGGGATGGTGGGTGTGTGGGTGTCATTACAGTGTTTTGACTATAAATATCAACAGTCATTTATTGGGTGGTGGGTGTCATTAGAGTGCTTGGACTGTAAATATCAAGAGTCATTTATGGGGTTTTGGGTGTCATGACAGTGCTTGGACTGTAAATATCAACAGTCATTAATGGAGTGGTGAGTGTGTGGGTGTCATTACAGTTCTTGGACTGTAAATATCAACCATCATTCATTGGGTGGTGGGTGTTTGGGTGTCATTACAGTGCTCAGACTGTAAATATTAACAGTCATTCATGGGGTGGTGGGTGTGTGGATGTCATTACAGTGCTTGGACTGAAAATAATAATAGTCATTCATAAGGTGGTGAGTGTGTGGGTGTCATTACAGTGCTTGGACTATAAATATCAACCGTCATTCATGGGGTGGTGGGTGTGTGGGTGTCATTACAGTGCTTGGACTGTAAATATCTACTGTCATTTATGAGGTGGTGGGTATGTGGCTGTCATTATGGTGCTTGGACTGTTAATATCAACAGTCAATCATGAGGTGGTGGGTTTGTGGATGTCATTACAGTGCTTGGACTGTAATTATCAACAGTTATTCATTGGGTGGTGTGTGTGTGGGTGTAATTACAGTGTTTGGACTGTAAATACCAAGTCATTCATAGGGTGGTGGGTTTGTTAGTGTCATTAGTGCTTGGACTGTAAATATCAACAGTCATTCATGGAGTGGTGGGTGTCATTTTAATGCTTGGACTGTAAATATCAACAGTCATTCATGGGGTGATAGGTGTGTGGGTGTCATTACAGTGCTTGGACTGTAAATATCAACAGTCATTTATCGAGTGGTGGGTGTTTGGGTGTCTATGCAGTGCTTGAACTGTAAATATCAACAGTCAATAATGGGGTGGTGGGTGTGTGGGTGTCATTACAATGCTTGGACTGTAAATATCAACAGTCATTCATGGGGTGGTGGGTGTGTGGGTGTCATTACAGTGTTTTGACTGTAAATATTAACAGTCAATCATGAGGTGGTGGGTGTGTGGGTTTCATTACAGTGATTGGACTGTAAATATCAACAGTCATTCATGGGATGGTGGGTGTGTGGGTGTCATTACAGTGTTCTGATTGTAAATATCAACAGTCATTCATAGGGTGGTGGGTGTCATTAGAGTGCTTTGACTGTAAATATCAACTGTCATTCATGGGGTGGTGGGTGTGTGGGTGTGATTACAGTGCTTGGACTGTAATTATCAACAGTCATTAATAGAGTGGAGGGTATGACGGTTTCATTACAGTGCTTGGACTGTAAATATCAACAGTCATTCATGGTTTGGTGGGTGTGTGGGTGTCATTATAGTGCTTGGACTGTAAATATAAACAGTCATTCATGGGGTGGTGGGTTTGTGGGTGTCATTACATGCCTTGGACTGTAAATATCAAGTCATTTATGGGGTGGTGGGTATGTGTGTGTCATTAGTGCTTGGACTGAAAATATCAACAGTCATTCAGGGGGTAATGGGTGGCATTACAGTGCTTGGACTGTAAATATCAACAGTCATTTATGGGGTGATGGGTATGTGGGTGTCATTACAGTGATTGGACTGTAAATATTAACAGTCATTCATGGGGTGGTGGGTGTGTGGATGTCATTACAGTGCTTTGACTGAAAATGTATACAGTCATTTATGGGTTGGTAGGTGTGTGGGTGTCATTACAGTGCTTGGACTATAAAAATAAAATGTCATTTATGGGGTGGTAAGTGTGTGGGTGTCATTACAGTGCTTGGACTGTAAATATCAACAGTCATTCATAGGGTGGTGAGTGTGTGAGTGTCATTACAGAGCTTGAACTGTAAATATCAACAGTCATTAATGGGTTGGTGTGTGTGTGTGAGTGTCATTACAGTGCTTAGACTGTAAATATCAACAGTCATTTATTGGGTGGTGGGTGTGTAGGTGTCATTACAGTGCTTGGACTGTAAATATCAATAGTCAATCATGGGGTGGTGGGTGTGTAGGTGTCATTACAGTGCTTGGACTGTAAATATCAACAGTCATTCATGGGGTGGTGGGTGTGTAGGTGTCATTACAGTGTTTTGACTATAAATATCAACAGTCATTTATTGGGTGGTGGGTGTCATTAGAGTGCTTGGACTGTAAATATCAACAGTCATTTATGGGGTGGTGTGTGTGTGGCTGTCATTAGAGTGCTTGGATTATAAAAAAAAAATGTCATTTATGGGGTGGTAGGTGTGTGGTTGTCATTACAGTGCTTGGACTGTAAATATCAACAGTCATTCATAGGGTGGTGGGTGTGTGAGTGTCATTACAGAGCTTGAACTGTAAATATCAACAGTCATTCATGGATTGGTGGGTGTGTGGTGTCATTACAGTTATTGGACTGTAAATATAAACAGTCATTAATGGGTTGGTGTGTGTGTGTGGGTGTCATTACCGTGCTTAGACTGTAAATATCAACAGTCATTTATTGGGTGGTGGGTGTGTAGGTGTCATTACAGTGCTTGGACTGTAAATATCAACAGTCAATCATGGGGTGGTGGGTGTGTGGGTGTCATTACAGTGCTTGGACTGTAAATATCAACAGTTATTCATAAGTTGGTGGGTGTGAGGGTGTTATTACAGTGCTTGGACTGTAAATATCTACAGTTATTCATGGGGTGATGGGTGTGTGTGTGTCATTACAGTGCTTGGACTGTAAATATCAACAGTCATTCATTGGGTTGTGGGTGTTTGGGTGTCTATGCAGTGCTTGGACTGTAAATATCAACAGTCAATAATGGTGTGGTGGTTGTGTGGGTGTCATTACAATGCTTGGACTGTAAATAACAACAGTCACTTATGGGGTGGTGGGTGTGTGGGTGTCATTACAGTGTTTTGACTGTAAATATTAACAGTCATTATTAGGGTGGTAGGTGTCATTAGAGTGCTTGGACTGTAAATATCAACAGTTATTCATGGGGTGGTGGGTGTGTGGGTGTCATTACAGTGTGTGGACTGTAAATATCTACAGTTATTCATGGGGTGATGGGTGTGTGGGTGTCATGACAGTGCTTGGACTGTAAATATCAACCATCATTCATTGGGTGGTGGGTGTGTGAGTGTCATTACTATGCTCAGACTTTAAATATTAACAGTCATTCATGGGGTGGTGGGTGTGTGGATGTCTTTACAGTGCTTGGACTGAAAATATCAACAGTCATTTATGGGGTGGTGGGTGTGTGGGTGTCATTACAGTTCTTGGACTGTAAATATCAACTATCATTTATTGGGTGGTGGGTGTGTGGGTGACATTACATTGCTTGGACTGTAAATATTAACAGTCATTCATGGGGTGGTGGGTGTCTGGATGTCATTACAGTGCTTTGACTGAAAATGTAAACAGTCATTCATGGGTTGGTAGGTGTGTGGGTGTCATTACATTGCTTGGAATATAAAAATAAAATGTCATTTATGGGGTGGTAGGTGTGTGGGTGTCATTACAGAGCTTGGACTGTAAATATCAACAGTCATTCATAGGGTGGTGGGTGTGTGAGTGTCATTACAGAGCTTGAACTGTAAATATCAACAGTCATTCATGGAGTGGTGGGTGTGTGGTGTCATTACAGTGATTGGACTGTAAATATAAACAGTCATTAATGGGTTGGTGTGTGTGTGTGGGTGTCATTACAGTGCTTAGACTGTATATATCAACAGTCGTTTATTGGGTGGTGGGTGTGTAGGTGTCATTACAGTGCTTGGACTGTAAATATCAACAGTCAATCATGGGGTGGTGGGTGTGTGGGTGTCATTACAGTGCTTGGACTGTAAATATCAACAGTCATTTATGGGGTGGTGGGTGTGTAGGTGTCATTACAGTGTTTTGACTATAAATATCAACAGTCATTTATTGGGTGGTGGGTGTCATTAGAGTGTTTGGACTGTAAATATCAACAGTCATTTATGGGGTGGTGAGTGTGTGGGTGTCATTACAGTGCTTGGACTATAAATATCAACCGTCATTTATAGGGTGGTGGGTGTGTTGGTGTCATTACAGTGCTTGGACTGTAAATATCTACTGTCATTTATGGGGTGGTGGGTGTGTGGCTGTCATTACGGTGATTGGACTGTAAATATCAACAGTTATTCATAGGGTGGTAGGTGCGTGGGTGTCATCACAGCGCTTGGACTGTAAATACCAAGTCATTCATAGGGTGGTGGGTTTGTGTGTGTCATTAGTGCTTGGACTGTAAATATCAACAGTCATTCATGTGGTGGTGGGTGTCATTATAGTGCTTGGACTGTAAATATCAACAGTCATTCATGGGGTGATAGGTGTGTGGGTGTCATTACAGTGCTTCGCCTATAAATATCAACAGTCATTTATTGGGTGGTGGGTGTTTAGATGTCTATGAAGTGCTTGGACTGTAAATATCAACAGTCATTCATGGGGTGGTGGGTGTGTGGGTGTCATTACAATGCTTGGACTGTAAATATCAACAGTCATTCATGGGGTGGTGGGTGTGTGGGTGTCATTACAGTGTTTTGACTGTAAATATTAACAGTCAATCATGAGGTGGTGGGTGTGTGGGTTTCATTACAGTGATTGGACTGTAAATATCAACAGTCATTCATGGGATGGTGGGTGTGTGGGTGTCATTACAGTGTTCTGATTGTAAATATCAACAGTCATTCATAGGGTGGTGGGTGTCATTAGAGTGCTTTGACTGTAAATATCAACTGTCATTCATGGGGTGGTGGGTGTGTGGGTGTGATTACAGTGCTTGGACTGTAATTATCAACAGTCATTAATAGAGTGGTGGGTATGACGGTTTCATTACAGTGCTTGGACTGTAAATATCAACAGTCATTCATGGTTTGGTGGGTGTGTGGGTGTCATTATAGTGCTTGAACTTTAAATATAAACAGTCATTCATGGGGTGGTGAGTGTGTGGGTGTCATTACATGCCTTGGACTGTAAATATCAAGTCATTTATTGGGTGGTGGGTATGTGTGTGTCATTAGTGCTTGGACTGAAAATATCAATAGTCATTCAGGGGGTAATGGGTGGCATTACAGTGCTTGGACTGTAAATATCAACAGTCATTTATGGGGTGATGGGTGTGTGGGTGTCATTACAGTGCTTGGACTGTAAATATTAACAGTCATTCATGGGGTGGTGGGTGTGTGGATGTCATTACAGTGCTTTGACTGAAAATGTATACAGTCATTTATGGGTTGGTAGGTGTGTGGGTGTCATTACAGTGCTTGGACTATAAAAATAAAATGTCATTTATGGGGTGGTAAGTGTGTGGGTGTCATTACAGTGCTTGGACTGTAAATATCAACAGTCATTCATAGGGTGGTGAGTGTGTGAGTGTCATTACAGAGCTTGAACTGTAAATATCAACAGTCATTAATGGGTTGGTGTGTGTGTGTGAGTGTCATTACAGTGCTTAGACTGTAAATATCAACAGTCATTTATTGGGTGGTGGGTGTGTAGGTGTCATTACAGTGCTTGGACTGTAAATATCAACAGTCAATCATGGGGTGGTGGGTGTGTAGGTGTCATTACAGTGCTTGGACTGTAAATATCAACAGTCATTCATGGGGTGGTGGGTGTGTAGGTGTCATTACAGTGTTTTGACTATAAATATCAACAGTCATTTATTGGGTGGTGGGTGTCATTAGAGTGTTTGGACTGTAAATATCAACAGTCATTTATGGGGTGGTGTGTGTGTGGCTGTCATTAGAGTGCTTGGATTATAAAAATAAAATGTCATTTATGGGGTGGTAGGTGTGTGGGTGTCATTACAGTGCTTGGACTGTAAATATCAACAGTCATTCATAGGGTGGTGGGTGTGTGAGTGTCATTACAGTGCTTGAACTGTAAATATCAACAGTCATTAATGGGTTGGTGTGTGTGTGTGGGTGTCATTACCGTGCTTAGACTGTAAATATCAACAGTCATTTATTGGGTGGTGGGTGTGTAGGTGTCATTACAGTGCTTGGACTGTAAATATTAACAGTCATTCATGGGGTGGTGGGTGTGTGGATGTCATTACAGTGCTTTGACTGAAAATGTATACAGTCATTTATGGGTTGGTAGGTGTGTGGGTGTCATTACAGTGCTTGGACTATAAAAATAAAATGTCATTTATGGGGTGGTAAGTGTGTGGGTGTCATTACAGTGCTTGGACTGTAAATATCAACAGTCATTCATAGGGTGGTGAGTGTGTGAGTGTCATTACAGTGATTGGACTGTAAATATAAACAGTCATTAATGGGTTGGTGTGTGTGTGTGGGTGTCATTACCGTGCTTAGACTGTAAATATCAACAGTCATTTATTGGGTGGTGGGTGTGTAGGTGTCATTACAGTGCTTGGACTGTAAATATCAACAGTCAATCATGGGGTGGTGGGTGTGTGGGTGTCATTACAGTGCTTGGACTGTAAATATCAACAGTCATTCATGGGGTGGTGTGTGTGTAGGTGTCATTAGAGTGCTTGGACTGTAAATATCAACAGTCATTTATGGGGTGGTGGGTGTGAGGATCTCATTACAGTGCTTGGACTGAAAATATCAACAGTCATTCATGGGGTGGTGAGTGTGTTGGTGTCATTCCAGTGCTTGGACTATAAATATCAACCATCATTTATGGGGTGGTGGGTGTGTGGCTGTCATTACAGTGCTTGGACTGTAAATATCTACTGTCATTTATGGGGTGGTGGGTGTGTGGCTGTCATTATGGTGCTTGGACTGTAAATATCAACAGTCAATGATGGGGTGGTTGGTTTGTGTATGTCATTACAGTGCTTGGACTGTAAATATCAACAGTTATTCATAAGTTGGTGGGTGTGTGGGTGTTATTACAGTGCTTGGACTGTAAATATCTACAGTTATATATGGGGTGATGGGTGTGTGTGTGTCATTACAGTGCTTGGACTGTAAATATCAACAGTCATTCATTGGGTTGTGGGTGTTTGGGTGTCTATGCAGTGCTTAGACTGTAAATATCAACAGTCAATAATGGGGTGGTGGTTGTGTGGGTGTCATTACAATGCTTGGACTGTAAATAACAACAGCCACTTATGGGGTGGTGGGTGTGTGGGTGTCATTACAGTGTTTTGACTGTAAATATTAACAGTCATTATTAGGGTGGTAGGTGTCATTAGAGTGCTTGGACTGTAAATATCAACAGTTATTCATGGGGTGGTGGGTGTGTGGGTGTCATTACAGTGTGTGGACTGTAAATATCTACAGTTATTCATGGGGTGATGGGTGTGTGGGTGTCATGACAGTGCTTGGACTGTAAATATCAACCATCATTCATTGGGTGGTGGGTGTGTGGGTGTCATTACTATGCTCAGAATTTAAATATTAACAGTCATTCATGGGGTGGTGGGTGTGTGGATGTCTTTACAGTGCTTGGACTGAAAATATCAACAGTCATTTATGGGGTGGTGGGTGTGTGGGTGTCATTACAGTTCTTGGACTGTAAATATCAACCATCATTTATTGGGTGGTGGGTGTGTGGGTGACATTACATTGCTTGGACTGTAAATATTAACAGTCATTCATGGGGTGGTGGGTGTCTGGATGTCATTACAGTGCTTTGACTGAAAATGTAAACAGTCATTCATGGGTTGGTAGGTGTGTGGGTGTCATTACATTGCTTGGAATATAAAAATAAAATGTCATTTATGGTGTGGTAGGTGTGTGGGTGTCATTACTGTGCTTGAACTGTAAATATCAACAGTCATTCATAGGGTGGTGGGTGTGTGAGTGTCATTACAGAGCTTGAACTGTAAATATCAACAGTCATTCATGGAGTGGTGGGTGTGTGGTGTCATTACAGTAATTGGACTGTAAATATAAACAGTCATTAATGGGTTGGTGTGTGTGTGTGGGTGTCATTACAGTGCTTAGACTGTATATATCAACAGTCGTTTATTGGATGGTGGGTGTGTAGGTGTCATTACAGTGCTTGGACTGTAAATATCAACAGTCAATCATAGGGTGGTGGGTGTGTGGGTGTCATTACAGTGCATGGACTGTAAATATCAACAGTCATTTATGGGGTGGTGGGTGTGTAGGTGTCATTTCAGAGTTTTGACTATAAATATCAACAGTCATTTATTGGGTGGTGGGTGTCATTAGAGTGTTTGGACTGTAAATATCAACAGTCATTTATGGGGTGGTGAGTGTGTGGGTGTCATTACAGTGCTTGGACTGTAAATATCTACTGTCATTTATGTGGTGGTGGGTGTGTGGCTGTCATTACGGTGATTGGACTGTAAATATCAACAGTCAATTATGGGGTGGTGGATTTGTGGATGTCATTACAGTGCTTGAACTGTAAATATCAACAGTTATTCATAGGGTGGTGGGTGCGTGGGTGTCATCACAGCGCTTGGACTGTAAATACCAAGTCATTCATAGGGTGGTGGGTTTGTGTCTGTCATTAGTGCTTGGACTGTAAATATCAACAGTCATTCATGTGGTGGTGGGTGTCATTATAGTGCTTGGACTGTAAATATCAACAGTCATTCATGGGGTGATAGGTGTGTGGGTGTCATTACAGTGCTTCGCCTATAAATATCAACAGTCATTTATTTGGTGGTGGGTGTTTAGGTGTCTATGAAATGCTTGGACTGTAAATATCAACAGTCATTCATGGGGTGGTGGGTGTGTGGATGTCATTACAGTGCTTGGACTGAAAATATCAACAGTCATTAATGGGGTGGTAGGTGTGTGGGTGTCATTACAGTGTTTTGACTGTAAATATTAATAGTCAATCATGAGGTGGTGGGTGTGTGGGTTTCATTACAGGGATTGGACTGTAATTATTAACAGTCATTAATAGGGTGGTGGGTATGATGGTTTCATTACAGTGCTTGGACTGTAAATATCAACAGTCATTCATGGTTTGGTGAATGTGTGAGTATCATTATAGTGCTTGGACTGTAAATATAAACAGTCATTCATGGGGTGGTGTGTGTGTGGGTGTCATTACATGCCTTGGACTGTAAATATCAAGTCATTTATGGGGTGGTGGGTATGTATGTGTCATTAGTGCTTGGACTGAAAATATCAACTGTCATTCATGGGGTAATGGGAGGCATTACAGTGCTTGGACTGTAAATATCAACAGTCTTTTATAGGGTGATGGGTGTGTGGGTGTCATTACAGTGCTTGGACTGTAAATATTAACAGTCATTAATGGGGTGGTGGGTGTGTGGATGTCATTACAGTGCTTTGACTGAAAATGTATACAGTCATTCATGGGGTTGTAGGTGTTTGGGTGTCATGACAATGCTTGGACTGTAAATATCAACCGTCATTCATGGGGTGGTGAGTGTGTGGGTGTCATTACAGTTCTTGGACTGTAAATATCAACCATCATTCATTGGGTTGTGGGTGTGTGGGTATCATTACAGTGCTCAGACTGTAAATATTATCAGTCATTTATGGGGTGGTGTGTGTGTGGCTGTCATTACAGTGCTTGGACAGTAAAAATCAATAGTCATTTATGGGGTGGTGGGTGTGTGGGTGTCATTACAGTGCTTGGACGACAGTAAATATCAAAAGTAATTCTAGGTAGGTGGGTGTGTGGGTGTCATTATAGTGCTTAGACTGTAAATATCAACAGTCAATTATTAGGTGGTGGGTGTGTTACTGTGATTACAGTGCTTGTACTGTAAAAATCAACAGTCATTCATGGGGTGGTGGGTGTGTGGGTGTCATTACAATGCAGGACTATAAATATCAACCGTCATTTATGGGGTGGTGGGTGTGTGGGTGTCATTACAGTTCTTGGACTGTAAATATCAATAGTCATTAATGGAGTGGTGGGTGTGTGGGTGTTATTACAGTGCATGGACTGTAAATATCAACAGTCAATCATGGGGCGGTCAGTTAGTGGGTGTCATTAGAGTGCTTGGACTGTAAATATCAACAGTCATTTATGGGGTGGTGGGTGTGTGGGTGTCATTACAGTGTTTTAACTATAAATATCAACATTCATTTATTGGGTAGTGGGTGTCATTAGAGTGCTTGGACATTAAATATCAACAGTCATTCATGGGGCGGTGCATGTGTGGGTGTCATGACAATGCTTGGACTGTAAATATCAACAGTCATTCATGGGGTGGTGAGTGTGTGGGTGTCATTACAGTTCTTGGACTGTAAATATTAACCATAATTCATTAGGTGGTGGGTGTGTGGGTGTTATTACAGTGCTCAGACTGTACAAATTAACAGTCATTCATGGGGTGGTGGGTGTGTGGATGTCATTACAGTGCTTGGACTGAAAATATCAACAAGTCATTTGTAAGATGGTGGGTGTCATTAGAGTGCTTGGACTGTAAATATCAACAGTCATTCATGGGGTGGTGGGTGTGTTGGTGTCATTACAGTGCTTGGAGTGTAAATATCATCTATAATTCATGGGGTGGTGTTTGTGGGGTGTCATTAGAGTGCTTTGACTGTAAATATCAACAGTCATTCATGAGGTGGTGGGGGTTAGGGTGTCATTACAGTGATTAGACTGTAAATATCAATAGTCAATCATGGGGTGGTGGGTGTGTGGGAGTCATTACAGTGCTTGGAATGTAAATATCAACAGTCATTTATGGGGTGGTGAGTGTGTGGGTGTCATTAAAGTTCTTGGACTGTAAATATCAACCATCATTCATTGGGTTGTGGGTGTGTGGGTGTCATTACAGTGCTCAGACTGTAAATATTAACAGTCATTCATGGGGTGGTGGGTGTGTGGATGTCATTACAGTGCTTAGACTGAAAATATCAACAGTCATTTATGGGGTGGTGGGTGTGTGGGTGTCATTACACTGCTTGGACATTAAAAATCAACAGTCATTTATGGGGTGGTGGGTGTGTGGGT
This sequence comes from Petrolisthes cinctipes, assembly GCA_033782935.1. Taxonomy (NCBI): domain Eukaryota; kingdom Metazoa; phylum Arthropoda; class Malacostraca; order Decapoda; family Porcellanidae; genus Petrolisthes; species Petrolisthes cinctipes. The sequence continues at coordinate 6,284,324 of JAWQEG010000230.1, forward strand.
GTCATTACTATGCTTGGACTATAAATATCAACCGTCATTTATAAGGTGGTGGGTGTGTGGGTGTCATTACAGTGCTTAGACAGTAAATATCAACAGTCATTTATGTGGTGGTGGGTGTGTGGGTGTCATTAGAGTGTTTTAACTATAAATATCAACATTCATTTATTGGGTGGTGGGTGTCATTAGAGTGCTTGGACTGTAAATATCAACAGTCATTCATGGGGCGGTGCATGTGTGGGTATCATGACAATGCTTGGACTGTAAATATCAACAGTCATTCATCGGGTGGTGAGTGTGTGGGTGTCATTACAGTTCTTGGACTGTAAATATCAACCATAATTCATTAGGTGGTGGGTGTGTGGGTCTTATTACAGTGCTCAGACTGTAAAAATTAACAGTCATTCATGGTTTGGTGGGTGTGTGGATATCATTACAGTGCTTGGACGGAAAATATCAACAGTCATTTATAAGGTGGTGGGTGTCATTAGAGTGCTTGGACTGTAAATATCAACAGTCATTTATGGGGTGGTGGGTGTCATGACAGTGCTTGGACTTTAAATATCAACAGTCATTTATGGGGTGGTGGGTGTGTGGGTGTCATTACTGTGCTTGGACTATAAATATCAACCATCATTTATGGGGTGGTGGGTGTGTGGGTGTCATTACAGTGCTTAGGCTGTAAATATCAACAGTCATTTATGGGGTGGTGGGTGTGTGGCTGTCATTACAGTGCTTGGACAGTAAAAATCAACAGTCATTAATGGGATGGTGGGTGTGTGGGTGTCATTACAGTGCTTGGACTATAAATATCAACCATCATTTATGGGGTGGTGAGTGTGTGGGTGTCATTACAGTGCTTGGACTGTAAATATCAACAATCATTTATAGAGTGCTGGGTGTGTGAGTGTCATTACAGAGCTTGGACTGTTAATATCAACTGTCATTCATGGGGTTGGTGGGTGTGTGGGTGTCATTACAATGCTTGGACAGTAAATATCAAAAGTCATTCATGGGGTGGTGGGTGTGTGGGTGTCATTACAGTGCATAGACTGTAAATATCAACAGTCATTTATGGGGTGGTGGCTGTGTGGCTGTCATTACAGTGCTTGGACAGTAATAATCAACAGTCAATTATGTGGTGGTGGGTGTATGGGTGTCATTACAATGCTTGGACTATAAATATCAACCGTCATTAATGGGGTGGTGGGTGTGTGTGTGTCATTAGTGCTTGGAATAAAAATATAAACAGTCATTCACAGTGAAGTGGGTGTCATTACAGAGCTTGGACTGTAAATATCAAGAGTCATTTAAGGGGTGCTGGGTGTGTGGGTGTCATTACAGTGCTAGGACTGTAAATATCAATAGTCATTCATGGGGTTGTGGGTGTTTGGGTGTCTATGCAGTGCTTGGACTGTAAATATCAACAGTCATTCATGGGGTGGTGTGTGTGTGGTGTCATTACAGTGTTTTGACTGTAAATATTAACAGTCATTCATAAGGTGGTGGGTGTCATTAAAGTGCTTGGACTGTAAATATCAACAGTAATTCATGGAGTGGTGGGTGTGTTGGTGTCATGACAGTGCTTGGACTGTAAATATCAACAGTCAATCATTGGGTGGTGGGTGTGTGGGTGTCATTACAGTTCTTGAACTGAAAATATCAACCATCATTCATGGGGTGGTGGGTGTGTGGGTGTCATTACAATGCAGGACTATAAATATCAACCGTCATTTATAGGGTGGTGGGTGTGTGGGTGTCATTACAGTGCTTGGACTGTAAATATCAACAGTCATTCATAGGGTGGTGGGTGTGTGAGTGTCATTACAGAGCTTTTACTGTAAATAACAATAGTCATTAATGGATTGGTGGGTGTGTGGGTGTTATTACAGTGCTTGGACTATAAATATCAACAGTCAATCATGGGGCGGTCAGTGTGTGGGTGTCATTAAAGTCCTTGGACTGTAAATATATCAACAGTCATTCATGGGGTTGTGGGTGTTTGGTTGTCATTACAGTGTTTTAACTATAAATAACAACATTCATTTATTGGGTGTTGGGTGTCATTAGAGTGCTTGGACTGTAAATATCAACAGTCATTCATGGGGTTGTGGGTGTTTGGGTGTCATGACAATGCTTGGACAGTAAATATCAACCGTCATTCATGGGGTGATGAGTGTGTGGGTGTCATTACAGTTCTTGGACTGTAAATATCAACCATCATTCATTGGGTTGTAGGTGTGTGGGTATCATTACAGTGCTCAGACTGTAAATATTATCAGTCATTTATGGGGTGGTGTGTGTGTGGCTGTCATTACACTGCTTGGACAGTAAAAATCAACAGTAATTTATGGGGTGGTGGGTGTGTGGGTGTCATTACAGTGCTTGGACAGTAAATATCAAAAGTAATTCTAGGTAGGTGTGTGTGTGGGTGTCATTATAGTGCTTAGACTGTAAATATCAACAGTCAATTATTAGGTGGTGAGTGTGTTACTGTCATTACAGTGCTTGTACTGTAAAAATCAACAGTCATTCATGGGGTGGTGGGTGTGTGGGTGTCATTACAATGCAGGACTATAAATATCAACCGTCATTTATGAGGTGGTGGGTGTGTGGGTGTCATTACAGTTCTTGGACTGTAAATATCAATAGTCATTAATGGAGTGGGGGGTGTGTGGGTGTTATTACAGTGCTTGGACTGTAAATATCTTCAGTCAATCATGGGGCGGTCAGTGTGTGGGTGTCATTAGAGTGCTTGGACTGTAAATATCAACAGTCATTTATGGGGTGGTGGGTGTGTGGGTGTCATTACAGTGTTTTAACTATAAATATCAACATTCATTTATTGGGTGGTGGGCGTCATTAGAGTGCTTGGACATTAAATATCAACAGTCATTCATGGGGAGGTGCATGTGTGGGTGTCATGACAATGCTTGGATTGTAAATATCAACAGTCATTCATGGGGTGGTGAGTGTGTGGGTGTCATTACAGTTCTTGGACTGTAAATATCAACCATAATTCATTAGGTGGTGGGTGTGTGGGTGTTATTACAGTGCTCAGACTGTACAAATTAACAGTCATTCTTGGGGTGGTGGGTGTGTGGATGTCATTACAGTGCTTGGACTGAAAATATCAACAGTCATTTGTAAGGTGGTGGGTGTCATTAGAGTGCTTGGACTGTAAATATCAACAGTCATTCATAGGGTGGTGGGTGTGTTGGTGTCATTACAGTGCTTGGAGTGTAAATATCATCTATAATTCATGGGGTGGTGGGTGTGGGGTGTCATTACAGTGCTTTGACTGTAAATATAAACAGTCATTCATTGGGTGGTGGGGGTTAGGGTGTCATTACAGTGCTTGGACTGTAAATATCAACAGTCATTCATGGGATGGTGCGTGTGTGGGTGTCATTATAGTGCTTGAACTGTAAATATCAACAGTCATTAATTGGGTGGTGGGTGTGTGGGTGTCCTTACAGTGCTTGGACTGTAAATATCAAGTCATTCATGGTGTGCTAGGTGTGTGTGTGTCATTTGTGCTTGGACTGTAAATATCAACAGTCATTCAAGGGGTAGTGTGTATGTGGGTGTCATTACAGTGCTTAGACTGTAAATATCAAAAGTCATTTATTGGTTGTGGGTGTGTGGGTGACATTACAGTGCTTGGACTATAAATATCAATAGTCAATCATGGGGTGGTGGGTGTGTGGGTGTCATTACAGTGCTTGGACAGTAAATATCAAAAGTAATTCTAGGTAGGTGGGTGTGTGGGTGTCATTATAGTGTTTAGACTGTAAATATCAACAGTCAATTATTAGGTGGTGAGTGTGTTACTGTCATTACAGTGCTTGTACTGTAAAAATCAACAGTCATTCATGGGGTGGTGGGTGTGTGGGTGTCATTACAATGCAGGACTATAAATATCAAACGTCATTTATGAGGTGGTGGGTGTGTGGGTGTCATTACAGTTCTTGGACTGTAAATATCAATAGTCATTAATGGAGTGGGGGGTGTGTGGGTGTTATTACAGTGCTTGGACTGTAAATATCAACAGTCAATCATGGGGCGGTCAGTGTGTGGGTGTCATTAGAGTGCTTGGACTGTAAATATCAACAGTCATTTATGGGGTGGTGGGTGTGTGGGTGTCATTACAGTGTTTTAACTATAAATATCAACATTCATTTAATGGGTGGTGGGCGTCATTAGAGTGCTTGGACATTAAATATCAACAGTCATTCATGGGGCGGTGCATGTGTGGGTGTCATGACAATGCTTGGATTGTAAATATCAACAGTCATTCATGGGGTGGTGAGTGTGTGGGTGTCATTACAGTTTTTGGACTGTAAATATCAACCATAATTCATTAGGTGGTGGGTGTGTGGGTGTTATTACAGTGCTCAGACTGTACAAATTAACAGTCATTCTTGGGGTGGTGGGTGTGTGGATGTCATTACAGTGCTTGGACTGAAAATATCAACAGTCATTTGTAAGGTGGTGGGTGTCATTAGAGTGCTTGGACTGTAAATATCAACAGTCATTCATAGGGTGGTGGGTGTGTGGGTGTCATTACAGTGCTTGGAGTGTAAATATCATCTATAATTCATGGGGTGGTGGGTGTGGGGTGTCATTACAGTGCTTTGACTGTAAATATAAACAGTCATTCATTGGGTGGTGGGGGTTAGGGTGTCATTACAGTGCTTGGACTGTAAATATCAACAGTCATTCATGGGATGGTGCGTGTGTGGGTGTCATTATAGTGCTTGAACTGTAAATATCAACAGTCATTAATTGGGTGGTGGGTGTGTGGGTGTCCTTACAGTGCTTGGACTGTAAATATCAAGTCATTCATGGTGTGCTAGGTGTGTGTGTGTCATTTGTGCTTGGACTGTAAATATCAACAGTCATTCAAGGGGTGGTGTGTATGTGGGTGTCATTACAGTGCTTAGACTGTAAATATCAAAAGTCATTTATTGGGTTGTGGGTGTGTGGGTGACATTACAGTGCTTGGACTATAAATATCAATAGTCAATCATGGGGTGGTGGGTGTGTGGGTGTCATTACAGTGCTTGGACTGTAAATATCAACAGTTATTTATGGGGTGGTGAGTGTGTGGGTTTCATTAAAGTTCTTGGACTGTAAATATCAACCATCATTCTTTGGGTTGTGGGTGTGTGGGTGTCATTACAGTGCTCAGACTGTAAATATTGACAGTCATTCATGGGGTAGTGGGTGTGTGGATGTCATTACAGTGCTTAGACTGAAAATATCAACAGTCATTTATGGGGTGGTGGGTGTGTGGGTGTCATTACAATGCTTGGACTATAAATATCAACCGTCATTTATAAGGTGGTGGGTGTGTGGGTGTCATTACAGTGCTTAGACAGTAAATATCAACAGTCATTTATGGGGTGGTGGGTGTGTGGGTGTCATTACAGTGTTTTAACTATAAATATCAACATTCATTTATTGGGTGGTGGGTGTCATTAGAGTGCTTGGACTGTAAATATCAACAGTCATTCATATGGCGGTGCATGTGTGGGTATCATGACAATGCTTGAACTGTAAATATCAATAGTCATTCATGGGGTAGTGAGTGTGTGGGTGTCATTACAGTTCTTGGACTGTAAATATCAACCATAATTCATTAGGTGGTGGGTGTGTGGGTCTTATTACAGTGCTCAGACTGTAAAAATTAACAGTCATTCATGGTTTGGTGGGTGTGTGGATATCATTACAGTGCTTGGACGGAAAATATCAACAGTCATTTATAAGGTGGTGGGTGTCATTAGAGTGCTTGGACTGTAAATATCAACAGTCATTCATGGGGTGGTGGGTGTCATGACAGTGCTTGGACTTTAAATATCAACAGTCATTTATGGGGTGGTGAGTGTGTGAGTGTCATTACAGTTCTTGGACTGTAAATATCAACCATCATTCATTGGGTTGTGGGTGTGTGGGTGTCATTACAGTGCTCAGACTGTAAATATTATCAGTCATTTATGGGGTGGTGGGTCTGTGGCTGTCATTACAGTGCTTGGACAGTAAAAAATCAACAATCATAAATGGGATGGTGGGTGTGTGGGTGTCATTACAGTGCTTGGACTATAAATATCAACCGTCATTTATGGAGTGGTGGGTGTGTGGGTGTCATTACAGTGCTTGGACTGTAAATATCAACAGTCATTCATGGGGTGGTGAGTGTGTCGGTGTCATTACAGTTCTTGGACTGTAAATATCAACTGTCATTCATGGGGTGGTGGGTGTGTGGGTGTCATTACAATGCTTGGACAGTAAATATCAAAAGTCATTCTTGGGGTGGTGGGTGTGAGGGTGTCATTACAGTGCTTAGACTGTAAATATCAACAGTCATTTATGGGGTGGTGGGTGTATGGGTGTCATTACAATGCTTGGACTATAAATATCAACCGTCATTTAATTGGTGGTGGGTGTGTGTGTGTCATTAGTGTTTGGACTAAAAATATAAACAGTCATTCACGGGGTAGTGGGTGTCATTACAGTGCTTGGACTGTAACTATCAACAGTCAATCGTGGGGTGGTGGGTGTGTGGGTGTCATTACAGTGCTTGGACTGTAAATATAAACAGTCATTCATGGGGTGGTGGGTGTGTGGGTGTCATTACAGTGTTTTGATTGAAATTATCAACAGTCATTCATAGGGTGGTGGGTGTCATTACAGTGCTTGGACTGTAAATATCAACAGTCATTCATGGGGTGGTGGTTGTGTGGGTGTCATTACAGTGCTTGGACTGTAAATATCAAACATAATTCATGGGGTGGTGGGTGTGGGCGTGTCATTACAGTGCTTGGACTGTAAATATCAACAGTCAATCATGGGGTAGCGGGTGTGTGGGTGTCAATACAGTGCTTCGACTGTAAATATCAACAGTCATTCATGGGGTGGTGGGAGTATGGGTGTCATTACGGTGTTTTGATTGTAAATATCAACAGTCATTCATAAAGTGGTGGGTGTCATTAAAGTGCTTGGACTGTAAATATCAACAGTCATTCATAGGGTTGTGGGTGTGCGGGTGTCATTACAGTGCTTGGACTGTAAATATCAACTATAATAAATCATGGGGTCGTGGGTGTTGGGGTGTCATTACAGTGCTTTGACTGTAAATATCACCAGTCATTTATGTGGTGGTGGGTGTGAGGGTGTCATTACAGTGCTTGGACTGTAAATATCAACAATCATTCATGAGGTGATGGGTGTGTGGGTGTCATTATAGTGCTTGGACTTTAAATATCAACAGTCATTCATGGGGTGGTGGGTGTATGGGTGTCATTACAGTGCTTGGACTGTAAATATCAAATCATTCATGGGGTGGTGGGTGTCATTAGTGCTTTGACTGTAAATATCAACAGTCATTCATGGGGTGGTGGGTGGCATTACAGTGCTTGGACTGTAAATACCAACAGTCATTCATAGGGTGATGGGTGTGTGGTTGTCATTACAGTGCTTGGACTGTAAATATCAACAGTCATTTATAGGGTGGTGGGTGTTTGGGTGTCATTACATTGCTTGGACTGTAAATATAAACAGTCAATCATGAGGTGGTGGGTGTGTGGGTGTCATTACAGTGCTTGGACTGTAAATATCAACAGTCATTCATTGGGTGGTGGGTGTGTGGGTGTCATTACCGTGCTCAGACTGTAAATGTTAACAGTCATTCATGGGGTGGTATGTGTGTGGATGACATTACAGAGCTTGGACTGAAAATATTAACAGTCATTTATGGGGTGGTGGGTGTGTGGGTGTCATTACAGTGCTTGGACTGTTAATCTCAACCGTCATTCATAGAGTGGTGGGTGTGTGAGTGTCATTACAGAGCTTGGACTGTAAATATCTACAGTCATTCATAGGGTGGTGGGTGTCATTAGAGTGCTTGGACAGTAAATATCAACAGTTATTCATGGGGTGGTGGGTGTGTGGGTGTCATTACAGTCCTTGGACTGTAAATATCAACCATAATTCAAGGAGTGGTGGGTGTGGGGGTATCATTACAGTGCTTTGAATGTAAATATCAACAGTCATTCATGGGGTGGTGGGTGTGTGGGGGTCATTATGGTGCTTGAACTGTAAAAATCCACAGTCATTCATGGGGTGGTGGGTGTTTGGGTGTCATTACAGTGCTTGGACTATAAATATCAACAGTTAATCATGGGATGGTGGGTGTCGGGGTGTCATTACAGTGCTTGGACTGTAAATATCAACAGTCATTCATAGGGTGGTGGGTGTGCGGGTGTCATTAGAGTGCTTGGACTGTAAATATCAACAGTCATTCATGAGGTGGTGAGTGTGTGGGTATCATTACAGTTCTTGGACTATAAATATTAACAGTCATTCATCGGGTGGTGGATGTGTGGATGTCATTACAGTGCTTGGACTGATAATATCAACAGTCATTCTTTGGGTGGTGGGGGTGTGGGTGTCATTACAGTCCTTGGACTGTAAATATTAACAGTCATTTATGGGGTGGTGGGTGTGTGGGTGTCATTACAGTGCTTGGACTGTAAAAATCAACAGTCATTCATGGGGTGGTGGGTGTGTGGGTGTCATTACAGTGTTTTGATTTTAATTATCAACAGTCATTCATAGGGTGGTGGGTGTCATTACAGTGCTTGGACTGTAAATATCAACAGCTATTCAGGGGGTGGTGGTTGTGTGAGTGTCATTACAGTGCTTGGACTTTAAATATCAACCATAATTCATGGGGTGGTGGGTGTGGGGGTGTCATTACAGTGCTTGGACCGTAAATATCAACAGTCAATCATGGTGTGGTGGGTGTGTGAGTGTCATTACAGAGCTAGGACTATATATATTAACAGTCATTCATTAGGTGGCGGGTGTATGGGTGTCATTACAGTGATTTGATTGTAAATATTAACAGTCATTCATAGGGTGGTGGGTATCATTAGAGTGCTTGGACTGTAAATATCAACAGTCATTCATGGGGTTGTGGGTGTGTGGGTGTCATTACAGTGCTTGGACTGTAAAGATCAACTATAATTCATGGAGTCGTGGGTGTTGGGGTGTCATTACAGTGCTTTGACTGTAAATATCAACAGTCATTCATGGGGTGGTGGGTGGCATTACATTGCTTGGAATGTAGATATCAACAGTCATTCATAGGGTGATGGGTGTGTGGGTGTCATTACAGTGCTTGAACTGTAAATATCAACAGTCATTTATAGGGTGGTGGGTGTTTGGGTGTCATTACATTGCTTGGACTGTAAATATCAACAGTCAATCATGGGGTAATGGGTGTGTCGGTGTCATTACAGTGCTTGGACTGTAAATATCAACAGTCAATCATGGGGTGGTGGGTGTCATTACAGTGCTGGGACTGTAAATATCAACAGTCATTTATGAGGGTGTAGGTATGTGGGTGTTATTACAGTGCTTTAACTGTAAATATCAACAGCCATTCAGAGGGTGGTGGGTGTCATTAGAGTGTTTGGACTGAAAATATCAACAGGTATTCATGGGGTGGTGGGTGTGTGGGTGTCATGAAAGTGCTTGGACTGTAAATATCAACAGTCATTCATGGGGTGGTGAGTGTGTGGGTGTCATGAAAGTGCTTTGACTGTAAATATCAACAGTCATTCATGGGGTGGTGGGTGTGTTGGTGTCATTATTGTGCTTGGACTGTAAATATCAACAGTTATTCTTGGGGTGGTGGGTGTGTGGGTGGTATTACATTGGTTGGACTGTAAATATCAAGTCATTCATCGGGTGGTGAGTGTGTGTGTGTCATTAGTGCTTAGACTGTAAATATCAACAGTCATTCATGGAGTGGTGGGTGTTATTACCGTGCTTTGACTGTAAATATCAACAGTCATTCATTGGGTGGTGGGTGTCATTACAGTTTTTGGACTGTAAATATCAACAGTCATTCATGAGGTGGTGAGTGTGTGGGTGTTATTACAGTGCTTTGACTGTAAATATCAACAGCCATTCAGAGGGTTGAGGGTGTCATTAGAGTGCTTGGACTGTAAATATCAACAGTTATTCATGGGGTGGTGGGTGTGTGGGTGTCATGAAAGTACTTGGACAGTAAATATCAACAGTCATTCATGGGGAGGTGGGTGTGTGGGTGTCATTATAGTGATTGGACTGTAAATATCAACAGTCATTCTTGGGTTGGTGGATGTGTGGGTGCTATTACAATGCTTGGACTGTAAATATCAAGTCATTCATGGGGTGGTGAGTGTGTGTGTGTCATTAGTGCTTGGACTGTAAATATCAACAGTCATTCATAGGGAGGTGGGTGGCATTACAGTACTTTGACTGTAAATATCAACAGTCATTCATGGGTGTGATGGGTGTGTGGGTGTCATAACAGTGCTTGGACTGTAAATATCAACAGTCATTCATGGGTTGGTTGGTGTTTGGTTATCTATGCAGTGCTTGGACTGTAAATATCAACAGTCAATCATGGGGTGGTGGGTGTCTGGGAGAAATTACAGTGCTTGGACTGTAAATATCAACATCCATTCATGGGGTGGTGGGTGTGTGGGTGTCATTACAGTGTTTTGACTGTAAATATCAACAGTCATTAATAGGGTGGTGGGTGTCATTAGAGTGCTTGGACTGTAAATATCAACAGTTATATACGGGGTGGTGGGTTTGTGGGTGTCTTGACAGTGCTTGGACTGTAAATATCAACAGTCATTCATAGGGTGGTGGGTGTTTTGGTGTCATTACAGTGCTTGGACTGTAAATATTAACAGACAATCATTGATTGGTGGGTTTGAGGGTGTCATACAGTGCTTGGACTGTAAATATCAATAGTAATTCATGGGTTGGTAGGTGTGTGGGTGTCATTACAGTGTTTTGACTGCAAATATCAACAGTCATTCATGGGGTGGTGAGTGTGTGGGTGTCATTACACTTCTTGGACTGAAAATATTAACAGTCATTAATGTGGTGGTGGGTGTGTGGATGTCATTACAGCACTTGGACTGAAAATATTACCAGTCATTCATGGGGTGGTGGGTGTGTGGGTTTCATTACAGTGCTTGGACTGAAAATATCAACAGTCATTCATGGGGTGGTAGGTGTGTGGGTGTCATTACAGTGTTTTGATATTAAATATCAACAGTCATTCATAGGGTGGTGGGTGTCATTAGAGTGATTGGACTGTAAATATCAACAGTCATTCATGGGGTGGTGTGTGTGTGGGTGTCATTACAGTGCTTGGACTCTAAATATCATTGGTCATTTATAGGGTGGTGGGTGTGAGGGTGTCATTACAGTGCATGGACTGTAAATATCAACAGTCATTCATGGGTTGGTGGGTGTGTGGGTGTCATTATTTTGTTTGGACTGTAAATATCAACAGTCATTCTTGGGGTGGTGGGTGTGTGGGTGCTATTACATTGCTTGGACTGTAAATATCAAGTCATTCATGGGGTGATGAGTGTGTGTGTGTCATTAGTGCTTGGACTGTAAATATCAACATTCATTCATGGAGTGGTGGGTAGCATTACAGTGCTTTGACTGTAAATATCAACAGTCATTCATGGTGTGATGGGTGTGTGGGTGTCATTACAGTGCTTGGACACTAAATATCATCAGTCATTCATGGGGTGGTTGGTGTTTGGGTATCTATGCAGTGCTTGGACTGTAAATATCAACAGTCAATCATGAGGTGGTGGGTGTGTGGGAGAAATTACAGTGCTTGGACTCTAAATATCATCAGCCATTCATAGGGTGGTGGGTGTGTGGGTGTCATTACCGTGTTTTGACTGTAAATATCAACAGTCATTCATAGGGTGGTGGGTGTCATTAGAGTGCTTGGATTGTAAATATCAACAGTTATTTATGGGGTGGTGGGTTTGTGGGTGTCTTGACAGTGCTTGGACTGTAAATATCAACAGTCATTCATGGGGTGGTGGGTGTTTTGGTGTCATTACAGTGCTTGGACTGTAAATATTAACAGACAATCATTGATTGGTGGGTTTGTGGGGGTCATTACAGTGCTTGGACTGTAAATATCAATAGTAATTCATGGGTTGGTAGGTGTGTGGGTGTCATTACAGTGCTTGGACTGAAAATATCAACAGTCATTCATGCGGTGGTGGGTGTGTGGGCATCATTACAGTGTTTTGATTGTAAATATCAAAAGTCATTCATAGGGTGGTGGTTGTCATTAGAGTGCTTGGACTGTAAATATCAACAGTCATTAATAGGATGGTGGGTGTGTGAGTGTCATTACAGTGCTTGGACTGAAAATATCAACAGTCATTCATGGAGTGGTAGGTGTGTGGGCGTCATTACAGTGTTTTGATATTAAATATCAACAGTCATTCATAGGGTGGTGGGTGTCATTAGAGTGCTTGGAGTGTAAATATCAACAGTCATTCATGGGGTGGTGGGTGTGTGGGTGTCATTACAATGCTTGGACTCTAAATATCATTGGTCATTCATGGGGTGGTGAGTGTGTGGGTGTCATGAAAGTGCTTTGACTGTAAATATCAACAGTCATTCATGGGGTGGTGGGTGTGTTGGTGTCATTATTGTGCTTGGACTGTAAATATCAACAGTCATTCTTGGGGTGGTGGGTGTGTGGGTGGTATTACATTGGTTGGACTGTAAATATCAAGTCATTCATCGGGTGGTGAGTGTGTGTGTGTCATTAGTGCTTAGACTGTAAATATCAACAGTCATTCATGGAGTGGTGGGTGTTATTACCGTGTTTTGACTGTAAATATCAACAGTCATTCATTGGGTGGTGGGTGTCATTACAGTTTTTGGACTGTAAATATCAACAGTCATTCATGAGGTGGTGAGTGTGTGGGTGTTATTACAGTGCTTTGACTGTAAATATCAACAGCCATTCAGAGGGTTGAGGGTGTCATTAGAGTGCTTGGACTGTAAATATCAACAGTTATTCATGGGGTGGTGGGTGTGTGGGTGTCATGAAAGTACTTGGACAGTAAATATCAACAGTCATTCATGGGGTGGTGAGTGTGTGGGTGTCATTACAGTTCTTGGGCTGTAAATATCAACTATCATTCATGTGGTGGTGAGTGTGAGGGTGTCATTACAGTGTTCGGACTGTAAATATCAACAGTCATTCATGGGGAGGTGGGTGTGTGTGTGTCATTATAGTGATTGGACTGTAAATATCAACAGTCATTCTTGGGTTGGTGGATGTGTGGGTGCTATTACAATGCTTGGACTGTAAATATCAAGTCATTCATGGGGTGGTGAGTGTGTGTGTGTCATTAGTGCTTGGACTGTAAATATCAACAGTCATTCATAGGGAGGTGGGTGGCATTACAGTACTTTGACTGTAAATATCAACAGTCATTCATGGGGTGATGGGTGTGTGGGTGTCATAACAGTGCTTGGACTGTAAATATCAACAGTCATTCATGGGTTGGTTGGTGTTTGGTTATCTATGCAGTGCTTGGACTGTAAATATCAACAGTCAATCATGGGGTGGTGGGTGTCTGGGAGAAATTAAAGTGCTTGGACTGTAAATATCAACATCCATTCATGAGGTGGTGGGTGTGTGGGTGTCATTACAGTGTTTTGACTGTATATATCAACAGTCATTAATAGGGTGGTGGGGGTCATTAGAGTGCTTGGACTGTAAATATCAACAGTTATATACGGGGTGGTGGGTTTGTGGGTGTCTTGACAGTGCTTGGTCTGTAAATATCAACAGTCATTCATAGGGTGGTGGGTGTTTTGGTGTCATTACAGTGCTTGGACTGTAAATATTAACAGACAATCATTGATTGGTGGGTTTGAGGGTGTCATTACAGTGCTTGGACTGTAAATATCAATAGTAATTCATGGGTTGGTAGGTGTGTGGGTGTCATTACAGTGTTTTGACTGCAAATATCAACAGTCATTCATGGGGTGGTGAGTGTGTGGGTATCATTACACTTCTTGGACTGAAAATATTAACAGTCATTAATGTGGTGGTGGGTGTGTGGATGTCATTACAGCACTTGGACTGAAAATATTACCAGTCATTCATGGGGTGGTGGGTGTGTGCGTTTCATTACAGTGCTTGGACTGAAAATATCAACAGTCATTCATGGGGTGGTAGGTGTGTGGGTGTCATTACAGTGTTTTGATATTAAATATCAATAGTCATTCATAGGGTGGTGGGTGTCATTAGAGTGATTGGACTGTAAATATCAACAGTCATTCATGGGGTGGTGTGTGTGTGGGTGTCATTACAGTGCTTGGACTCTAAATATCATTGGTCATTTATAGGGTGGTGGGTGTGAGGGTGTCATTACAGTGCATGGACTGTAAATATCAACAGTCATTCATGGGTTGGTGGGTGTGTGGGTGTCATTATTGTGTTTGGACTGTAAATATCAACAGTCATTCTTGGGGTGGTGGGTGTGTGGGTGCTATTACATTGCTTGGACTGTAAATATCAAGTCATTCATGGGATGATGAGTGTGTGTGTGTCATTAGTGCTTGGACTGTAAATATCATCATTCATTCATGGAGTGGTGGGTAGCATTACAGTGCTTTGACTGTAAATATCAACAGTCATTCATGGTGTGATGTGTGTGTGGTTGTCATTACAGAGCTTGGACACTAAATATCATCAGTCATTCATGGGGTGGTTGGTGTTTGGGTATCTAAGCAGTGCTTGGAGTGTAAATATCAACAGTCAATCATGGGGTGGTGGGTGTGTGGGAGAAATTACAGTGCTTGGACTCTAAATATCATCAGCCATTCATAGGGTGGTGGGTGTGTGGGTGTCATTACCTTGTTTTGACTGTAAATATCAACAGTCATTCATAGGGTGGTGGGTGTCATTAGAGTGCTTGGATTGTAAATATCAACAGTTATTTATGGGGTGGTGGGTTTGTGGGTGTCTTGACAGTGCTTGGACTGTAAATATCAACAGTCATTCATGGGGTGGTGGGTGTTTTGGTGTCATTACAGTGCTTGGACTGTAAATATTAACAGACAATCATTGATTGGTGGGTTTGTGGGGGTCATTACAGTGCTTGGACTGTAAATATCAATAGTAATTCATGGGTTGGTAGGTGTGTGGGTGTCATTACAATGCTTGGACTGAAAATATCAACAGTCATTCATGCGGTGGTGGGTGTGTGGGCATCATTACAGTGTTTTGATTGTAAATATCAACAGTCATTCATAGGGTGGTGGTTGTCATTAGAGTGCTTGGACTGTAAATATCAACAGTCATTAATAGGGTGGTTGGTGTGTGAGTGTCATTACAGTGCTTGGACTGAACATATCAACAGTCATTCATGGAGTGGTAGGTGTGTGGGCATCATTACAGTGTTTTGATATTAAATATCAACAGTCATTCATAGGGTGGTGGGTGTCATTAGAGTGCTTGGAGTGTAAATATCAACAGTCATTCATGGGGTGGTGGGTGTGTGGGTGTCATTACAATGCTTGGACTCTAAATATCATTGGTCATTTATGGGGTGGTGGGTGTGAGGGTGTCATTACAGTGCTTGGACTGTAAATATCAACAGTCATTCATGGGGTGGTGGGTGTGTGGGTGTCATTATTGTGCTTGGACTGTAAATATCAACAGTCATTCTTGGGGTGGTGGGTGTGTGGGTGCTATTACATTGCTTGGACTGTAAATATCAAGTCATTCATGGGGTGGTGAGTGTGTGTGTGTCATTAGTGCTTGGACTGTTAATATCAACAGTCATTGATGGAGTGGTGGGTGGCATTACAGTGCTTTGACTGTAAATATCAACAGTCATTCATGTTGTGATGGGTGTGTGGGTGTCATTACAGTGCTTGGACTGTAAATATCATCAGTCATTCATGGTGTGGTTGGTGTTTGGGTATCTATGCAGTGCTTGGACTGTAAATATCAACAGTCAATCATGGGGTGGTATGTGTGTGGGATAAATTACAGTGCTTGGACTCTAAATATCATCAGCCATTCATGGGGTGGTGGGTGTGTGGGTGTCATTACAGTGTTTTGACTGTAAATATCAACAGCCATTCATAGGGTTGTGGGTGTCATTAGAGTGCTTGGATTGTAAATATCAACAGTTATTTATGGGGTGGTGGGTTTGTGGGTGTCTTGACAGTGCTTGGACTGTAAATATCAACAGTCATTCATGGGGTGGTGGGTGTTTTGGTGTCATTACAGTGCTTGGACTGTAAATATTTACAGAAAATCTTTGATTGTTGGTTTGTGGGTGTCATTACAGTGCTTGGACTGTAAATATCAATAGTAATTCATGGGTTGGTAGGTGTGTGGGTGTCATTACTGTGTTTTGACTGCAAATATCAACTGTCATTCATGTGGTGGTGAGTGTGTGGGTGTCATTACACTTCTTCGACAGTAAATATTAACAGTCATTATTGTGGTGGTGGGTGTGTGGATGTCATTACAGCACTTGGACTGAAAATATTTCCAGTCATTCATGGGGTGGTAGGTGTGGGTGTCATTACAGTTCTTGGACTGTATATATCAACCATCATTCATGGGGTGGTGGGTGTGTGGGTGTCATTACAGTGCTTGGACTGTAAATATTAACATTCATTCATAGGGTAGTGGGTGTGTGGGTGTCATTACAATGCTTGGACTGAAAGTATCAACAGTCATTCATGGGGTGGTGGGTGTGTGGGCATCATTACAGTGTTTTTATTGTAAATATCAACAGTCATTCATAGGGTGGTGGGTGTCATTAGAGTGCTTGGACTGTAAATATCAACAGTCATTTATGGGGTGGTGGGTGTGTGGGTGTCATTATTGTGCTTGGACTCTAAATATCATTGGTCATTTATGGGTGGTGGGTGTGTGAGTGTCATTACAGTGCTTCGACTGAAAATATCAACAGTCATTCATGGGGTGGAGGGTGTGTGGGTGTCATTATTGTGCTTGGACTGTAAATATCAACAGTCATTCTTGGGGTGGTGGGTGTGTGGGTGCTATTACATTGCTTGGACTGTAAATATCAAGTCATTCATGGGGTGGTGAGTGTGTGTGTGTCATTAGTGCTTGGACTGTAAATATCAACAGTCATTGATGAAGTGGTGGGTTGCATTACAGTGCTTTGACTGTTAATATAAATAGTCATTCATGGTGTGATGGGTGTGTGGGTGTCATTACAGTGCTTGGACTGTAAATATCATTAGTCATTCATGGGGTGGTTGGTGTTTGGGTATCTATGCAGTGCTTGGACTGTAAATATCAACAGTCAATCATGAGGTGGTGGGTGTGTGGGAGAAATTACAGTGCTTGGACTCTAAATATCATCAGCCATTCATGAGGTGGTGGGTGTGTGGGTGTCATTACAGTGTTTTGACTGTAAATATCAACAGCCATTCATAGTGTGGTGGGTGTCATTAGAGTGCTTGGATTGTAAATATCAACAGTTATTTATGGGGTGGTGGGTTTGTGGGTGTCTTGACAGTGCTTGGACTGTAAATATCAACAGTCATTCATGGGGTGGTGGGTGTTTTGGTGTCATTACAGTGCTTGGACTGTAAATATTTACGGAAAATCTTTGATTGTTGGTTTGTGGGTGTCATTACAGTGCTTGGACTGTAAATATCAATAGTAATTCATGGGTTGGTAGGTGTGTGGGTGTCATTACTGTGTTTTGACTGCAAATATCAACTGTCATTCATGTGGTGGTGAGTGTGTGGGTGTCATTACACTTCTTCGACTGTAAATATTAACAGTCATAATTGTGGTGGTGGGTGTGTGGATGTCATTACAGCACTTGGACTGAAAATATTACCAGTCATTCATGGGGTGGTAGGTGTGGGTGTCATTACAGTTCTTGGACTGTATATATCAACCATCATTCATTGGGTGGTGGGTGTGTGGGTGTCATTACAGTGCTTGGACTGTAAATATTAACATTCATTCATGGGGTAGTGGGTGTGTGGGTGTCATTACAATGCTTGGACTGAAAGTATCAACAGTCATTCATGGGGTGGTGGGTGTGTGGGCATCATTACAGTGTTTTTATTGTAAATATCAACAGTCATTCATAGGGTGGTGGGTGTCATTAGAGTGCTTGGACTGTAAATATCAACAGTCATTCATGGGGTGGTGGGTTTGTGGGTGTCATTACAGTGCTTGGACTCTAAATATCATTGGTCATTTATGGGGTGGGTGGTTTGTGAGTGTCATTACAGTGCTTCGACTGAAAATATCAACAGTCATTCATGGTGTGGTAGGTGTGTGGGCGTCATTACAGTTTTTTTATATTAAATATCAACAGTCATTCATAGGGTGGTGGGTGTCATTAGAGTGCTTGGACTGTAAATATCAACAGTCATTCATGGGGTGGTGGGTGTGTGGGTGTCATTACAGTGCTTGGACTCTAAATATCATTGGTCATTTATGGGGTGGTGGGTGTGAGGGTGTCATTACAGTGCTTGGACTGTAAATATCAACAGTCATTCATGGGGTGGTGGGTGTGTGTGTGTCATTATTGTGCTTGGACAGTAAATATCAACAGTCATTCTTCGGGTGGTTGGTGTGTGGGTGCTATTACATTGCTTGGAATGTAAATATCAAGTCATTCATTGGGTGGTAGGTGGCATTACAGTGCTTTGACTGTAAATATCAACAGTCATTCATGGTGTGATAGGTGTGTAGGTGTCATTACAGTGCTTGGACTGTAAATATCATCAGTCATTCATGGGGTGGTGGGTGTATGGGTGTCATTACAGTGATTTGATTGTAAATATCAACAGTCATTCATAGGGTGGTCGGTATCATTAGAGAGCTTGGACTGTAAATATCAACAGTCATTTATGGGGTTGTTGGTGTGTGTGTGTCATTACAGTGCTTGGACTGTAAAGATCAACTGTAATTTATGGGGTTGTGGGTGTTGGGGTGTCATTACAGTGCTTTGATTGTAAGTAACAACAGTCATTCATGGGGTGGTGGGTGGCATTACATTGCTTGGAATGTAGTTATCAACAGTCATTCATAGGGTGATGGGTGTGTGGGTGTCATTACAGTGCTTGGACTGTAAATATCAACAGTCATTTATAGGGTGGTGGGTGTTTGGGTGTCATTACATTGCTTGAACTGTAAATATCAACAGTCAATCATGTGGTGGTGTGTGTGTGGGTGTCATTACAGTGCTTGGACTGTAAATATCAACAGCCAATCATGGGGTGGTGGGGTCATTACAGTGCTTGGACTGTAAATATCAACAGTCATTCATGGGGTGGTGGGTGTGTGGGTGTCATTACAGTGCTTGGACTGTAAATATTAACAGACAATCATTGATTGGTAGGTTTGTGGGGGTCATTACAGTGCTTGGACTGTAAATATCAATAGTAATTCATGGGTTGGTAGGTGTGTGGGTGTCATTACATTGCTTGGACTGAAAATATCAACAGTCATTCATGTGGTGGTGGGTGTGTGGGCATCATTACAGTGTTTTGATTGTAAATATCAACAGTCATTCATAGGGTGGTGGTTGGCATTAGAGTGCTTGGACTGTAAATATCAACAGTCATTAATAGGGTGGTGGGTGTGTGGGTGTCATTACAGTGCTTGGACTGAAAATATCATTGGTCATTTATGGGGTGGTGGGTGTGAGGGTGTCATTACAGTGCTTGGACTGTAAATATCAACAGTCATTCATGGGGTGGTGGGTGTGTGGGTGTCATTATTGTGCTTGGACTGTAAATATCAACAGTCATTCTTGGGGTGGTGGGTGTGTGGGTGCTATTACATTGCTTGGACTGTAAATATCAAGTCATTCATGGGGTGGTGAGTGTGTGTGTGTCATTAGTGCTTGGACTGTAAATATCAACAGTCATTGATGGAGTGGTGGGTGGCATTACAGTGCTTTGACTGTAAATATCAACAGTCATTCATGGTGTGATGGGTGTGTGGGTGTCATTACAGTGCTTGGACTGTAAATATCATCAGTCATTCATGGGGTGGTTGGTGTTTGGGTATCTATGCAATGCTTGGACTGTAAATATCAACAGTCAATCATGGGGTGGTGGGTGTGTGGGAGAAATTACAGTGCTTGGACTCTAAATATCATCAGCCATTCATGGGGTGGTGGGTGTGTGGGTGTCATTACAGTGTTTTGACTGTAAATATCAACAGTCATTCATAGGGTTGTGGGTGTCATTAGAGTGCTTGGATTGTAAATATCAACAGTTATTTATGGGGTGGTGGGTTTGTGGGTGTCTTGACAGTGCTTGGACTGTAAATATCAACAGTCATTCATTGGGTGGTGGGTGTTTTGGTGTCATTACAGTGCTTGGACTGTAAATATTTACAGAAAATCTTTGATTGTTGGTTTGTGGGTGTCATTACAGTGCTTGGACTGTAAATATCAATAGTAATTCATGGGTTGGTAGGTGTGTGGGTGTCATTACTGTGTTTTGACTGCAAATATCAACTGTCATTCATGTGGTGGTGAGTGTGTGGGTGTCATTACACTTCTTCGACTGTAAATATTAACAGTCATAATTGTGGTGGTGGGTGTGTGGATGTCATTACACCACTTGGACTGAAAATATTACCAGTCATTCATGGGGTGGTAGGTGTGGGTGTCATTACAGTTCTTGGACTGTATATATCAACCATCATTCATGGGTTGGTGGGTGTGTGGGTGTCATTACAGTGCTTGGACTGTAAATATTAACATTCATTCATGGGGTAGTGGGTGTGTGGGTGTCATTACAATGCTTGGACTGAAAGTATCAACAGTCATTCATGGGGTGGTGGGTGTGTGGGCATCATTACAGTGTTTTTATTGTAAATATCAACAGTCATTCATAGGGTGGTGGGTGTCATTAGAGTGCTTGGACTGTAAATATCAACAGTCATTCATTGGGTGGTGGGTGTGTGGGTGTCATTACAGTGCTTGGACTCTAAATATCATTGGTCATTTATGGGGTGGTGGGTGTGTGAGTGTCATTACAGTGCTTCGACTGAAAATATCAACAGTCATTCATGGGGTGGTGGGTGTGTGGGTGTCATTATTGTGCTTGGACTGTAAATATCAACAGTCATTCTTGGGGTGGTGGGTGTGTGGGTGCTATTACATTGCTTGGACTGTAAATATCAAGTCATTCATGGGGTGGTGAGTGTGTGTGTGTCATTAGTGCTTGGACTGTAAATATCAACAGTCATTGATGGAGTGGTGGGTGGCATTACAGTGCTTTGACTGTAAATATCAACAGTCATTCATGGTGTGATGGGTGTGTGGGTGTCATTACAGTGCTTGGACTGTAAATATCATCAGTCATTCATGGGGTGGTTGGTGTTTGGGTATCTATGCAGTGCTTGGACTGTAAATATCAACAGTCAATCATGGGGTGGTGGGTGTGTGGGAGAAATTACAGTGCTTGGACTCTAAATATCATCAGCCATTCATGGGGTGGTGGGTGTGTGGGTGTCATTACAGTGTTTTGACTGTAAATATCAACAGCCATTCATAGGGTGGTGGGTGTCATTACAGTGCTTGGATTGTAAATATCAACAGTTATTTATGGGGTGGTGGGTTTGTGGGTGTCTTGACAGTGCTTGGACTGTAAATATCAACAGTCATTCATGGGGTGGTGGGTGTTTTGGTGTCATTACAGTGCTTGGACTGTAAATATTTACGGAAAATCTTTGATTGTTGGTTTGTGGGTGTCATTACAGTGCTTGGACTGTAAATATCAATAGTAATTCATGGGTTGGTAGGTGTGTGGGTGTCATTACTGTGTTTTGACTGCAAATATCAACTGTCATTCATGTGGTGGTGAGTGTGTGGGTGTCATTACACTTCTTCGACTGTAAATATTAACAGTCATAATTGTGGTGGTGGGTGTGTGGATGTCATTACACCACTTGGACTGAAAATATTACCAGTCATTCATGGGGTGGTAGGTGTGGGTGTCATTACAGTTCTTGGACTGTATATATCAACCATCATTCATGGGGTGGTAGGTGTGTGGGTGTCATTACAGTGCTTGGACTGTAAATATTAACATTCATTCATGGGGTGGTGGGTGTGTGAGTGTCATTACAGTACTTCGACTGAAAATATCAACAGTCATTCATGGGGTGGTAGGTGTGTGGGCGTCATTACAGTGTTTTGATATTAAATATCAACAGTCATTCATAGGGTGGTGGGTGTCATTAGAGTGCTTGGACTGTAAATATCAACAGTCATTCATGGGGTGGTGTGTGTGTGGGTGTCATTACAGTGCTTGGACTCTAAATATCATTGGTCATTTATGGGGTGGTGGGTGTGAGGGTGTCATTACAGTGCTTGGACTGTAAATATCAACAGTCATTCATGGGGTGGTGGGTGTGTGCATGTCATTATTGTGCTTGGACTGTAAATATCAACAGTCATTCTTCGGGTGGTTGGTGTGTGGGTGCTATTACATTGCTTGGACTGTAAATATCAAGTCATTCATTGGGTGGTAGCTGGCATTACAGTGCTTTGACTGTAAATATCAACAGTAATTCATGGTGTGATGGGTGTGTAGGTGTCATTACAGTGCTTGGACTGTAAATATCATCAGTCATTCATGGGGTGGTGGGTGTATGGGTGTCATTACAGTGATTTGATTGTAAATATCAACAGTCATTCATAGGGTGGTGGGTATCATTAGAGAGCTTGGACTGTAAATATCAACAGTCATTCATGGGGTTGTTGGTGTGTGTGTGTCATTACAGTGCTTGGACTGTAAAGATCAACTGTAATTCTTGGGGTTGTGGGTGTTGGGGTGTCATTACAGTGCTTTGATTGTAAATATCAACAGTCATTCATGGGGTGGTGGGTGGCATTACATTGCTTGTAATGTAGTTATCAACAGTCATTCATAGGGTGATGGGTGTGTGGGTGTCATTACAGTGCTTGGACTGTAAATATCAACAGTCATTTATAGGGTGGTGGGTGTTTGGGTGTCATTACATTGCTTGGACTGTAAATATCAACAGTCAATCATGGGGTGGTGTGTGTTTGGGTGTCATTACAGTGCTTGGACTGTAAATATCAACAGCCAATCATGGGGTGGTGGGTGTCATTACAGTGCTTGGACTGTAAATATCAACAGTCATTCATGAGGTGGTAGGTGTGTGGGTGTTATTACAGTGTTTTGACTGTAAATATCAACAGCCATTCAGAGGGTGGTGGGTGTCATTAGAGTGCTTGGACTGAAAATATCAACAGTTATTCATGGGGTGGTGGGTATGTGGGTGTCATTACAGTGCTTGGACTGTAAATATTAACAGTCATTCATAGGGTGGTGAGTGTGTGGGAGAAATTACAGTTCTTGGACTGTAAATATCAACAGTCATTAATGGGGTAGTGGGTGTGTGGGTGACATTACAGTGTTTTGACTGTAAATATCAGCAGTCATTCATAGGGTGGTGGGTGTCATTAGAGTGCTTGGACTGTAAATATCAACCATTATTTATGGGGTGGTGGGTTTGTGGTTGTCATGACAGTGCTTGGACTGTAAATATCAACAGTCATTCATGGGGTGGTGGGTGTTTTGGTGTCATTACAGTGCTTGGACTGTAAATATCAACAGACAATCATTGATTGGTGGGTTTGTGGGTGTCATTACAGTGCTTGGACTGAAATATCAATAGTAATTCATGGGTTTGTAGGTGTTTGGGTGTCATTACAGTGTTTGTTTTGACTGCAAATATCAACAGTCATTCATGGGCTGGTGAGTGTGTGGGTTTCATTACACTTCTTGGACTGTAAATATTAACAGTCATTAATGGGATGGTAAGTGTGTGGATGTCATTACAGCACTTGGACTTAAAATATTACCAGTCATTCATGGGGTGGTTGGTGTGTGGGTATCATTACAGTTCTTGGACTGTAAATATCAAACATCATTTATGGGGTGGTGGTAGTTTGGGTGTCATTACATTGCTTTTTACTGTAAATATCAACATTCATTCATGGGGTGGTGGGTGTCATTACAGTGATTGGACTGTAAATATCAACAGTCATTCATGAGGTGGTGGGTGTGTGGGTGTTATTACAGTGCTTTGACTGTAAACATCAACAGCCATTCAGAGGGTGGTGGGTGTCATTAGAGTGATTGGACTGTAAATATCAACAGTTATTCATGGGGTGGTGGGTGTGAGGGTGTCATTACAGTGTTCAGACTGTAAATATCAACAGTCATCCATGGGGTGGTGGGTGTGTGGGTGTCATTATAGTGATTGGACTGTAAATATTAACAGTCATTCTTGGGATGGTGGATGTGTGGGTGCTATTACATTGCTTGGACTGTAAATATCAAGTCATTCATGGGGTGGTGAGTGTGTGTGTGTCATTAGTGCTTGGACTGTAAATATCAACAGTCAATCATGGGGTGGTGGATGGCATTACAGTGCTTTGACTGTAAATATCAACAGTCATTCATGGGGTGATGCATATGTGGGTGTCATAACAGTGCTTGGACTGTAAATATCAACAGTCATTCATGGGTTGGTTGGTGTTTGGTTATCTATGCAGTGCTTGGACTGTAAATATCAACAGCCATTCATGGGGTGGTGGGTGTGTGGGTGTCATTACAGTGTTTTGACTGTAAATATCAACAGTCATTAATAGGGTGGTGGGTGTCATTAGAGTGCTTGGACTGTAAATATCAACAGTTATTTATGGGGTGGTGGGTTTGTGGGTGTTTTGACAGTGCTTGGACTGTAAATATCAACAGTCATTCATGGGGTGGTGGGTGTTTTGGTGTCATTACAGTGCTTGGACTGTAAATATTAACAGACAATCATTGATTGGTGGGTTTGTGGGTCTCATTACAGTGCTTGGACTGTAAATATCAATAGTAATTCAAGGGTTGGTAGGTGTGTGGGTGTCATTACAGTGTTTTGACTGAATATATCAACAGTCATTCTTTGTGTGGTGAGTGTGTGGGTGTCATTACACTTCTTGGACTGAAAATATTAACAGTCATTAATGTGGTGGTGTGTGTGTGGATGTCATTACAGCACTTGGACTGAAAATATTACCAGTCATTTATGGGGTGGTGGGTGTGTGGGTTTCATTACAGTTCTTGGACTGTAAATATCAACCATCATTCATGGCGTGGTGGGTGTGTGGGTGTCATTACAGTGCTTGGACTGTAAATATTTACATTCATTCATCGGGTAGTGGGTGTGTGGGTGTCATTACAGTGCATGGACTGTAAATATTTACATTCATTCATCGGGTAGTGGGTGTGTGGGTGTCATTACAGTGCTTGGACTGAAAATATCAACAGTCATTCATGGGGTGGTGGGTGTGTGGGCATCATTACAGTGTTTTGATTGTAAATATCAACAGTCATTCATAGGGTTGTGGGTGTCATTAGAGTGCTTGGACTGTAAATATCAACAGTCATTAATGGGGTGGTAGGTGTGTGGGCTCCATTACAGTGTTTTGATATTAAATATCAACAGTCATTCATAGGGTGGTGGGTGTCATTAGAGGGTTTGGACTGTAAATATCAACAGTCATTCATGGGATGGTGGGTGTGTGGGTGTCATTACAGTGCTTGGACTCTAAATATAATTGGTCATTTTTGGGGTGGTGGGTGTGAAGGTGTCATTACAGTGCTTGGACTGTAAATATCAACAGTCATTAATGGGGTAGTGGGTTTGTGGGTGTCATTACAGTGTTTTGACTGTAAATATCTACAGTCATACATAGGGTGGTGGGTGGCATTACAGTGCTTTGACTGTAAATATCAATAGTCATTCATGGTGTGATGGGTGTGTGGGTGTCATTACAGTGCTTGGACTGTAAATATCATAGTCATTCATGGGGTGGTTGGTGTTTGGGTATCTATGCTGTGCTTGGACTGTAAATATCAACAGTCGATCATGGGGTGGTGGGTGTGTGGGAGAAATTACAGTGCTTGGACTGTAAATATCAACAGTCATTACTGGGTTGTGGGTGTGTGGGTGTCATTACAGTGTTTTGACTGTAAATATCAACAGTCATTTAAAGGGTTGTGGGTGTCATTAGAGTGCTTGGACTGTAAATATCATCAGTTATTTATGGGGTGGTTGGTTTGTGGGTGTCATGACAGTGCTTGGACTGTAAATATCAACAGTCATTCATGGGGTGGTTGGTGTTTTGGTGTCATTACAGTGCTTGGACTGTAAATATCAACAGACAATCATTGATTGGTGGGTTTGTGGGTGTCATTACAGTGTTTGGACTGTAAATATCAATAGTAATTCATGGGTTGGTGGGTGTGTGGGTGTCATTACAGTGTTTTGACAGCAAATATCAAGAATCATTCATGGGCTGGTGAGTGTGTGGGATTCATTACACTTCTTGGACTGTAAATATTAAAAGTCATTATTGGGGTGGTGGGTGTGTGGATGTCATTACAGCACTTGGACTGAAAATATTACCAGTCATTCATGGGGTGGTGGGTGTGTGGGTGTCATTACAGTTCTTGGACTGTAAATATCAACCATCATTCATGGGGTGGTGGTTGTTTGGGTGTCATTACATTGCTTTTTACTGTAAATATCAACATTCATTCATGGGGTGGTGGGTGTCATTACAGTGATTGGACTGTAAATATCAACAGTCATTCATGAGGTGGTGGGTGTGTGGGTGTTATTACAGTGCTTTGACTGTAAATATCAACAGCCATTTAGAGGGTGGTATGTGTCATTAGAGTGCTTGGACTGTAAATATCAACAGTTATTCATGGGGTGGTGGGTGTGTAGGTGTCATGAAAGTGCTTGGACTGTAAATATCAACAGTCATTCATGGGGTGGTGAGTGTGTGGGTGTCATTACAGTTATTGGAATGTAAATATCAACCATCATTCATTGGGTGGTGGGTGAGAGGGTGTCATTACAGTGCTTGGACTGTAAATATCAACAGTCATTCATGGGTTAGTGGGTGTGTGGGTGTCATTATAGTTATTGGACAGTAAATTGCTATTACATTGCTTGGACTGTAAATATCAAATCATTCATGGGGTGGTGAGTGTGTGTGTGTCATTAGTGCTTGGACTGTAAATATCAACAGTCATTCATGGGGTGGTGTGTGGCATTACATTGCTTTGACTGTAAATATCAACAGTCATTCATAGGGTGATGGGTGTGTGGGTGTCTTTACAGTGCTTGGACTGTAAATATCAACAGTCATTAATGGGGTGGTTGGTGTTTGGGTATCTATGCAGTGCTTGGACTGTAAATGTCAACAGTCAATCATTTGGTGGAGGGTGTGTGGGAGAAATTACAGTGCTTGGACTGTAAATATCAACAGTCATTCATGGGGTGGCTGGTGTGTGGGTGTCATTACAGTGTTTTGAGTGTAAATATCAACAGTCATTCAGAGGGTGATGGGTGTCATTAGAGTGCTTGGACTGTAAATATCAACAGTCATTCATGGGGTGGTGGGTGTGTGGGTGTCATTACAGTGCTTGGACTCTAAATATCATTGGTCATTTATGGGGTGGTGGGTGTGAGGGTGTCATTACAGTGCTTGGACTGTAAATATCAACAGTCATTCATGGGGTGGTGGGTGTGTGTGTGTCATTATTGTGCTTGGACTGTAAATATCAACAGTCATTCTTCGGGTGGTTGGTGTGTGGGTGCTATTACATTGCTTGGAATGTAAATATCAAGTCATTCATTGGGTGGTAGGTGGCATTACAGTGCTTTGACTGTAAATATCAACAGTCATTCATGGTGTGATAGGTGTGTAGGTGTCATTACAGTGCTTGGACTGTAAATATCATCAGTCATTCATGGGGTGGTGGGTGTATGGGTGTCATTACAGTGATTTGATTGTAAATATCAACAGTCATTCATAGGGTGGTCGGTATCATTAGAGAGCTTGGACTGTAAATATCAACAGTCATTTATGGGGTTGTTGGTGTGTGTGTGTCATTACAGTGCTTGGACTGTAAAGATCAACTGTAATTTATGGGGTTGTGGGTGTTGGGGTGTCATTACAGTGCTTTGATTGTAAGTAACAACAGTCATTCATGGGGTGGTGGGTGGCATTACATTGCTTGGAATGTAGTTATCAACAGTCATTCATAGGGTGATGGGTGTGTGGGTGTCATTACAGTGCTTGGACTGTAAATATCAACAGTCATTTATAGGGTGGTGGGTGTTTGGGTGTCATTACATTGCTTGAACTGTAAATATCAACAGTCAATCATGTGGTGGTGTGTGTGTGGGTGTCATTACAGTGCTTGGACTGTAAATATCAACAGCCAATCATGGGGTGGTGGGGTCATTACAGTGCTTGGACTGTAAATATCAACAGTCATTCATGGGGTGGTGGGTGTGTGGGTGTCATTACAGTGCTTGGACTGTAAATATTAACAGACAATCATTGATTGGTAGGTTTGTGGGGGTCATTACAGTGCTTGGACTGTAAATATCAATAGTAATTCATGGGTTGGTAGGTGTGTGGGTGTCATTACATTGCTTGGACTGAAAATATCAACAGTCATTCATGTGGTGGTGGGTGTGTGGGCATCATTACAGTGTTTTGATTGTAAATATCAACAGTCATTCATAGGGTGGTGGTTGGCATTAGAGTGCTTGGACTGTAAATATCAACAGTCATTAATAGGGTGGTGGGTGTGTGGGTGTCATTACAGTGCTTGGACTGAAAATATCATTGGTCATTTATGGGGTGGTGGGTGTGAGGGTGTCATTACAGTGCTTGGACTGTAAATATCAACAGTCATTCATGGGGTGGTGGGTGTGTGGGTGTCATTATTGTGCTTGGACTGTAAATATCAACAGTCATTCTTGGGGTGGTGGGTGTGTGGGTGCTATTACATTGCTTGGACTGTAAATATCAAGTCATTCATGGGGTGGTGAGTGTGTGTGTGTCATTAGTGCTTGGACTGTAAATATCAACAGTCATTGATGGAGTGGTGGGTGGCATTACAGTGCTTTGACTGTAAATATCAACAGTCATTCATGGTGTGATGGGTGTGTGGGTGTCATTACAGTGCTTGGACTGTAAATATCATCAGTCATTCATGGGGTGGTTGGTGTTTGGGTATCTATGCAATGCTTGGACTGTAAATATCAACAGTCAATCATGGGGTGGTGGGTGTGTGGGAGAAATTACAGTGCTTGGACTCTAAATATCATCAGCCATTCATGGGGTGGTGGGTGTGTGGGTGTCATTACAGTGTTTTGACTGTAAATATCAACAGTCATTCATAGGGTTGTGGGTGTCATTAGAGTGCTTGGATTGTAAATATCAACAGTTATTTATGGGGTGGTGGGTTTGTGGGTGTCTTGACAGTGCTTGGACTGTAAATATCAACAGTCATTCATTGGGTGGTGGGTGTTTTGGTGTCATTACAGTGCTTGGACTGTAAATATTTACAGAAAATCTTTGATTGTTGGTTTGTGGGTGTCATTACAGTGCTTGGACTGTAAATATCAATAGTAATTCATGGGTTGGTAGGTGTGTGGGTGTCATTACTGTGTTTTGACTGCAAATATCAACTGTCATTCATGTGGTGGTGAGTGTGTGGGTGTCATTACACTTCTTCGACTGTAAATATTAACAGTCATAATTGTGGTGGTGGGTGTGTGGATGTCATTACACCACTTGGACTGAAAATATTACCAGTCATTCATGGGGTGGTAGGTGTGGGTGTCATTACAGTTCTTGGACTGTATATATCAACCATCATTCATGGGTTGGTGGGTGTGTGGGTGTCATTACAGTGCTTGGACTGTAAATATTAACATTCATTCATGGGGTAGTGGGTGTGTGGGTGTCATTACAATGCTTGGACTGAAAGTATCAACAGTCATTCATGGGGTGGTGGGTGTGTGGGCATCATTACAGTGTTTTTATTGTAAATATCAACAGTCATTCATAGGGTGGTGGGTGTCATTAGAGTGCTTGGACTGTAAATATCAACAGTCATTCATGGGGTGGTGGGTGTGTGGGTGTCATTACAGTGCTTGGACTCTAAATATCATTGGTCATTTATGGGGTGGTGGGTGTGTGAGTGTCATTACAGTGCTTCGACTGAAAATATCAACAGTCATTCATGGGGTGGTGGGTGTGTGGGTGTCATTATTGTGCTTGGACTGTAAATATCAACAGTCATTCTTGGGGTGGTGGGTGTGTGGGTGCTATTACATTGCTTGGACTGTAAATATCAAGTCATTCATGGGGTGGTGAGTGTGTGTGTGTCATTAGTGCTTGGACTGTAAATATCAACAGTCATTGATGGAGTGGTGGGTGGCATTACAGTGCTTTGACTGTAAATATCAACAGTCATTCATGGTGTGATGGGTGTGTGGGTGTCATTACAGTGCTTGGACTGTAAATATCATCAGTCATTCATGGGGTGGTTGGTGTTTGGGTATCTATGCAGTGCTTGGACTGTAAATATCAACAGTCAATCATGGGGTGGTGGGTGTGTGGGAGAAATTACAGTGCTTGGACTCTAAATATCATCAGCCATTCATGGGGTGGTGGGTGTGTGGGTGTCATTACAGTGTTTTGACTGTAAATATCAACAGCCATTCATAGGGTGGTGGGTGTCATTACAGTGCTTGGATTGTAAATATCAACAGTTATTTATGGGGTGGTGGGTTTGTGGGTGTCTTGACAGTGCTTGGACTGTAAATATCAACAGTCATTCATGGGGTGGTGGGTGTTTTGGTGTCATTACAGTGCTTGGACTGTAAATATTTACGGAAAATCTTTGATTGTTGGTTTGTGGGTGTCATTACAGTGCTTGGACTGTAAATATCAATAGTAATTCATGGGTTGGTAGGTGTGTGGGTGTCATTACTGTGTTTTGACTGCAAATATCAACTGTCATTCATGTGGTGGTGAGTGTGTGGGTGTCATTACACTTCTTCGACTGTAAATATTAACAGTCATAATTGTGGTGGTGGGTGTGTGGATGTCATTACACCACTTGGACTGAAAATATTACCAGTCATTCATGGGGTGGTAGGTGTGGGTGTCATTACAGTTCTTGGACTGTATATATCAACCATCATTCATGGGGTGGTAGGTGTGTGGGTGTCATTACAGTGCTTGGACTGTAAATATTAACATTCATTCATGGGGTGGTGGGTGTGTGAGTGTCATTACAGTACTTCGACTGAAAATATCAACAGTCATTCATGGGGTGGTAGGTGTGTGGGCGTCATTACAGTGTTTTGATATTAAATATCAACAGTCATTCATAGGGTGGTGGGTGTCATTAGAGTGCTTGGACTGTAAATATCAACAGTCATTCATGGGGTGGTGTGTGTGTGGGTGTCATTACAGTGCTTGGACTCTAAATATCATTGGTCATTTATGGGGTGGTGGGTGTGAGGGTGTCATTACAGTGCTTGGACTGTAAATATCAACAGTCATTCATGGGGTGGTGGGTGTGTGCATGTCATTATTGTGCTTGGACTGTAAATATCAACAGTCATTCTTCGGGTGGTTGGTGTGTGGGTGCTATTACATTGCTTGGACTGTAAATATCAAGTCATTCATTGGGTGGTAGCTGGCATTACAGTGCTTTGACTGTAAATATCAACAGTAATTCATGGTGTGATGGGTGTGTAGGTGTCATTACAGTGCTTGGACTGTAAATATCATCAGTCATTCATGGGGTGGTGGGTGTATGGGTGTCATTACAGTGATTTGATTGTAAATATCAACAGTCATTCATAGGGTGGTGGGTATCATTAGAGAGCTTGGACTGTAAATATCAACAGTCATTCATGGGGTTGTTGGTGTGTGTGTGTCATTACAGTGCTTGGACTGTAAAGATCAACTGTAATTCTTGGGGTTGTGGGTGTTGGGGTGTCATTACAGTGCTTTGATTGTAAATATCAACAGTCATTCATGGGGTGGTGGGTGGCATTACATTGCTTGTAATGTAGTTATCAACAGTCATTCATAGGGTGATGGGTGTGTGGGTGTCATTACAGTGCTTGGACTGTAAATATCAACAGTCATTTATAGGGTGGTGGGTGTTTGGGTGTCATTACATTGCTTGGACTGTAAATATCAACAGTCAATCATGGGGTGGTGTGTGTTTGGGTGTCATTACAGTGCTTGGACTGTAAATATCAACAGCCAATCATGGGGTGGTGGGTGTCATTACAGTGCTTGGACTGTAAATATCAACAGTCATTCATGAGGTGGTAGGTGTGTGGGTGTTATTACAGTGTTTTGACTGTAAATATCAACAGCCATTCAGAGGGTGGTGGGTGTCATTAGAGTGCTTGGACTGAAAATATCAACAGTTATTCATGGGGTGGTGGGTATGTGGGTGTCATTACAGTGCTTGGACTGTAAATATTAACAGTCATTCATAGGGTGGTGAGTGTGTGGGAGAAATTACAGTTCTTGGACTGTAAATATCAACAGTCATTAATGGGGTAGTGGGTGTGTGGGTGACATTACAGTGTTTTGACTGTAAATATCAGCAGTCATTCATAGGGTGGTGGGTGTCATTAGAGTGCTTGGACTGTAAATATCAACCATTATTTATGGGGTGGTGGGTTTGTGGTTGTCATGACAGTGCTTGGACTGTAAATATCAACAGTCATTCATGGGGTGGTGGGTGTTTTGGTGTCATTACAGTGCTTGGACTGTAAATATCAACAGACAATCATTGATTGGTGGGTTTGTGGGTGTCATTACAGTGCTTGGACTGAAATATCAATAGTAATTCATGGGTTTGTAGGTGTTTGGGTGTCATTACAGTGTTTGTTTTGACTGCAAATATCAACAGTCATTCATGGGCTGGTGAGTGTGTGGGTTTCATTACACTTCTTGGACTGTAAATATTAACAGTCATTAATGGGATGGTAAGTGTGTGGATGTCATTACAGCACTTGGACTTAAAATATTACCAGTCATTCATGGGGTGGTTGGTGTGTGGGTATCATTACAGTTCTTGGACTGTAAATATCAAACATCATTTATGGGGTGGTGGTAGTTTGGGTGTCATTACATTGCTTTTTACTGTAAATATCAACATTCATTCATGGGGTGGTGGGTGTCATTACAGTGATTGGACTGTAAATATCAACAGTCATTCATGAGGTGGTGGGTGTGTGGGTGTTATTACAGTGCTTTGACTGTAAACATCAACAGCCATTCAGAGGGTGGTGGGTGTCATTAGAGTGATTGGACTGTAAATATCAACAGTTATTCATGGGGTGGTGGGTGTGTGGGTGTCATGAAAGTACTTGGACTGCAAATATCAACAGTCATTCATGGGGTGGTGAGTGTGTGGGTGTCATTACAGTTCTTGGGCTGTAAATATCAACCATCATTCATGGGGTGGTGGGTGTGAGGGTGTCATTACAGTGTTCAGACTGTAAATATCAACAGTCATCCATGGGGTGGTGGGTGTGTGGGTGTCATTATAGTGATTGGACTGTAAATATTAACAGTCATTCTTGGGATGGTGGATGTGTGGGTGCTATTACATTGCTTGGACTGTAAATATCAAGTCATTCATGGGGTGGTGAGTGTGTGTGTGTCATTAGTGCTTGGACTGTAAATATCAACAGTCAATCATGGGGTGGTGGATGGCATTACAGTGCTTTGACTGTAAATATCAACAGTCATTCATGGGGTGATGCATATGTGGGTGTCATAACAGTGCTTGGACTGTAAATATCAACAGTCATTCATGGGTTGGTTGGTGTTTGGTTATCTATGCAGTGCTTGGACTGTAAATATCAACAGCCATTCATGGGGTGGTGGGTGTGTGGGTGTCATTACAGTGTTTTGACTGTAAATATCAACAGTCATTAATAGGGTGGTGGGTGTCATTAGAGTGCTTGGACTGTAAATATCAACAGTTATTTATGGGGTGGTGGGTTTGTGGGTGTTTTGACAGTGCTTGGACTGTAAATATCAACAGTCATTCATGGGGTGGTGGGTGTTTTGGTGTCATTACAGTGCTTGGACTGTAAATATTAACAGACAATCATTGATTGGTGGGTTTGTGGGTCTCATTACAGTGCTTGGACTGTAAATATCAATAGTAATTCAAGGGTTGGTAGGTGTGTGGGTGTCATTACAGTGTTTTGACTGAATATATCAACAGTCATTCTTTGTGTGGTGAGTGTGTGGGTGTCATTACACTTCTTGGACTGAAAATATTAACAGTCATTAATGTGGTGGTGTGTGTGTGGATGTCATTACAGCACTTGGACTGAAAATATTACCAGTCATTTATGGGGTGGTGGGTGTGTGGGTTTCATTACAGTTCTTGGACTGTAAATATCAACCATCATTCATGGCGTGGTGGGTGTGTGGGTGTCATTACAGTGCTTGGACTGTAAATATTTACATTCATTCATCGGGTAGTGGGTGTGTGGGTGTCATTACAGTGCATGGACTGTAAATATTTACATTCATTCATCGGGTAGTGGGTGTGTGGGTGTCATTACAGTGCTTGGACTGAAAATATCAACAGTCATTCATGGGGTGGTGGGTGTGTGGGCATCATTACAGTGTTTTGATTGTAAATATCAACAGTCATTCATAGGGTTGTGGGTGTCATTAGAGTGCTTGGACTGTAAATATCAACAGTCATTAATGGGGTGGTAGGTGTGTGGGCTCCATTACAGTGTTTTGATATTAAATATCAACAGTCATTCATAGGGTGGTGGGTGTCATTAGAGGGTTTGGACTGTAAATATCAACAGTCATTCATGGGATGGTGGGTGTGTGGGTGTCATTACAGTGCTTGGACTCTAAATATAATTGGTCATTTTTGGGGTGGTGGGTGTGAAGGTGTCATTACAGTGCTTGGACTGTAAATATCAACAGTCATTAATGGGGTAGTGGGTTTGTGGGTGTCATTACAGTGTTTTGACTGTAAATATCTACAGTCATACATAGGGTGGTGGGTGGCATTACAGTGCTTTGACTGTAAATATCAATAGTCATTCATGGTGTGATGGGTGTGTGGGTGTCATTACAGTGCTTGGACTGTAAATATCATAGTCATTCATGGGGTGGTTGGTGTTTGGGTATCTATGCTGTGCTTGGACTGTAAATATCAACAGTCGATCATGGGGTGGTGGGTGTGTGGGAGAAATTACAGTGCTTGGACTGTAAATATCAACAGTCATTACTGGGTTGTGGGTGTGTGGGTGTCATTACAGTGTTTTGACTGTAAATATCAACAGTCATTTAAAGGGTTGTGGGTGTCATTAGAGTGCTTGGACTGTAAATATCATCAGTTATTTATGGGGTGGTTGGTTTGTGGGTGTCATGACAGTGCTTGGACTGTAAATATCAACAGTCATTCATGGGGTGGTTGGTGTTTTGGTGTCATTACAGTGCTTGGACTGTAAATATCAACAGACAATCATTGATTGGTGGGTTTGTGGGTGTCATTACAGTGTTTGGACTGTAAATATCAATAGTAATTCATGGGTTGGTGGGTGTGTGGGTGTCATTACAGTGTTTTGACAGCAAATATCAAGAATCATTCATGGGCTGGTGAGTGTGTGGGATTCATTACACTTCTTGGACTGTAAATATTAAAAGTCATTATTGGGGTGGTGGGTGTGTGGATGTCATTACAGCACTTGGACTGAAAATATTACCAGTCATTCATGGGGTGGTGGGTGTGTGGGTGTCATTACAGTTCTTGGACTGTAAATATCAACCATCATTCATGGGGTGGTGGTTGTTTGGGTGTCATTACATTGCTTTTTACTGTAAATATCAACATTCATTCATGGGGTGGTGGGTGTCATTACAGTGATTGGACTGTAAATATCAACAGTCATTCATGAGGTGGTGGGTGTGTGGGTGTTATTACAGTGCTTTGACTGTAAATATCAACAGCCATTTAGAGGGTGGTATGTGTCATTAGAGTGCTTGGACTGTAAATATCAACAGTTATTCATGGGGTGGTGGGTGTGTAGGTGTCATGAAAGTGCTTGGACTGTAAATATCAACAGTCATTCATGGGGTGGTGAGTGTGTGGGTGTCATTACAGTTATTGGAATGTAAATATCAACCATCATTCATTGGGTGGTGGGTGAGAGGGTGTCATTACAGTGCTTGGACTGTAAATATCAACAGTCATTCATGGGTTAGTGGGTGTGTGGGTGTCATTATAGTTATTGGACAGTAAATTGCTATTACATTGCTTGGACTGTAAATATCAAATCATTCATGGGGTGGTGAGTGTGTGTGTGTCATTAGTGCTTGGACTGTAAATATCAACAGTCATTCATGGGGTGGTGTGTGGCATTACATTGCTTTGACTGTAAATATCAACAGTCATTCATAGGGTGATGGGTGTGTGGGTGTCTTTACAGTGCTTGGACTGTAAATATCAACAGTCATTAATGGGGTGGTTGGTGTTTGGGTATCTATGCAGTGCTTGGACTGTAAATGTCAACAGTCAATCATTTGGTGGAGGGTGTGTGGGAGAAATTACAGTGCTTGGACTGTAAATATCA
Organism: Petrolisthes cinctipes; assembly: GCA_033782935.1. Lineage (NCBI taxonomy): Eukaryota > Metazoa > Arthropoda > Malacostraca > Decapoda > Porcellanidae > Petrolisthes > Petrolisthes cinctipes. The sequence goes on from JAWQEG010000230.1 coordinate 6,320,763, forward strand.
ACAGTCATTCATGGGGTGGCTGGTGTGTGGGTGTCATTACAGTGTTTTGAGTGTAAATATCAACAGTCATTCAGAGGGTGATGGGTGTCATTAAAGTGCTTGGACTGTAAATATCAACAGTTATTTATAAGGTGGTGGGTGAGTGGGTGTCACGACAGTGCTTGGACTGTAAATATCAACAGTCATTCATATGGTGGTGGGTGTTTTGGTGTCATTACAGTCCTAGGACTGTAAATATCAATAGAAATTCATGGGTTGGTAGGTGTGTGGGTGTCATTAAAGTGTTTTGACTGCAAATATCAACAGTCATTTATGGGGTGATGAGTGTGTGGGTGTCAATACAGTGTTTTGATATTAAATATCAACAGTCATTCATAGGGTGGTGGGTGTCATTAGAGTGCTTGGACTGTAAATATCAACAGTCATTCATGTGGTGGTGTGTGTGTGGGTGTCATTATTGTGCTTGGACTCAAAATATCAATGGTCATTTATTGGGTGGTGGGTGTGAGGGTGTCATTACAGTACTTGGACTGTAAATATATCAACAGTCATTCATGGGGTGGTGGGTGTGTGGGTGTCATTATTGTGATTGGACTGTAAATATCAACAGTCATTCTTGGGGTGGTGGGTGTGTGGGTGCTATTACATTGCTTGGACTGTAAATATCAAGTTATTCATGGGGTGGTGAGTGTGTGTGTGTCATTAGTGCTTGGACTGTAAATATCAACAGTCATTCATGGAGTGGTGGGTGGCATTACAGTGCTTTGACTGTAAATATCAACAGTCATTCATGGGGTGATGGGTGTGTGGGTGTCATTACAGTGCTTGGACTGTAAATATCAACAGTCATTCAGAGGGTGGTATATGTCATTAGAGTGCTTGGACTGTAAATATCAACAGTTATTCATGGGGTGGTGGGTGTGTGGGTGTCATAAAAGTGCTTGGACTGTAAATATCAACTGTCATTCATAGGGTGGTGGGTGTTTTGGTGTCATTACAGTGCTAGGACTGTAAATATCAACAGACAATCATTGATTGGTGGGTTTGTGGGTGTCATTACAGTGCTTGGACTGTAAATATCAATAGTAATTCATGGGTTGGTAGGTGTGTGGGTGTCATATCAGTGTTTTGACTGTAAATATCAACAGTCATTCATGGGCTGGTGAGTGTGTGGTTTTCATTACACTTCTTGGATTGTAAATATTAATAGTCATTAATGGGGTGGTGGATGTGTGGATGTCATTACAGCGCTTGGACTGAAAATATTACCAGTCATTTATGGGGTGGTGGGTGTGTGGGTGTCATTACAGTTCTCGGACTGTAAATATCAACCATCATTCATGGGGGGGTGGTTGTTTGGGTGTCATCAGATTGCTTTTTACTGTAAATATCAACATTCATTCATGGGGTGGTGGGTGTCATTACAGTGATTGGACTGTAAATGACAACAGTTATTTATGGGGTTGTGGGTTTGTGGGTAGTCATAACAGTGTGTGGACGGTAAATATCAACATTCATTCATGGGGTGGTGGGTGTCATTACAGTGATTGGACTGTAAATATCAACAGTCATTCATGAGGTGGTGAGTGTGTGGGTATTATTACAGTGCTTTGACTGTAAATATCAACAGCCATTCAGAGGGTGGTGGGTGTCATTAGAGTGCTTGGACTGTAAATATCAACAGTTATTCATGGGGTGGTGAGTGTGTGGGTGTCATGAAAGTGCTTGGAATGTAAATATCAACAGTCATTCATGGGGTGGTGAGTGTGTGGGTGTCATTACAGTTCTTGGACTGTAAATATCAACCATCATTCATGGGGTGGTGGGTGTGTGGATGTCATTACAGTGCTTAGACTGAAAATATTACCAGTCATTCATGGGGTGGTGGGTGTGTGGGTGTCATTACAGTTCTTGGACTGTAAATATCAACCATCATTCATGGGGTGGTGGTTGTTTGGGTGCCATTAGATTGCTTTTTACTGTAAATATCAACATTCATTCATAGGGTGGTGGGTGTCATTACAGCTATTGGACTGTAAATATCAACAGTCATTCAGGAGGTGGTGGGTGTGTGGGTGTTATTACAGTGCTTTGACTGTAAATATCAACAGTCATTCATAGGGTGGTGGGTGTGTGGGTGTAATTACAGTGCTTGGACTGAAAATATCAACAGTCATTCTTGGTGTTGTGGGTGTGTGGTCGTCATTACAGTGTTTTGATATTAAATATCAACAGTCATTGAATGGGTGGTGGGTGTCATTAGAGTGCTTAGACTGTAAATATCAACAGTCATTCATGGGGTTGTTTGTGTGTGGGTTTCATTACAGTGTTTTTACTGTAAATATCAACAGTCATTCATGGGGTGGTGTGTGTTTGAGTGTCATTATTGTGCTTGGACTGTAAATATCAACAGTCATTCTTAGGGTGGTGGGTGTGTGGGTGCTATTACATTGCTTGGACTGTAAATATCAAGTCATTCATGGGGTGGTGAGTGTGTGTGTGTCATTAGTGCTTGGACTGTAAATATCAACAGTCATTCATGGAGTGGTTGGTGTGTGGGTGTCATTACAGTGTTTGGACTCTAAATATCAATGGTCATTAATGGGGTGGTGGGTGTGAGGGTGTCATTACAGTGTTTTTTCTGTAAATATCAACAGTCATTCATGGGGTGGTGGGTGTGTGGGTGTCATTATTGTGCTTGGACTGTAAATATCAACAGTCATTCTTAGGGTGGTGGGTGTGTGGGTGCTATTACATTGATTGGACTGTAAATATCAAGTCATTCATGGGGTGGTGAGTGTGTGTGTGTCATTAGTGCTTGGACTGTAAATATCAACAGTCATTCATGGGGTGGTGGGTGTGTGGTCGTCATTACAGTGTTTTGATATTAAATATCAACAGTCATTCATAGGGTGGTGGGTGTCATTAGAGTGCTTGGACTGTAAATATCAACAGTCATTCATGAGGTGATGGGTGTGTGGGTGTCATTACAGTGCTTGGACTGTAAATATCAACAGTCATTCATGGAGTGGTTTGTGTTTCGGTATCTATGCAGTGCTTGGATTGTAAATATCAACAGTCAATCATGGGGTGGTGGGTGTTTTGGTGTCATTACAGTGGTTGGACTGTAAATATCAACAGACAATCATTGATTGGTGGGTTTGTGGGTATCATTACAGTGCTTGGACTATGAATATCAATAGTAATTCATGGGTTGGTAGGTGTGTGGGTGTCATATCAGTGTTTTGACTACAAATATCAACAGTCATTCATGGGCTGGTGAGTGTGTGGGTTTCATTACACTTCTTGGACTGTAAATATTAACAGTCATTAATGGGGTAGTGGATGTGCGGATGTCATTACAGCTCTTGGACTGAAAATATTACCAGTCATTCATGGGGTGGTGGGTGTGTGTGTGTCATTACAGTTCTTGGACTCTAAATATCAACCATCATTCATGGGGGGGGTGGTTGTTTGGGTATCATCAGATTGCTTTTTACTGGAAATATCAACATTCATTCATGGGGTGGTGGGTGTCATTACAGTGATTGGACTGTAAATATCAACAGTTATTTATGGGGTGGTGGGTTTGTGGGTAGTCATGACACTGCTTGGACGGTAAATATCAACATTCATTCATGGGGTGGTGGGTGTCATTACAGTGATTGGACTGTAAATATCAACAGTCATTCATGAGGTGGTGAGTGAGTGGGTGTTATTACAGTGCTTTGACTGTAAATATCAACAGCCATTCAGAGGGTGGTGGGTGTCATTAGAGTGTTTGGACTGTAAATATCAACAGTTATTCATGAGGTGGTAGGTGTGTGGGTGTCATGAAAGAGCTCAGAATGTAAATATCAACAGTCATTCATGGGGTGGTGAGTGTGTGGGTGTCGTTACAGTTCTTGGACTGTAAATATCAACAATCATTCATGGGGTGGTGGGTTTGTGGGTGCTATTACATTGCTTGGACTGTAAATATCAAGTCATTCATTGGTGGTGAGTGTTTGTGTGTCATTAGTTATTGGACTGGAAATATTAACAGTCATTCATGGGGTGATGGGTGGCATTACAGTGATTTGACTGTAAATATCAACATTCATTCTTGGTGTGATGGGTGTCATTACAGTGCTTGGACTGTAAATGTCAACAGTCATTCATGGGGTGGTATGTGTTTGGGTATCTATACAGTGCTTGGACTGTAAATATCAAAAGTCAATCATGAAGTGGTGGGTGTGTTGGAGAAATTACAGTGCTTGGACTGTAAATATCAACAGTCATTCATGGGGTGGTGGGTGTGTGGGTGTCATTACAGTGTTTTGACTGTAAATATCAACAGTCATTCATAGGGTGGTGGGTGTCATTAGAGTGCTTGGACTGTAAATATCAACAGTTATTTTTGGGGTGGTGCATTTGTGGGTGTCATGACAGTGCTTGGACTGTAAATATCAACAGTCATTCATGGGGTGGTGGGTGTTTTGGTGTCAATACAGTGCTTGGACTGTAAATATCAACAGACAATCATTGTTTGGTGGGTTTGTGGGTGTCATTATAGTGCTTGGAGTGTAAATATCAATAGTAATTCATGGGTTGGTAGGTGTGTGGGTGTCATTACAGTGTTTTTGACTGCAAATATCAACCATCATTCATGGGGTGGTGTGTGTGTGGGGGTCATTACAGTGCTTAGACTCTAAATATTAACATTCATTCAAGGGGTAGTGGGTGTGTGGGTGTCATTACAGTGCTTGGACTGTAAATATCAACAGTCATTCATGGGGTGGTGGGTGTGTGGGTGTCATTACAGTGTTTTGACTGTAAATATCAACAGTCATTCATAGGGTGGTGGGTGTCATTAGAGTGCTTGGACTGTAAATATCAACAGTTATTTATGGGGTGGTGCATTTGTGGGTGTCATGACAGTGCTTGGACTGTAAATATCAACAGTCATTCATGGGGTGGGGGGGGTTTTTTGGTGTCAATACAGTGCTTGGACTGTAAATATCAACAGACAATCATTGATTGGTGGGTTTGTGGGTGTCACTATAGTGCTTGGAGTGTAAATATCAATAGTAATTCATGGGTTGGTAGGTGTGTGGGTGTCATTACAGTGTTTTTGACTGCAAATATCAACCATCATTCATGGGGTGGTGGGTGTGTGGGTGTCATTACAGTGCTTAGACTCTAAATATTAACATTCATTCAAGGGGTAATGGGTGTGTGGGTGTCATTACAGTGCTTGGACTGTAAATATCAACAGTCATTCATGGGGTGGTGGGTGTGTGGGCGTCATTACAGTGTTTTGATTGTAAATATCAACAGTCATTTATAGGGTGGGGGGTGTCATTAGAGTGCTTGGACGGTAAATATCAACAGTCAATAATGGGGTGGTGGGTGTGTGTGTTATTACAGTGCTTGGACTAAAAATATCAACAATCATTCATGGGGTGGTGGGTGTGTGGACGTCATTACACTGCTTGGACTCTAAATATCAATGGTCATTTATGGGGTGGTGTGTGTGTGTGTGTCATTATAGTGCTTGGACTGTAAAGGTCAACAGTAATTCATGGGGTGGTGGGTGTCATTAGAGTGCTTGGACTATAAATATCAACAGTTATTTATGGGGTGGTGGGTGTGTGGGTGTCATTACAGTGTTTTGATTGTAAATACCAACAGTCATTTATAGGGTGGTAGGTGTCATTAGTGTGCTTGGAATGTAAATATCAACAGTCATTCATGGGGTGGTAGGTGTGTGGGTGTCATTACAGTGCTTGGACTATAAAAATCCAATGTCATTTATGGGGTGGTAGGTGTGTGGGTGTCATTAGAGTGCTTGGACTGTAAATATCAACAGTTATTTATGGGGTGGTGGGTTTGTGGGTGTTATGACAGTGCTTGGACTGTAAATATCAATAGTAATTCAGAGGTGCTAGGTGTGTGGGTGTCATTACAGTGTTTTGACTGTAAATATTAACAATCATTTATGGGGTGGCGAGTGTGTGGGTGTCATTACAGTTCTTTGACTGTAAATATCAACCATCATTCATTGGGTGGTGGGTGTGTGGCTGTCATTACAGTGCTTGTACTGTAAATTTTTACAGTCATTCATGGGGTAGTGGGTGTGTGGATGTCATTACAATGCTTGGACTGAATATATCAACAGTCATTAATGGGGTGGTGGGTGTGTGGGTATCATTACAGTGTTTTGATTGTAAATATCAACAGTCAGTCATAGGGTGCTGGGTGTCATTAGAGGGCTTGGACTGAAAATATCAAGTCAATCTTGGGGTGGTGGGTGTGTGTGTGTCATTAGTGCTTGGACTGTAAATATCAACAGTCATTCATGGGGTGGTGTGTGGCATTACAGTGCTTGGACTGTAAATATCAAAAGTGATTCACGGGGTTATGGGTGTGTGAGTGTCATTACAGTGCTTGGACTGTAAATATCAAAAGACATTTATGGGGTGGTGGGTGTTTGGGTGTCATTACATTGCTTGGACTGTAAATATCAACAGTCAATCATGGGGTGGTGGTTGTGTGAGTGTCATTACAGTGCTTGGAATGTAAATATCAACAGTCATTCATGGGGTGGTGGGTGTGTTGGTGTTATTACAGTGCTTTGACTGTAAATATCAACAGTCATTCAAAGGGTGGTGGGTGTCATTAGAGTGCTTGGACTGTAAATATCAACAGTTATTTATGGAGTGGTGGGTGTGTGGGTGTCATGACAGTGCTTTGACTGTAAATATCAACAGTCATTAATGGGGTTATGAGTGTGTGGGTGACATTACATTTCTTGGACTGTAAATATCAATGATCATTCATTGGGTGGTGGGTGTGTGGGTGTCATTACAGTGCTTGGACTGTAAATATTAACAGTCATTCATAAGGTGGTGGGTGTGTGAGTGGCATTACAGAGCTTGGACTGTAAATATCAACCATCATTCATTGGGTGGTGGGTGTGTGGGTGTTATTACAGTGCTTTGACTGTAAATATCAACAGTCATTTAGAGGGTGGTGGGTGTCATTAGAGTGCTTGGACTGTAAATATTAACAGTTACTCATGGGGTGGTTGGTGTGTGGATATCATTACAGTGCTTGGACTGAAAATATCAACAGTAATTTATGGGGTGGTGGGTGTGTGGGTGTCTTTACAGTGCTTGGAGTATAAATATCAACCATCATTTATGGGGTGGTGTGTGTGTGGGTGTCATTACAGAGCTTGGACTGTAAATATCAACAGTCATTCATGAAATGGTGAGTGTGTGGGTGTCATTACAGTGTTTTGATTGTAAATATCAACAGTCATTCATGGGGTGGTGGTTGTGTGGGTGTCATAACACTGCTTGGACTGTAAATATCAAACATAATTCATGGGGTGGTGGGTGTGGGGGTGTCATTACAGTGCTTTGACCGTAAATATCAACAGTCATTCATGGAGTTGTGGGTGTGAGGGTGTCATTACAGTGCTTGGACTGTAAATATCAACAGTCATTCATGGGGTGGTAGGTGTGTGGGTGTCATTATAGTGCTTGGACTGTAAATATCAACAGTCATTCTTTGGGTCTTGGGGGTGTGGGTGTTATTACATTGCTTAAACGGTAAATATCAAGTCATTTATGGGGTGGTGTGTTTGTGTCTTTAGTGTTTAGACTGTAAATATCAACAGTCATTCATGGGGTGGTGGATGGCATTAAATTGCTTTGACAGTAAATATCAACAGTCATTCATGGGGTGATGGGTGTGTAGGTGTCATTTGAGTGCTTGTACTGTAAATATCAACAGTCATTCATTGGGTGGTTGGTGTTTGAGTGTCTATGCAGTGCTTGGACTGTCAATATCAACAGTCATTCATAGGGTGGGGGGTGTGTGGGTGTCATTACAGTGTTTTGACAGTAAATATCAACAGTCATTCATAGGGTGGTGGGTGTCATTAGATTGGTTGGACTGTAATTATCAACAGTTATTTATGGGGTGGTGGTTGTGTGGGTGTCATGACAGTGCTTGGACTGTAAATATCAATAGTAATTCATGGGGTGGTAGGTGTTTGGGTGTCATTACAGTGCTTGGACTGTAAATATCAACAGTCATTCATTGGGTGGTGAGTGTGTGGGTGTCATTACAGTTCTTGGACTGCAAATATTAACAGTCATTCATGGGGTGGTGGGTGTGTGGATGTCATTACAATGCTTGGACTGAAAATATCAACAGTCATTTATAGGGTGGTGGGTGTCATTAGAATGCTTGGACTGTAAATATCAACAGTCATTCGTGGGGTGGTGGGTGTGTGGGTGTCATTACAGTGCTTGGACTGTAAATATCAACCACAATTCATGGGGTGGTGGGTGTGGGGGTGTCATTACAGTGATTTGACTGTAAATATTAACAGTCATTCATTAAGTGGTGGGTGTAAGGGTGTCATTACTGTGTTTTGATTGCAAATATCAACAGTCATTCATAGGGTGGTGGGTGTGTGGGAGTCGTTACATTGCTTGGACTGTAAATATCAAGTCATTCATTGGGTGGTGGGTGTGTGTGTGTGTCATTAGTGCTTGGACTGTAAATATCAACAGTCATTAATGGGTTTGTGGGTGGCATTACAGTGCTTTGACTGTAAATATCAACAGTCATTCATGGGGTGGTGGGTGTGTGGGTGTCATTACAGTGCTTGGACACTAAATATCAACCATCATTTATGGGATGGTGAGTGTGTGGGTGTCATTACAGTGCTTGAACTGTTAATATCAAGAGTCATTTATAGGGTGGTTGGTGTTTGAGTGTCATTACAGAGCTTAGACTCTAAATATCAACAGTCATTATTGGTGTGGTGGGTGTGTGGATGTCATTACAGTGCTTGGACTGTAAATATCAATAGTCAGTCATGAGGTGGTGGGTGTGTGGGTATCATTACAGTGCTTGGACTGTAAATATCAACAGTCATTCATGGGATAATGGGTGTGTGGGTGTCGTTACAGTGTTTTGATTGCAAATATCAACCGTCATTCATAGGGTGGTGGGTGTCATTAAAGTGATTGGACTGTAAATATCAACAATCATTCATGAGGTGGTGGGTGTGTGGGTGTTATTACAGTGCTTTGACTGTAAATATCTACAGCCATTCAGAGGGTGGTGGGTGTCATTATAGTGCTTAGACTGTAAATATCAACAGTCATTCATGGGGTGGTGAGTGTGTGGGTGTCATTACAGTTCTTGGACTGTAAATATTAACCATCATTCATGGGGTGGTGGGTGTGAGGGTGACATTACAGTGCTTGGACTGTAAATATCAACAGTCATTCATGGGGTGGTGGGTGTGTGGGTGTTATTATAGTGATTGGACTGTAAATATCAAGTCATTCATGGGGTGGTGAGTGTGTGTGTGTGTCATTTGTGCTTGGACTGTAAATATCAACAGTCATTCATGGGGTGGTGGGTGTGTGAGTGTCATTACAGAACTTGGACTGTAAATATCCACAGTCATTCATGGGGTGGTGGGTGTTTGGATGTCATTACAGTGCTTAGACCGAAAATATTAACAGTTATTTATGGGGTGGTGGGTGTGTGGGTGTCATTACAGTGCTTGGACTGTCAATATCAACAGTCATTCAAGGGGTGGTGGGTGTGTGGGTGTCATTACAGTGTTAAGACTGTAAATATCAACTGTCATTTATGGGGTGGTGGGTGTCTGGCAGTCATTACAGTGCTTGGACTGTAAATATCAACAGTCAATCATATGGAGGTGGGTTTGTGGGTGTCATTAGAGTGCTTGGACTGTAATTATCAACAGTCATTCATGATGTGGTAGGTGGGTGGGTATCATTACAGTGCTTGGACTGTAAATATCAAGTCCTTCATGGGGTGGTAGTCTTGTTTGTGTCATTAGTGATTGGACTTTAAATATCAACATTCATTTATGGGGTGGTGCGTGGCATTACAGTGCTTGGACTGTAAATATTAACAGTCATTCATAGGGAGGTGGGTGTGTGGGTGTCATTACAGTGCTTGGACTATAAATATCAAGCATCATTTAGGGGAAGGGGTGTATGTGTGATTACAGAGCTTGGACTGTAAATATCAACAGTCATTCATAGACTATAAATATCAACAGTCATTTATAGATTGGTGGGTGTCATTAGAGTGCTTGTACTGTAAATATTAACAGTCATCAATGGGGTGGTGGGTGTGTGGGTGTAATTACAGTGCTTGGACTGAAAATATTAACAGTCATTCATGGTGTGGTGGGTGTGTGGGCGTCATTTCAGTGTTTTGATATTAAATATCAACAGTCATTAATAGGGTGGTGGGTGTCATTAAAGTGCTTGGACTGTAAATATCAACAGTCATTCATGAGGGGGTGGGTGTGTGGGTGTTATTACAGTGCTTTGACTGTAAATATAAACAGCCATTCATGGGGTGGTGAGTGTGTGTGTCATTAGTGTTTGGACTGTAAATATCAACAGTCATTCATGGAGTGATGGGTGGCATTACAGTGCTTTGACTGTAAATATCAATAGTCATTCATGGGGTTATGGGTGTGTGGGTGTCATTACAGTGCTTGAACTGTAAATATCAACAGTCATTAATGGAGTGGTGGGTGTATGGGTGTCATTATTGTGCTTGGACTGTAAATATCAACAGTCATTCTTGGGGTGGTGGGTGTGTGGGTGCTATTACTTTGCTTGGACTGTAAATATCAAGTCATTCATGGGGTGGTGAGTGTGTGTGTGTCATTTGTGCTTGGACTGTAAATATCAACAGTCATTCATGGAGTGATGGGTGGCATTACAGTGCTTTGACTGTAAATATCAATAGTCATTCATGGGGTTATGGGTGTGTGGGTGTCATTACAGTGCTTGGACTGTAAATATCAACAGTCATTAATGTGGTAGTGGGTGTGTGGGTGTCATTACAGTGTTTTGACTGTAAATATCAACAGTTATTCAGAGGGTGGTGGGTGTCATAATAGTGCTTGGACTGTAAATATCAACAGTTATTTATGGGGTGGTGGGTTTGTGAGTGTCATGACAGGGCTTGGACGGTAAATATCAACAGTCATTCATGGGGTGGTGGGTGTTTTGGTGTCATTACAGTGCTTGGACTGTAAATATCAACAGACAATCATTGATTGGTGGGTTTGTGGGTGTCATTACAGTGCTTGGACTATAAATATCAATAGTAATTCATGGGTTGGTAGGTGTGTGGGTGTCATATCAGGGTTTTTTACTGCAAATATCAACAGTCATTTATGGGCTGGTGAGTGTGTGGGTTTCATTACACTTGTTGGACTGTAAATATTAACAGTCATTAATGGGGTGGTGGGTGTGTGGGTACTATTACATTGCTTGGACTCTAAATATCAAGTCATTCATGGGGTGGTGAGTGTGTGTGTGTCATTAGTAATTGGACTGTAAATATTAACAGTCATTCATGGGGTGGTGGGTGGCATTACAGTGCTTTGACTGTAAATATCAACAGTCATTCATGGAGTGATGGGTGTGTGGGTGTCATTACAGTGCTTGGACTGTAAATATCAACCTTCATTCATGGGGTGGTGGTTGTTTGGGTGTCATTAGATTGCTTTTTACTGTAAATATCAACATTCATTCATAGGGTCGTGGGTGTCATTACAGTGATTGGACTGTAAATATCAACAGTCATTCATAAGGTGGTGGGTGTGTGGGTGTTATTACAGTGCTTTGACTGTAAATATCAACAGCCATTCAGAGGGTGGTGGGTGTCATTAGAGTGCTTGGACTGTAAATATCAACAATTATTATTGGGGTGGTGGGTGTGTTGGTGTCATGAAAGTGCTTGGAATGTAAATATCAACAGTCATTCATAGGGTGGTGAGTGTGTGGGTGTCATTACACTTCATGGACTGTAAATATTAACAGTCATTAATGGGGTGGTTGATGTGTGGATGTCATTACAGGGCTTGGACTGAAAATATTACCAGTCATTCATGGGGTGGTGGGTGTGTGGGTGTCATTACAGTTCTTGGACTGTAAATATCAACCATCATTCATGGGGTGGTGGTTGTTTGGGTGTCATTAGATTGCTTTTTACTGTAAATATCAACATTCATTCATGGGGTGGAGGGTGTCATTACAGTGATTGGACTGTAAATATCAACAGTTATTTCTGGGGTGGTGGGTTTGTGAGTGTCATGACAGTGCTTGGACGGTAAATATCAACAGTTATTCATAGGGTGGTGGGTGTTTTGGTGTCATTACAGTGCTTGGACTGTAAATATCAACAGACAATCATTGATTGGTGGGTTTGTTGGTGTCATTACAGTGCTTGGACTATAAATATCAATAGTAATTCATGGGTTGTTAGGTGTGTGGGTGTCATATCAGTGTTTTGACTGCAAATATCAACAGTCATTCATGGGCTGGTAAGTGTGTGGGTTTCATTACACTTGTTGGACTGTAAATATTAACAGTCATTAATGGGGTGGTGGGTGTGTGGGTACTATTACATTGCTTGGACTGTAAATATCAAGTCATTCATGGGGTGGTGAGTGTGTGTGTGTCATTAGTAATTGGACTGTAAATATTAACAGTCATTCATGGTGTGGTGGGTGGCATTATAGTGCTTTGACTGTAAATATCAACAGTCATTCATGGAGTGATGGGTGTGTGGGTGTCATTACAGTGCTTGGACTGTAAATATCAACAGTCATTCATGGGGTGGTTGGTGTTTGGGTATCTATGCAGTGCTTGGACTGTAAATATCAACAGTCAATCATGAGGTGGTGGGTGTGTGGGAGAAATTACAGTGTTTGGACTGTAAATATCAACAGTCATTTATGGGGTGGTGGGTGTGTAGGTGTCATTACAGTGTTTTGACTGTAAATATCAACAGTCATTCATAGGGTGGTGGGTGTCATTAGAGTGCTTGGACTGTAAATATTAACAGTTATTTATGGGGTGGTGGGTTTATGGGTGTCATGACAGTGCTTGGACTGTAAATATCAACAGTCATTCATGGGGTGGTGAGTGTTTTGGTGTCATTACAGTGCTTGGACAGTAAATATCAAAAGTCATTCATGTGGTGGTGGGTGTGTGGGTGTCATTACAGTGTTTTGATTGTAATTATCAACAGTCATTCATAGGGTGGTGGGTGTCATGACAGTGCTTGGACTGTAAATATCAACAGCCATTCATGGGGTGGTGGTTGTGTGGGTGTCATTACAGTGCTTATACTGTAAATATCAACCATAACTCATGGGGTGGTGGGTGTGGGGGTGTCATTACAGTGCTTGGACTGTAAATATTAACAGTCAATCATGGGGTGGAGGGTGTGTGGGTGTCAATACAGAGCTTGGACTGTAAATATCATCAGTCATTCATGGGGTGGTGGGTGTATGGGTGTTATTACAGTGCTTTAACTGTAAATATCAACAGTCATTCAGAGGGTGGTGGGTGTTATTAGAGTGCTTGGACTGTAGATATTAACAGTCATTCATGGGGTGGTGAGTGTGTGGGTGTCATTACAGTTCTTGGACTGTAAATATCAACCAATATTCATTGAGTGGTGGGTGTGTGGGTGTCATCACAGTGCTTGGACTGTAAATATCAACAGTCATTCATGGGGTGGTGAGTGTGTGGGTGTTATTACAGTGTTTTAACTGTAAATATCAACAGTTATTCAGAGGGTGGTGGGTGTCATTAGAGTTCTTGGACTGTAGACATTAACAGTCATTCATGGGGTGGTGGGTGTGTGGATGTCATTACAGTGCTTGGACTGAAAATATCAACAGTCATTTAAAGAGTGGGGGGTGTTTGGGTGTCATTACATTGCTTGGACTGTAAATATCAACAGTCAATCATGAGGTAGTGGGTGTGTGGGTGTCATTAGAGTTCTTAGACTGTAAATATCAACAGTTATTCATAGGGTGGTGGGTGTCATTATAGTGCATGGACTGTAAATATCAACCATAATTCATGGTGTGGTCTGTGTGTGGGTGTCATTACAGTGCTTTGACTGTAAATATCAAGAGTCATTAATAGGGTTGTGGGTGTGAGGGTGTCATTACAGTGCTTGGACTGTAAATATCAACAGTCATTCATGGGGTGGTGGGTGTGTGGGTGTCATTATAGTGCTTGGACTGTAAATACCAACAGTCATTCATGGGGTGGTTGGTGTGTGGGTGTCATTACAGTGCTTGGACTGTAAATATCAAGTCAATAATGGGGTGGTGGGTGTGTGTGTATCATTATTGCTTGGACTGTAAATATCAACAGTTATTCATGGGGTGGTGGGTGGCATTACAGTGCTTGGACTGTAAATATCAACAGTCATTCATGGGGTGGTGGATGTGTGGATGTCATTACAGTGCTTGAACTGTAAATATCAACAGTCAATCATGGGGTGGTGGGTGTGTGGGTGTCATTACAGTGCTTGGACTGTAAATATCAACAGTCATTCATAAGGTGGTGGGTGTGTGGGTGTCATTACAGTGTTTTGATTGTAATTATCAACAGTCATTCATAGGATGGTGGGTGTCATTACAGTGCTTGGAGTATAAATATCAACAGCCATTCATGGGGTGGTGGTTGTGTGGGTGTCATTACAGTGCTTGGACTGTAAATATCAACCATAATTCATGGGGTGGTGGGTGTGGGGGTGTCATTACAAAGCTTGGACTGCGAATATCATCAGTTGTTCATGGGGTGGTGGGTGTATAGGTGTCATTACAGTGATTTGATTGTAAATATCAACAGTCATTTATAGGGTGGTGAGTATCATTAGAGTGCTTGGACTGTAAATATCAACAGTCATTTATGGAGTTGTGTGTGTGTGGGTGTCATTACAGTGCTTGGACTGTAAATATTAACTATAATTCATGGGGTTATGGGTGTTGGGGTGTCATTACAGTGCTTTGACTGTAAATATCAACAGTCATTCATGGGGTTGTGGGTGGCATTACATTGCTTGGACTGTAAATATCAACAGTCATTCATAGGGTGATGGGTGTGTGGGTGTCATTACAGTGCTTGGACTGTAAATATCAACAATCATTTATAGGGTGGTTGGTGTTTGGGTGTCATTACATTGCTTGGAATGTAAATATCAACAGTCAATAATTGGGTGGTGGGTGTGTGGGTGTCATTACAGTGATTGGACTGTAAATATCAACAGTCATTCATAGGGTGGTGGGTGTGTGAGTGTTATTACAGAGCTTGGACTGTATATATCAAACGTCATTCATGGAGTGGTGGGTGAGTCGGTGTCATTACAGTGCTTGGACTGTAAATATCAACAGTCATTTATGGGGTTGTGTGTGTGTGGGTGTCATTACAGTGCTTGGACTATAAATATATACCGTCATTTATGGGGTGGTGGGTGTGTGGGTGTCATTACAGTGCTTGGACTGCAAATATCAACAGTCATTCATAGGGTGGTGGGTGTGTGAGTGTCATTAAAGAGCTTGCACTGTAAATATCAACAGTCATTTATAGATTGGGGGTGTTTGGGTGTCATTACATTGCTTGGACTGTAAATATCAACATTTAATCATGAGGTAGTGGGTGTGTGGGTGTCATTAGAGTGCTTAGACTGTAAATATCAACAGTCATTCATAGGGTGGTGGGTGTGTGGATGTCATTACAGTGCTTGGACTGAAAATATCAACAGTCATTAATAGAGTGGGGAGTGTTTGGGTGTCATTACATTGCTTGGACTGTAAATATCAACAGGCAATCATGAGGTAGTGGGTGTGTGGGTGTCATTAGAGTGCTTAGACTGTAAATATCAACAGTCATTCATAGGGTGGTGGGTGTCATTATAGTGCTTGGACTGTAAATATCAACAGTCATTAATGGGGTGGTGGGTGTATGGGTATCATTATAGTGCATGGACTGTAAATATCAACCATAATTCATGGGGTGGTCGGTGTGTGGGTGTCATTACAGTGCTTTGAGTGTAAATATCAAGAGTCATTCATGGGGTGGTGGGTGTGAGGTTGTCATTACAGTGCTTTGAGTGTAAATATCAAGAGTCATTCATGGCGTGGTGTGTGTGTGTGTGTTATTAGTGAATGGACTATAAATATCAACAGTCATTCATGGGGTGGTGCGTGGCATTACAGCTCTTGGACTATAAATATCAACAGTCATTAATGGGGTGATGGGTGTGTGGGTGTCATTACAGTGCTTGGACTGTAAATATCAACAATCAATCATGGGGTGGTGGGTGTGTGTGTGTCATTACAGAGCTTGGAGTACAAATATCATCAGTCATTCATGGGGTGGTGGGTGTATAGGTGTCATTACAGTAATTTGATTATAAATATCAACAGTCATTTATAGGGTGGTGGGTATCATTAGAGTGCTTGGACTGTAAATATCAACAGTCATTTATGGAGTTGTGTGTGTGTGGGTATCATTACAGTGCTTGGACTGTAAATATCAACTATAATTCATGGGGTCATGGGTGTTGGGGTGTCATTACAGTGCTTTGACTGTAAATATCAACAGTCATTCATGGGGTGGTGGGTGGCATTACATTGCTTGGACTGAAAATATCAACAGTCATTCATAGGGTGATGAGTGTGTGGGTGTCATTACAGTGCTTGGACTGTAAATATCAACAGTCATTTATGGGGTTGTGGGTGTGTGGGCGTCATTACAGTGCTTGGACTATAAATATATACCATCATTTATGGAGTGGTGGGTGTGTGGGTGTCATTACAGTGATTGGAATGTAAATATCAACAGTCAATCATGAGGTAGTGGGTGTGTGGGTGTCATTAGAGTGCTTAGACTGTAAATATCAACAGTCATTCATAGGGTGGTGGGTGTGTTTATGTCATTACATTGCTTGGACTGAAAATATCAACAGTCATTAATAGAGTGAGGAGTGTTTGGGTGTCATTACATTGCTTGGACTGTAAATATCAATAGTTAATCATGAGGTAGTGGGTGTGTGGGTGTCATTAGAGTGCTTAGAATGTAAATATCAACAGTCATTCATAGGGTGGTGGGTGTCATTATAGTGCTTGGACTGTAAATATCAACAGTCATTAATGGGGTGGTGAGTGTGTGGGTGTCATTATAGTGCATGGACTGTAAATATCAACCATAATTCATGGGGTGGTCGGTGTGTGGGTGTCATTACAGTGCTTTGAGTGTAAATATCAAGAGTCATTCATAGGGTGGTGGGTGTGAGGGTGTCATTATAGTGCTTGGACTGTAAATATCAACAGTAATTCATGGGGTGGTGGGTGTGTGGGTGTCATTACAGTGCTTTGACTGTAAATATCAAGTCATTCATGGCGTGGTGTGTGTGTGTGTGTGTTATTAGTGAATGGACTATAAATATCAAAAGTCATTCATGGGGTGGTGGGTGGCATTACAGCTCTTGGACTATAAATATCAACAGTCATTAATGGGTGATAGGTGTGTGGATGTCATTACAGTGCTTGGACTGTAAATATCAACAGTCATTCAAAGGGTGGTGGGTGGCATTACATTGCTTGGAATGTAGATATCAACAGTCATTCATAGGGTGATGGGTGTGTGGGTGTCATTACAGTGCTTGGACCTTAAATATAAACAGTCATTTATTGGGTGGTGGGTGTTTGGGTGTCATTACATTGCTTGGACTGTATATATCAACAGTCATTCTTTGGGTGGTGGGTGTGTGGGTGCTATTACATTGCTTGGACTGTAAATATCAAGTCATTCATGGGGTGGTAAGTGTGTGTGTGTCATTAGTGCTTAGACTGTAAATATCAACAGTCATTCATGGAGTGGTGGGTGGCATTACAGTGCTTTGACTGTAAATATCAACAGTCATTTATGGGGTTGTTGGTGTTTGGGTATCTATGCAGTGCTTGGACTGTAAATATCAACAGTCAATCATGGGGTGGTGGGTGTGTGGGAGAAATTACAGTGCTTGGACTGTAAATATCAACAGTCATTAATGAGGTAGTGGGTGTGTGGGTGTCATTACAGTGTTTTGACTGTAAATATCAACAGTCATTCATAGGGTGGTGGGTGTCATTAGAGTGCTTGGACTGTAAATATCAACAGTTATTTATGGGATGGTGGGTTTGTGGTTGTCATGCCAGTGCTTGGACTATAAATATCAACAGTCATTTATTGGGTGGTGGGTGTTTTGGTGTCATTACAGTGCTTGGACTGTAAATATCAAAAGACAATCATTGATTGGTGGGTTTGATGGTGTCATTACAGTGCTTGGACTGTAAATTTCAATAGTAATTCATGGGTTGGTAGGTGTGTGGGTGTCATTAAAGTGTTTTGACTGCAAATATCAACAGTCATTCATGGGCTGGTGAGTGTGTGGGTTTCATTACACTTCTTGGACTGTAAATATTAACTGTCATTTATGGGGTGGTGAGTGTGTGGATGTCATTACAGCACTTGGACTGAAAATATTACCAGTCATATATGGGGTGGTTGGTGTGTGGGTGTCATTACAGTTCTTGGACTGTAAATATCAACCATCATTCAAGGGGTGGTGGTTGTTTGGGTGTCATTACATTACTTGTTACTGTAAATATCAACATTCATTCATGGGGTGTTGGGTGTCATTACAGTGATTGGACTGTAAATATCAACAATCATTCATGAGGTGGTGGGTGTGTGGGTGTTATTACCGTGCTTTGACTGTAAATATCAACAGCCATTCAGAGGGTGTTTGGTGTCATTAGAGTGCTTGGACTGTAAATATCAACAGTCATTCATGGGGTGGTGAGTGTGTGGGTATCATTACAGTTCTTGGAATATAAATATTAACAGTCATTTATCGGGTGGTGGATGTGTGGATGTCATTACAGTGATTGGACTGATAATACCAAAAGTCATTCTTTGTGTGGGGGGTGTGTGGGTGTCATTACAGTCCTTGGACTGTAAATATTAACAGTCAATCATAGGGTGGTTGGTGTGTGGGTGTCATTACAGTATTTTTATTTTTATTATCAACAGTCATTTATAGGGTGGTGGGTATCATTAGAGTGCTTGGACTGTAAATATCAACAGTCATTTATGGAGTTGTGTGTGTTTGGGTGTCATTACAGTGCTTGGACTGTAAATATCAACTATAATTCATGGGGTCATGGGTGTTGGGGTGTCATTACAGTGCTTTGACTGTAAATATCAACAGTCATTCATTGGGTGGTTGGTGGCATTACATTGCTTGGACTGTAAATATCAACAGTCATTCATAGGGTGATGGGTGTGTGGGTGTCATTACAGTGCTTGGACTGTAAATATCAACAGTCATTCATAGGGTGGTGGGTGTGTGAGTGTCATTACAGAGCTTGGACTGTAAATATCAATAGTCATTTATAGAGTGGGGGTGTTTGGGTATCATTACATTGCTTGGACTGTAAATATCAACAGTTAATCATGAGGTAGTGGGTGTGTGGGTGTCATTAGAGTGCTTAGACTGTAAATATCAAAAGTCATTCATAGGGTGGTGGTTGTTTGGGTGTCATTACATTGCTTTTTACTGTAAATATCAACATTCATTCATGGGGTGTTGGGTGTCATTACAGTGATTGGACTGTAAATATCAACAATCATTTATGAGGTGGTGGGTGTGTGGGTGTTATTACCGTGCTTTGACTGTAAATATCAACAGCCATTCAGAGGGTGTTTGGTGTCATTAGAGTGCTTGGACTGTAAATATCAACAGTTATTCATGGGGTGGTGGGTGTGTGGGTGTCATGAAAGTGCTTGGACTGTAAATATCAACACTCATTCATAGAGTGGTGAGTGTGTGTGTGTCATTAGAGTGCTTGGACTGTAAATATCAACAGTCATTCATGGGGTGGTGAGTGTGTGGGTATCATTACAGTTCTTGGAATATAAATATTAACAGACATTCATCGGGTGGTGGATGTTTGGATGTCATTACAGTGATTGGACTGATAATATCAACAGTCATTCTTTGGGTGGGGGGTGTGTGGGTGTCATTACAGTCCTTGGACTGTAAATATTAACAGTCATTCATGGGATGGTGGGTGTGTGGGTGTCATTACAGTGTTTTTATTTTAATTATCAACAGTCATTTATAGGGTGGTGGGTATCATTAGATTGCTTGGACTGTAAATATCAACAGTCATTCATGGAGTTGTGTGTGTTTGGGTGTCATTACAGTGCTTGGACTGTAAATATCAACTATAATTCATTGGGTCATGGGTGTTGGGGTGTCATTACAGTGCTTTGACTGTAAATATCAACAGTCAATCATGGGGTGGTGGGTGTGTGGGTGTCATTACAGTAATTGGACTGTAAATATCAACAGTCATTTATAGGGTTGTGGTTGTGTGAGTGTTATTACAGAGCTTGGAATGTAAATATCAAACGTCATTCATGGAGTGGGGAGTGTTTGGGTGTCATTACATTGCTTGGACTGTAAATATCAACAGTCAATCATGAGGTAATGGGTGTGTGGGTGTCATTAGAGTGCTTAGACGGTAAATATCAACAGTCATTTATAGGGTGGTGGGTGTCATTATAGTGCTTGGACTGTAAATATCAACAGTCATTAATGGGGTGGTGGTTGTTTGGGTGTCATTATAGTGCATGGACTGTAAAAATCAACTATAATTCATGGGGTGGTCGGTGTGTGGGTGTCATTACAGTGCTTTGAGTGTAAATATCAAGAGTCATTCATGGGGTGGTGGGTGTGAGGGTGTCATTATTGTGCTTGGACTGTAAATATCAACAGTCATTTATAGGGTTGTGGTTGTGTGAGTGTTATTACAGAGCTTGGAATGTAAATATCAAACGTCATTCATGGAGTGGGGAGTGTTTGGGTGTCATTACATTGCTTGGACTGTAAATATCAACAGTCAATCATGAGGTAATGGGTGTGTGGGTGTCATTAGAGTGCTTAGACGGTAAATATCAACAGTCATTTATAGGGTGGTGGGTGTCTTTATAGTGCTTGGACTGTAAATATCAACAGTCATTAATGGGGTGGTGGGTGTTTGGGTGTCATTATAGTGCATGGACTGTAAAAATCAACTATAATTCATGGGGTGGTCGGTGTGTGGGTGTCATTACAGTGCTTGGACTGTAAATATCAAGTCATTCATGGCGTGGTGTGTGTGTGTGTGTGTTATTAGTGAATGGACTATAAATATCAACAGTCATTCATGGGGTGGTGGGTGGCATTACAGCTCTTGGACTATAAATATCAACAGTCATTAATGGGGTGGTGGGTGTTTGGGTGTCATTATAGTGCATGGACTGTAAATATCAACTATAATTTATGGGGTGGTGCGTGTGAGGGTGTCATTATTGTGCTTGGACTGTAAATATCAACAGTAATTCATGGGGTGGTGGGTGTTTGGGTGTCATTACAGTGCTTGGACTATAAATATCAACAGTCAATCATAGGATGGTGGGTGTCGGGGTGTCATTACAGTGCTTGGACTGTAAATATTAACAGTCATTCATAGGGTGGTGGGTGTGTGTGTGTCATTAGAGTGCTTGGATTGTAAATTTCAACAGTCATTCATGGGGTGGTAAGTGTGTGGGTATCATTACAGTTCTTGGACTATAAATATTAACAGTCATTCATCGGGTGGTGGGTGTGTGGGTGTCATTACAGTGCTTGGACTGTAAATATTAACTATAATTCATGGGGTCGTGGGTGTTGGGGTGTCATTACAGTGCTTTGACTGTAAATATCAACAGTCATTCATGGGGTGGTGGGTGGCATTACAGTGCTTGGAATGTAAATATCAACAGTCATTCATAGGGTGATGGGTGTGTGAGTGTCATTACAGTGCTTGGACTGTAAATATCAACAGTCATTTAGAGGGTGGTGGATGTTTGGGTGTCATTACATTACTTGGACTGTAAATATCAACAGTCAATCATGGGGTGGTGGGTGTGTGGGTGTCATTACAGTGCCTTGACTGTAAATATCAACAGCCATTCAGAAGGTGGTGGATGTCATTAGAGTGCTTGGACTGAAAAAATCAACAGTTTTTCATGGGGTGGTGGGTGTGTGAGTGTCATGAAAGTGCTTGGACTGTAAATATCAACAGTCATTCATGGGGTGGTGAGTGTGTGGGTGTCATTACAGTTCTTGGACTGTAAATATCAACCATCATTCATGGAGTGGTGGGTGTGAGGATTTCATTTCAGTGCTTAGACTGTAAATATCAAGAGTCATTCATGGGGTGGTGGGTGTGTTGGTTTCATTATTGTGCTTGGACTGTAAATATCAACAGTCATTCTTGGGGTGGTGGGTGTGTGGGTGCTATTACATTGCTTGGACTGTAAATATGTCAAGTCATTCATTGGGTGGTGGGTGTTTTGGTGTCATTACAGTGCTTGGACTGTAAATATCAACAGACAATCATTGATTGGTGGGTTTGATGGTGTCATTACAGTGCTTGGACTGTAAATTTCAATAGTAATTCATGGGTTGGTAGGTGTGTGGGTGTCATTAAAGTGTTTTGACTGCAAATATCAACAGACATTCATGGGCTGGTGAGTGTGTGGGTTTCATTACACTTCTTGGACTGTAAATATTAACAGTCATTAATGGGGTGGTGAGTGTGTGTATGTCATTACAGCACTTGGACTGAAAATATTACCAGTCATTTATGGTGTGGTTGGTGTGTGGGTGTCATTACAATTCTTGGACTGTAAATATCAACCATCATTCTTGGGGTGGTGGGTGTGTGGGTGTCATTACAGTGCTAGGACTGAAAATATTAACATTCATTCATGGGGTAGTGTGAGTGTGGGTGTCATTAGAGTGCTTGGACTGTAAATATCAACAGTCATTCATAGGGTGGTGGGTGTCATTAGAGTGCTTGGACTGTAAATATCAACAGTCATTAATGGGGTGGTGGATGTGTGGGTGTAATTACAGTGCTTGGACTGAAAATATTAACAGTCATTCATGGTGTGGTGGGTGTGTGGGCGTCATTACAGTGTTTTGGTATTAAATATCAACAGTCATTTATAGGGTGGTGGGTGTGTGGGTGTCATTACAGTGCTTGGACTCTAAACATCAATGGTCATTTATGGGGT
This sequence comes from Petrolisthes cinctipes, assembly GCA_033782935.1. Taxonomy (NCBI): domain Eukaryota; kingdom Metazoa; phylum Arthropoda; class Malacostraca; order Decapoda; family Porcellanidae; genus Petrolisthes; species Petrolisthes cinctipes. The sequence continues at coordinate 6,343,793 of JAWQEG010000230.1, forward strand.
GGTGGGTGTGAGGGTATCATTACAGTGCTTTTACTGTAAATATCAACAGTCATTAATGGAGTGGTGGGTATGTGGGTGTCATTATTGTGCTTGGACTGTAAATATCAACAGTCATTCTTGGGGTGGTGGGTGTGTGGGTGCTATTACATTGCTTGGACTGTAAATATCAAGTCATTCATGGAGTGGTGAGTGTGTGTGTGTCATTAGTGCTTGGACTGTAAATATCAACAGTCATTCATAGGGTGGTTGGTGTTTGGGTATCTTTGCAGTGCTTGGACTGTAAATATCAATAGTCAATCATGGGGTGGTGGGTGGGTGGGAGAAATTACAGTGCTTGGACTGTAAATATCAACAGTCATTCATGGAGTGATGGGTGTGTGGGTGTCATTACAGTGTTTTGACTGTAAATATCAACAGTTATTCAAAGGGTGGTGGGTGTCATTAGAGTGCTTGGACTGTAAATATCAACAGTTATTTATGGGGTGGTGGGTTTCTGGGTGTCATGACAGTGCTTGGACTATAAATATCAACAGTCATTCATGGGATGGTGGGTGTTTTGGTGTCATTACAGTGCTTGGACTGTAAATATCAATAGACAATCATTGATTGGTGGGTTTGTGTGTGTCATTACAGTGCTTGGACTATAAATATCAATAGTAATTCATGGGTTGGTAGGTGTGTGGGTGTCATATCAGTGTTTTGACTGCAAATATCAACATTCATTCATGGGCTGGTGAGTGTGTGGGTTTCATTACATTTCTTGGACTGTAAATATTAACAGTCATTAATGGGGTGGTGGGTGTGTGGATGTCATTACAGTGCTTGGACTGAAAATATTACCAGTCATTCATGGGGTGGTGGGTGTGTGGGTGTCATTACAGTTCTTGGACTGTAAATATCAAACATCATTCATGGGGTGGTGGTTGTTTGGGTGTCATTAGATTGCTTTTTACTGTAAATATTAACATTCATTCATAGGGTGGTGGGTGTCATTACAGTGATTGGATTGTAATTATCAACAGTCATTCATGAGGTGGTGGGTGTGTGGGTGTTATTACAGTGCTTTGACTGTAAATATCAACAGCCATTCAGAGGGTAGTGGGTGTCATTAGAGTGCTTGGACTGTAAATATCAACAGTTTTTAATGGGGTGGTGGGTGTGTTGGTGTCATAAAAGTGCTTGGAATGTAAATATCAACAGTCATTCATGGGGTGGTGAGTGTGTGGGTGTCATTACAGTTCTTGGACTGTAAATATTACGAGTCATTAATGGGGTTGTTGGTGTGTGGATGTCATTACAGAGCTTGGACTGAAAATATTACCAGTCATTCATGGGGTGGTGGGTGTGTGGGTGTCATTACAGTTCTTGGACTGTAAATATCAAACATCATTCATGGGGTGGTGGTTGTTTGGGTGTCATTAGATTGCTTTTTACTGTAAATATCAACATTCATTCATGGGGTGGAGGGTGTCATTACAGTGATTGGACTGTAAATATCAACAGTTATTTATGGGGTGGTGGGTTTGTGGGTGTCATGACAGTGCTTGGACTGTAAATATCAATAGTAATTCATGGGGTGGTAGGTGTGTGAGTGTCATTACAGTGTTTTGACTGTAAATATCAACAATCATTTATGGGGTGGTGAGTGTGTGGGTGTCATTACAGTGCTTGGACTATAAATATCAATAGTAATTCATGGGTTGGTAGGTGTGTGGGTGTCATATCAGTGTTTTGACTGCAAATATCAACAGTCATTCATAGGCTGGTGAGTGTGTGGGTTTCATTACACTTCTTGGACTGTAAATATTAACAGTCATTAATGGTGTGGTGGGTGTGTGGGTGCTATTACATTGCTTGGACTGTAAACATCAAGTCATTCATGGGGTGGTGAGTGTGTGTGTGTCATTAGTGATTGGACTGTAAATATTAAAAGTCATTCATGGGGTGGTGGGTGGCATTACAGTGCTTTGACTGTAAATATTAACAGTCATTCATGGAGTGATGGGTATGTGGGTGTCATTACAGTGCTTGGACTGTAAATATCAACAGTCATTCATGGGGTGGTTGGTGTTTGGGTATCTATGCAGTGCTTGGACTGTAAATATCAACAGTCAATCATGGGATGGTGGGTGTGTGGGAGAAATTACAGTGCTTGGACTGTAAATATCTAAAGTCATTCATTGGTTGGTGTGTGTGTGGGTGTCATTACAGTGTTTTGAATGTAAATATCAACAGTCATTTATTGGGTGATGGGTGTCATTAGAGTGCTTGGACTGTAAATATCAACAGTTATTTTTGGGGTGGTGGGTTTGTGGGTGACTTGACAGTGCTTGGACTGTAAATATCAACAGTCATTCATAGGGTGGTGGGTGTTTTGGTGTCATTACAGAGCTTGGACTGTAAATATCAATTGTAATTCATGGGTTGGTAGGTGTGTGGGTGTCATTACAGTGTTTTGACTGCAAAAATCAACTGTCATTTATGGGGTGGTGAGTGTGTGGGTGTAATTACAGTTTTTTTTTATATTAAATATCAACAGTCATTCATAGGGTGGTGGGTGTCATTAGAGTGCTTGGACTGTAAATATCAACAGTTATTCATGGGGTGGTGGGTGTGTGGGTGTCATAAAAGTGCTTGGACTGTAAATATCAACAGTCATTAATGGGGTGGTGAGTGTGAGGGTGTCATTACAGTTCTTCGACTGTAAATATCAACCATCATTCATGGGGTGGTGGGTGTGAAGGTGTCATTACAGTGCTTGGACTGTAAATATCAACAGACAATCATTGATTGGTGGGTTTGTGGGTGTCACTACATTGCTTGGTCTGTAAATATCAATAGTAATTCATGGGTTGGTAGGTGTGTGGGTGTCATTACAGTGTTTTGACTGCAAATATCAACAGTCATTCATGGGGTGGTGAGTGTGTGGGTGTCATTACACATCTTGGACTGTAAATATTAACAGTCATTAATGGGGTGGTGGGTGTGTGGATGTCATTACAGAACTTGGACTGTAAAAATTTCCAGTCATTCATGGGGTGGTGGGTGTGTGGGTGTCATTACAGTTCTTGGACTGTAAATATCAACCATCATTCATGGGGTGGTGGGTGTGTGGGTGTCATTACAGTGCTTGGGCTGTAAATATTAACATTCATTCATGGGGTAGTGAGTGTGTGGGTGTCATTACAGTTCTTGGACTGTAAATATCAACAGTCATTCATGGGGTGGTTGGTGTTTGGGAATCTATGCAGTGCTTTGACTGTAAATATCAACAGTCAATCATATGGTGGTCGGTGTGTGGGAGAAATTACAGTGCTTGGACTGTAAATATCAACAGTCATTCATGGGGTGGTAGGTGTGTGGGTGTCATTACAGTGTTTTGACTGTAAATATTAACAGTCATTCATGGGGTGGTGGGTGTGTGGGTGTCATTGGAGTGCTTGGACTGTAAATATCAACAGTTATTTATGGGGTGGTGTGTTTGTGGGTGTCATGACAGTGCTTGGACTGTTAATATCAACAGTCATTCATAGGGTGGTTGGTGCTTTGGTGTCATTACAGTGCTTGGACTGTAAATATAAACAGACAATCATTGATTGGTGGGTTTGTGGGTGTCACTACATTGCTTGGTCTGTAAATATCAACAGTTATTTATGGGGTGGTGGGTTTGTGGGTGTCATTACAGTGTTTTGACTGCAAATATCAACAGTCATTCATGGGGTGGTGAGTGTGTGGGTGTCATTACACTTCTTGGACTGTAAATATTAACAGTCATTAATGGGTTGGTGGGTGTATGGATGTCATTACAGAACTTGGACTGTAAAAATTACCAGTCATTCATGGGGTGGTGGGTGTGTGGGTGTCATTACAGTTCTTGGAATGTAAATATCAACCATCATTCATGGGGTGGTGGGTGTGTGGGTGTCATTACAGTGCTTGGGCTGTAAATATTAACATTCATTCATGGGGTAGTGTGAGTGTGGGTGTCATTAGAGTGCTTGGACTGTAAATATCAACAGTCATTCATAGGGTGGTGGGTGTCATTAGAGTGCTTGGACTGTAAATATCAACAGTCATTAATGGGGTGGTGGGTGTGTGGGTGTAATTACAGTGCTTGGACTGAAAATATTAACAGTCATTCATGGTGTGGTGGGTGTGTGGGCGTCATTACAGTGTTTTGATATTAAATATCAACAGTCATTTATAGGGTGGTGGGTGTCATTAGAGTGCTTGGACTGTAAATATCAACAGTCATTTTTGGGGTGGTGGGTGTGTGGGTGTCATTACAGTGCTTGGACTCTAAATATCAATGGTCATTTGTGGGGTGGTGGGTGTGTGGGTGTCATTACAGTGCTTGGACTGTAAATATCAACAGTCATTCATGGGGTGGTGAATGTGTGGATGTCATTACAGTGATTGGACTGATAATATCAACAGTCATTCTTTGGGTGGGGGGTGTGTGGGTGTCATTACAGTCCTTGGAGTGTAAATATTAACAGTCATTCATGGGGTGGTGGGTGTGTGGGTTTCATTACATTTCTTGGACTGTAAATATTAACAGTCATTAATGGGGTGGTGGGTGTGTGGATGTCATTACAGTGCTTGGACTGAAAATATTACCAGTCATTCATGGGGTGGTGGGTGTGTGGGTGTCATTACAGTTCTTGGACTGTAAATATCAACCATCATTCATGGGGTGGTGGGTGTTTGGGTGTCATTACAGTGCTTGGGCTGTAAATATTAACATTCATTCATGGGGTAGTGTGAGTGTGGGTGTCATTAGAGTGCTTGGACTGTAAATATCAACAGTCATTCATAGGGTGGTGGGTGTCATTAGAGTGCTTGGACTGTAAATATCAACAGTCATTAATGGGGTGGTGGGTGTGTGGGTGTAATTACAGTGCTTGGACTGAAAATATTAACAGTCATTCATGGTGTGGTGGGTGTGTGGGCGTCATTACAGTGTTTTTATATTAAATATCAACAGTCATTTATAGGGTGGTGGGTGTCATTAGAGTGCTTGGACTGTAAATATCAACAGTCATTTTTGGGGTGGTGGGTGTGTGGGTGTCATTACAGTGCTTGGACTCTAAATATCAATGGTCATTTATGGGGTGGTGGGTGTGTGGGTGTCATTACAGTGCTTGGACTGTAAATATCAACAGTCATTCATAAGGTGGTGGATGTGTGGATGTCATTACAGTGATTGGACTGATAATATCAACAGTCATTCTTTGTGTGGGGGGTGTGTGGGTGTCATTACAGTCCTTGGACTGTAAATATTAACAGTCATTCATGGGGTGGTGGGTGTGTGGGTGTCATTACAGTTCTTGGACTGTAAATATCAACAGTCATTCATGGGGTGGTGGGTGTGTGGGTGTCATTACAGTGTTTTGATTTTAATTATCAACAGTCATTCATAGGGTGGTGGGTGTCATTACAGTGCTTGGACTGTAAATATCAACAGCCATTCATGGGGTGGTGGTTGTGTGAGTGTCATTACAGTGCTTGGACTGTAAATATCAACCATAATTCATGGGGTGGAGGGTGTGGGGTTGTAATTACAGTGATTGGAATGTAAATATCAACAGTCAATCATGGTGTGGTGGGTGTGTGGGTGTCATTACAGAGCTTGGACTGTAAATATCAACAGTCATTCATGGGGTGGTAAGTGTAAGGGTGTCATCACAGTGATTTGATTGTAAATATCAACAGTCATTCATAGGGTGGTGGGTATCATTAGAGTGCTTGGACCGTAAATATCAACAGTCATTCATGGGGTTGTGGGTGTGTGGGTGTCATTACAGTGCTTGGACTGTAAATATAAACAGTCATTTATTGGGTGGTGTGTGGTTGGGTGTCATTACATTGCTTGGACTGTATATATCAACAGTCAATCATGGGGTGGTGGGTGTGTGGGTGTCATTACAGTGCTTGGACTGTATATATCAACAGTCAATCGTGGGGTGGTGGGTGTCATTACAGTGTTTGGACTGTAAATATCAACAGTCATTCATGATGTGGTAGGTGTGTGGGTGTTATTACAGTGCTTTGACTGTAAATATCAACAGCCATTCAGAGGGTGGTGGGTGTCATTAGAGTGCTTGGACTGAAAATATCAATAGTTATTCATGGGGTGGTGGGTGTGTGGGTGTCATGAAAGTTCTTGGACTGTAAATATCAAGTAATTCATGGGGTGGTGAGTGTGTGTGTGTCATTAGTGCTTAGACTGTAAATATCAACAGTCATTCATGGGGTGGTTGGTGTTTGGGTATCTATGCAGTGCTTGGACTGTAAATATCAACAGTCAATCATGAGGTGGTGGGTGTGTGGGAGAAATTACAGTTCTTGGACTGTAAATATCAACAGTCATTCTTGGGATGGTGGGTTTGTGGGTGCTATTACATTGCTTGGACTGTAAATATCAAGTCATTCATGGGGTGGTGAGTGTGTATGTGTGTCATTAGTGCTTGGACTTTAAATATCAACAGTCATTCATGGGGTGGTGGGTGGCATTACAGTGCTTTGACTATAAATATCAACAGTCATTCATGGGGTGATGGGTGTGTGGGTGTCATTACAGTGCTTGGACTGCAAATATCAACAGTCATTCATGGGGTGGTTGATGTTTGGGTATCTATGCAGTGCTTGGACTGTAAATATCAACAGTCAATCATATGGTGGTCGGTGTGTGGGAGAAATTACAGTGCTTGGAATGTAAATATCAACAGTCATTCATGGTGTGGTAGGTGTGTGGGTGTCATTACAGTGTTTTGACTGTAAATATTAACAGTCATTCATGGGGTGGTGGGTGTGTGGGTGTCATTAGAGTGCTTGGACTGTAAATATCAACAGTTATTTATGGGGTGGTGGGTTTGTGGGTGTCATGACAGTGCTTGGACTGTTAATAAAAACAGTCATTCATAGGGTGGTGGGTGCTTTGGTGTCATTACAGTGCTTGGACTGTAAATATCAATAGACAATCATTGATTGGTGGGTTTGGGGGTGTCATTACATTGCTTGAACTGTAAATATCAATAGTAATTCATGGGTTGGTAAGTGTGTGGGTGTCATTACAGTGTTTTGACTGCAAATATCAACAGTCATTCATGGGGTGGTGAGTGTGTGGGTGTCATTACACTTCTTGGACTGTAAATATTAACAGTCATTAATGGGGTGGTGGGTGTGTGGATGTCATTACAGCACTTGGACTGTAAAAATTACCAGTCATTTATTGGGTGGTGGGTGTGTGAGTGTCATTACAGTTCTTGGACTGTAAATATCAACCATCATTCATGGGGTGGTGGGTGTGTGGGTGTCATTACAGTGCTTGGACTAAATATTATCATTCATTCATGGGGTAGTGTGAGTGTGGGTGTCATTAGAGTGTTTGGACTGTAAATATCAACAGTCATTCATAGGGTGGTGGGTGTCATTAGAGTGCTTGGACTGTAAATATCAACAGTCATTCAAGGGGTGGTGGGTGTGTGGGTGTCATTATTGTGCTTGGACTGTAAATATCAACAGTCATTCATGGAGTGGTGGGTGTCATTACAGTGATTGGACTGTAAATATCAACAGTCATTCTTGGGGTGGTGGGTGTTATTAGAGTGCTTGGACTGTAAATATCAACAGTTATTCATGGGGTGGTAGGTGTGTGGGTGTCATAAAAGTGCTTGGACTGTAAATATCAACAGTCATTAATGGGGTGGTGAGTGTGTGGGTGTCATTACAGTTCTTGGACTGTAAATATCAACAGTCATTCATGGGGTAGTGGGTGTGTGGGTAAAATTATTGTGATTGGACTGTAAATATCAACAGTCATTCTTGGGATTGTGGGTTTGTGGGTGCTATTACATTGCTTGGACTGTAAATATCAAGTCATTCATGGGGTGGTGAGTGTGTGTGTGTCATTAGTGCTTGGACTGTAAATATCAACAGTCATTCATTCGGTGGTGGGTGGCATTACAGTGCTTTGACTGTAAATATCAACAGTCATTCATGGGGTGGTGGGTGTGTGGGTGTCATTACAGTGCTTGGACTGCAAATATCAACATTCATTCATGGGGTGGTTGGTGTTTGGGTATCTATGCAGTGCTTGGACTGTAAATATCAACAGTCAATCATATGGTGGTCGGTGTGTGGGAGAAATTACAGTGCTTGGACTGTAAATATCAACAGTCATTCATGGGGTGGTAGGTGTGTGGGTGTCATTACAGTGTTTTGACTGTAAATATTAACTGTCATTCATGGGGTGGTGGGTGTGTGGGTGTCATTAGAGTGCTTGGACTGTAAATATCAACAGTTATTTATGGGGTGTGGGTTTGTGGGTGTCATGACAGTGCTTGGGCTGTTAATATCAACAGTCATTCATAGGGTGGTGGGTGCTTTGGTGTCATTACAGTGCTTGGACTGTAAATATCAACAGACAATCATTGATTGGTGGGTTTGTGGGTGTCATTACATTGCTTGGACTGTAAATATCAATAGTAATTCATGGGTTGGTAGGTGTGTGGGTGTCATTACACTGTTTTGACTGCAAATATCAACAGTTATTCATGGGGTTGTGAGTGTGTGGGTGTCATTACACTTCTTGGACTGTAAATATTAACAGTCATTAATGGGGTGGTGGATGTGTGGATGTCATTACAGCACTTGGACTGTAAAATTTACCAGTAATTTATGGGATGGTGGGTGTGTGGGTGTCATTACAGTTCTTGGACTGTAAATATCAACCATCATTCATGGGGTGGTTGGTGTTTGGGTGTCATTACAGTGCTTGGACTAAATATTATCATTCATTCATGGGGTAGTGTGAGTGTGGGTGTCATTAGAGTGCTTGGACTGTAAATATCAACAGTCATTCATAGGGTGGTGGGTGTCATTAGAGTGCTTGGACTGTAAATATCAACAGTCATTAATGGGGTGGTGGGTGTGTGGGTGTAATTACAGTGCTTGGACTGAAAATATTAACAGTCATTCATGGTGTGGTGGGTGTGTGGGCGTCATTACAGTGTTTTGATATTAAATATCAACAGTCATTTATAGGGTGGTGGGTGTTATTTCAGTGCTTGGACTGTAAATATCAATGGTCATTTATGGGGTGGTGGGTGTGAGGGTGTCATTACAGTGCTTTTACTGTAAATATCAACAGTCATTAATGGGGTGGTGGGTGTGTGGGTGTCATTATTGTGCTTGGACTGTAAATATCAACAGTCATTCTTGGGGTGGTGGGTGTGTGGGTGCTATTACATTGCTTGGACTGTAAATATTAAGTCATTCATGGGGTGGTGGTTGTGTGAGTGTCATTACAGTGCTTGGACTGTAAATATCAACCATAATTCATGGGTTGGAGGGTGTGGGGTTGTAATTACAGTGATTGGAATGTAAATATCAACAGTCAATCATGGTGTGGTGGGTGTGTGGGTGTCATTACAGAGCTTGGACTGTAAATATCAACAGTCATTCATGGGGTGGTAAGTGTAAGGGTGTCATCACAGTGATTTGATTGTAAATATCAACAGTCATTCATAGGGTGGTGGGTATCATTAGAGTGCTTGGACCGTAAATATCAACAGTCATTCATGGGGTTGTGGGTGTGTGGGTGTCATTACAGTGCTTGGACTGTAAATATAAACAGTCATTTATTGGGTGGTGTGTGGTTGGGTGTCATTACATTGCTTGGACTGTATATATCAACAGTCAATCATGGGGTGGTGGGTGTGTGGGTGTCATTACAGTGCTTGGACTGTATATATCAACAGTCAATCATGGGGTGGTGGGTGTCATTACAATGTTTGGACTGTAAATATCAACAGTCATTCATGATGTGGTAGGTGTGTGGGTGTTATTACAGTGCTTTGACTGTAAATATCAACAGCCATTCAGAGGGTGGTGGGTGTCATTAGAGTGCTTGGACTGAAAATATCAATAGTTATTCATGGGGTGGTGGGTGTGTGGGTGTCATGAAAGTTCTTGGACTGTAAATATCAAGTAATTCATGGGGTGGTGAGTGTGTGTGTGTCATTAGTGCTTAGACTGTAAATATCAACAGTCATTCATGGGGTGGTTGGTGTTTGGGTATCTATGCAGTGCTTGGACTGTAAATATCAACAGTCAATCATGAGGTGGTGGGTGTGTGGGAGAAATTACAGTTCTTGGACTGTAAATATCAACAGTCATTCTTTGGATGGTGGGTTTGTGGGTGCTATTACATTGCTTGGACTGTAAATATCAAGTCATTCATGGGGTGGTGAGTGTGTGTGTGTCATTAGTGCTTGGACTGTAAATATCAACAGTCATTCATTCGGTGGTGGGTGGCATTACAGTGCTTTGACTGTAAATATCAACAGTCATTCATGGGGTGATGGGTGTGTGGGTGTCATTACAGTGCTTGGACTGCAAATATCAACATTCATTCATGGGGTGGTTGGTGTTTGGGTATCTATGCAGTGCTTGGACTGTAAATATCAACAGTCAATCATATGGTGGTCGGTGTGTGGGAGAAATTACAGTGCTTGGACTGTAAATATCAACAGTCATTCATGGGGTGGTAGGTGTGTGGGTGTCATTACAGTGTTTTGACGGTAAATATTAACTGTCATTCATGGGGTGGTGGGTGTGTGGGTGTCATTAGAGTGCTTGGACTGTAAATATCAACAGTTATTTATGGGGTGTGGGTTTGTGGGTGTCATGACAGTGCTTGGGCTGTTAATATCAACAGTCATTCATAGGGTGGTGGGTGCTTTGGTGTCATTACAGTGCTTGGACTGTAAATATCAACAGACAATCATTGATTGGTGGGTTTGTGGGTGTCATTACATTGCTTGGACTGTAAATATCAATAGTAATTCTTGGGTTGGTAGGTGTGTGGGTGTCATTACAGTGTTTTGACTGCAAATATCAACAGTTATTCATGGGGTGGTGAGTGTGTGGGTGTCATTACACTTCTTGGACTGTAAATATTAACAGTCATTAATGGGGTGGTGGGTGTGTGGATGTCATTACAGCACTTGGACTGTAAAAATTACCAGTCATTTATGGGATGGTGGGTGTGTGGGTGTCATTACAGTTCTTGGACTGTAAATATCAACCATCATTCATGGGGTGGTTGGTGTTTGGGTGTCATTACAGTGCTTGGACTAAATATTATCATTCATTCATGGGGTAGTGTGAGTGTGGGTGTCATTAGAGTGCTTGGACTGTAAATATCAACAGTCATTCATAGGGTGGTGGGTGTCATTAGAGTGCTTGGACTGTAAATATCAACAGTCATTAATGGGGTGGTGGGTGTGTGGGTGTAATTACAGTGCTTGGACTGAAAATATTAACAGTCATTCATGGTGTGGTGGGTGTGTGGGCGTCATTACAGTGTTTTGATATTAAATATCAAAAGTCATTTATAGGGTGGTGGGTGTTATTTTAGTGCTTGGACTGTAAATATCAATGGTCATTTATGGGGTGGTGGGTGTGAGGGTGTCATTACAGTGCTTTTACTGTAAATATCAACAGTCATTAATGGGGTTGTGGGTGTGTGGGTGTCATTATTGTGCTTGGACTGTAAATATCAACAGTCATTCTTGGGGTGGTGGGTGTGTGGGTGCTATTACATTGCTTGGACTGTAAATATTAAGTCATTCATGGGGTGGTGAGTGTGTGTGTGTCATTAGTGCTTGGACTGTAAATATCAACAGTCATTCATAGGGTGGTTTGTGTTCGGGTATCTTTGGAGTGCTTGGACTGTAAATATCAACAGTCAATCATGGGGTAGTAGGTGGGTGGGAGAAATTACAGTGCTTGGACTGTAAATATCAACAGTCATTAATGGGGTAGTGGGTGTGTGGGTGTCATTACAGTGTTTTGACTGTAAATATCAACAGTTATTCATAGGGTGGTGGGTGTCATTAGAGTGCTTGGACTGTAAATATCAACAGTTATTTATGGGGTGGTGGGTTTCTGGGTGTCATGACAGTGCTTGGACTGTAAATATCAACAGTCATTCATGGGATGGTGGGTGTTTTGGTGTCATGACAGTGCTTGGACTGTAAATATCAACAGACAATCATTGATTGGTGGGTTTGTGGGTGTCATTACAGTGCTTGGACTATAAATATCAATAGTAATTCATGGGTTGGTAGGTGTGTGGGTGTCATATCAGTGTTTTGACTGCAAATATCAACAGTCATTCATGGGCTGGTGAGTGTGTGGGTGTCATTACAGTGTTTTGACTGTAAATATTAACTGTCATTCATGGGGTAGTGGGTGTGTGGGTGTCATTACAGTGCTTGGACTGAAAATATCAACAGTCATTCATGGGGTGGTGGGTATGTGGACGTTATTACAGTGTTTTGATATTAAATATCAACAGTCATTCATAGGGTGGTGGGTGTCATTAGAGTGCTTGGACTAAAAATATCAAGTCAATCTTAGGGTGGTGGTTGTGTGTGTGTCATTAGTGCTTGGACTGTAAATATCAACAGTCATTCATGGGGTGGTGTGTGGCATTACAGTGCTTGGACTGTAAATATCAAAAGTCATTCACGGGGTTATGGGTGTGTGAGTGTCATTACAGTGCTTGGACTGTAAATATCAAAAGACATTTATGGGGTGGTGGGTGTTTGGGTGTCATTACATTGCTTGGACTGTAAATATCAACAGTCAATCATGGGGTGGTGGTTGTGTGGGTGTCATTACAGTGCTTGGAATGTAAATATCAACAGTCATTAATGGGGTGGTGGGTGTGTTGGTGTTATTACAGTGCTTTGACTGTAAATATCAACAGTCATTCAAAGGGTGGTGGGTGTCATTAGAGTGCTTGGACTGTAAATATCAACAGTTATTTATTGGGTGGTGGGTGTGTAGGTGTCATGACAGTGCTTTGACTGTAAATATCAACAGTCATTAATGGGGTGGTGAGTGTGTGGGTGACATTACATTTCTTGGACTGTAAATATCAACGATCATTCATTGGGTTGTTGGTGTGTGGGTGTCATTACAGTGCTTGGACTGTAAATATTAACAGTCATTCATAGGGTGGTTGGTTTTTAAGTGTCATTACAGAGCTTGGACTGTAAATATCAACCATCATTCATTGGGTGGTGGGTGTGTGGGTGTCATTACAGTGCTTTGACTGTAAATATCAACAGTCATTTAGAGGGTGGTGTGTGTCATTAGAGTGCTTGGACTGTAAATATTAACAGTCATTCATGGGGTGGTGGGTGTGTGGATGTCATTACAGTGCTTTGACTGAAAATATCAACAGTCATTTATGGGGTGGTGTGTGTGTGGGTGTCATTAAAAAGCTTGGACTGTAAATATCAACAGTCATTTATGAGGTGGTGGGTGTGTGGGTGTCATTACAGTGTTTTGATTGTAAATATCAACATTCATTCATAGGGTGGTGGGTGTCATTACAGTGCTTGGACTGTAAATATCAGCAGTCATTTATGGTGTGGTGGGTGTGTGGGTGTCATTATAGTGTTTTGACTGTAAATATCAACAGTCATTCATAGGGTGTTGGGTGTCATTAGAGTGTTTGGACTGTATATATCAACAGTTATTTATGGGGTGGTGGGTTTGTGGGTGTCATGACAGTGCTTGGACTGTAAATATCAACAGTCATTTATGGGGTGGTGGGTGTTTTGGTGTCATTACAGTGCTTTGACGGTAAATATCAACATACAATCATTGATTGGTGGGTTTGTGGGTGTCATTACATTGCTTGGACTGTAAATATCAATAGTAATTCATGGGTTGGTAGGTGTGTGGGTGTCATTACAGTGTTTTGACTTCAAATATTAACAGTCATTTATGGGGTGGTGGGTGTTTGGGTGTCATTACAGTGCTTGGACTGTAAATATTAATATTCATTCATGGGGTAGTGGATGTGTGGGTGTCATTACAGTGCTTGGACTGTAAATATCAACAGTCATTCATGGGGTGGTGGGTGTGTGGGCGTAATTACAGTGTTTTAAATGTAAATATCAACAGTCATTCATAGGGTGGTGGGTGTGTGGACGTTATTACTGTGTTTTGATATTAAATATCAACAGTCATTCATAGGGTGGTGGGTGTCATAAGAGTGCTTGGACTGTAAATATCAAGATTTATTTATGGGGTGATGGGTTTGTGGGTGTTATGACAGTGATTTGACTGTAAATATCAACAGTCATTCTTAGGGTGGTGGGTGTTTGGGTGTCATTACAGTGCTTGGACTGTAAATATCAACAGACAATCATTGGGTGGTGGGTTTGTGGGTGTCATTACAGTGCTTGGACTGTAAATATCAATAGTAATTCATGGGGTGGTAGGTGTGTGGGTGTCATTACAGTGTTTTGACTGTAAATATCAACAATCATTTATGGGGTGGTGAGTGTGTGGGTGTCATTACAGTTCTTGGACTGTAAATATCAATCATCATTCATTGGGTGGTGGGTGTGTGGCTGTCATTACAGTGCTTGTACTGTAAATATTAACAGTCATTCATTGGGTAGTGGGTGTGTGGATGTCATTACAGTGCTTGGACTGAAAATATCAACAGTCATTCACCGGGTGGTGGGTGTGTGGGTGTAATTACAGTGTTTTTATTGTAAATATCAACAGTCATTCATAGAGTGCTGGGTGTCATTAGAGGGCTTGGACTGAAAATATCAAGTCAATCTTAGGATGGTGGTTGTGTGTGTGTCATTAGTGCTTGGACTGTAAATATCAACAGTCATTCATGGGGTGGTGTGTGGCATTACAGTGCTTGGACTGTAAATATTAAAAGTCATTCACGGGGTTATAGGTGTGTGAGTGTCATTACAGTGCTTGGAATGTAAATATTAAAACACATTTATGGGGTGGTGGGTGTTTGGGTGTCATTACATTGCTTGGACTGTAAATATCAACAGTCAATCATGGGGTGGTGGTTGTGTGGGTGTCATTACAGTTCTTGGAATGTAAATATCAACAGTCATTAATGGGGTGGTGGGTGTGTTGGTGTTATTACAGTGCTTTGACTGTAAATATCAACAGTCATTCAAAGGGTGGTGGGTGTCATTAGAGTGCTTGGACTGTAAATATCAACAGTTATTTATGGGGTGGTGGGTGTGTAGGTGTCATGACAGTGCTTTGACTGTAAATATCAACAGTCATTAATGGGGTGGTGAGTGTGTGGGTGACATTACATTTCTTGGACTGTAAATATCAACGATCATTCATTGGGTGGTTGGTGTGTGGTTGTCATTACAGTGCTTGGACTGTAAATATTAACAGTCATTAATAGGGTGGTGGGTGTTTAAGTGTCATTACAGAGCTTGGACTGTAAATATCAACCATCATTCATTGGGTGGTGGGTGTGTGGGTGTCATTACAGTGCTTTGACTGTAAATATCAACAGTCATTTAGAGGGTGGTGGGTGTCATTAGAGTGCTTGGACTGTAAATATTAACAGTCATTCATGGGGTGGTGGGTGTGTGGATGTCATTACAGTGCTTGGACTGAAAATATCAACAGTCATTTATGGGGTGGTGTGTGAGTGGGTGTCATTAAAGAGCTTGGACTGTAAATATCAACAGTCATTTATGAGGTGGTGGGTGTGTGGGTGTCATTACAGTGTTTTGATTGTAAATATCAACATTCCTTCATAGGGTGGTGTGTGGCATTACAGTGCTTGGACTGTAAATATCAACAGTCATTTATAGGGTGATGGTTGTGTGGGTGTCATGACACTGCTTGGACTGTAAATATCAACCATAATTTATGGGGTGGTGGGTGTGGGGGTGTCATTACAGTGCTTTGAGTGTAAATATCAATAGGCATTCATAAGGTGGTGGGTGTGAGGGTGTCATTACAGTGCTTGTACTGTAAATATCAACAGTCATTCATAGGGTGGTGAATGTCATTATAGTGCTTGGACTGTAAATATCAATAGTCATTCTTTGGGTCGTGGGGGTGTGTGTGCCATTACATTGCTTAAACTGTAAATATCAAGTCATTCATGGGGTGGTGTGTTTTTGTCTTTAGTGTTTGGACTGTAAATATCAACAGTCATTCATGGGGTGGTGGGTGGCATTACAGTGCTTTGACTGTAAATATTAACAGTCATTCATGGGGTGATGGGTGTGTGGGTGTCATTAGAGTGCTTGTACTGTAAATATCAACAGTCATTCATGGGGTGGTTGGTGTTTGGGTGTCTATGTAGTGCTTGGACTGTAAATATCAACAGTCAACCATGGGTTGGTTGGTGTGTGGGTGTCATTACAGTGCTTGGACTGTAAATATCAACAGTCATTCATGGGGTGGTGGGTGTGTGGGTGTCATTACAGTGTTTTGACTGTAAATATCAACAGTCATTCATAGGGTGGTGGGTGTCATTAGAGTGCTTGGACTGTAAATATCAAGTCATTCATGGGGTGGTGGGTGTGTGTGTGTAATTAGTGCTTGGACTGTAAATATCAACAGTTATTCATGGGGTGGTGGGTGGCATTACAGTGCTTGGACTGTAAATATCAACAGTCATTTATGAGATGGTGGGTGTGTGGGTGTCATTACAGTGCTTGGACAATAAATATCAAACATCATTTATGGGATGGTGAGTGTATGGGTGTCATTACCGTGCTTGAACTGTTAATATCAACAGTCATTCATAGGGTGGTTGGTGTGTGAGTGTCATTACAGAGCTTAGACTGTAAATATCAACAGTCATTCTTTGTGTGGTGGGTGTGTGGATGTCATTACAGTGCTTGGACTGTAAATATCAACAGTCAATCATGGGATAATGGGTGTGTGGGTGTCATTACAGTGTTTTGATTGCAAATATCAACAGTCATTCATAGGGTGGTGGGTGTCATTAAAGTGCTTGGACTGTAAATATTAACAGTCATTCATGGGGTTGTTGGTGTGTGGGTGTGATTACATGGTTTGGACTGTAAATATCAAGTCATTCATAGGGTGGTTGGTGTTTGGGTGTCTATGCAGTGCTTGGACTGTAAATAGCAATAGTCACTCATGGGGTGGTTGGTGTGTGGGTGTCATTACAATGCTTGGACTGTAAATATCAACAGTCATTCATTGATTGGTGGGTGTGTGTGTGTCATTACTGTTTTTTGAATGTAAATATCAACAGTCATTCATAGGGTGGTGGGTGTCATTAGAGAGCTTGGACTGTAAATATCAACAGTCATTCATGGGGTGGTGGGTGTGTGGGTGTCATTACAGTGCTTGGACTGAAAATATAAAGTCATTCATGGGTTAGTGGGTGTGTGTGTCATTATTGCTTGGACTGTAAATATTTACAGTCATTCATGGGGTGGTGTGTGGCATTACAGTGCTTGGACTGTAAATATCAAAAGTCATTTATGGAGTGATGGGTGTGTTGGTGTCATTACAGTGCTTGGACTGTAAATATCAAAAGTCATTCATGGGCAGGTGGGTGTGTGGGTGTCATTACAGTTCTTGGACTGTAAATATGAACCATTATTCATTGGGTGGTGGGTGTGTGGGTGACATTACAGTGCTTGTACTGTAAATATTAACAATCATTAATGGGGTGGTGGGTGTGTGGATTGCATTACAGTGCTTGGACAGGAAATATCAACAGTCATTCATGGGGTGGTAGGTATATGGGTGTCATTACAGTGTTTGGCCTATAAAAATCAAACATCATTTATGGGGCGGTGGGTTTGTGGGTGTCATTACAGTGCTTGGACTGTAAATATCAACAGTCATTCATAGGATGGTGGGTGTGTGAGTGTCATTACAGAGCTTGGACTGTAAATATCAACAGTCAATCATGGGGTGGTGGGTGTGTGGGTGACATTACAGTGCTTGTACTGTAAATATTAACAGTCATAATGGGGTGGTGGGTGTGTGGATGGCATTACAGAGCTTGGACTGGAAATATCAACAGTCATTCATGGGGTGGTAGGTGTAAGGGTGTCATTACAGTGTTTGGCCTATAAAAATCAAACATCATTTATGGGGCGGTGGGTTTGTGGGTGTCATTACAGTGCTTGGACTGTAAATATCAACAGTCATTTATTGGGTGGTGGGTGTGTGATTGTCATTACAGTGCTTGGACTGTAAATATCAACAGTCATTTATTGGGTGGTGGGTGTGTGGGTGTCATTACAGTGCTTGGACTGTAAATAACAACAGTTAATCATGGGGTGGTGGGTGTGTGGGTGTCATTACAGTGTTTTGACGATCAATATTAACAGTCATTTATTGGGTGGTGGGTGTCATTAGTGTGCTTGGACTGTAAATATCAACAGTCATTCATATGGTAGTGGGTGTGTGGGTGTCATGACAGTGCTTGGACTATAAATATCTACAGTCATTCATAGGGAGGAGAGTGTGTGGGTGTCAATAGAGTTCTTGGACTGTATATATCAACCATCATTCATTTGGTGGTGGGTGTGTTTTACTGTGCTTGGACTGAAAATATCAACAGTCATTCATCGGGTGGTGGGTGTGTGGGCGTCATTACATTGCTTGCAATATAAATATCAACCGTCAGTTATGGGGTGGTGGGTGTGTGGGTGTCATTACAGTGCTTAGACTGTAAATATCAACAGTTATTTAAGGGGTGGTGGGTGTGTTGCTGTCATTACAGTGCTTGGACTGTAAATATCAACAGTCATTAACGGGGTGGTGGGAGTGTGGGTGTCATTACAGTGCATGGACTATAAATATCATCCATCATTTATGGGGTTGTGGGTGTGTGGGTGTCATTACAGTGTTTTGATTGTAAATATCAACAGTCATTTATAGGGTGGTGAGTGTCATTACAGTGCTTGGACTGTAAATATCAACAGTCATTCATGGGGTGGTTAGTGTTTGGGTGTCTATGCAGTGCTTGGACTGTAAATATCAACAGTCAATCATGGGGTGGTAAGTGTGTGGGTGTCATTACAATGCTTGGACTGTAAATATCAACAGTCATTAATGGGGTTGTGGGTGTGTGGGTGTCATTACAGTGTTTTATCTGTAAATATCAAAAGTCAATCATAGGGTGGTGGTTGTCATTAGAGTGCTTGGACTGTAAATATCAACAGTCATTCATAGGGTGGTGGGTGTGTGGGTGTCATTAAAGTGTTTGGACTGAAAATATCAAAAGTCATTAATGGGGTGGTGTGTGTGTGGGTGACATTACAGTGCTTGTACAGTAAATATTAACACTCATTAATGGGGTGGTGGGAGTGTGGATGGCATTACAGTGCTTGGACTGGAAATATTAACAGTCATTCATGGGGTGGTAGGTGTATGGGTGTCATTACAGGTTTTGGCCTATAAAAATCAAACATCATTTATAGGGCGGTGGGTTTGTGGGTGTCATTACAGTGCTTGGACTGTTATTATCAACAGTCATTTATTGGGTGGTGGGTGTGTGGGTGTCATTACAGTGCTTGGACTGTAAATATCAACAGTCATTCATGGGTTAGTGAGTGTGTGTGTCATTAGTGCTTGGATTGTAAATATTAACAGTCATTCATGGGGTGGTGTGTGGCATTACAGTGCTTGGACTGTAAATATCAAAAGTTATTTATGGGGTGATGGGTGTGTTGGTGTCATTACAGTGCTTGGACTGTAAATATCAAAAGTCATTATTGGGGTGGTAGGTGTTTGGGTGTCATTACATTGCTTGGACTGTAAATGTCAACAGTCAATCATGGAGTGGTGGTTGTGTGGGTGTCATTACAGTGCTTGGATTGTAAATATCAACAGTCATTCATGGGGTGGTAGGTGAGTGGGTGTTATTACAGTGATTTGACTGTAAATATCAACCGTCATTTAGAGGGTAGTGGGTGTCATTAGAGTGCTTGGACTGTAAATATCAATAGTTATTTATGGGGTGGTGGGTTAATGGGTGTCATAACAGTTCTTGGACTGTAAATATCAACAGTCATTCATATGGTGGTGAGTGTGTGGGTGACATTACTTTTCTTGGACTGTAAATATTAACAATCATTAATGGGGTGGTGGGTGTGTGGATTGCATTACAGTGCTTGGACTGTAAATATCAACAGTCATTCATGGGGTTATGGGTTGTGGGTGTTATTACAGTGCTTGAACTGTAAATATCAACAGTCATTTAGAGGGTGGTTGGTGTCATTAGAGTGCTTTAACTGTAAATATCAACAGTTATTTTTGGGGTTGTGGGTGTGTGGTTGTCATGACAGTGTTTTGACTGAAAATATCAACAGTCATTCATGGGGTGGTGAGTGTGTGGGTGTCATTACAGTTCTTGGACTGTAAATATCAACCATCATTCATTGGGTGGTGGGTGTGTGGGTGTCATTACAGTGCCTTGACTGTAAATATCAACAGTCATTTAGAGGGTGGTGGTTGTTATTAGAGTGTTTGGACTGTTAATATTAACAGTCATTCATGGGGTGGTGAGTGTGTGGATGTCATTACAGTGCTTGGACCAAAAATATTAACAGTCATTTATGGGGTGGTGGGTGTGTGGATGTCATTACAGTGCTTGGACTGTAAATATCAACAGTCAATCATGGGGTGGTGGTTGTGTGGGTATCATTACAGTGCTTGGACTATAAATATCAACCATAATTTATGGGGTGGTGGGTGTTGGGGTGTCATTACAATGCTTTGACTGTAAATATCAACAGTCATTCATGAGGTGGTGGGTGTGTGGATGTCATTACAGTGCTTAGACTGTAAATATCAACAATCATTTATGGGATGGTGGGTGTGTGGCTGTCATTACAGTGCTTGGACTGTAAATATCAACAGTCAATCATTGGGAGGTGGGATTGTGGGTGTCATTACAGGTCTTGGACTGTAAATATCATGTCATTCATGGGGTGGTGGGTGTGTGGGTGTCATTACAGTGTTTTGATTGTAAATATCAACAGTCATCCATAGGGTGGAGTGTGTCATTACAGTGCTTGGACTGTAAATATCAACAGTCATTTATAGGGTGGTTGTTGTGTGGGTGTCATAACACTGCATGGACTGTAAATATCAACCATAATTCATAGGGTGGTGGGTGTGGGGGTGTCATTACAGTGCTTAGACTGTAAATATCAACAGTCATTTATGGGATGGTGGGTGTGTGTGTGTCATTAGTGCTTGGACTGTAAATATCAACAGTCATTTATGGGGTGGTGGGTGGCATTACAGTGCTTGGACTGTAAATATCAATAGTCATTTATAAGTTGGTGGGTGTGTGGATATCATTACAGTGCTTGGACTGTAAATACCAACAGTCAATCATGAGGTGGTGGGTGTGTGGGTGTCATTACAGTGCTTGGACTGTAAATATCAATAGTAATTTATGGGATGGTGGGTGTGTGGGTGTCATTACAGTGTTTGGATTGTAAATATCAACAGTCATTCATAGGGTGGTGGGTGTCATTAGAGTGCTTGGACTGTAAATATCAACAGTCATTCATGGAGTGGTGGGTGTGTGGGTGCCATTACAGTGCTTTGACTGTAAATATCAACAGTCATTCGTTAGGTGGTGGGTATGAGGGTGTCATTACAGTGATTGGACTGTAAATATCAACAGTCATTTATGGGGTTGTAGGTGTTTGGGTGTCATTATAGTGCTTGGACTGTAAATATCAACTGTCATTCATGGGGTGGTGGGAGTGTGGGTGTCATTGCATGGCTTGAACTGTAAATATCAAGTCATTTATGGGGTGGTGGGTATGTGTGTGTCATTAGTGCTTGAAAAGTATATATATCAACAGTCATTCATGGGGTGGTGGGTGGCAATACAGTGCTTGGACTGTAAATATTAACAGTCATTAATGGGGTGATGGGTGTGTGGGTGTCATTACAATGCTTGGAATATAAATATCAACAGTCATTTATGGGGAAATGGGTGTGTGGGTGTCATTAGAATGCTTGGACTGTGAATATCAACAGTCAATCATGTGGTGGTGGGTTTGTGGGTGTCATTACAGTGCTTGGACTGTAAATATCAATAGTCATTCATGGGGTGGTGGGTGTGTGGGTGTCATTACCGTGTTTTGATTGTAAATATCAACAGTCATTCATGGGGTGGTGGTTGTGTGGGTGTCATAACACTGCTTGGACTGTAAATATCAACCATAATTCATAGGGTGGTGGGTGTGTGGGTGTCATAACACTGCTTGGACTGTAAATATCAACCATAATTCATAGGGTGGTGGGTGTGGGGGTGTCATTACGGTGCTTGGACTGAAAATACCAACAGTCATTTATGGGGTGGTGGGTGTGTGGGTGTCATTATAGAGCTTGGACTATAAATATCAACAGTCAGTCATGGGGAGGTGGGTGTGTGGGAGTCATTACAGTGCTTGGACTGTAAATATCAAGTCATTCATGGGGTGGTCGGTGTTTGATTGTCATTAGTACTTGGACTGTAAATATCAACAGTCATTCATGGGTTGGTGGGTGGCATTACAGTGCTTGGACTGTAAATATTAACAGTCATTTATGGGGTGGTGGGTGTGTGGGTGTCATTACAGTGCTTGGACTATAAATATCAACCATCATTTATGGGATGGTGAGTGTGTGGGTGTCATTACAGTGCTTGAACTGTTAATATCAACAGTCATTCATAGGGTGGTTGGTGTTTTAATGTCATTACATAGCTTAGACTGTAAATATCAACAGTCATTCATAAGGTGGTGGGTGTGTGGATATCATTACAGTGCTTGGACTGTAAATATTAACAGTCAATCATGAGGTATTGGGTGTGTGGGTATCATTACAGTGCTTGGACTGTAAATATCAACAGTCATTCATGGGATAATAAGTGTGTGGGTGTCATTACAGTGTTTTGGTTGCAAATATCAACAGTCATTCATGGGGTTGTGGTTGGCATTACATTGCTTGGACTGTAAATATCAACAGCCATTCATGGTGTGACGGGTGTGTGGATGTCATTAGAGTGCTTGGACTGTAAATATCAACAGTCATTCATAGGGTGGTGGGTGTCATTAGAGTGCTTGGACTGTAAATATCAACAGTTATTCATGGTGTGGTGTGTGTGTGGGTATCATGACAGTGCTTGGACTGTAAATATCAACAGTCAATCATAGGGTTGTGAGTGTGTGGGTGTCATTACAGTTCTTGGACTGTAAATATCAACACTCATTTATTGGGTGGTGGGTGTGTGGGTTTCATTACAGTGCTCAGACTGTAAATATTAACAGTCATTCATGGGGTGGTGGGTGTTTGGGTGTCTATGCAGTGCTTGGACTGTAAATATCAAAAGTCATTCACGGGGTTATAGGTGTGTGAGTGTCATTACAGTGCTTGGAATGTAAATATTAAAACACATTTATGGGGTGGTGGGTGTTTGGGTGTCATTACATTGCTTGGACTGTAAATATCAACAGTCAATCATGGGGTGGTGGTTGTGTGGGTGTCATTACAGTTCTTGGAATGTAAATATCAACAGTCATTAATGGGGTGGTGGGTGTGTTGGTGTTATTACAGTGCTTTGACTGTAAATATCAACAGTCATTCAAAGGGTGGTGGGTGTCATTAGAGTGCTTGGACTGTAAATATCAACAGTTATTTATGGGGTGGTGGGTGTGTAGGTGTCATGACAGTGCTTTGACTGTAAATATCAACAGTCATTAATGGGGTGGTGAGTGTGTGGGTGACATTACATTTCTTGGACTGTAAATATCAACGATCATTCATTGGGTGGTTGTTGTGTGGTTGTCATTACAGTGCTTGGACTGTAAATATTAACAGTCATTAATAGGGTGGTGGGTGTTTAAGTGTCATTACAGAGCTTGGACTGTAAATATCAACCATCATTCATTGGGTGGTGGGTGTGTGGGTGTCATTACAGTGCTTTGACTGTAAATATCAACAGTCATTTAGAGGGTGGTGGGTGTCATTAGAGTGCTTGGACTGTAAATATTAACAGTCATTCATGGGGTGGTGGGTGTGTGGATGTCATTACAGTGCTTGGACTGAAAATATCAACAGTCATTTATGGGGTGGTGTGTGAGTGGGTGTCATTAAAGAGCTTGGACTGTAAATATCAACAGTCATTTATGAGGTGGTGGGTGTGTGGGTGTCATTACAGTGTTTTGATTGTAAATATCAACATTCCTTCATAGGGTGGTGTGTGGCATTACAGTGCTTGGACTGTAAATATCAACAGTCATTTATAGGGTGATGGTTGTGTGGGTGTCATGACACTGCTTGGACTGTAAATATCAACCATAATTTATGGGGTGGTGGGTGTGGGGGTGTCATTACAGTGCTTTGAGTGTAAATATCAATAGGCATTCATAAGGTGGTGGGTGTGAGGGTGTCATTACAGTGCTTGTACTGTAAATATCAACAGTCATTCATAGGGTGGTGAATGTCATTATAGTGCTTGGACTGTAAATATCAATAGTCATTCTTTGGGTCGTGGGGGTGTGTGTGCCATTACATTGCTTAAACTGTAAATATCAAGTCATTCATGGGGTGGTGTGTTTTTGTCTTTAGTGTTTGGACTGTAAATATCAACAGTCATTCATGGGGTGGTGGGTGGCATTACAGTGCTTTGACTGTAAATATTAACAGTCATTCATGGGGTGATGGGTGTGTGGGTGTCATTAGAGTGCTTGTACTGTAAATATCAACAGTCATTCATGGGGTGGTTGGTGTTTGGGTGTCTATGTAGTGCTTGGACTGTAAATATCAACAGTCAACCATGGGTTGGTTGGTGTGTGGGTGTCATTACAGTGCTTGGACTGTAAATATCAACAGTCATTCATGGGGTGGTGGGTGTGTGGGTGTCATTACAGTGTTTTGACTGTAAATATCAACAGTCATTCATAGGGTGGTGGGTGTCATTAGAGTGCTTGGACTGTAAATATCAAGTCATTCATGGGGTGGTGGGTGTGTGTGTGTAATTAGTGCTTGGACTGTAAATATCAACAGTTATTCATGGGGTGGTGGGTGGCATTACAGTGCTTGGACTGTAAATATCAACAGTCATTTATGAGATGGTGGGTGTGTGGGTGTCATTACAGTGCTTGGACAATAAATATCAAACATCATTTATGGGATGGTGAGTGTATGGGTGTCATTACCGTGCTTGAACTGTTAATATCAACAGTCATTCATAGGGTGGTTGGTGTGTGAGTGTCATTACAGAGCTTAGACTGTAAATATCAACAGTCATTCTTTGTGTGGTGGGTGTGTGGATGTCATTACAGTGCTTGGACTGTAAATATCAACAGTCAATCATGGGATAATGGGTGTGTGGGTGTCATTACAGTGTTTTGATTGCAAATATCAACAGTCATTCATAGGGTGGTGGGTGTCATTAAAGTGCTTGGACTGTAAATATTAACAGTCATTCATGGGGTTGTTGGTGTGTGGGTGTGATTACATGGTTTGGACTGTAAATATCAAGTCATTCATAGGGTGGTTGGTGTTTGGGTGTCTATGCAGTGCTTGGACTGTAAATAGCAATAGTCACTCATGGGGTGGTTGGTGTGTGGGTGTCATTACAATGCTTGGACTGTAAATATCAACAGTCATTCATTGATTGGTGGGTGTGTGTGTGTCATTACTGTTTTTTGAATGTAAATATCAACAGTCATTCATAGGGTGGTGGGTGTCATTAGAGAGCTTGGACTGTAAATATCAACAGTCATTCATGGGGTGGTGGGTGTGTGGGTGTCATTACAGTGCTTGGACTGAAAATATAAAGTCATTCATGGGTTAGTGGGTGTGTGTGTCATTATTGCTTGGACTGTAAATATTTACAGTCATTCATGGGGTGGTGTGTGGCATTACAGTGCTTGGACTGTAAATATCAAAAGTCATTTATGGAGTGATGGGTGTGTTGGTGTCATTACAGTGCTTGGACTGTAAATATCAAAAGTCATTCATGGGCAGGTGGGTGTGTGGGTGTCATTACAGTTCTTGGACTGTAAATATGAACCATTATTCATTGGGTGGTGGGTGTGTGGGTGACATTACAGTGCTTGTACTGTAAATATTAACAATCATTAATGGGGTGGTGGGTGTGTGGATTGCATTACAGTGCTTGGACAGGAAATATCAACAGTCATTCATGGGGTGGTAGGTATATGGGTGTCATTACAGTGTTTGGCCTATAAAAATCAAACATCATTTATGGGGCGGTGGGTTTGTGGGTGTCATTACAGTGCTTGGACTGTAAATATCAACAGTCATTCATAGGATGGTGGGTGTGTGAGTGTCATTACAGAGCTTGGACTGTAAATATCAACAGTCAATCATGGGGTGGTGGGTGTGTGGGTGACATTACAGTGCTTGTACTGTAAATATTAACAGTCATAATGGGGTGGTGGGTGTGTGGATGGCATTACAGAGCTTGGACTGGAAATATCAACAGTCATTCATGGGGTGGTAGGTGTAAGGGTGTCATTACAGTGTTTGGCCTATAAAAATCAAACATCATTTATGGGGCGGTGGGTTTGTGGGTGTCATTACAGTGCTTGGACTGTAAATATCAACAGTCATTTATTGGGTGGTGGGTGTGTGATTGTCATTACAGTGCTTGGACTGTAAATATCAACAGTCATTTATTGGGTGGTGGGTGTGTGGGTGTCATTACAGTGCTTGGACTGTAAATAACAACAGTTAATCATGGGGTGGTGGGTGTGTGGGTGTCATTACAGTGTTTTGACGATCAATATTAACAGTCATTTATTGGGTGGTGGGTGTCATTAGTGTGCTTGGACTGTAAATATCAACAGTCATTCATATGGTAGTGGGTGTGTGGGTGTCATGACAGTGCTTGGACTATAAATATCTACAGTCATTCATAGGGAGGAGAGTGTGTGGGTGTCAATAGAGTTCTTGGACTGTATATATCAACCATCATTCATTTGGTGGTGGGTGTGTTTTACTGTGCTTGGACTGAAAATATCAACAGTCATTCATCGGGTGGTGGGTGTGTGGGCGTCATTACATTGCTTGCAATATAAATATCAACCGTCAGTTATGGGGTGGTGGGTGTGTGGGTGTCATTACAGTGCTTAGACTGTAAATATCAACAGTTATTTAAGGGGTGGTGGGTGTGTTGCTGTCATTACAGTGCTTGGACTGTAAATATCAACAGTCATTAACGGGGTGGTGGGAGTGTGGGTGTCATTACAGTGCATGGACTATAAATATCATCCATCATTTATGGGGTTGTGGGTGTGTGGGTGTCATTACAGTGTTTTGATTGTAAATATCAACAGTCATTTATAGGGTGGTGAGTGTCATTACAGTGCTTGGACTGTAAATATCAACAGTCATTCATGGGGTGGTTAGTGTTTGGGTGTCTATGCAGTGCTTGGACTGTAAATATCAACAGTCAATCATGGGGTGGTAAGTGTGTGGGTGTCATTACAATGCTTGGACTGTAAATATCAACAGTCATTAATGGGGTTGTGGGTGTGTGGGTGTCATTACAGTGTTTTATCTGTAAATATCAAAAGTCAATCATAGGGTGGTGGTTGTCATTAGAGTGCTTGGACTGTAAATATCAACAGTCATTCATAGGGTGGTGGGTGTGTGGGTGTCATTAAAGTGTTTGGACTGAAAATATCAAAAGTCATTAATGGGGTGGTGTGTGTGTGGGTGACATTACAGTGCTTGTACAGTAAATATTAACACTCATTAATGGGGTGGTGGGAGTGTGGATGGCATTACAGTGCTTGGACTGGAAATATTAACAGTCATTCATGGGGTGGTAGGTGTATGGGTGTCATTACAGGTTTTGGCCTATAAAAATCAAACATCATTTATGGGGCGGTGGGTTTGTGGGTGTCATTACAGTGCTTGGACTGTTATTATCAACAGTCATTTATTGGGTGGTGGGTGTGTGGGTGTCATTACAGTGCTTGGACTGTAAATATCAACAGTCATTCATGGGTTAGTGAGTGTGTGTGTCATTAGTGCTTGGATTGTAAATATTAACAGTCATTCATGGGGTGGTGTGTGGCATTACAGTGCTTGGACTGTAAATATCAAAAGTTATTTATGGGGTGATGGGTGTGTTGGTGTCATTACAGTGCTTGGACTGTAAATATCAAAAGTCATTATTGGGGTGGTAGGTGTTTGGGTGTCATTACATTGCTTGGACTGTAAATGTCAACAGTCAATCATGGAGTGGTGGTTGTGTGGGTGTCATTACAGTGCTTGGATTGTAAATATCAACAGTCATTCATGGGGTGGTAGGTGAGTGGGTGTTATTACAGTGATTTGACTGTAAATATCAACCGTCATTCAGAGGGTAGTGGGTGTCATTAGAGTGCTTGGACTGTAAATATCAATAGTTATTTATGGGGTGGTGGGTTAATGGGTGTCATAACAGTTCTTGGACTGTAAATATCAACAGTCATTCATATGGTGGTGAGTGTGTGGGTGACATTACTTTTCTTGGACTGTAAATATTAACAATCATTAATGGGGTGGTGGGTGTGTGGATTGCATTACAGTGCTTGGACTGTAAATATCAACAGTCATTCATGGGGTTATGGGTTGTGGGTGTTATTACAGTGCTTGAACTGTAAATATCAACAGTCATTTAGAGGGTGGTTGGTGTCATTAGAGTGCTTTAACTGTAAATATCAACAGTTATTTTTGGGGTTGTGGGTGTGTGGTTGTCATGACAGTGTTTTGACTGAAAATATCAACAGTCATTCATGGGGTGGTGAGTGTGTGGGTGTCATTACAGTTCTTGGACTGTAAATATCAACCATCATTCATTGGGTGGTGGGTGTGTGGGTGTCATTACAGTGCCTTGACTGTAAATATCAACAGTCATTTAGAGGGTGGTGGTTGTTATTAGAGTGTTTGGACTGTTAATATTAACAGTCATTCATGGGGTGGTGAGTGTGTGGATGTCATTACAGTGCTTGGACCAAAAATATTAACAGTCATTTATGGGGTGGTGGGTGTGTGGATGTCATTACAGTGCTTGGACTGTAAATATCAACAGTCAATCATGGGGTGGTGGTTGTGTGGGTATCATTACAGTGCTTGGACTATAAATATCAACCATAATTTATGGGGTGGTGGGTGTTGGGGTGTCATTACAATGCTTTGACTGTAAATATCAACAGTCATTCATGAGGTGGTGGGTGTGTGGATGTCATTACAGTGCTTAGACTGTAAATATCAACAATCATTTATGGGATGGTGGGTGTGTGGCTGTCATTACAGTGCTTGGACTGTAAATATCAACAGTCAATCATTGGGAGGTGGGATTGTGGGTGTCATTACAGGTCTTGGACTGTAAATATCATGTCATTCATGGGGTGGTGGGTGTGTGGGTGTCATTACAGTGTTTTGATTGTAAATATCAACAGTCATCCATAGGGTGGAGTGTGTCATTACAGTGCTTGGACTGTAAATATCAACAGTCATTTATAGGGTGGTTGTTGTGTGGGTGTCATAACACTGCATGGACTGTAAATATCAACCATAATTCATAGGGTGGTGGGTGTGGGGGTGTCATTACAGTGCTTAGACTGTAAATATCAACAGTCATTTATGGGATGGTGGGTGTGTGTGTGTCATTAGTGCTTGGACTGTAAATATCAACAGTCATTTATGGGGTGGTGGGTGGCATTACAGTGCTTGGACTGTAAATATCAATAGTCATTTATAAGTTGGTGGGTGTGTGGATATCATTACAGTGCTTGGACTGTAAATACCAACAGTCAATCATGAGGTGGTGGGTGTGTGGGTGTCATTACAGTGCTTGGACTGTAAATATCAATAGTAATTTATGGGATGGTGGGTGTGTGGGTGTCATTACAGTGTTTGGATTGTAAATATCAACAGTCATTCATAGGGTGGTGGGTGTCATTAGAGTGCTTGGACTGTAAATATCAACAGTCATTCATGGAGTGGTGGGTGTGTGGGTGCCATTACAGTGCTTTGACTGTAAATATCAACAGTCATTCGTTAGGTGGTGGGTATGAGGGTGTCATTACAGTGATTGGACTGCAAATATCAACAGTCATTTATGGGGTTGTAGGTGTTTGGGTGTCATTATAGTGCTTGGACTGTAAATATCAACTGTCATTCATGGGGTGGTGGGAGTGTGGGTGTCATTGCATGGCTTGGACTGTAAATATCAAGTCATTTATGGGGTGGTGGGTATGTGTGTGTCATTAGTGCTTGAAAAGTATATATATCAACAGTCATTCATGGGGTGGTGGGTGGCAATACAGTGCTTGGACTGTAAATATTAACAGTCATTAATGGGGTGATGGGTGTGTGGGTGTCATTACAATGCTTGGAATATAAATATCAACAGTCATTTATGGGGAAATGGGTGTGTGGGTGTCATTAGAATGCTTGGACTGTGAATATCAACAGTCAATCATGTGGTGGTGGGTTTGTGGGTGTCATTACAGTGCTTGGACTGTAAATATCAATAGTCATTCATGGGGTGGTGGGTGTGTGGGTGTCATTACCGTGTTTTGATTGTAAATATCAACAGTCATTCATGGGGTGGTGGTTGTGTGGGTGTCATAACACTGCTTGGACTGTAAATATCAACCATAATTCATAGGGTGGTGGGTGTGTGGGTGTCATAACACTGCTTGGACTGTAAATATCAACCATAATTCATAGGGTGGTGGGTGTGGGGGTGTCATTACGGTGCTTGGACTGAAAATACCAACAGTCATTTATGGGGTGGTGGGTGTGTGGGTGTCATTATAGAGCTTGGACTATAAATATCAACAGTCAGTCATGGGGAGGTGGGTGTGTGGGAGTCATTACAGTGCTTGGACTGTAAATATCAAGTCATTCATGGGGTGGTCGGTGTTTGATTGTCATTAGTACTTGGACTGTAAATATCAACAGTCATTCATGGGTTGGTGGGTGGCATTACAGTGCTTGGACTGTAAATATTAACAGTCATTTATGGGGTGGTGGGTGTGTGGGTGTCATTACAGTGCTTGGACTATAAATATCAACCATCATTTATGGGATGGTGAGTGTGTGGGTGTCATTACAGTGCTTGAACTGTTAATATCAACAGTCATTCATAGGGTGGTTGGTGTTTTAATGTCATTACATAGCTTAGACTGTAAATATCAACAGTCATTCATAAGGTGGTGGGTGTGTGGATATCATTACAGTGCTTGGACTGTAAATATTAACAGTCAATCATGAGGTATTGGGTGTGTGGGTATCATTACAGTGCTTGGACTGTAAATATCAACAGTCATTCATGGGATAATAAGTGTGTGGGTGTCATTACAGTGTTTTGGTTGCAAATATCAACAGTCATTCATGGGGTTGTGGTTGGCATTACATTGCTTGGACTGTAAATATCAACAGCCATTCATGGTGTGACGGGTGTGTGGATGTCATTAGAGTGCTTGGACTGTAAATATCAACAGTCATTCGTAGGGTGGTGGGTGTCATTAGAGTGCTTGGACTGTAAATATCAACAGTTATTCATGGTGTGGTGTGTGTGTGGGTATCATGACAGTGCTTGGACTGTAAATATCAACAGTCAATCATAGGGTTGTGAGTGTGTGGGTGTCATTACAGTTCTTGGACTGTAAATATCAACACTCATTTATTGGGTGGTGGGTGTGTGGGTTTCATTACAGTGCTCAGACTGTAAATATTAACAGTCATTCATGGGGTGGTGGGTGTTTGGGTGTCTATGCAGTGCTTGGACTGTAAATAGCAACAGTCACTCATGGGGTGGTGGGTGTGTGGGTGTCATTACAATGCTTGGACTGTAAATATCAACAGTCATTCATGGGGTGTTGGGTGTGTGGGTGTCATTACAGTGTTTTGAATGTAAATATCAACAGTCATTCATAGTGTGGTGGGTGTCATTAGAGTGCTTGGACTGTAAATATCAACAGTTATTCATGGTGTGGTGGGTGTGTGGGTGTCATAACATTGCTTGGACTGTAAATATCAGCTGTCAATCATGGGGTGGTGAGTGTGTGGGTGTCATTACAGTTCTTGGACTGTAAATATCAACATTCATTTATTGGGTGGTGGGTGTGTGGGTGTCATGACAGTGCTCAGACTGTAAATATTAACAGTCATTCATGGGGTGGTGGGTGTGTGGATCTCATTACAGTGCTTGGACTGTAAATATCAACAGTCAGTCATGGGGTGGTGAGTGTGTGGGTGTCATTACAGTTCTTGGACTGTAAATATCAACATTCATTCATTGGGTGGTGGGTGTGTGGGTTTCATTACAGTGCTCAGACTGTAAATATTAACAGTCATTCATGGGGTGGTGGGTGTGTGGATCTCATTACAGTGCTTGGACTGAAAATATCAAAAGTCATTCATGGGGTGGTGGGTGTGTGGGTGTCATTACATTTCTTGGACTGTAAATATCAACCATCATTCATTGAGTGGTGGGTGTGTGGGTGACATTACAGTGCTTGTACGGTAAATATTAACAGTATTTAATGGGGTGGTGGGTGTGTGGATGTCATTACAGTGCTTGGACTGTAAATATCAAAAGTCATTCATAGGACGGTGAGTGTGTGAGTGTCATTACAGGGCTTGGACAGTAAATATCAACAGTCATTCATGGTGTAGTGGGTATCTGGATGTCATTACAGTGCTTGGACTGTAAATATCAAGTCATTCATGGGTTGGTGGGTGTGTGTGTGTCATTAGTGCTTGGACTGTAAATATCAACAGTCATTTATGGGGTGGTGGGTGGCATTACAATGCTTGGACTGTAAATATCAATAGTCATTTATAGGGTGGTGGGTGTGTGGATGTCATTATAGTGCTTGGACTGTAAATACCAACTGTCAATCATGAGGTGGTGGGTGTGTGGGTGTCATTACAGTGCTTGGACTGTAAATATCAGCAGTTATTCATGGTATGGTGGGGGTGTGGGTGTCATTACAGTGTTTGGATTGTAAATATCTACAGTCATTCATAGGGTGGTGGGTGTTTGGGTGTCATTATAGTGCTTGGACTGTAAATATCAAGTCATTTATGGGGTGGTGGGTATGTGTGTGTCATTAGTGCTTGACCTGTATATATATCAACAGTCATTCATGGGGTGGTGGGTGGCAATACAGTGCTTGGACTGTAAATATTAACAGTAATTAATGGGGTGATAGGTGTGTGGGTGTCATTACATTGCTTGGACTATAAATATCAACAGTCATTTATAGGGTGGTGGGTTTGTGGGTGTCATTACAGTGCTTGGACTGTAAATATTAACAGTAATTTATTGGGTGGTGGGTGTGTGGCTGTCATTATAGTGCTTGGACTGTTAATATCAACAGTCAATCATGGGGTGTTGGGTTTTTGGGTGTCATAACAGTGCTTGGACTGTAAATATCAATAGTCATTCATGGGGTGGTGGGTGTGTGGGTGTCATTACAGTGCTTACACTGTAATTATCAACAGTCATTTATAGGGAGGTGAGTTTGTGGGTGTCATTAGAATTCTTGGACTGTAAATATCAACACTCATTTATTGGGTGGTGGGTGTGTGGGTTTCATTACAGTGCTCAGACTGTAAATATTAACAGTCATTCATGGGGTGGTGGGTGTTTGGGTGTCATTATAGTGCTTGGACTGTAAATATCAAGTCATTTATGGGGTGGTGGGTATGTGTGTGTCATTAGTGCTTGACCTGTATATATATCAACAGTCATTCATGGGATGGTGGGTGGCAATACAGTGCTTGGACTGTAAATATTAACAGTAATTAATGGGGTGATAGGTGTGTGAGTGTCATTACAGTGCTTGAACTGTTAATATCAACAGTCATTCATAGGGTGGTTGGTGTTTTAATGTCATTACATAGCTTAGACTGTAAATATCAACAGTCATTCATGGGGTGGTGGTTGTGTGGGTTTCATAACACTGCTTGGACTGTAAATATCAACCATAATTCATAGGGTGGTGGGTGTGGGGGTGTCATTACAGTGCTTGGACTGAAAATACCAACAGTCATTTATGGGGTGGTGGGTGTGTGGGTGTCATTATAGAGCTTGGACTATAAATATCAACAGTCAGTCATGGGGAGGTGGGTGTGTGGGAGTCATTACAGTGCTTGGACTGTAAATATCAAGTCATTCATGGGGTGGTTGGTGTTTGATTGTCATTAGTGCTTGGACTGTAAATATCAACAGTCATTCATGGGGTGGTGGGTGTCATTATAGTGCTTGGACTGTAAATATCAAGTCATTTATGGGGTGGTGGGTATGTGTGTGTCATTAGTGCTTGACCTGTATATATATCAACAGTCATTCATGGGATGGTGGGTGGCAATACAGTGCTTGGACTGTAAATATTAACAGTAATTAATGGGGTGATAGGTGTGTGAGTGTCATTACAGTGCTTGAACTGTTAATATCAACAGTCATTCATAGGGTGGTTGGTGTTTTAATGTCATTACATAGCTTAGACTGTAAATATCAACAGTCATTCATGGGGTGGTGGTTGTGTGGGTTTCATAACACTGCTTGGACTGTAAATATCAACCATAATTCATAGGGTGGTGGGTGTGGGGGTGTCATTACAGTGCTTGGACTGAAAATACCAACAGTCATTTATGGGGTGGTGGGTGTGTGGGTGTCATTATAGAGCTTGGACTATAAATATCAACAGTCAGTCATGGGGAGGTGGGTGTGTGGGAGTCATTACAGTGCTTGGACTGTAAATATCAAGTCATTCATGGGGTGGTTGGTGTTTGATTGTCATTAGTGCTTGGACTGTAAATATCAACAGTCATTCATGGGGTGGTGGGTGTCATTAGAGTGCTTGGACTGTAAATATCAACAGTTATTCATGGTGTGGTGTGTGTGTGGGTGTCATGACAGTGCTTGGACTGTAAATATCAACAGTCAATCATAGGGTTGTGAGTGTGTGGGTGTCATTACAGTTCTTGGACTGTAAATATCAAAACTCATTTATTGGGTGGTGGGTGTGTGGGTTTCATTACAGTGCTCCGACTGTAAATATTAACAGTCATTCATGGGGTGGTAGGTGTTTGGGTGTCTATGCAGTGCTTGGACTGTAAATAGCAACAGTCATTCATGGGGTGTTGGGTGTGTGGGTGTCATTACAGTGTTTTGAATGTAAATATCAAGTCATTCATAGGGTGGTGGGTGTCATTAGAGTGCTTGGACTGTAAATATCAACAGTTATTCATGGTGTGGTGGGTGTGTGGGTGTCATAACATTGCTTGGACTGTAAATATCAGCAGTCAATCATGGGGTGG
The DNA here is from genome assembly GCA_033782935.1 of Petrolisthes cinctipes. Classification (NCBI taxonomy): domain Eukaryota; kingdom Metazoa; phylum Arthropoda; class Malacostraca; order Decapoda; family Porcellanidae; genus Petrolisthes; species Petrolisthes cinctipes. Next base: position 6,378,977 of record JAWQEG010000230.1, read on the forward strand.
TGAGTGTGTGGGTGTCATTACAGTTCTTGGACTGTAAATATCAACATTCATTTATTGGGTGGTGGGTGTGTGGGTGTCATGACAGTGCTTGGACTGTAAATATCAACAGTCAATCATGGGGTGGTGAGTGTGTGGGTGTCATTACAGTTCTTGGACTGTAAATATCAACATTCATTCATTGGGTGGTGGGTGTGTGGGTTTCATTACAGTGCTCAGACTGTAAATATTAACAGTCATTCATGGGGTGGTGGGTGTGTGGATCTCATTACAGTGCTTGGACTGAAAATATCAAAAGTCATTCATGTGGTGGTGGGTGTGTGGGTGTCATTACATTTCTTGGACTGTAAATATCAACCATCATTCATTGGGTGGTGGGTGTGTGGGTGACATTACAGTGCTTGTCCTGTAAATATTAACAGTATTTAATGGGGTGGTGGGTGTGTGGATGTCATTATAGTGCTTGGACTGTAAATATCAAAAGTCATTCATAGGACGGTGGGTGTGTGAGTGTCATTACAGGGCTTGGACAGTAAATATCAACAGTCATTAATGGTGTAGTGGGTGTCTGGATGTCATTACAGTGCTTGGACTGTAAATATCAACAGTCAATCATGGGGTAGTGGGTGTATGGGTGTCATTCCAGTGCTTGGACTGTAAATATCAACAGTCATTTATTGGGTGGTGGGTGTGTGGGTGTCATTACAGTGCTTGAACTGTAAATATCAACAGTCATTCATGGGGTGGTGGGTGTATGGGTGTCATTACAGTGTTTTGACTATAAATATCAACAGTCATATATAGGGAGGTGTGTGTAATTACAGTGCTTGGACTGTAAATATCGACAGTCATTCATGGGGTGGTGGTTGTGTGAGTATCATTACAGTGCTTGGACTGTAAATATCAACTATAATTTATGGGATGGTGGGTGTGGGGGTGTCATTACAATGCTTTGACTGTAAATATCAACAATCATTCATGGGGTGGTGGGTGAGTGGATGTCATTACAGTGCTTGGAATGAAAATATCAACAGTCATTCATGGGGTGGTGGGTGTGTGGTTGTAATTTTAGTGTTTGGACTATAAATATCAACTATCATTTATAGGGTGGTGGGAGTGTGGGTGTCATTACAGAGCTTGGACTGTAAATATCAAAAGACATTCATGGGGTGGTGGGTGTGTGGGTGTCATTACAATGCTTAGACTGTAAATATCAACAGTCATTTATGTGGTGGTGGGTATGTGGCTGTCATTAGAGTGCTTGGACTGTGAATATCAACAGTCAATCATGGGGTGTTTGGTTTTTGGGTGTCATAACAGTGCTTGGACTGTAAATATCAATAGTCATTTATAGGGTGGTGGGTGTGTGGGTGTCATTACAGTGCTTGGACTGTAAATATCAACAGTAATTTATTGGGTGGTGGGTGTGTGGCTGTCATTAGAGTGCTTGGACTGTGAATATCAACAGTCAATCATGGGGTGTTTGGTTTTTGGGTGTCATAACAGTGCTTGGACTGTAAATATCAATAGTCATTCATGGGGTGGTGGGTGTGTGGGTGTCATTACAGTGCTTAGACTGTAATTATCAACAGTCATTTATGGGGAGGTGGGTTTGTGGGTGTCATTAGAGTTCTTGGACTGTAAATATCTACAGTCATTCATGAGGTGGTGGGTGGGTGGGTGTCATTACAGTGCTTGGACTGTAAATATCAAGTCAATCATGGGGTGGTGGGTGTGTTTGTGTCATTAGTGATTGGACTGTAAATATCAACATTCATTTATGGGGTGGTGCGTGGCAATACAGTGCTTGGACTGTAAATATCAACAGTCATTCATAGGGTGATGGGTGTGTGGGTGTCATTAAAGTGCTTGAACGATAAATATCAATAATCATTTAGAGGGGGGGTGTATGTGTGATTACAGAGCTTGGACTGTAAATATCAACAGTCATTCATAGGGTGGTTGGTGTGTGAGTATCATTACAGAGCTTGGACTGTAAATATCAACAGTCATTAATGGGGTGGTGGGTTTCATTACATTGCTTGGACTGTAATAATCAACAGTCATTTATAGGGTGATGGGTGTGTGGGTGTCATTACAGTGCTTGGACTGTAAATATCCACAGTCATTTATGGGGTGGTGGGTGTGTGGCTGTCATTTCAGAGCTTGGACTGTAAATATCAAGTCATTCATTGGGTTGTGGGTGTGTGTGTGTCATTAGTGCTTGGACTGTAAATATCAACAGTCATTCATAAGGTAGTGGGTGGCATTACAGTGCTTGTACTGTAAATATTAACCATCATTCATTGGGTGGTGGGTGTATGGGTGTCATTACAGTGCTTGGACTGTAAATATTAACAGTCATTCATGGGGTGGTGGGTGTGTGGATGTCATTACAGTGCTTGGACTGAAAACATCAACAGTCATTCATAGGGTGGTGGGTGTGTGTTTGTCATTACAGAGCTTGGACTGTAAATATCAACAGTCATTCATGGGGGGGGGTGTCATTACAGTGCTTGGACTGTCAATATCAAAAGTCATTCTTGGGGTGGTGGGTGTGTGGGTGTCATTACAGTGCTTGGACTATAAATATCAACCGTCATTTAGGAGGGGGTGGGTGTGTGGGTGTTATTACATTGCTTGGACTGTAAACATCAACAGATATTCATAAGGTGGTGGGTGTGTGGTTGTCATTACAGTGCTTGGACTGTAAATATCAACCGTCATTCATTGGGAGGGGTTGTGGGTTTCATTACAGTGCTTGGACTGTCAATATCAACAGTCAATCATGAGGTGGTGGGTGTGTGGGTGTCATTACAGTGCTTGGACTATAAATATCAACCGTCATTTAGGAGGGGGTGGGTGTGTGGGTGTTATTACATAGCTTGGATTGTAAATATCATGTCATTCATGGGGTGGTGGGTGTGTTTGTGTCATTAGTGATTGGACTGTAAATATCAACATTCATTTATGGGGTGGTGCGTAGCATTACAGTGCTTGGACTGTAAATATCAACAGTCATTCATGGGATGGTTGGTGTGTGGGTGTCATTACAGTGTTTTGATTGTAAATATCAACAGTCATTCATAGGGTAGTGGGTGTCATTAGAGTGCTTGGACAGTAAATATCAACAGTCATTCATGGAGTGGTGGGTGTGTGGGTGTCATTACAATGCTTGGACTGTAAATATCAACCATAATTAATGGGGTGGTAGATGTGGTGGTGTCATTACAGTGCTTTACTGTAAATATCAACAGTCATTCACGGGGTGGTGGGTATGAGGGTGTCCTTACAGTGCTTCGACTGTAAATATCAACAGTCATTCATGGGGTGGTAGGTGTTTGGGTGTCATTATAGTTCTTGGACAGTAAATATCAACAGTCATTCATGGGGTGGTGGGTGACAATACAGTGCTTGGACTGTAAATATCAACAGTCATTCATGGGGTGATGGGTGTGTGGGTGTCATTACAGTGCTTGGACTGTAAATATCAACAGTCATTTATGGTGGGGTGGGTTTGTGGATGTCATTACAGTGCTTGGACTGTAAATATCAATTGTCATATATTGCTGGTTGGTGTGTGGGTGTCATTACAGTTGGTTGGACTGTAAATATCAAGTCATTCATGGGGTGGTGAGTGTGTGTGTGTCATTAGTGCTTGGACTGTAAATATCAACAGTCATTCATGGTGTGGTGGGTGTGTGGGTGTCATTACATTGCTTGGACTATAAATATAAACTGTCATTTATTAGGTGGTGTGTGTGTGTATGTCATTACAGTGCTCAGACTGTAAATATTAAGTGTCATTCATGGTGTGGTAGGTGTGTGGATGTCATTACAGTGCTTGGACTGTATATATCAACAGTCATTTATGGGGTGGTGGGTGTCTGGCAGTCATTACAGTGCTTGGACTGTAAATATTAACAGTGAATCATGAGGAGGTGGGTTTGTGGATGTCATTAGAGTGCTTGGACTGTAAATATTAACAGTCATTCATAATGTGGTGGGTGGGTGGGTGTCATTACAGTGCTTGGACTGTAAATATCATGTCATTCATGGGGTGGTGGGTGTGTTTGTGTCATTAGTGATTGGACTGTAAATATCAACATTCATTTATGGGGTGGTGCGTAGCATTACAGTGCTTGGACTGTAAATATCAACAGTCATTCATAGGGTGGTGGGTGTGTGGGTGTCATTACAGTGCTTGGGCTATAAATATCAACCATCATTTAGGGGGGGGGGTGTATGTGTGATTACAGAGCTTGGACTGTAAATATCAACAGTCATTCATGGGGTGGTTGGTGTGTGAGTTTTATTACAGAGCTTGGACTGTAAATATCAACAGTCATTAATGGGGTGGTGGGTTTCATTACAGTGCTTGGACTGTAAATATCAAGTCATTAATGGGGTGATGGGTGTGTGGGTGTCATTACAGCGCTTGGACTGTAAATATCAACATTCATTTATAGGGTGATGGGTGTGTGGGTGTCATTACAGTGCTTGGACTGTAAATATCAACAGTCATTTATTGGGTGGTGGGTGTGTGGGTGTCATTACAGTGCTTGGACTGTAAATATCAACAGTCAATCATGGATTGGTGGGTTTGTGGGTGTCATTACAGAGCTTGGACTGTTAATATCAACAGTCATTCATGAAGTGGTTGGTGTGTTGGTGTCATTACAGTGCTTGGACTGTAAATATCAAGTCATTCATAGGGGGGTGGGTGTGTATGTGTCATTAGTGCTTGGACTGTAAATATCAACAGTCATTCATGGGGTGGTGGGTGGCATTACAGTGCTTAGACTGTAAATATCAATAGTCATTCATGGGGTGGTGGGTGTGTTGGTGTCATTACAGTGTTTTGATTGTAAATATCAACATTCATCCATAGCGTGGTGTGTGTCATTAAAGTGCTTGGACTGTAAATATTAACAGTCATTCATGGGGTGGTGGTTGTGTGGGTGTCATAACACTGCTTGGACTGTAAATATCAACCATAATTCATAGGGTGGTGGGTGTGTGGGTGTCATTACAGTGCTTGGACTGTAAATATCAACAGTCAATCATGGATTGGTGGATTTGTGGGTGTCATTACAGAGCTTGGACTGTTAATATCAACAGTCATTCATGAAGTGGTGGGCTGTGTTGATGTCATTACAGTGCTTGGACTGTAAATATCAAGTCATTCATAGGGGGGTGGGTGTGTGTGTGTCATTAGTGCTTGAACTGTAAATATCAACAGTCATTCATGGGGTGGTGGGTGGCATTACAGTGCTTGGACTGTAAATATCAATAGTCATTCATGGGGTGGTGGGTGTGTTGGTGTCATTACAGTGTTTTGATTGTAAATATCAACAGTCATCCATAGGGTGGTGTGTGTCCTTAAAGTGCTTGGACTGTAAATATTAACAGTCATTCATGGGGTGGTGGTTGTGTGGATGTCATAACACTGCTTGGACTGTAAATATCAACCATAATTCATAGGGTGGTGGGTGTGTGGGTGTCATTACAGTGCTTGGACAGTAAATATCAACAGTCATTTATTGGGTGGTGGGTCTGTGGCGGTCATTACAGTGCTTGGACAGTAAATATCAACAGTCATTTATGGGGTGGTGGGTATGTGGGTGTCATTAGAGTGCTTGGACTGTAAATATCAACAATAATTTATGGGGTGGTGGGTGTGTGGGTGTCATTACAGTGCTCAGGCTGTAAATATTAACAGTCATTCATGGGGTGGTGGGTGTGTGGATGTCATTACAGTGCTTGGACTGAAAACATCAACAGTCATTCATGGGGTGGTGGGTGTGTGGTTGTCATTACAGAGCTTGGACTGTAAATATCAACAGTCAATCATTGGGAGGTGCGTTTGTGGGTGTCATTAGAGTGTTTGGAATGTAAATATCAAAAGTCATTCAAGAGGTGGTGGGTGGGTGGGTGTCTTTACAGTGCTTGGACTGTAGATATCAAGTTATTCATGGGGTGGTGGGTGTGTTTGTTTCATTAGTGATTGGACTGTCAATATCAACATTCGTTTATGGGGTGGTGCGTGGCATTACAGTGCTTGGACTGTAAATATCAACAGTCATTTATTGGGTGGTGGGTGTGTGGGTGTCATTACAGTGCTTGGACTATAAATATCAACCATCATTTAGGGTGGGAGGAGTATGTGGGTTTACAGAGCTTGGACAGTAAATATCATCAGTCATTCATAGGGTGGTTGGTGTGTGAGTGTCATTACAGAGCATGGACTGTAAATATCAACAGTCATTAATGGGATAGTGGGTTTCATTACAGTTCTTGGACTGTAAATATCAACAGTCATTCATGGGGTGATGTGTGTGTGGGTGTCATTACAGTGCTTGGACTGTAAATATCAACAGTCATTTATAGGGTGATGGGTGTGTGGGTGTCATTACAGTGCTTGGACTGTAAATATAAACAGTCAATCATGGATTCGTCGGTTTTTGGGTGTCATTATAGTGCTTGGACTGTAAATATCAAGTCATTCATAGGGGGGTGGGTGTGTGTGTGTCATTAGTGCTTGGACTGTAAATATTAACAGTCATTCATGGGGTGGTGGGAGGCATTACAGTGCTTGGACTGTAAATATCAACCATCATTTATTGTATGATGGGTGTGTGGGTGTCATTACAGTGCTTGGACTGTAAATATAAACAGTCATTTATGGGGTGGTTGGTGTGTGGCTGTCATTACAGTGCTTAGACTATAAATATCAAGTCATTCATTGGGTTGTGGGTGTGTGTGTGTCATTAGTGCTTGGTCTGTAAATATCAACAGTCATTCATGGGTAGTGGGTGGCATTACAGTGCATATACTCTAAATATTAACCATCATTCATTGGGTGGTGGTTGTGTGGGTGTCATTACAGTGCTTGGGCTGTAAATATCAAAAGTCATTTATTGGGTGGTGGGTGTGTGGCGGTCATTACAGTGCTTGGACTGTAAATATCAACAGTCATTCATGGAGTGGTGGGTGTGTGGGTGTCATTACAATGCTTGGACTGTAAATATCAACCATAATTAATGGGGTGGTGGATGTGGTGGTGTCATTACAGTGCTTTACTGTAAATATCAACAGTCATTCACGGGGTGGTGGGTATGAGGGTGTCCTTACAGTGCTTCGACTGTAAATATCAACAGTCATTCATGGGGTGGTAGGTGTTTGGGTGTCATTATAGTTCTTGGACAGTAAATATCAACAGTCATTCATGGGGTGGTGGGTGACAATACAGTGCTTGGACTGTAAATATCAACAGTCATTCATGGGGTGATGGGTGTGTGGGTGTCATTACAGTGCTTGGACTGTAAATATCAACAGTCATTTATGGTGGGGTGGGTTTGTGGGTGTCATTACAGTGCTTGGACTGTAAATATCAATTGTCATATATTGCTGGTTGGTGTGTGGGTGTCATTACAATTGGTTGGACTGTAAATATCAAGTCATTCATGGGGTGGTGAGTGTGTGTGTCATTAGTGCTTGGACTGTAAATATTAACCATAATTTATGGGGTGGTGGGTGTGTGGGTGTCATTACAATTCTCAGGCTGTAAATATTAACAGTCATTCATGGGGTGGTAGATGTGTGGATGTCATTACAGTGTTTGGACTGTAAATATCAACAGACAGTCATTCATGGGGGGGGGGTCAATACAGTGCTTGAACTGTCAATATCAAAAGTCATTCTTGGGGTGGTGGGTGTGTGGGTGTCATTACAGTGCTTAGACTGTAAATATCAACAGTCATTTATGGGGTGGTGGGTGTCTGGCAGTCATTACAGTGCTTGGACTGTAAATATCAACAGTCAATCATTGGGAGGTGGGTTTGTGGGTGTCATTAGAGTGATTGGAATGTAAATATCAACTGTCATTCATGAGGTGGTGGGTTTCATTACAGTGCTTGGACTGTAAATATCAACAGTCATTCATTGGGTGGTGGGTGTGTGGGTGTCATTACAGTGCTTGGGCTGTAAATATCAACAGTCATTTATTGGGTGGTGGGTGTGTGGCGGTCATTACAGTGCTTGGACTGTAAATATCAACAGTCATTTATGGGGTGGTGGGTGTGTGGGTGTCATTAGAGTGCTTGGAATGTAAATATTAACCATAATTTATGGGGTGGTGGGTGTGTGGGTGTCATTACAGTGCTCAGGCTGTACATATTAACAGTCATTCATGGGGTGGTGGGTGTGTGGATGTCATTACAGTTCTTGGACTGAAAACATCAACAGTCATTCATGGGGTGGTGGGTGTGTGGTTGTCATTACAGTGCTTGGACTATAAATATCAACCGTCATTTATGGGGTAGTGGGAATGTGGGTGTCATTACAGTGCTTGGACTGTAAATATCAACAGTCATTCATGGGGTGGTGGGTGTGTGGATGTCATTACAGTGTTTGGACTGTAAATATCAACAGACAGTCATTCATGGGGGTTGGTCAATACAGTGCTTGGACTGTCAATATCAAAAGTCATTCTTGGGGTGGTGGGTGTATGGGTGTCAATACAGTGCTTAGACTGTAAATATCAACAGTCAATCATGGGGAGGTGGGTTTGTGGGTGTCATTACAGTGCTTGGACTGTAAATATCAAGTCATTCATGTGGTGGTGGGTGTGTGGTTGTCATTACAGTGCTTGGACTATAAATATCAACCATCATTTATGGGGTGGTGAGAATGTGGGTGTCATTACAGTGCTTGGACTGTCAATATCAAAAGTCATTCTTGGGGTGGTGGGTGTGTGGGTGTCATTACAGTGCTTAGACTGTAAATATCAACAGTTATTTATGTGGAGGTGGGTGTCTGGCAGTCATTACAGTGCTTGGACTGTAAATATCAACAGTCAATCATGGGGAGGTGGGTTTGTGGGTGTCATTAGAGTGCTTGGACTTTAAATATCAAGTCATTCATGTGGTGGTGGGTGTGTTTGTGTCATTAGTGCTTGGACTGTTAATATCAACATTCATTTAAGGGGTGTTGGGTGGCATTACAGTGCTTGGACAGTAAATATCAACAGTCATTCATAGGGTGGTGGGTGTGTGGGTGTTATTACAGTGCTTGTACTGTAAATATCACCAGTCATTCATAGGGTGGTTGGTGTGTGTGTCATTAGAGAGCTTGGACTGTAAATATCAACAGTCATTCATTGGGTGGTGGGTTTCATTACAGTGCTTGGACTGTAAATATCAATAGTCATTCATGGGGTGATGGGTGTGTGGGTGTCATTACAGTGCTTGGACTGTAAATATCAACAGTCATTTATAGGGTGATGGGTGTGTGGGTGTCATTACAGTGCTTGGACTGTAAATATCAACAGTCATTTATGGGGTGGTTGGTGTGTGGCTGTCAATACAGAGCTTGGACTGTAAATATCAACAGTCAATCATGGAGTGGTGGGTTTGTGGGTGTCATTACAGTGCTTGGACTGTAAATATCAAGTCATTAATGGGGGTGGGGTGTCATTAGTGCTTGGACTGTAAATATCAACAGTCAATCATGGGGAGGTGGGTTTGTGGGTGTCATTACAGTGCTTGGACTGTAAATATCAAGTCATTTATGTGGTGGTGGGTGTGTTTGTGTCATTAGTTCTTGGACTGTTAATATCAACATTCATTTAAGGGGTGTGTGGCTGTCATTACAGAGCTTGGACTGTAAATATCAACAGTCAATCATGGAGTGGTGGGTTTGTGGGTGTCATTACAGTGCTTGGACTGTAAATATCAAGTCATTAATGGGGGGTGTATCATTAGTGCTTGGACTGTAAATATCAACAGTCATTCATGGGGTGCTGGGTGGCATTACAGTGCTTGGACTGTAAATATCAAGTCATTCATGAAGGGGGGGTGTCATTAGTGCTTGGACTGTAACTATCAACAGTCATTCATGGGGTGCTGGGTGGCATTACACTGCTTGGACTGTAAATATCAACCATCATCTATTGGGTGATGGTGGTGTGGGTGTCATTACAGTGCTTGGACTGTAAATATTATAAGTCATTTATGGGGTGGTGGGTCTGTGGCTGTCTTTACAGTGCTTGGACTGTAAATATCAAAAGTCAATCATGGGGTGGTGGGTTTGTGGGTGTCATTACAATGCTTGGACTGTAAATATTTAGTGTCATTCATAGTGTGGTGGGTGTGTGGGTGTCATTAGAGTGCTTGGACTGTAAATATCAACCGTCATTCATGGGATGGTGGGTGTGTCGATGTCATTACAGTGTTTGGACTGAAAACATCAACAGTCATTCATGGGGTGTTGGGTGTGTGGTTGTCATTACAGTGCTTGGACTATAAATATCAACCATCATTTATGGGGTGGTGGGAATGTGGGTGTCATTACAGTGCTCAGGCTGTAAATATTAACAGTCATTCATGGGCTGGTGGGTGTGTGGATGTCATTACAGTGCTTGGACTGAAAACATCAACAGTCATTCATGGGGTGTTGGGTGTGTGTGGTTGTCATTACAGTGCTTGGACTATAAATATCAACCGTCATTTATGGGGTGGTGGGAATGTGGGTGTCATTACAGTGCTTGGAATGTAAATATCAACAGTCATTCATGGGATTGTGGGTGTGTCGATGTCATTACAGTGTTTGGACTGTAAATATCAACAGTTATTTATTTGGAGGTGGGTGTCTGGCCGTCATTACAGTGCTTGGACTGTAAATATCAACAGTCAATCATGGGGAGGTGGGTTTGTGGGTGTCATTAGATTGCTTGGACGGTAAATATCAACAGTCATTCATGAGGTGGTGGGTGGGTGGGTGTCATTACAGTGCTAGGACTGTAAATATCAAGTTATTCATGTGGTGGTGGGTGTGTTTGTGTCATTAGTGCTTGGACTGTAAATATCAACATTCATTTATGGGGTGGTGGGTGTGTGGCTGTCATTAGAGTGCTTGGACTTTAAATATCAAGTCATTCATGTGGTGGTGGGTGTGTTTGTGTCATTAGTGCTTGGACTGTTAATATCAACATTCATTTAAGGGGTGTTGGGTGGCATTACAGTGCTTGGACAGTAAATATCAACAGTCATTCATAGGGTGGTGGGTGTGTGGGTGTTATTACAGTGCTTGGACTATAAATATCAACTATCATTTAGGAGGGGGGGTCTGTGGGTTTACAGTGCTTGGACTGTAAATATCAACAGTCATTCATAGGGTGGTTGGTGTGTGAGTGTCATTAGAGAGCTTGGACTGTAAATATCAACATTCATTCATTGGGTGGTGGGTTTCATTACAGTGCTTGGACTGTAAAATCAACAGTCATTAATGGGGTAATGGGTGTGTGGGTGTCATTACAGTGCTTGGAATGTAAATATCAACAGTCATTTATAGGGTGATAGGTGTGTGGGTGTCATTACAGTGCTTGGACTGTAAATATCAACAGTCATTTATGGGGTGGTGGGTGTGTGGCTGTCATTACAGAGCTTGGACTGTAAATATCAACAGTCAATCATGGAGTGGTGGGTTTGTGGGTGTCATTACAGTGCTTGGACTTTAAATATCGACAGTCATTCATGAAGTGGTTGGTGTATGGGTGTCATTACAGTGCTTGGACTGTAAATATCAAGTCATTAATGGGGGGGGTCATTAGTGCTTGGACTGTAAATATCAACAGTCATTCATGGGGTGCTAGGTGGCATTACAGTGTTTGGACTGTAAATATCAAGTCATTCATGAAGGGGGGGTGTCATTAGTGCTTGGACTGTAAATATCAACAGTCATTCATGTGGTGCTGGGTGGCATTACAGTGCTTGGACTGTAAATATCAACAATCATCTATTGGGTGATGGCTGTGTGGGTGTCATTAAAGTGCTTGGACTGTAAATATTAAAAGTCATTTATGGGTTGGTGGGTCTGTGGCTGTCATTACAGTGCTTGGACTGTAAATATCAAAAGTCAATCATGGGGTGGTGGGTTTGTTGGTGTCATTACAATGCTTGGACTGTAAATATTAAGTGTCATTCATGGTGTGGTGGGTGTGTGGATGTCATTACAGTGCTTGGACTGTAAATACCAACAGTCATTTATGGAGTTGTGGGTGTGTGGCTGTCATTACAGTGCTTGGACTGTAAATATCAACCATAATTCATAGGGTTGTTAGTGTGTGAGTGTCATTACAGAGCTTGGACTGTAAATATCAACAGTCATTCATGGGGGGGTGTCATTACAGTGCTTGGACTATCAATATCAAAAGTCATTCTTGGGGTGGTGGGTGTGTGGGTGTCATTACAGTGCTTAGACTGTAAATATCAACAGTCATTTATGGGGTGGTGGGTGTCTTGCAGTCATTACAGTGCTTGGACTGTAAATATCAACAGTCAATCATGGGGAGGTGGGTTTGTGGGTGTCATTAGAGTGCTTAGACTGTAAATATCAACAGTCATTCATGAAGTGGTGATTGGGTGCGTGTCATTACAGTGCTTGGACTGTAAATATCAAGTCATTCATGTGGTGGTGGGTGTGCGGATGTCATTACAGTGCTTGGACTGTAAATATCAACAGTCATTCATGGGGTGGTGGGTGTGTGGGTGTCATTACAGTGTTGTGATTGTAAATATCAACAGTCATTCATAGGGTGGTGGGTGTCATTACAGTGCTTGGACTGTAAATATCAACAGTCATTCATGGGGTGGTTTTTGTGTGGGTATCATTACAGTGCTTGGACTGTAAATATCAACCATAATTCATGGGGTGGATAGTGTGGGGGTGTCATTACAATGCTTTGACTGAAAATATCAACAGTCATTCATGGGGTGGTGGGTGTGTGGATGTCATTACAATGCTTGGACTGACAATATCAACAGTCATTTATGGGGTGGTTGGTGTGTGGTTGTCATTACAGTGTTTCGACTATAAATATCAAATGTCATTTATGGGGTGGTGGGAGTGTGGGTGTCATTACAGAGCTTGGACTTTAAATATCAAAAGTCATTCATGTGGTGGTGGGTGTGTGGGTGTCATTACAGTGCTTAGACTTAAATATCAACAGTCATTTATGGGGTGGTGGGTGTGTGGGTGGCATTACAGTGCTTGGACTGTAAATATAAACAGTCAATCATGGGGAGGTGGGATTGTGGGTGTCATTACAGTGCTTGGACTTTAAATATCAACAGTCAGTCATGAGGTTGTTGGTGGGTGGGTGTCATTACAGTGCTCGGACTGTAAATATTAAGTCATTCATGGGGTGGTGGGTATGTGTGTGTCATTAGTTCTTGAACTGTAAATATCAACAGTCATTTATGGAGTGGTGGGTGGCATTACAGTGCTTGGACTGTAAATATCAACAGTATTCATAGGGTGGTGGGTGTGTGGGTATCATTAAAGTGCTTGGACTATAAATATCAACCGTCATTTAGGAGGAAGTGTGTGTGTGTGTGATTACATTGCTTGGACTGTAAATATGAACAGTCATTCTTAGGGTGGTGGGTGTGTGAATGTCATTACAGTGTTTGGACTGTAAATATCAACAGTCAATCATAAGGTGGTGGGTGTGTGGGCGTCATTACCGTGCTTGGACTGTAAATATCAACAGTTATTCATGGGATGGTGGGTGTGTGGGTGTCATTACAGTGTTTTCATTGTAAATATCAACAGGTATTCATAGGGTGGTGGGTGTCATTAGAGTGCTTGGACTGTAAATATCAACAGTCATTCATGGAGTGGTGGGTGTGTAGGTGTCATTACAGAGCTTTGACTGTAAATATCAACAGTCATTCATGGGGTGGTGGGTATGAGGGTATCATTACAGTCCTTCGACTGTAAATATCAACAGTCATTCCTGGGGTGGTAGGTGTTTGGGTGTCATTATAGTTCTTGGACTGTAAATATCAAAAGTCATTCATAGGGTGGTGGGTGTGTGGGTGTCATTACATGGCTTGGACTGTAAATATCAAGTCATTTTTGGGGTGGTGGGTATGTGCGTGTCATTAGTGCTTGGACTGTAAATATATCAACAGTCATTCATGGGGAAGTGGGTGGCAATACATTGCTTGGACTGTAAATATAAACATTTATTCATGGGATGATGGGTGTGAGGTTGTCATTACAGTGCTTGGACTGTAAATATCAACAGTTATTTATGAGGTGATGGGTGTGTGGGTGTCATTACAGTTCTTGGACTGTAAATATCATTAGTCATTTATTGGGTGGTGGGTGTGTGGCTGTCATTACAGTGCTTGGACTGTAAATATCAACAGTCAATCATGGGGTGGTGGGTTTTTGGGTGTCATTACAGTGCTTGGACTGTAAATATCAATTGTCATTCATGGGGTGGTGTGTGTTTGGATGTCATTACAGTGCTTGGACTATAAATATCAAGTCATTCATGGAGTGGTTGCTGTGTGTGTGTCATTAGTGCTTGGACTGTAAATAACAACCATTATTCATAGGGTTGTTGGTGTGTGAGTGTCATTACTGAGCTTGGACTGTAGATATCAACAGTCTTTCATGGGGGGGGGAGTGTCATTACAGTGCTTGGACTGTAAATATCAACAGTCATTTATTGGGTAGTGGGTGTGTTGCTGTCATTACAGTGCTTGGACTGTAAATATCAACAGTCAATCATGAAGTGCTGGGTTTATGGATGTCATTACAGTGCTTGGACTGTAAATATCAACAGTCATTCATGAAGTGGTGGGTGTGTGGGTGTCATTATAGTGGTTGGACTGCAAATATTGAGTCATTCATGGGGGAGTGGGTGTGTGTGTGTCATTAGTGCTTGGACTGTAAATATCAACAGTCATTCATGGGGTGGTGGGTGGCAAAAGAGTGCTTGGACTGTAAATATCAACAATCATTTATTGGGTGATGAGTGTGTGGGTGTCATTACAGTGCTTGGACTGTAAATATTAAAAGTCATTCATGGGGTGGTGGGTGTGTGTCATTACAGCGCTTGGACTGTAAATATCAACCATAATTATAGGGTTGTTGATGTGTGAGTGTCATTACAGAGCTTGAACTGTAAATATCAACAGTCATTCATGGGGGTTGGGGTCATTACAGTGCTTGGACTGTGAATATCAAAAGTCATTCTTGGGGTGGTGGGTGTGTGGGTGTCATTACAGTGCTTAGACTGTAAATATCAACAGTCATTTTTGGGGTGGTAGGTGTCTTGCAGTCATTACAGTGCTTGGACTGTAAATATCAACAGTTAATCATGGGGAGGTGGGTTTGTGTGTGTCATTAGAGTGCTTGGACTGTAAATATCAACAGTCATTTATGAGGTGGTGGGTGGGTGGGTGTCATTACAGTGCTTGGAATGTAAATATCAAGTCATTCATGTGGTGGTGGGTGTGTGGATGTAATTACAGAGCTTGGACTGTAAATATCAAGAGTCAATCATGGGGTGGTGGGTGTGTGGGTGTCATTACAGTGCTTGGACTGCAAATATCAACAGTCATTTATGGGGTGGTGGGTGTGTGTGGGTCATTACAGTGTTTGATTGTAAATATCAACAGTCATTCATAAGGTGGTGGGTGTCATTACAGTGCTTGGACTGTAAATATCAAACGTCATTCATGGGGTGATGGTTGTGTGGGTATCATTACAATGCTTTGACTGAAAATATCAACAGTCATTCATGGGGTGGTGGGTGTGTGGATGTCATTACAATGCTTGGACTGACAATATCAACAGTCATTTATGGGGTGGTTGGTGTGTGGTTGTCATTACAGTGTTTGGACTATAAATATCAACAGTCAGTCATGGGGTTGTGGGTGGGTGGGTGTCATTACAGTGCTCGGACTGTAAATATCAAGTCATTCATGGGGTGGTGGGTATATGTGTGTCATTAGTGCTTGGACTGTAAATATCAACAGTCATTTATGGAGTGGTGGGTGGCATTACAGTGCTTGGACTGTAAATATCAACAGTATTCATAGGGTGGTGGGTGTGTGGGTGTCATTAAAGTGCTTGGACTATAAATATCAACCGTCATTTAGGAGGGGGTGGATGTGTGTGTGTGATTACATTGCTTGGACTGTAAATATGAACAGTCATTCTTAGGGTGGTGGGTGTGTGGATGTCATTACAGTGTTTGGACTGTAAATATCAACAGTCAATCATAAGGTGGTGGGTGTGTAGGCATCATTACCGTGCTTGGACTGTAAATATCAACAGTTATTCATGGGATGGTGGGTTTGTGGGTGTCATTACAGTGTTTTCATTGTAAATATCAACAGTCATTCATAGGGTGGTGGGTGTCATTAGAGTGCTTGGACTGTAAATATCAACAGTCATTCATGGAGTGGTGGGTGTGTAGGTGTCACTACAGTGCTTTGACTGTAAATATCAACAGTCATTCATGGGGTGGTGGGTATGAGGGTATCATTACAGTCCTTCGACTGTAAACATCAACAGTCATTCCTGGGGTGGTAGGTGTTTGGGTGTCATTATAGTTCTTGGACTGTAAATATCAAAAGTCATTCATAGGGTGGTGGGTGTGTGGGTGTCATTACAAGGCTTGGACTGTAAATATCAAGTCATTTTTGGGGTGATGGGTATGTGCGTGTCAATAGTGCTTACACTGTAAATATATCAACAGTCATTCATGGGGTGGTGGGTGGCAATACATTGCTTGGACTGTAAATATAAACAGTTATTCATGGGGTGATGGGTGTGAGGGTGTCATTACAGTGCTTGGACTGTAAATATCAACAGTTATTTATGAGGTGATGGGTGTGTGGGTGTCATTACAGTTCTTGGACTGTAAATATAAACAGTCATTTATTGGGTGGTGGGTGTGTGGCTGTCATTACAGTTCTTGGACTGTAAATATCAACAGTCAATCATGGGGTGGTGGGTTTTTGGGTGTCATTACAGTGCTTGGACTGTAAATAACAATTGTCATTCATAAGGTGGTGTGTGTGTGGTTGTCATTACAGTGCTTGGACTATAAATATCAAGTCATTCATGGAGTGGTTGGTGTGTGTGTGTCATTAGTGCTTGGACTGTAAATAACAACCATTATTCATAGGGTTGTTGGTGTGTGAGTGTCATTACTGAGCTTGGACTGTAGATATCAACAGTCTTTCAAGGGGGGGGGAGTGTCATTACAGTGCTTGGACTGTAAATATCAACAGTCATTTATGGGGTAGTGGGTGTGTTGCTGTCATTACAGTGCTTGGACTGTAAATATCAACAGTCAATCTTAAAGTGCTGGGTTTATGGATGTCATTACAGTGCTTGGACTGTAAATATCAACAGTCATTCATGAAGTGATGGGTGTGTGGGTGTCATTACAGTGGTTGGACTGCAAATATCGAGTCATTCATGGGGGGGGGTGTGTGTGTCATTAGTGCTTGGACTGTAGATATCAACAGTCATTCATGGGGTGGTGGGTGGCAAAACAGTGCTTGGACTGTAAATATCAACAATCATTTATTGGGTGATGAGTGTGTGTGTGTCATTACAGTGCTTGGACTGTAAATATTAAAAGTCTTTTATAGGGTGGTGTGTGTGTGGCTGTCATTACAGTGCTTGGACTGTAAATATCAACAGTCAATCATTGGGTGGTGGGTTTGTAGGTGTCATTACAGTGCTTGGACTGTAAATATAAACAGTCATTAATGGGGTGGTGGGTGTGTGGGTGTCATTACAGTGCTTGGACTGTAAATATCAAGTCATTCAAAGGGTGGTTGGTGTGTGTGTGTCATTAGTGCTTGGACTGTAAATATCAACAGTCATTCATTTGGTAGTGGGTTGCATTACAGTGCTTATACTGTAAATATCAATCATCATTCATTAGGTGGTGGGTGTGTAGGTGTCATTACAGTGCTTGGACTGCAAATATCAACAGTCATTTATTGGGTTGTGGGTGTGTGGCTGTCATTATGGTGCTTGGACTGTAAATATCAACAGTCATTCATGGGGTGGTGGGTGTGTGGGGGTCATTACAGTGATTGGACTGTAAATATCAACCATAATTTATGGGGTGGTGGGTGTGTGGGTGTCATTACAGTGCTCAGACTGTAAATATTAACAGTCATTCCTGGTGTGGTGGGTGTGTGGATGTCATTACAGTGCTTGGACTGAAAACATCAACAGTCATTCATGTGGTGGTGGGTGTGTGTTTGTCATTACAGTGTTTTGACTATAAAAATCAACCGTCATTTATGGGGTGGTGGGAATGTGGGTGTCATTACAGTGCTTGGACTGTAAATATCAACAGTCAATCATGGGGAGGTGGGTTTGTGGGTGTCATTACAAATGCTTGGAATGTAAATATCAACAGTCATTCATGGGGTGGTGGGTGGGTGGGTGTCATTACAGTGCTTGGACTGTTAATATCAAGTCATTCATGGGGTGGTGGTTGTGTGTGTCATTAGTGCTTGGACTGTAAATATCAACCATAATTCATAGGGTTGTTAGTGTGTGAGTGTCATTACAGAGCTTGGACAGTAAATATAAACAGTCATTGATGGGGGGGGTTTGGGTGTCATTACAGTGCTTGGACTGTCAATATCAAAAGTCAGTCTTGGGGTGGTGTGTGTGTGGGTGTCATTACAGTGCTTAGACTGTAAATATCAACAGTCATTTATGGGGTGGTGGGTGTCTGGCAGTCATTACAGTGCTTGGACTGTAAATATCAACAGTCAATCATGGGGAGGTGGGTTCGTGGGTGTCATTAAATGGCTTGGACTGTAAATATCATCAGTCATTCATGAGGTGGTGGGTGGGTGGGTGTCATTACAGTGCTTGGACTGTAAATATCAAGTCATTCATGGGGTGGTGGGTGTATTTGTGTCATTAATGCTTGGACTGTAAATATCAACATTCATTTATGGGGTAGTGGGTTGCATTACAGTGCTTGGACTGTAAATATCAACAGTCATTCATAGGGTGGTTGGTGTGTGAGTGTCATTACAGAGCTTGGACTGTAAATATTAACAGTCATACATGGGGTGGTGGGTTTCATTACAGTGCTTGAACGGTAAATATCAACAGTCATTCATGGGGTGATGGGTGGTTGGGTGTCATTACAGTGCTTGGACTGTCAATATCAACAGTAATTTATAGGGTGATGGGTGTGTGGGTGTCATTACAGTGCTTGGACTGTAAATATCAACAGTCATATATCAGGTGGTGGGTGTGTGGCTGTCATTACAGTGCTTGGACTGTAAATATCAACAGTCAATCATGGAGTGGTGGGTTTGTGGGTGTCATTACAGTGCTTGGACTGTAAATATTAACAGTCATTCATGAAGTGGTGGGTGTGTGGGGGTCATTACAGTGCTTGGACTGTAAATATCAAGTCATTCATGGGAGGGTGTGTGTGTGTGTGTCATTAGTGCTTGGAGTGAAATTATCAACAGTCATTCATGGGGTAGTGGGTGGCATTACAGTGCTTGGACTGTAAATATCAACCATTATTTATTGGGTGATGGGTGTGTGGGTGTCATTATAGTGCTTGGACTGTAAATATCAAAAGTCAATTATGGGGTGGTGGGTTTGTGGGTGTCATTACAATGCTTGGACTGTAAATATAAACAGTCATTCATGGGGTGGTGGGTGTGTGGGTGTCATTACAGTGCTTGGACGGTAAATATCAACAGTCATTCATAGAGTTGTGGGTGTGCGAGTGTCATTACAGAGCTTGGACTGTAAATATCAACAGTCATTCATGGGGTGGTGGGTGTGTGGGTGTCATTACAGTGCTTGGACTGTCAATATCAACTGTCATTTATGGGGTACAGGGTGTGTGGGTGTCATTTTAATGCTTGGACTGTAAATATCAACAGTCATTCATGGGGTGGTGGGTGTGTGGGTGTCTTTACAGTGCTTGGAGTGTAAATATCAAGTCATTCATGGGGTGGTGAGTGTGTGTGTGTCATTAGTGCTTGGACTGTAAATATCAACAGTCATTAATAGGGTAGTGGGTGGCATTACAGTGCTTGGACCGTCAATATCAACAGTCATTTACGGTGTGCTGGGTGTGTAGGTGTCATTACAGTGCTTGGACTGAAAATATCAACAGTCAATCATAGGGAGGTGGGTTTGTGGGTGTCATTACAGTGCTTGGAGAGTAAATATCAACAGTCATTCATAGGGTGGTGGGTGGGTGGGTGTCATTATAGTGATTGGACTGTAAATATCAAGTCATTCATGGGGTTGTGGGTGTGTGTATGTCATTAGTGCTTGGACTGTAAATATCAACAGTCATTTATGAGGTGGGGGAAGGCATTACAGTGCTTGGACTGTAAATATCAACAGTCATTTATAGGTAGGTGGGTTTGTGGGTGTCATTACAGTGCTTGGACAATAAATATCAACCGTCATTTAGGGGGGGGGGGGATTACCGTGCTTTGACTGTAAATATCAACAGTCATTCATAGGGTGGTTGGTGTGTCAGTGTCATTACAGAGCTTGGACTGTAAATATCAACAGTCATTAATGAGGTGGTGGTTGTGTGGATGTCATTACCGTGCTTGGACTGTAAATATCAACAATCAATCATGGGGTGGTGGGTTTGTGGGTATCATTACATTGCATGGACTGTAAATATCAACCATCATTCATTGGGTGGTGGGTGTGTGGGTGTCATTACAGTGTTCAGACTGTAAATATCAAGTCATTCATGGGGTGGTGGGTGGGTGGGTGTCATTACAATGCTTGGACTGTAAATATCAAGTCATTCATGGGGTGGTGGGTGTGTGTGTGTGTCATTAGTGCTTGGACTGTAAATATCAACATTCATTTATGGGGTTGTGGTTGGCATTACAGAACTTGGACTGTAAATATCAACAGTCATTCATAGGGTGGTGGGTGTGTGGGTGTCATTACAGTGCTTGGATTATAAATATCAACCGTCATTTAAGGGGGGGTGTGGGTGTGAATACCGTGCTTTGACTGTAAATATCAACAGTCATTTATAGGGTGATGGGTGTGTGGGTGTCATTACAGTGCTTGGACTGTAAATATCAACAGTCATTTATGGGGTGGTGGGTGTGTGGCTGTCATTACAATGCTTGGACTGTAAATATCAACAGTCAATCATGGAGTGGTGGGTTTGTGGGTGTCATTACAGTGCTTGGACTGTAAATATCAACAGTCATTCATGAAGTGGTGGGTGTGTGGGTGTCATTACAGTGCTTGGACTGTAAATATCAAGTCATTCATGGGAGGGTGGGTGTGTGTGTGTCATTGGTGCTTGGACTGTAAATATCAACAGTCAATCATGGGGAGGTGGGTTTGTGGGTGTCATTACAATGCTTGGAATGTAAATATCAACAGTCATTCATGGGGTGGTGGGTGGGTGGGTGTCATTACAGTGCTTGGACTGTTAATATCAAGTCATTCATGGAGTAGTGGTTGTGTGTGTGTCATTAGTGCTTGGACTGTAAATATCAACCATAATTCATAGGTTTGTTGGTGTGTGAGTGTCATTACAGAGCTTGGACTGTAAATATCAACAGTCATTCATGGGGGGGGGTGTCATTACAGTGCTTGGACTGTCAATATCAAAAGTCATTCTTAGGGTGGTGGGTGTGTGGGTGTCATTACAGTACTTAGACTGTAAATATCGACAGTCATTTATGGGATGGTGGGTGTCTGGCAGTCATTACAGTGCTTGGACTGTAAATATCAAAAGTCAAACATGGGGAGGTGGGTTTTTGGGTGTCATTAGAGGTCTTGGACTGTAAATATCAACAGTCATTCAAGAGGTGGGGGGTGGGTGAGGGTCATTACAGTGCTTGGACTGTTAATATCAAGTCATTCATGGGGTGGTGGATGTGTTTGTGTCATTATTGCTTGGACTGTAAATATCAACATTCATTTATGGGGTGGTGGGTGGCATTACAGTGTTTGGACTGTAAATATCAACAGTCATTTATGGGGTGGTGGGTGTCTGGCAGTTATTACAGTGCTTGGACTGTAAATATCAACAGTCAATCATTGGGAGGTGGGTTTGTGGGTGTCATTAGAGTGATTGGAATGTAAATATCAACAGTCATTCATGAGGTGGTGGGTTTCATTACAGTGCTTGGACTGTAAATATCAACAGTCATTCATTGGGTGGTGGGTGTGTGGGTGTCATTACAGTGCTTGGGCTGTAAATATCAACAGTCATTTATTGGGTGGTGGGTGTGTGGCGGTCATTACAGTGCTTGGACTGTAAATATCAACAGTCATTCATGGGGTGGTGGGTGTGTGGGTGTCATTAGAGTGCTTGGACTGTAAATATTAACCATAATTTATGGGGTGGTGGGTGTGTGGGTGTCATTACAGTGCTCAGGCTGTAAATATTAACAGTCATTCATGGGGTGGTGGGTGTGTGGATGTCATTACAGTGCTTGGACTGAAAACATCAACAGTCATTCATGGGGTGGTGGGTGTGTGGTTGTCATTACAGTGCTTGGACTATAAATATCAACCATCATTTATGGGGTAGTGGGAATGTGGGTGTCATTACAGTGCTTGGACTGTAAATATCATCAGTCATTCATGGGGTGGTGGGTGTGTGGATGTCATTACAGTGTTTGGACTGTAAATATCAACAGACAGTCATTCATGGGGGTGGGTCAATACAGTGCTTGGACTGTCAATATCAAAAGTCAATCTTGGGGTGGTGGGTGTCTGGCATACATTACAGTGCTTGGACTGTAAATATCAACAGTCAATCATGAGGAGGTGGGTTTGTGGGTGTCATTACAGTGCTTGGACTTTAAATATAAAGTCATTCATGTGGTGGTGGGTGTGTTTGTGTCATTAGTGCTTGGACTGTTAATATCAACATTCATTTAAGGGGTGTTGGGTGGCATTACAGTGCTTGGACTGTAAATATCAACAGTCATTCATAGGGTGGTGGGTGTGTGGGTGTTATTACAGTGCTTGGACCATAAATATCAACCATCATTTAGGGGGGGGGTGTCTGTGGGTTTACAGTGCTTGGACTGTAAATATCACCAGTCATTCATAGGGTGGTTGGTGTGTGTGTCATTAGAGAGCTTGGACTGTAAATATCAACAGTCATTCATTGGGTGGTGGGTTTCATTACAGTGCTTGGACTGTAAATATCAATAGTCATTCATGGGGTGAAGGGTGTGTGGGTGTCATTACAGTGCTTGGACTGTAAATATCAACAGTCATTTATAGGGTCATGGGTGTGTGGGTGTCATTACAGTGCTTGGACTGTAAATATCAACAGTCATTTATGGGGTAGTGGGTGTGTGGCTGTCATTACAGAGCTTGGACTGTAAATATCAACAGTCAATCATGGAGTGGTGGGTTTGTGGGTGTCATTACAGTGCTTGGACTGTAAATATCAAGTCATTAATGGGGGGGGTGTCATTAGTGCTTGGACTGTAAATATCAACAGTCAATCATGGGGAGGTGGGTTTGTGGGTGTCATTACAGTGCTTGGACTGTAAATATCAAGTCATTCATGTGGTGGTGGGTGTGTATGTGTCATTAGTGCTTGGACTGTTAATATCAACATTCATTTAAGGGGTGTTGGGTGGCATTACAGTGCTTGGACTGTAAATATCAACAGTCATTCATAGGGTGGTTGGTGTGTGGGTGTTATTACAGTGCTTGGACTATAAATATCAACCATCATTTAGGGGGGGGGGGGTTTGTGGGTTTACAGTGCTTGGACTGTAAATATCACCAGTCATTCATAGGGTGGTTGGTGTGTGTGTCATTAGAGAGCTTGGACTGTAAATATCAACAGTCATTAATTGGGTGGTGGGTTTCATTACAGTGCTTGGACTGTAAATATCAATAGTCATTCATGGGGTGATGGGTGTGTGGGTGTCTTTACAGTGCTTGGACTGTAAATATCAACAGTCATTTATAGGGTGATGGGTGTGTGGGTGTCATTACAGTGCTTGGACTGTAAATATCAACAGTCATTTATGGGGTGGTGGGTGTGTGGCTGTCATTACAGAGCTTGGACTGTAAATATCAACAGTCAATCATGGAGTGGTGGGTTTGTGGGTGTCATTACAGTGCTTGGACTGTAAATATCAAGTCATTAATGGGGGTGTGTGTCATTAGTGCTTGGACTGTAAATATCAACAGTCATTCATGGGGTGCTGGGTGGCAATACAGTGCTTGGACTGTAAATATCAAGTTATTCATGAAGGGGGGGTGTCATTAGTGCTTGGACTGTAAATATCAACAGTCATTCATGGGGTGCTGGGTGGCATTACAGTGCTTGGACTGTAAATATCAACCATCATCTATTGGGTGATGGGTGTGTGGGTGTCATTACAGTGCTTGGACTGTAAATATTTTAAGTCATTTATGGGGTGGTGGGTCTGTGGCTTTTTTTACAATGCTTGGACTGTAAATATCAAAAGTCAATCATGGGGTGGTGGGTTTGTGGGTGTCATTACAATGCTTGGACTGTAAATATTTATTGTCATTCATGGTGTGGTGGGTGTGTGGGTGTCATTAGAGTGCTTGGACTGTAAATATCAATCGTCATTCATGGGATGGTGGGTGTGTCGATGTCATTACAGAGTTTGGACTGAAAACATCAACAGTCATTCATGGGGTGTTGGGTGTGTGGTTGTCATTACAGTGCTTGGACTATAAATATCAACCATCATTTATGGGGTGGTGGGAATGTGGGTGTCATTACAGTGCTCAGGCTGTAAATATTAACAGTCATTCATGGGCTGGTGGGTGTGTGGATGTCATTACAGTGCTTGGACTGAAAACATCAACAGTCATTCATGGGGTGTTGGGTGTGTGGTTGTCATTACAGTGCTTGGACTATAAATATCAACTGTCATTTATGGGGTGGTGGGAATGTGGGTGTCATTACAGTGCTTGGACTGTAAATATCAACAGTAATTTATGGGGTGGTGGGTGTGTGGCTGTCATTACAGAGCTTGGACTGTAAATATCAACAGTCAATCATGGAGTGGTGGGTTTGTGGGTGTCATTACAGTGCTTGGACTGTAAATATCAAGTCATTAATGGGGTGGTGTGTCATTAGTGCTTGGACTGTAAATATCAACAGTCATTCATAAAGTGGTGGGTAGGTGGGTGTCATTACAGAGCTTGGACTGTAAATATCAAGTCATTCATGTGGTGGTGGGTGTGTTTGTGTCATTAGTGCTTGGACTGTAAATATCAACATTCATTTAAGGGGTGTTGGGTGGCATTACAGTGCTTGGACTATAAATATCAACAGTCATTCATAAGGTGGTGGGTGTGTGGGTGTTATTACAGTGCTTGGACTGTAAATATCATCAGTCATTTAAGGGGTGGTGGGTGTGTGGCTGTCATTACAGAGCTTGAACTGTAAATATCAACAGTCAATCATGGAGTGTTGGGTTTGTGGGTATCATTACAGTGCTTGGACTGTAAATATCAAAAGTCATTCATGAAGTGGTGGGTTTATGGGTGTCATTACAGTGCTTGGACTGTAAATATCAAGTCATTAATGGGGGGGGGTCATTAGTGCTTGGACTGTAAATATCAACAGTCATTCATGGGGTGGTGGGTGGCATTACAGTGCTTGGACTGTAAATATCAAGTCATTCATGAAGGGGGGGTGTCATTAGTGCTTGTACTGTAAATATCAACAGTCATTCATTTTGTGCTGGGTGGCATTACAGTGCTTGGACTGTAAATATAAACCATCATCTATTGGGTGATGGGTGTGTGGGTGTCATTACAGTGCTTGGACTGTAAATATTAAAAGTCATTTATGGGGTGGTGGGTCTGTGGCTGTCATTACAGTGCTTGGACTGTAAATATCAAAAGTCAATCATGGGGTGGTTGGTTTGTTGGTGTCAGTACAATGCTTGGACTGTAAATATTAAGTGTCATTCATGGTGTGGTGGGTGTGTGGATGTCATTACAGTGCTTGGACTGTAAATACCAACAGTCATATTTGGGGTTGTGGGTGTGTGGCTGTCATTACAGTGCTTGGACTGTAAATATCAACCATAATTCATAGGGTTGTTAGTGTGTGAGTGTCATTACAGAGCTTGGACTGTAAATATCAACAGTCATTCATGGGGGGGGGTGTCATTACAGTGCTTGGACTGTCAATATCAAAAGTCATTCTTGGGGTGGTGGGTGTGTGGGTGTCATTACAGTGCTTAGACTGTAAATATCAACAGTCATTTATGGGGTGGTAGGTGTCTTGCAGTCATTACAGTGCTTGGACTGTAAATATCAACAGTCAATTATGGGGAGGTGGGTTTGTGGGTGTTATTAGAGTGCTTAAACTGTAAATATCAACAGTCATTCATGAGGTGGTGATTGGGTGGATGTCATTACAGTGCTTGGACTGTAAATATCAACAGTCATTCATGGGGTGGTGGGTGTGTGGGTGTCATTACAGTGTTGTGATTGTAAATATCAACAGTCATTCATAGGGTGGTGGGTGTCATTACAGTGCTTGGACTGTAAATATCAACAGTCATTCATGGTGTGGTGGTTGTGTTGGTATCATTACAATACTTGGACAGTAAATATCAACCATAATTCCTGGGGTGGTGGGTGTTGGGGTGTCATTACAATGCTTTGACTGTATATATCAACAGTCATTCAAGGGGTGTTGGATGTGTGGATGTCATTACAGTGCTTGGACTAAAAAATATCAACAGTCATTCATGGGGTGGTGGGCGTGTGGTTGTCATTACAGTGTTTTGACTATAAATATCAACAGTCATTTATGGGGTGGTGGGTGTGTGGCTGTCATTACAGTGCTTGGACTGTAAATATCAACCATAATTTATGGGGTGGTGGGTGTTTGGGTGTCATTACAGTGCTCATACTGTAAATATTAACTGTCATTCATGGGGTGGTGGGTGTGTGGATGTCATTACAGTGCTTGGACTGAAAACATCAAAAGTCATTCATGGGGTGGTGTTTGTGTGGTTGTCATTACAGTGCTTGGACTATAAATACCAACCGTCATTTATGGGGTGGTGGGAATGTGGGTGTCATTACAGTGCTTGGACTGTAAATATCAACAGTCATTCATAGGGTTTTTAGTGTGTGAGTGTCATTACAGTGCTTGGACTGTAAATATCAACAGTCATTCATGGGGTGGTGGGTGGGTGGGTGTCATTACAGCGCTTGGACTGTAAATATCAAGTCATTCATGGGGTGGTGGGTGTGTGTGTGTCATAAGTGCTTGGACTGTAAATATCAACCATAATTCATAGGGTTGTTGATGTGTAAGTGTTATTACAGAGCTTGGACTGTAAATATCAACAGTCATTCATGGGGGGGGGTTTCATTACAGTGCTTGGACTGTCAATATCAAAAGTCATTCTTGGGGTAGTGGGTGTGTGGGTGTCATTACAGTGTTTACACTGTAATTATCAACAGTAATTTTTGGGGTGGTGAGTGTCTGGCAGTCATTACAGTGCTTGGACTGTAAATATCAACAGTCAATTATGAGGAGGACGTTTGTGGGTGTCATTAGAGTGCTTGGACTGTAAATATCAACAGTCATTCATGAGGTGGTGGGTGGGTGGGTGTCATTACAGTGCTTGGACTGTAAATATCAAGTCCTTCATAGGGTGGTGGGTGTGTTTGTGTCATTAGTGCTTGGACTGTAAATATCAACATTCATTTATGGGGTGGTTGGTGGCATTACAGTGCTTGGACTGTAAATATCAACTGTCATTCATTGGGTGGTGGGTGTTATTACAGTGCTTGGATAATAAATATCAACCATCATTTAGGGGGGGGTGTATGTGTGATTACAGTGCTTGGACTGTAAATATCAACAGTCATTCATGGGGTGGTGGGTTTCATTACTGTGCTTGGACTGTAAATATCAACAGTCATTCATGGGGTGATGGGTGTGTGGGTGTCATTACAGTGCTTGGACTGTAAATATCAACAGTCATGTATAGGGTGAAGTGTGTGTGGGTGTCATTACTGTGCTTGGACTGTAAATATCATCAGTCATTTATGGGGTGGTGGGTGTGTGGCTGTCATTACATAGATTGGACTGTAAATATCAACAGTTATTTATAGGGTGATGGATGTGTGGGTGTCATTACAGTGCTTGGACTGTAAATATCAACAGTCATTTATGGGGTGGTGGGTGTGTGGCTGTCATTACAGTGCTTGGACTGTAAATATCAATAGTCATTCATGGAGTAGTGGGTTTGTGGGTGTTATTACAGTGCTTGGACTGTAAATATCAACAGTCATTCATGAAGTGGTGGGTGTGTGGGTGTCATTACAGTGCTTGGACTATAAATATCAAGTCATTCATGGGGGGGGGGGTGTATGTGTGTCATTAGTGCTTAAACTGTAGATATCAACAGTCATTCATAGGGTGGAGGGTGGCATTACAGTGCTTGGACTGTAGATATCAACCATCATTTATTGGGTGATAGGTGTGTGGGTGTCATTACAGTGCTTGGACTGTAAATATCAACAGTCATTTATGGGGTGGTGGGTGTGTGGCTGTCATTACAGAGCTTGGACTGTAAATATCAACAGTCAATAATGGGGTGGTAGGTTTATGGGTGTCATTACAGTGCTTGGACTGTAAATATAAACAGTCATTCATGGGGTGGTGGGTGTGTGAGTGTCATGACAGTGCTTGGACTGTAAATATCAAGTCATTCATGGGGTGGTGGGTGCGTGTGTGTCATTAGTGCTTGGACTGTAAATATCAACAGTCCTTCATTAGTTGTGGGTGGCATTACATTGCTTGGACTGTAAATATTAACCATCATTCATTGGGTGGTGGGTGTGTGGGTGTCATTACACTGCTCAGACTGTAAATATTAACAGTCATTCATGTTGTGGTGGGTGTGTGGATATCATAACAGTGCTTGGACTGAAAACATCATCAGTCATTGATCGGGTGGTGGGTGTGTGGTTGCCATTACAGTGCTTGGACTATAAATATCAACCATAATTTATGGGGTGGTGGGAATGTGGGTGTCATTACAGTGCGTGGACAGTAAATATCAACAGTCATTCATGGGGTGGTGGGTGGGTGGGTGTCATTACAGTGCTTGGACTAAAAATATAAAGTCATTTATGGGGTGGTGGGTGTGTGTGTGTCATTAGTGCTTGGACTGTAAATATCAACTATAATTCATAGGGTTGTTGGTGTGTGAGTGTTATTACAGAGCTTGGACTGTAAATGTCAACAGTCATTCATGGGGGGGGGATGTGGGTGTCATTACAGTGCTTGGACTGTCAATATCAAAAGTCATTCTTGGGGTGGTGGGTGTGTGGGTGTCATTACAGTGCTTAGACTGTAAATATCAACAGTCATTCATTGGGTGGTGGGTTTTATTACAGTGCTTGGACTGTAAATATCAATTGTCAATCATGGGAAGGACGTTTGTGGGTGTCATTACAGTGCTTGGACTGTAAATATCAACCATCATTTATTGAGTGATGGTTGTGTGGACGTCATAACAGTGCTTGGACTGAAAACATCATCAGTCATTGATCGGGTGGTGGGTGTGTGGTTGCCATTACAGTGCTTGGACTATAAATATCAACCGTAATTTATGGGGAGGTGGGTTTGTGAGTGTCATTACAGTGCGTGGACAGTAAATATCAACAGTCATTCATGGGGTGGTGGGTTGGTGGGTGTCATTACAGTGCTTGGACTGTATATATCAAGTCATTCATGGGGTGGTGGGTGTGTTTGTGTCATTAGTGCTTGGACTGTAAATATCAACCATAATTCATAGGGTTGTTGGTGTGTGAGTGTTATTACAGAGCTTGGACTGTAAATGTCAACAGTCATTCATGGGGAGGGGATGTGGGTGTCATTACAGTGCTTGGACTGTAATTATCAAAAGTCATTCTTCGGGTGGTGGGTGTGTGGGTGTCATTACAGTGCTTAGACTGTAAATATCAACAGTCATTTATGGGGTGGTGGGTGTCTGGCATTCATTACAGTGCTTGGACTGTAAATATCAATAGTCAATCATGGGAAAGACGTTTGTGGGTGTCATTAGAGTGCTTGGACTGTAAATATCAACAGTCATTCATGAGGTGGTGGGTGGGTGGGTATTATTACAATGCTTGGACTGTAAATATCAAGTCATTCATAGGGTGGTGGGTGTGTTTGTGTCATTAGTGCTTGGACTGTAAATATCAACATTTATTTATGGGGTGGTGGGTGGCATTACAGTGCTTGGACTGTAAATATCAACAGTCATTCATAGGGTGGTAGGTGTGTGGGTGTTATTACAATGCTTGGACTATAAATATCAACAGTCATTTATAGGGTGATAGGTGTGTGGGTGTCATTACAGAGCTTGGACTGCAAATATCAACAGTCATTCATAAGGTGGTTGGTGTGTAAGTGTCATTACAGTGCTTGGACTGTAAATATCAACAGTCATTCAAGGGGTGTTGGGTTTCAATACAGTGCTTGGACTGTAAATATCAACAGTCATTTTTAGGGTGATAGGTGTGTGGGTGTCATTACAGTGCTTGGACTGCAAATATCAACAGTCATTTATGGGGTGGTGGGTGTGTGGCTGTCATTACAGAGCTTGGACTGTATATATCAACAGTCAATCATTGAGTACTGGGTTTGTGGGTGTCATTACAGTGCTTGGACTGTAAATATCAACAGTCATTTATGAAGTGGTGGGTGTGTGGGTGTCATTACAGTGCTTGGACTGTAAATATCAAGTCATTCATGGTGGGTGGGTGTGTGTGTCATTAGTGCTTGGACTGTAAATATCAACAGTCATTCATGGGGTGGTGGGTGGCATTACAGTGCTTGGACTGTAAAAATCAACCATCATTTATTGGGTGATGGGTGTGTGGGTGTCATTACAGTGCTTGGACTGTAAATATCAACAGTCATTTATTGGGTGGTTGGTGTGTGGCTGTCATTACAGTGCTTGGACTGTAAATTTCAAAAGTCAATCATGGGGTGGTGGGCTTGTGGGTGTCATTACAATGCTTGTACTGTAAATATTAAGTGTCATTAATGGTGTGGTGGGTGTGTGGATGTCATTACAGTGCTTGGACTGTAAATATCAACCATAATTAATAGGGTTGTTGGTGTGTGAGTGTCATTACAGAGCTTGAACTGTAAATATCAACAGTCATTCATGGGGGTTGGGGTCATTACAGTGCTTGGACTGTCAATATCAAAAGTCATTCTTGGGGTGGTGGGTGTGTGGGTGTCATTACAGTTCTTAGACTGTAAATATCAACAGTCATTTTTGGGGTGGTAGGTGTCTTGCAGTCATTACAGTGCTTGGACTGTAAATATCAACAGTCAATCATGGGGAGGTGGGTTTGTGGGTGTCATTAGAGTGCTTGGACTGTAAATATCAACAGTCATTCATGAGGTGGTGGGTGGGTGGGTGTCATTACAGTGCTTGGAATGTAAATATCAAGTCATTCATTTGGTGGTGGGTGTGTGGATGTCATTACAGAGCTTTGACTGTAAATATCAACAGTCAATCATGGGGTGGTGGGTGTGTGGGTGTCATTACAGTGCTTGGACTGCAAATATCAACAGTCATTCATGGGGTGGTGGGTGTGTGTGGGTTATTACAGTGTTTGATTGTAAATATCAACAGTCATTTATAGGGTGGTGGGTGTCATTACAGTGCTTGGACTGTAAATATCAACCATAATTCATGGGGTGGTGAGTGTGGGGGTGTCATTACAATGCTTTGAATGAAAATATCAACAGTCATTCATGGGGTGGTGGCTGTGTGGATGTCATTACAATGCTTGGACTGACAATATCAACAGTCATTTATGGGGTGGTTGGTGTGTGGTTGTCATTACAGTGTTTGGACTATAAATATCAAATGTCATTTATGGGGTGGTGGGAGTGTGGGTGTCATTACAGAGCTTGGACTTTAAATATCAAAAGTCATTTATGGGGTGGTGGGTGTGTGGGTGTCATTACAGTGCTTGGACTGTAAATATAAACAGTCAATCATGGGGAGGTAGGATTGTGGGTGTCATTACAGTGCTTGGACTATAAATATCAATAGTCAGTCATGGGGTTGTGGGTTGGTGGGTGTCATTACAGTGCTCGGACTGTAAATATCAAGTCATTCATGGGGTGGTGGGTATTTGTGTGTCATTAGTGCTTGGACTGTATATATCAACAGTCATTTATGGAGTGGTGGGTGGCATTACAGTGCTTGGACTGTAAATATCAACAGTATTCATAGGGTGGTCGGTGTGTGGGTGTCATTAAAGTGCTTGGACTATAAATATCAACCGTCATTTAGGAAGGGGTGGGTGTGTGTGTGTGATTACATTGCTTGGACTGTAAATATGAACAGTCATTCTTAGGGTGGTGGGTGTGTGGATGTCATTACAGTGTTTGGACTGTAAATATCAACAGTCAATCATAAGGTGGTGGGTGTGTGGGCGTCATTACCGTGCTTGGACTGTAAATATCAACAGTTATTCATGGGATGGTGGCTGTGTGGGTGTCATTACAGTGTTTTCATTGTAAATATCAACAGTCATTCATAGGGTGGTGGGTGTCATTAGAGTGGTTGGACTGTAAATATCAACAGTCATTCATGGAGTGGTGGGTGTGTAGGTGTCACTACAGTGCTTTCACTGTAAATATCAACAGTCATTCATGGGGTGGTGGGTATGAGGGTATCCTTACAGTCCTTCGAGTGTAAATATCAACAGTCATTCCTGTGGTGGTAGGTGTTTGGGTGTCATTATAGTTCTTGGACTGTAAATATCAAAAGTCATTCATGGGGTGGTGGGTGTGTGGGTGTCATTACATGGCTTGGACTGTAAATATCAAGTCATTTTTGGGGTGGTGGGTATGTGCGTGTCATTAGTGCTTGGACTGTAAATATATCAACAGTCATTCATGGGGTGGTGGGTGGCAATACATTGCTTGGACTGTAAATATGAACAGTTATTAATGGGGTGATGGGTGTGAGGGTGTCATTAGTGCTTGGAATGTAAATAACAACCATTATTCATAGGGTTGTTGGTGTGTGAGTGTCATTACTGAGCTTGGACTGTAGATATCAACAGTCTTTCATGGGGGGGGGAGTGTCATTACAGTGCTTCGACTGTAAATATCAACAGTCATTTATGGGGTAGTGGGTGTGTTGCTGTCATTACAGTGCTTGGACTGTAAATATCAACAGTCAATCATGAAGTGCTGGGTTTATGGATGTCATTACAGTGCTTGGACTGTAAATATCAACAGTCATTCATGAAGTAGTGGGTGTGTGGGTGTCATTACAGTGGTTGGACTGCAAATATCGTGTCATTCATGGGGGGGTGGGTGTGTGTGTGTCATTAGTGCTTGGACTGTAAATATCAACAGTGATTCATGGGGTGGTGGGTGGCAAAACAGTGCTTGGACTGTAAATATCAACAATCATTTATTGGGTGATGAGTGTGTGGGTGTCATTACAGTGCTTGGACTGTAAATATTAAAAGTCATTTATAGGGTGGTGTGTGTGTGGCTGTCATTACAGTGCTTGGACTGTAAATATCAACAGTCAATTATGGGGTGGTGGGTTTGTGGGTGTCATTACAGTGCTTGGACTTTAAATATAAACAGTCATTCATGGGGTGGTGGGTGGGTCGGTGTCATTACAGTGCTTGGACTGTAAATATCAAGTCATTCATGGGGTGGTGGGGGTGTGTGTGTCATTAGTGCTTGGACTGTAAATATCAACCATAATTCATAGGGTTGTTGGTGTGTGAGTGTCATTACAGAGCTTGGACTGTAAATAACAACAGTCATTCATGGGGGGGGTTTGGGTGTCATTACAGTGCTTGGACTGTCAATATCAAAAGTCAGTCTTTGGGTGGTGTGTGTGTGGGTGTCATTACAGTGCTTAGACTGTAAATATCAACAGTCATTTATGGGGTGGTGGGTGTCTGGCAGTCATTACAGTGCTTGGACTGTAAATATCAACAGTCAATCATGGGGAGGTGGGTTCGTGGGTGTCATTAAAGGGCTTGGACTGTAAATATCAACAGTCATTCATGAGGTGGTGGGTGGGTTGGTGTCATTACAGTGCTTGGACTGTAAATATCAAGTCATTCATGGGGTGGTGGGTGTGTTTGTGTCATTAATGCTTGGACTGTAAATATCAACATTCATTTATGGGGTGGTTTGTGGCATTACAGTGCTTGGACTGTAAATATCTACAGTCATTCATAGGGTGGTGGGTGTGTGGGTGTCATTACAGTGCTTGGACTATAAATATCAACCATCATTTAGGTGGGGTTGTATGTGTGATTACAGTGCTTGGACTGTAAATATCAACAGTCATTCATAGGGTTGTTGGTGTAGGAGTGTCATTACAAAGCTTGGACTGTAAATATTAACAGTCATACATGGGGTGGTGGGTTTCATTACAGTGCTTGAACGGTAAATATCAACAGTCATTCATGGGGTGATGGGTGGTTGGGTGTCATTAGAGTGCTTGGACTGTCAATATCAACAGTGATTTATAGGGTGATGGGTGTGTGGGTGTCATTACAGTGCTTGGACTAAAAATATCAACAGTCATATATCGGGTGGTGGGTGTGTGGCTGTCATTACAGTGCTTGGACTGTAAATATCAACAGTCAATCATGGAGTGGTGGGCTTGTGGGTATCATTACAGTGCTTAAACTGTAAATATCAACAGTCATTCATGAAGTGGTGGGTGTGTGGGTGTCATTACAGTGGTTGGACTGTAAATATTAAGTCATTCATGGGAGGGTGTGTGTGTGTGTGTCATTAGTGCTTGGACTGAAATTATCAACAGTCATTCATGGGGTAGTGGGTGGCATTACAGTGCTTGGACTGTAAATATCAACCATTATTTATTGGGTGATGGGTGTGTGGGTGTCATTATAGTGCTTGGACTGTAAATATCAAAAGTCAATTATGGAGTGGTGGGTTTGTGGGTGTCATTACAATGCTTGGACTGTAAATATAAACAGTCATTCATGGGGTGGTGGGTGTGTGGGTGTCATTACAGTGCTTGGACGGTAAATATCAACAGTCATTCATAGGGTTGTGGGTGTGCTAGTGTCATTACAGAGCTTGGACTGTAAATATCAACAGTCATTCATGGGGTGGTGGGTGTGTGGATGTCATTACAGTGCTTGGACTGTCAATATCAACTGTCATTTATGGGGTACAGGGTGTGTGGGTGTCATTTTAATGCTTGGTCTGTAAATATCAACAGTCAATCATGGGGAGGTGGGTTTGTGGGTGTCATTACAGTGCTTGGACTGTAAATATCAACAGTCATTCATAGAGTGGTGGGTGGGTGGGTTTCATTACAGTGCTTGGACTGTAAATATAAAGTCATTCATTGGGTGGTGGGAGTATATGTGTCCTTAGTGCTTAGACTGTAAATATCAACAGTCATT
Source organism: Petrolisthes cinctipes (assembly GCA_033782935.1). Lineage (NCBI taxonomy): Eukaryota > Metazoa > Arthropoda > Malacostraca > Decapoda > Porcellanidae > Petrolisthes > Petrolisthes cinctipes. The sequence continues at coordinate 6,414,299 of JAWQEG010000230.1, forward strand.
TATTGGGTGGTGGGGGGCATTACAGTGATTGGACTGTAAATATCAACAGTCATTCATTGGGTGGTGGGTGTGTGGGTGTTATTACAGTGCTTGGACTATAAATATCAACAGTAATTTAGGGTGTGGGTGTGATTACCGTGCTTTGAATGTAAATATCAACAGTCATTCATAGGGGGGTTGGTGGGTCAGTGTCATTACAGAGCTTGGACTGTAAATATCAACAGTCATTAATGGGGTGGTGGTTGTGTGGATGTCATTACCGTGCTTGGACTGTAAATATCAACAATCAATCATGGGGTGGTGGGTTTGTGGGTGTCATTACAGTGCTTGCACTGTAAATATCAACAGTCATTCATGGGGTGGTGGGTGTGTGGGTGTCATTACAGTGCTTGGAGTGTAAATATCAAGTCATTCATGGGGTGGTGAGTGTGTGTGTGTCATTAGTGCTTGGACTGTAAATATCAACAGTCATTAATAGGGTAGTGGGTGGCATTACAGTGCTTGGACTGTCAATATCAACAGTCATTTAAGGTGTGCTGGGTGTGTAGGTGTCATTACAGTGTTTGGACTGAAAATATCAACAGTCAATCATAGGGAGGTGGGTTTGTGGGTGTCATTACAGTGCTTGGACTGTAAATATCAACAGTCATTCATAGGGTTGTGGGTGTGTGTATGTCATTAGTGTTTGGACTGTAAATATCAACAGTAATTTATGATGTGGGGGAAGGCATTACAGTGCTTGGACTGTAAATATCAACAGTCATTTATAGGTTGGTGGGTGTGTGGGTGTCATTACAGTGCTTGGACAATAAATATCAACTGTCATTTAGGGGGGGGGGGATTACCGTGCTTTGACTGTAAATATCAACACTCATTCATAGGGTGGTTGGTGTGTCAGTGTCATTACAGAGCTTGGACTGTAAATATCAATAGTCATTAATGGGGTGGTGGTTGTGTGGATGTCATTACCGTGCTTGGACTGTAAATATCAACAATCAATCATGGGGTGGTGGGTTTGTGGGTATCATTACATTGCATGGACTGTAAATATCAACCATCATTCATTGGGTGGTGGGTGTGTGGGTGTCATTACAGTGTTCAGACTGTAAATATCAAGTCATTCATGGGGTGGTGGGTGGGTGGGTGTCATTACAGTGCTTGGACTGTAAATATCAAGTCATTCATTGGGTGGTGGGTGTGTGTGTGTCATTAGTGCTTGGACTGTAAATATCAACATTCATTTATGGGGTTGTGGTTGGCATTACAGAACTTGGACTGTAAATATCAACAGTCATTCATAGGGTGGTGGGTTTGTGGGTGTCATTACAGTGCTTAAACTGTAAATATCAACAGTCATTCATGAATTGGTGGGTGTGTGGGTGTCATTACAGTGGTTGGACTGTAAATATTAAATCATTCATGGGAGGGTGTGTGTGTGTGTGTCATTAGTGCTTGGACTGAAATTATCAACAGTCATTCATGGTGTAGTAAGTGGCATTACAGTGCTTGGACTGTAAATATCAACCATTATTTATTGGGTGATGGGTGTGTGGGTGTCATTATAGTGCTTGGACTGTAAATATCAAAAGTCAATTATGGGGTGGTGGGTTTGTAGGTGTCATTACAATACTTGGACTGTAAATATAAACAGTCATTCATGGGGTGGTGGGTGTGTGGGTGTCATTACAGTGCTTGGACGGTAAATATCAACAGTCATTCACAGGGTTGTGGGTGTGCGAGTGTCATTACAGAGCTTGGACTGTAAATATCAACAGTCATTCATGGGGTGGTGGGTGTGTGGGTGTCATTACAGTGCTTGGACTGTCAATATCAACTGTCATTTATGGGGTACAGGGTGTGTGGGTGTCATTTTAATGCTTGGACTGTAAATATCAACAGTGAATCATGGGGAGGTGGGTTTGTGGGTGTCATTCCAGTGCTTGGACTGTAAATATTAACAGTCATTCATAGAGTGGTGGGTGGGTGGGTTTCATTACAGTGCTTGGACTGTAAATATAAAGTCATTCATTGGGTGGTGGGTGTATATGTGTCCTTAGTGCTTAGACTGTAAATATCAACAGTCATTTATTGGGTGGTGGGGGGCATTACAGTGATTGGACTGTAAATATCAACAGTCATGCATTGGGTGGTGGGTGTGTGGGTGTTATTACAGTGCTTGGACTATAAATATCAACAGTAATTTAGGGTGTGGGTGTGATTACCGTGCTTTGAATGTAAATATCAACAGTCATTCATAGGGGGGTTGGTGGGTCAGTGTCATTACAGAGCTTGGACTGTAAATATCAACAGTCATTAATGGGGTGGTGGTTGTGTGGATGTCATTACCGTGCTTGGACTGTAAATATCAACAATCAATCATGGGGTGGTGGGTTTGTGGGTGTCATTACAGTGCTTGGACTGTAAATATCAACAGTCATTCATTGGGTGGTGGGTGTGTGGGTGTCATTACAGTGCTTGGAGTGTAAATATCAAGTCATTCATAGGGTGGTGAGTGTGTGTGTGTCATTAGTGCTTGGACTGTAAATATCAACAGTCATTAATAGGGTAGTGGGTGGCATTACAGTGCTTGGACTGTCAATATCAACAGTCATTTACGGTGTGTTGGGTGTGTAGGTGTCATTACAGTGCTTGGACTGAAAATATCAACAGTCAATCATAGGGAGGTGGGTTTATGGGTGTCATTACAGTGCTTGGACTGCAAATATCAACAGTCATTCATAGGGTGGAGGGTGGGTGGGTGTCATTATAGTGATTGGACTGTAAATATCAAGTCATTCATAGGGTTGTGGGTGTGTGTATGTCATTAGTGCTTGGACTGTAAATATCAACAGTAATTTATAAGGTGGGGGAAGGCATTACAGTGCTTGGACTGTAAATATCAACAGTCATTTATAGGTTGGTGGGTGTGTGGGTGTCATTACAGTGCTTGGACAATAAATATCAACTGTCATTTAGGGGGGGGGGGATTACCGTGCTTTGACTGTAAATATCAACAGTCATTCATAGGGTGGTTGGTGTGTCAGTGTCATTACAGAGCTTGGACTGTAAATATCAATAGTCATTAATGGGGTGGTGGTTGTGTGGATGTCATTACCGTGCTTGGACTGTAAATATCAACAATCAATCATGGGGTGGTGGGTTTGTGGGTATCATTACATTGCATGGACTGTAAATATCAACCATCATTCATTGGGTGGTGGGTGTGTGGGTGTCATTACAGTGTTCAGACTGTAAATATCAAGTCATTCATGGGGTGGTGGGTGGGTGGGTGTCATTACAGTGCTTGGACTGTAAATATCAAGTCATTCATGGGGTGGTGGGTGTGTGTGTGTCATTAGTGCTTGGACTGTAAATATCAACATTAATTTATGGGGTTGTGGTTGGCATTACAGAACTTGGACTGTAAATATCAACAGTCATTCATAGGGTGGTGGGTGTGTGGGTGTCATTACAGTGCTTGGATTATAAATATCAACTGTCATTTAAGGGTGTGTGTGGGTGTGAATACCGTGTTTTGACTGTGAATATCAACAGTCATTTATAGGGTTATGGGTGTGTGGGTGTCATTACAGTGCTTGTACTGTAAATATCAACAGTCATTTATGGGGTGGTGGGTGTGTGGCTGTCATTACAGTGCTTGGACTGTAAATATCAACAGTCATTCATGAAGTGGTAGGTGTGTGTGTGTCATTACAGTGCTTGGACTGTAAATATCAAGTCATTCATGGGAGGGTGGGTGTGTGTGTGTCATTAGTGCTTGGACTGAAATTATCAACAGTCATTCTTGGGGTAGTGGGTGGCATTACAGTGCTTGGACTGTAAATATCAACCATCAGTTATTGGGTGATGGGTGTGTGGGTGTCATGATAGTGCTTGGACTGTAAATATCAAAAGTCAATTATGGGGTGGTGGGTTTGTGGGTGTCATTACAATGCTTGGACTGTAAATATAAACAGTCATTCATGGGGTGGTGGGTGTGTGGGTGTCATTACATTGCTTGGACTGAAAATATTAACAGTCATTCATAGGGTTGTGGGTGTGCGAGTGTCATTACAGAGCTTGGACTGTATATATTAGCAGTCATTCATGGGGTGGTGGGTGTTTGGGTGTCATTACAGTGCTTGGACTGTCAATATCAACTGTCATTTATAGGGTACTGGGTGTGTGGGTGTCATATCAATGCTTGGACTGCAAATATCAACAGTCAATCATGAGGAGGTGGGTTTGTGGGTGTCATTACAGTACTTGGACTGTAAATATCAACAGTCATTCATGGGGTGGTGGGTGTGTGGGTGTCATTACACTGCTTGGAGTGTAAATATCAAGTCATTCATGGGGTGGTGGGTGTGTGTGTGTCATTAGTGCTTGGACTGTAAATATCAACAGTCATAAATGGGGTAGTGGGTGGCATTACAGTGCTTGGACTGTCAAAATCAACAGTCATTTATGGGGTGCTGGGTGTGTGGGTGTCATTACAGTGCTTGGACTGTAAATATCAACAGTCAATCATGGGGAGGTGGGTTTGTGGGTGTCATTACAGAGCTTGGACAGTAAATATCAACAGTCATTCATGGGGTGGTGGGTGGGCGGGTGTCATTACAGTGCTTGGACTGTAAATATCAAGTCATTCATGGGGTGGTGGGTGTGTGTGTGTCATTAGTGCTTGGACTGTAAATATCAATTATAATTCATAGGGTTGTTGGTGTGTGAGTGTCATTACAGAGCTTGGACTGTAAATATCAACAGTCATTCATGGGGGGGGTTTGGGTGTCATTACAGTGCTTGGACTGTCAATATCAAAAGTCAGTCTTGGGGAGGTGTGTGTGTGGGTTTCATTACAGTGCTTAGACTGTAAATATCAACTGTCATTTATGGGGTGGTGGGTGTCTGGCAGTCATTACAGTGCTTGGACTGTAAATATCAACAGTCAATCATGGGGAGGTGGGTTCGTGGGTGTCATTTAAAGGCTTGGACTGTAAATATCAACAGTCATTCATGAGGTGTTGGGTGGGTGGGTGTCATTACAGTGCTTGGACTGTAAATATCAAGTCATTCATGGGGTGGTGGGTGTGTTTGTGTCATTAATGCTTGGACTGTAAATATCAACATTCATTTATGGGGTGGTGGATGGCATTACAGTGCTTGGACTGTAAATATCAACAGTCATTCATAGGGTGGTAGGTGTGTGGGTGTCATTACTGTGCTTGGACTGTAAATATCAACAGTCATTTATGAGGTGGTGGGGGGCATTACAGTGCTTGGACTGCAAATATCAACAGTCATTCATAGGGAGGTGGGTGTGTGGGTATCATTACATTGCTTGGACTGTAAATATCAACCATCATTCATTGGGTGGTGGGTTTGTGGGTGTCATTACAGTGCTCAGACTGAAAATATTTAGTGTCATTCATGGGGTGGTGGGTGTGTGGATGTCATTACAGTGCTTGGACTGTAAATATCAAGTCATTCATGGGGTGGTGGGTGTGTGTGTGTCATTAGTGCTTGGACTGTAAATATCAATAGTCATTTATGGGGTGGTGGGTTGCATTACAGAGCTTGGACTGTAAATATCAACAGTCATTAATAGGGTGGTGGGTGTGTTTGTGTCATTACAGTGCTTGGACTATAAATATCAACCGTCATTTAGGGGTGTGTGTGGGTGTGATTACAGTGCTTTGACTGTAATTATCAACGGTCATTCATAGGGTGGTTTGTGTGTGAGTGTCATTACAGAGCTTGGACTGTAAATATCAACAGTCACTCATGGGGTGGTGAATGTGTGGATGTCATTAAAGTGCTTGGACTGTAAATATCAACCGTCAATCATGAGGTGGTGGGTGTGTGGGTTTCAGTACAGTGCTTGGACTGTAAATATCAACAGTCATTCATGGGATGGTGGGTGTGTAGGTGTCATTACAGTGTTTTGATTGTAAATATCAACTGTCATTCATAGGGTTGTGGGTGTCATTAGGGTGCTTGGACTGTAAATATCAACAGTCATTCATGGGGTGGTAAGTGTGTGGGTGTCATTACAGTGTTTGGACTGTAAATATCAACCATAATTCATGGGGTGGTGGGTGTGGGGGTGTCATTACATTGCTTTGACTGTAAATATCAACAATCATTTATGGGGCGGTGGGTTTGGGGGTGTCATTACAGAGCTTGGGATGTAAATATCAACAGTCATTCATAGTGTGGTGGGTGTGTGAGTGTCATTACAGTGTTTTGACTATAATATCAACAGTCATTTATTGGGTTGTGGGTGTCATTAGAGTGCTTGGACTGTAAATATTTACAGTCATTCATGGGGTGGTGGGTGTGTGGGTGTCATGACAGTGCTTGGACTGTAAATATCAACAGCCATTCATTGGGTGGTGAGTTTTGGGTGTCATTACAGAGCTTGGACTGCAAATATCAACAGTCATTCATAGGGTAGTATGTGTGTGAGTGTCATTACAGTGTTTTGACCATAATATCAACAGTAATTTATTGGGTGGTGGGTGTCATTAGAGTGCTTGGACTGTAAATATCAACAGTCATTCCTGGGGTGGTGGTTGTATGGGTGTCATTACAATGCTTGGACTGTAAATATCAACCATAATTCATGGGGTGGTGGGTGTGTGGGTGTCATTACAGTGCTTAGGCTATAAATATCAACCATCATTTATAGGGTGGTGGGTGTGTGGGTGTCATTACAGTGCTTGGACTATAAATATTAACCATCATTTATGGGGTGGTATGTGTGTGGGTGTCATTACAGAGCTTGGACTGTAAATATCAACAGTCATTCATAAGGTGGGGGGTGTGTGTCATTACAGACCTTAGACTGTAAATATCAATAGTCATTCATTGGGTGGTGGGTGTGTGGATGTCATTACAGTGCTTGGACTGTAAATATCAACAGTCATTCATAGGGTGGTATGTGTGTTGGTGTCATTACAGTGTTTTGATTGTAAATATCAACAGTCATTCATAGTGTGGTGGGTGTCATTACAGTGCTTGGACTGTAAATATCAACAGTCATTTATGGGGTGTTGGGTGTGTGGGTGTCATTATAGTGTTTTGACTGTAAATATCAACAGTCATTCATAGGGTGGTAGGTGTCATTAGAGTGCTTGGACTGTAAATATCAACAGTTATTTATGGGGTGGTGGGTTTGTGGGTGTCATGACAGTGCTTGGACTGTAAATATCAACAGTCATTTATGGGGTGGTGGGTGTTTTGGTGTCATTACAGTGCTTTGACGGTAAATATCAACATACAATCATTGATTGGTGGGTTTGTGGGTGTCATTACAGTGCTTGGACTGTAAATATCAATAGTAATTCATGGGTTGGTAGGTGTGTGGGTGTCATTACAGTGTTTTGACTTCAAATATCAACAGTCATTTATGGGGTGGTGGGTGTGTGGGTGTCATTACAGTGCTTGGACTGTAAATATCAACACTCATTCATGGGGTGGTGGGTGTGTGGGCATAATTACAGTATTTTGATTGTAAATTTCAACAGTCATTTATAGGGTGGGGGGTGTCATTAGAGTGCTTGGACTTTAAATATCAACAGTCATTAATGGGGTGGTGGGTGTGTGGGTGTTATTACAGTGCTTGGACTGAAAATATCAACAGTCATTCATGGGGTGGTAGGTGTGTGGACGTTATTACAGTGTTTTAATATTAACCCCCAGAGTCCGGGCAGCGGGATTTCCCGCTCGGTCGACAGAGGCCGGGCAGCGGGAAATCCCGCTCTGTCGACAGAGTCCGGGCAGCGGGAAATCCCGCTTTTGGTAATTTATGGGGAAAAACGCCAAATTTGTCGGGATTTTTTTCGATCTGGCTATACTTCACCACCAGACCTTTTCATCCCCACATTCAATCAGTGTGTGCTTGACCGTGACAATGGCTGGGCGTAGTGAAGAAAATACGGGCTCGTTCGATTCGGTGCATCCTACCGCGCTGCCGGGCGCACCCGCTCCTGTAACCTCCACTCCGCGGGTGCAACCAGCTAGATTGAGTCACAGCCACGCTCACAAAGCGAACGCAGCCTCGCTCTCACGGGAAAAGTGACCTCCATTCCTCACTTGATTTCTCGGCAATGGAGTGTCCTAGAGAGCTGGAATTGGTTTTAATGGAAAGAGGAGGAGTTGATGGTGAGTACACAATCAAATTTAAGTTGTTCAGTATTGTAGTTTAGACGTAGGGAGTAAGAGAAGTAGAGTGATTTTCCGGGAAATACCCGGACAGGCAGGGTAAAAAATTAGTATTGAACCCAGAAACACAGTACGTATTTCCATTCTTGGCCCGTCCCGGAGGGGTTAAATATCAACAGTCATTCATAGGGTGGTGGGTGTAATTAGAGTGCTTGGACTGTAAATATCAACAGTTATTTATGGGGTGGTGGGTTTGTGGGTGTTATGACAGTGATTTGACTGTAAATATCAACAGTCATTCATAGGGTGGTGGGTGTTTGGGTGTCATTACAGTGCATGGACTGTAAATATCAACAGACAATCATTGGGTGGTGGATTTGTGGGTGTCATTACAGTGCTTGGACTGTAAATATCAATAGTAATTCATGGGGTGGTAGGTGTGTGGGTGTCATTACAGTATTTTGACTGTAAATATCAATAATCATTTATGGGGTGGTGAGTGTGTGGGTGTCATAACAGTTCTTGGACTGTAAATATCAACCATCATTCATTGGGTGGTGGGTGTGTGGCTATCATTACAGTGCTTGTACTGTAAATATTAACAGTCATTCATTGGGTAGTCGGTGTGTGGATGTCATTACAGTGCTTGGACTGAAAATATCAACAGTCATTCACGGGGTGGTGGGTGTGTGGGTGTAATTACAGTGTTTTGATTGTAAATATCAACAGTCATTTATAGGGTGCTGGGTGTCATTAGAGGACTTGGACTGAAAATATCAAGTCAATCTTAGGGTGGTGGTTGGGTGTGTGTCATTAGTGCTTGGACTGTAAATATCAACAGTCATTCATGGGGTTGTGTGTGGCATTACAGTGCTTGGACTGTAAATATCAAAAGTCATTCACGGGGTTATAGGTGTGTGAGTGTCATTACAGTGCTTGGACTGTAAATATCAAAAGACATTTATGGGGTGGTGGGTGTTTGGGTGTCATTACATTGCTTGGACTGTAAATATCAACAGTCAATCATGGGGTGGTGGTTGTGTGGGTGTCATTACAGTGCTTGGAATGTAAATATCAACAGTCATTAATGGGGTGGTGGGTGTGTTGGTGTTATTACAGTGCTTTGACTGTAAATATCAACAGTCATTCAAAGGGTGGTGGGTGTCATTAGAGTGCTTGGACTGTAAATATCAACAGTTATTTATGGGGTGGTAGGTGTGTAGGTGTCATGACAGTGCTTTGTCTGTAAATATCAACAGTCATTAACCCCTCCGGGACGGGCCAAGAATGGAAATACGTACTGTGGTTCTGGGGGCAATACTCACTTTTTACCCTGCCTGTCCGGGTATTTCCCGGAAAATCACTCTACTTCTCTTACTCCCTACGTCTAAACTACAATACTGAACAACTTAAATTTGATTGTGTACTCACCATCAACTCCTCCTCTTTCCATTAAAACCAACCCCAGCTCTCTAGGACACTCCATTGCCGAGAAATCAAGTGAGGAATGGAGGTCACTTTTCCCGTGAGAGCGAGGCTGCGTTCGCTTTGTGAGCGTGGCTGTGACTCAATCTAGCTGGTTGCACCCGCGGAGTGGAGGTTACAGGAGCGGGTGCGCCCGGCAGCGCGGTAGGATGCACCGAATCGAACGAGCCCGTATTTTCTTCACTACGCCCAGCCATTGTCACGGTCAAGCACACACTGATTGAATGTGGGGATGAAAAGGTCTGGTGGTGAAGTATAGCCAGATCAAAAAAAATCCCGACAAATTTGGCGTTTTTCCCCATAAATTACCAAAAGCGTGATTTCCCGCTGCCCGGACTCTGTCGACAGAGCGGGATTTCCCGCTGCCCGGCCTCTGTCGACCGAGCGGGAAATCCCGCTGCCCGGACTCTGGGGGTTAATGGGGTGGTGAGTGTGTGGGTGACATTACATTTCTTGGACTGTAAATATCAACGATCATTCATTGGGTGGTTGGTGTGTGGGTGTCATTACAGTGCTTGGACTGTAAATATTAACAGTCATTCATAGGGTGGTGGGTGTTTAAGTGTCATTACAGAGCTTGGACTGTAAATATCAACCATTATTCATTGGGTGGTGGGTGTGTGGGTGTCATTACAGTGCTTTGACTGTAAATATCAACAGTCATTTAGAGGGTTGTATGTGTCATTAGAGTGCTTGGACTGAAAATATTAACTGTCATTCATGGGGTGGTGGGTGTGTGGATGTCATTACAGTGCTTGGACTGAAAATATCAACAGTCATTCATGGTGTGGTGTGTGTGTGGGTGTCATTAAAGAGCTTGGACTGTAAATATCAACAGTCATTTATGAGGTGGTGGGTGTGTGGGTGTCATTACAGTGTTTTGATTGTAAATATCAACATTCATTCATAGGGTGGTGGGTGTCATTACAGTGCTTGGACTGTAAATATCAACAGTCATTTATAGGGTGATGGTTGTGTGGGTGTCATGACACTGCTTGGACTGTAAATATCAACCATAATTTATGGGGTGGTGGGTGTGGGGGTGTCATTACAGAGCTTTGAGTGTAAATATCAACAGTCATTCATAAGGTGGTGGGTATGAGGGTGTCATTACAGTGCTTGTACTGTAAATATCAACAGTCATTCATAGGGTGGTGAATGTCATTATAGTGCTTGGACTGTAAATATCAATAGTCATTCTTTGGGTCGTGGGGGCGTGGGTGCCATTACATTGCTTAAACTGTAAATATCAAGTCATTCATGGGGTGGTGTGTTTGTGTCTTTAGTGTTTGGACTGTAAATATCAACAGTCATTCATGGGGTGGTGGGTGGCATTACAGTTCTTTGACTGTAAATATTAACAGTCATTCGTGGGTTGATGGGTGTATGGGTGTCATTAGAGTGCTTGTACTGTAAATATCAACAGTCATTCATGGGGTGGTTGGTGTTTGGGTGTCTATGCAGTGCTTGGACTGTAAATATCAACAGTCAACCATGGGGTGGTGGGTGTGTGGGTGTCATTACAGTGTTTTGACTGTAAATATCAACAGTCATTCATAGGGTGGTTGGTGTCATTAGAGTGTTTGAACTGTAAATATCAACAGTTATTTATGGGGTGGTGGTTGTGTGGGTGTCATGACAGTGCTTGGACTGTAAATATCAACCATAATTCATGGGGTGGTGGGTGTGGGGGTGTCATTACAGTGATTTGACTATAAATATCAACTGTCATTCATTGGGTGGTGGGGGTAAGGGTGTCATTACAGTGTTTTAATTGCAAATATCAACAGTCATTTATAGGGTGGTGGGTGTGTGGGAGTCATTACAGTGCTTGGACTGTAAATATCAAGTCATTCATGGGGTGGTGGGTGTGTGTGTGTAATTAGTGCTTGGACTGTAAATATCAACAGTCATTCATGGGGTGTTGGGTGGCATTACAGTGCTTGGACTGTAAATATCAACAGTCATTTATTAGATGGTGGGTGTGTGGGTGTCATTACAGTGCTTGGACAATAAATATCAAACATCATTTATGGGATGGTGAGTGTATGGGTGTCATTACCGTGCTTGAACTGTTAATATCAACAGTCATTTATAGGGTGGTTGGTGTTTGAGTGTCATTACAGAGCTTAGACTGTAAATATCAACAGTCATTCTTGGTGTGGTGGGTGTGTGGAGGTCATTACAGTGCTTGGACTGTAAATATCAACAGTCAATCATGAGGTGGTGGGTGTGTGGGTATCATTACAGCGCTTGGACTGTAAATATCAACAGTCATTCATGGGATAATGGGTGTGTGGGTGTCATTACAGTGTTTTGATTGCAAATATCAACAGTCATTCATAGGGTGGTGGGTGTCATTAAAGTGCTTGGACTGTAAATATTAACAGTCATTCATGGGGTTGTTGGTGTGTGGGTGTGATTACATGGTTTGGACTTTAAATATCAACAGTCATTCATAGGGTGGTGGGTGTTTGGGTGTCTATGCAGTGCTTGGACTGTAAATATCAACAGTCAATCAGGGGGTGGTGGGTGTGTTGGTGTCATTACAATGCTTGGACTATAAATATCAACAGTCATTCATGGGGTGGTTGGTGTGGGGGTGTCATTACAGTGTTTTGACGGTAAATATCAACAGTCATTCATGGGGTGGTGGGTATGTGGGTGTCATTATAGTGCTTGGACTGTAAATATCAACAGTCATTCTTGGGGTGGTGGGTGTGTGGGTGCTATTACATTGTTTGGACTGTAAATATCAAGTCATTCATTGGGTGGTGAGTGTGTGTGTGTCATTAGTGCTTGGACTGTAAATATCAACAGTCATTCATGGAGTGGTAGGTGGCATTACCGTGCTTTGACTGTAAATTACAACAGTCATTCATAGGGTGATGGGTGTGTGGGTGTCATTACAGAGCTTGGACTGTAAATATCAACGGTCATTATGGGGTGCTTGGTGTTTGGGTATCTATGCAGTGCTTGAAGTGTTAATATCAACAGTCAATCATGGGGTGGTGGGTGTGTGGGAGAAATTACAGTGCTTGGACTGTAAATATCAACAGTCATTAATGGCGTAGTGGGTGTGTGGGTGTCATAACAGTGTTTTGACAGTAAATATCAACAATCATTCATAGGGTGGTGGGTGTCATTACAGTAGTGGACTGTAAATATCAACAGTTATTTATGGGGTGGTGGGTTTGTGGGTGTCATGACAGTGCTTGGTCTGTAAATATCAACAGTCATTCATAGGGTGGTGGGTGTTTTGGTGTCATTACAGTGCTTGGACTGTAAATATCAGCAGACAATCATTGATTGATGGGTTTGTGGGTGTCATTACAGTGCTTGGACTGTAAATATCAATAGTAATTCATGGGTTGGTAGGTGTGTGGGTGTCATTACAGTGTTTTAACTTTAAATATCAACAGTCATTCATGGGGTGGTGGGTGTTTGGGCGTCATTACATTTCTTGGACTGTAAATATTAACAATCATTCATGAGGTGGTGGGTGTGTGGGTGTTATTACAGTGCTTTGACTGTAAATATCAACAGCAATTCATGGGGTGGTGATTGTATGGGTGTCATTACAGTTCTTGGACTTTAAATATTAACCATCATTCATCGGGTGGTTTGTGTGAGGGTGTCATTACAGTGCTTGGACTGTAAATATCAAGTCATTCATGGGGTGGTGAGTGTGTGTGTGTGTCATTAGTTCTTGGACTGTAAATATCAACAGTCATTCATGGGGTGGTGGGTGGCATTACAGTGCTTTGACTGTAAATATCAACAGTCATTCATTTGGTGATGGGTGGGTGGGTGTAATTGCAGTGTTTGGACTGTAAATATCAACAGTCATTCATGGAGTGGTTGGTGTTTGGTTATCTATGCAGTGCTTGGACTGTAAATATCAACAGTTATTTATGGGGTGGTAGGTTTGTGGGTGTCATGACAGTGCTTGGACTGTAAATATCAACAGTCATTCATGGAGTGGTGGGTGTTTTGGTGTCATTACAGTGCTTGGACTGTAAATATCAACAGACAATCATTGATTGGTGGGTTTGTGGGTATCATTACAGTGTTTGGACTGTAAATATCAAAAGTAATTCATGGGTTGTTAGGTGTGTGGGTGTCATTACAGTGTTTTGACTGCAAATATCAACAGTCATTCATGGGGTGGTGGGAGTGTGGGTGTCATTACACTTCTTGAACTGTAAATATTAACAGTCATTCATGGGGTAGTGGGTGTGTGGATGTCATTACAGTGCTTGGACTATAAATATCAACCATCATTTATGGGATGGTGAGTGTGTGGGTGTCATTACAGTGTTTGGACTGAAAATATCACCAGTCATTTAAGGGGTGGTGGGTGTGTGGGTGTCATTATAGAGCTTGGACTGTAAATATCAACAGTTAGTCACGGGGTGGTGGGTGTGTGGATGTCATTACAGTGCTTGGACTGTAAATATAAACAGTCAATCATGGGGTGGTGTGTGTGTGTGGGTGTCATTACAGAGCTTGGACTGTAAATATCAACAGTCATTCATGGGGTGGTGGGTGTGTGGGTGTCATTACAGTGTTTTTATTTTAAATATCAACAGTCATATATAGGGTGGTGTGTGTAATTACAGTGCTTGGACTGTAAATATCAACAGTCATTCATGGGGTGGTGGTTGTGTGGGTATCATTACAGTGCTTGGACTGTAAATATCAACTATAATTTATGGGGTGGTGGGTGTTGGGGTGTCATTACAATGCTTTGACTAGAAATATCAACAATCATTCATGGGGTGGTGGGTGTGTGGATGTCATTTCAGTGCTTGGAATGAAAATATCAACAGTCATTCATGGGGTGGTGGGTGTGTGGTTGTAATTACAGTGTTTGGACTATAAATATCAACCATCATTTATAGGGTGGTGGGAGTGTGGGTGTCATTACAGAGCTTGGACTGTAAATATCAAAAGTCATTCATGGGGTGATGGGTGTGGGGGTGTCATTACAGTGCTTTGACTGTAAATATCAACAGTCATTTATGTGGTGGTGGGTGTGTGGCTGTCATTACAGTGCTTGGACTGTAAATATAAACAGTCAATCATGGGGAGGTGGGATTGTGGGTGTCATTACAGTGTTTGGACTGTAAATATCAAGTCATTCATGGGTTGGTGGGTGTGTGTGTGTCATTAGTGCTTGGACTGTAAATATCAACAGTCATTTATGGGGTGGTGGGTGGCATTACAGTGCTTGGACTGTAAATATCAATAGTCATTTATAGGGTGGTGGGTGTGTGGATGTCATTATAGTGCTTGGACTGTAAATACCAACTGTCAATCATGAGGTGGTGGGTGTGTGGGTGTCATTACAGTGCTTGGACTGTAAATATCAACAGTTATTCATGGGATGGTGGGTGTGTGGGTGTCATTACAGTGTTTGGATCGTTAATATCAACAGTCATTCATAGGGTGGTGGGTGTCATTAGAGTGCTTGGAGTGTAAATATCAACAGTCATTCATGGAGTGGTGGGAATGTTGGTGCCATTACAGTGCTTGGACTGTTAATATCAACAGTCATTCGTTGGGTGGTGGGTGTTTGGGTGTCATTATAGTGCTTGGACTGTAAATATCAACTGTCATTCATGGGGTGGTGGGAGTGTGGGTGTCATTACATGGCTTGGACTGAAAATATCAAGTCATTTATGGGGTGGTGGGTATGTGTGTGTCATTAGTGCTTGAACTGTATATATATCAACAGTCATTCATGGGGTGGTGGGTGGCAATACAGTGCTTGGACTGTAAATATTAACAGTCATTAATGGGGTGATGGGTGTGTGGGTGTCATTACATTGCTTGGACTATAAATATCAACAGTCATTTATAGGGTAGTGGGTGTGTGGGTGTCATTACAGTTCTTGGACTGTAAATATCAACAGTAATTTATGGGGTGGTGGGTGTGTGACTGTCATTAGAGTGCTTGGACTGTGAATATCAACAGTCAATCATGGGGTGTTGGGTTTTTGGGTGTCATTACAGTGCTTGGACTGTAAATATCAATAGTCATTCATGGGGTGGTGGGTCTGTGGGTGTCATTACAGTGCTTAGACTGTAAATATCAACAGTCATTTATGGGGAGGTGGGTTTGTGGGTGTCATTACAGTGCTTGGACTGTAAATATCAAGTCAATCATGGGGTGGTGGGTGTGTTTGTGTCATTAGTGATTGGACTGTAAATATCAACATTCATTTATGGGGTGGTGCGTGTCATTACAGTGCTTGGACTGTAAATATCAACAGTCATTCATAGGGTGGTGGGTGTGTGGGTGTCATTAAAGTGCTTGAACGATAAATATCAATAATCATTTAGAGGGGGGGGGGGTGTATGTGTGATTACAGAGCTTGGACAGTAAATATCAACAGTCATTCATAGGGTGGTTGGTGTGTGAGTGTCATTACAGAGCTTGGACTGTAAATATCAACAGTCATTAATGGGGTTGTGGGTTTCATTACGTTGCTTGGACTGTAATAATCAACAGTCATTTATAGGGTGATGGGTGTGTGGGTGTCATTACAGTGCTTGGACTGTAAATATCAACAGTCATTTATGGGGTGGTGGGTGTGTGGCTGTCATTACAGTGCTTGGACTGTAAATATCAACAGTCATTTATGGGGTGGTGGGTGTGTGGCTGTCATTACAGTGCTTGGACTGTAAATATCAACAGTCATTCATGGAGTGGTTGGTGTTTGGTTATCTATGCAGTGCTTGGACTGTAAATATCAACAGTTATTTATGGGGTGGTAGGTTTGTGGGTGTCATGACAGTGCTTGGACTGTAAATATCAACAGTCATTCATGGAGTGGTGGGTGTTTTGGTGTCATTACAGTGCTTGGACTGTAAATATCAACAGACAATCATTGATTGGTGGGTTTGTGGGTATCATTACAGTGCTTGGACTGTAAATATCAAAAGTAATTCATGGGTTGTTAGGTGTGTGGGTGTCATTACAGTGTTTTGACTGCAAATATCAACAGTCATTCATGGGGTGGTGGGAGTGTGGGTGTCATTACACTTCTTGAACTGTAAATATTAACAGTCATTCATGGGGTAGTGGGTGTGTGGATGTCATTACAGTGCTTGGACTATAAATATCAACCATCATTTATGGGATGGTGAGTGTGTGGGTGTCATTACAGTGCTTGGACTGAAAATATCACCAGTCATTTAAGGGGTGGTGGGTGTGTGGGTGTCATTATAGAGCTTGGACTGTAAATATCAACAGTTAGTCACGGGGTGGTGGGTGTGTGGATGTCATTACAGTGCTTGGACTGTAAATATAAACAGTCAATCATGGGGTGGTGTGTGTGTGTGGGTGTCATTACAGAGCTTGGACTGTAAATATCAACAGTCATTCATGGGGTGGTGGGTGTGTGGGTGTCATTACAGTGTTTTTATTTTAAATATCAACAGTCATATATAGGGTGGTGTGTGTAATTACAGTGCTTGGACTGTAAATATCAACAGTCATTCATGGGGTGGTGGTTGTGTGGGTATCATTACAGTGCTTGGACTGTAAATATCAACTATAATTTATGGGGTGGTGGGTGTTGGGGTGTCATTACAATGCTTTGACTAGAAATATCAACAATCATTCATGGGGTGGTGGGTGTGTGGATGTCATTTCAGTGCTTGGAATGAAAATATCAACAGTCATTCATGGGGTGGTGGGTGTGTGGTTGTAATTACAGTGTTTGGACTATAAATATCAACCATCATTTATAGGGTGGTGGGAGTGTGGGTGTCATTACAGAGCTTGGACTGTAAATATCAAAAGTCATTCATGGGGTGATGGGTGTGGGGGTGTCATTACAGTGCTTTGACTGTAAATATCAACAGTCATTTATGTGGTGGTGGGTGTGTGGCTGTCATTACAGTGCTTGGACTGTAAATATAAACAGTCAATCATGGGGAGGTGGGATTGTGGGTGTCATTACAGTGTTTGGACTGTAAATATCAAGTCATTCATGGGTTGGTGGGTGTGTGTGTGTCATTAGTGCTTGGACTGTAAATATCAACAGTCATTTATGGGGTGGTGGGTGGCATTACAGTGCTTGGACTGTAAATATCAATAGTCATTTATAGGGTGGTGGGTGTGTGGATGTCATTATAGTGCTTGGACTGTAAATACCAACTGTCAATCATGAGGTGGTGGGTGTGTGGGTGTCATTACAGTGCTTGGACTGTAAATATCAACAGTTATTCATGGGATGGTGGGTGTGTGGGTGTCATTACAGTGTTTGGATCGTTAATATCAACAGTCATTCATAGGGTGGTGGGTGTCATTAGAGTGCTTGGAGTGTAAATATCAACAGTCATTCATGGAGTGGTGGGAATGTTGGTGCCATTACAGTGCTTGGACTGTTAATATCAACAGTCATTCGTTGGGTGGTGGGTGTTTGGGTGTCATTATAGTGCTTGGACTGTAAATATCAACTGTCATTCATGGGGTGGTGGGAGTGTGGGTGTCATTACATGGCTTGGACTGAAAATATCAAGTCATTTATGGGGTGGTGGGTATGTGTGTGTCATTAGTGCTTGAACTGTATATATATCAACAGTCATTCATGGGGTGGTGGGTGGCAATACAGTGCTTGGACTGTAAATATTAACAGTCATTAATGGGGTGATGGGTGTGTGGGTGTCATTACATTGCTTGGACTATAAATATCAACAGTCATTTATAGAGTAGTGGGTGTGTGGGTGTCATTACAGTTCTTGGACTGTAAATATCAACAGTAATTTATGGGGTGGTGGGTGTGTGACTGTCATTAGAGTGCTTGGACTGTGAATATCAACAGTCAATCATGGGGTGTTGGGTTTTTGGGTGTCATTACAGTGCTTGGACTGTAAATATCAATAGTCATTCATGGGGTGGTGGGTCTGTGGGTGTCATTACAGTGCTTAGACTGTAAATATCAACAGTCATTTATGGGGAGGTGGGTTTGTGGGTGTCATTACAGTGCTTGGACTGTAAATATCAAGTCAATCATGGGGTGGTGGGTGTGTTTGTGTCATTAGTGATTGGACTGTAAATATCAACATTCATTTATGGGGTGGTGCGTGGCATTACAGTGCTTGGACTGTAAATATCAACAGTCATTCATAGGGTGGTGGGTGTGTGGGTGTCATTAAAGTGCTTGAACGATAAATATCAATAATCATTTAGAGGGGGGGGGGGTGTATGTGTGATTACAGAGCTTGGACAGTAAATATCAACAGTCATTCATAGGGTGGTTGGTGTGTGAGTGTCATTACAGAGCTTGGACTGTAAATATCAACAGTCATTAATGGGGTTGTGGGTTTCATTACGTTGCTTGGACTGTAATAATCAACAGTCATTTATAGGGTGATGGGTGTGTGGGTGTCATTACAGTGCTTGGACTGTAAATATCAACAGTCATTTATGGGGTGGTGGGTGTGTGGCTGTCATTACAGTGCTTGGACTGTAAATATCAACAGTCATTTATGGGGTGGTGGGTGTGTGGCTGTCATTACAGTGCTTGGACTGTAAATATCAACAGTCAATCATGGATTGGTGGGTTTGTGGGTGTCATTACAGTGCTTGGACTGTAAATATCAACAGTCATTCATGAAGTGGTGGGTGTGTGGGTGTCATTACAGTTCTTGGACTTTAAATATCAAGTCATTTATTGGGTTGTGGGTGTGTGTGTGTCATTAGTGCTTGGACTGTAAATATCAACAGTCATTCATGGGGTGGTGGGTGGCATTACAGTGCTTGGACTGTAAATATTAACCATTATTTATTGTATGATGGGTGTTTGGGTGTCATTACAGTGCTTAGACTGTAAATATATACAGTCATTTATGGGGTGGTTGGTGTGTGGCTGTCATTTCAGTGCTTGGACTGTAAATATCAAGTCATTCATTGGGTTGTGGGTGTGTGTGTGTCATTAGTGCTTGGACTGTAAATATCAACAGTCATTCATGGGGTAGTGGGTGGCATTACAGTGCTTTTACTGTAAATATTAAGCATCATTCATTGGGTGGTGGGTGTATGGGTGTCATTACAGTGCTTGGACTGTAAATATTAACAGTCATTCATGGGGTGGTGGGTGTGTGGATGTCATTACAGTGCTTGGACTGAAAACATCAACAGTCATTCATAGGGTGGTGGGTGTGTGGTTGTCATTACAGAGCTTGGACTGTAAATATCAACAGTCATTCATGGGGGGGGGGTGTCATTACAGTGCTTGGACTGTCAATATTAAAAGTCATTCTTGGGGTGGTGGGTGTGTGGGTGTCATTACAGTGCTTGGACTATAAATATCAACCGTCATTTAGGAGGGGGTGGGTGTGTGGGTGTTATTACATTGCTTGGACTATAAACATCAACAGTTATTCATGGTGTGGTGGGTGTGTGGTTGTCATTACAGTGCTTGGACTGTAAATATAAACCCTCATTCATCAGTGGGGGTTGTGGGTTTCATTACAGTGCTTGGACTGTCAATATCAACAGTCAATCATGAGGTGTTGGGTGTGTGGGTGTCATTACAGTGCTTGGACTTTAAATATCAACCGTCATTTAGGAGGGGGTGGGTGTGTGGGTGTTATTACATTGCTTGGACTGTAAATATCAACAGTTATTTATGGGATGGTGGGTGTGTGGGTGTCATTACAGTGTTTTGATTGTAAATATCAACAGTCATTCATAGGGTGGTGGGTGTCATTAGATTGCTTGGACAGTAAATATCAACCGTCATTCATGGAATGGTGGGTGTGTGGGTGTCATTACAATGCTTGGACTGTAAATATCAACCATAATAATGGGGTGGTGGGTGTGGTGGTGTCATTACAGTGCTTTACTGTAAATATCAACAGTCATTCATGGGGTGGTGGGTATGAGGGTGTCCTTACAGTGCTTCGACTGTAAATATCAACAGTCATTCATGGGGTGGTAGGTGTTTGGGTGTCATTATAGTTCTTGGACAGTAAATATCAACAGTCATTCATGGGGTGGTGGGTGTGTTGGTGTCATTACATGGCTTGGACTGTAAATATCAAGTCATTCATGGGGTGGTGGGTATGTGTGTGTCATTAGTGCTTGGACTGTAAATATATCAACAGTCATTCATGGGGTGGTGAGTGACAATACAGTGCTTGGACTGTAAATATCAACAGTCATTCATGGGGTGATGGGTGTGTGGGTGTCATAACAGTGCTTGGACTGTAAATATCAACAGTCATTTATGGTGTGGTGGGTTTGTGGGTGTCGTTACAGTGCTTGGACTGTAAATATCAACAGTCATTAAAGGTGTGGTGGGTGTGTGGGTGTCATTACATTGCTTGGACTATAAATATAAACTGTCATTTATTAGGAGGTGTGTGTGTGGGTGTCATTACAGTGCTCAGACTGTAAATATTAAGTGTCATTCATGGTGTGGTGGGTGTGTGGATGTCATTACAGTGCTTGGACTGTATATATCAACAGTCATTTATGGGGTGGTGGGTATGTGGCTGTCATTACAGTGCTTGGACTGTAAATATCAACCATAATTCATAGGGTTTTGGTGTGTGAGTGTCATTACAGAGTTTGGACTGTAAATATCAACAGTCATTCATGGGGGAGGGTGTGGGTGTCATTACAGTGCTTGGACTGTAAATATCTACAGTCATTTATGGGGTGGTGGGTGTCTGGCAGTCATTACAGTGCTTGGACTGTAAATATCAACAGTGAATCATGGGGAGGTGGGTTTGTGGATGTCATTAGAGTGCTTGGACTGTAAATATCAACAGTCATTCATAAAGTGGTAGGTGGGTGGGTGTCATTACAGTGCTTGGACTGTAAATATCATGTCATTCATGGGGTGGTGGGTGTGTTTGTGTCATTAGTGATTGGATTGTAAATATCAACATTCATTTATGGGGTGGTGCGTGGCATTACAGTGCTTGGACTGTAAATATCAACAGTCATTTATAGGGTGGTGGGTGTGTGGGTGTCATTACAGTGCTTGGTCTATAAATATCAACCACCATTTAGGGGGGGGGGGTGTATGTGTGATTACAGAGCTTGGACTGTAAATATCAACAGTCATTCATGGGGTGGTTGGTGTGTGAGTTTATTACAGAGCTTGGACTGTAAATATCAACAGTCATTAATGGGGTGGTGGGTTTCATTACAGTGCTTGGACTATAAATATCAAGTCATTCATGGGGTGATGGGTGTGTGGGTGTCATTACAGTGCTTGGACTGTTAATATCAACAGTCATTCATGAAGTGGTGTGTGTGTTGATGTCATTACAGTGCTTGGACTGTAAATATCAAGTCATTCATAGGGGGGGGGTGTCATTAGTGCTTGGACTGTAAATATCAACAGTCATCCATAGGGTGGTGTGTGTCATTAAAGTGCTTGGACTGTAAATATTAATAGTCATTCATGGGGTGGTGGTTGTGTGGGTGTCATAACACTGCTTGGACTGTAAATATCAACCATAATTTATAGGGTGGTGGGTGTGTGGGTGTCATTACAGTGCTTGGACTGTAAATATCAACAGTCATTTATTGGGTGGTGGGTGTGTGGCGGTCATTACAGTGCTTGGACTGTAAATATCAACAGTCATTCATGGGGTGGTGTGTGTGTGGGTGTCATTAGAGTGCTTGGACTGTAAATATCAACCATAATTTATGGGGTGGTGGGTGTGTGGGTGTCATTACAGTGCTCAGGCTGTAAATATTAACAGTCATTCATGGGGTGGTGTGTGTGTGGATGTCATTACAGTGCTTGGAGTGAAAACATCAACAGTCATTTATGGGGTGGTGGGTGTGTGGTTGTCATTACAGAGCTTGGACTGTAAATATCAACAGTCATTAATTGGGGGGGGTCATTACAGTGCTTGGACTGTCAATATCAAAAGTCATTCTTGGGGTGGTGGGTGTTTGAGTGTCATTACAGTGCTTAGACTGTAAATATCAACAGTCATTTATGGGGTGGTGGGTGTCTGGCAGTCATTACAGTGCTTGGACTGTAAATATCAACAGTCAATCATTGGGAGGTGGGTTTGTGGGTGTCATTAGAGTGATTGGAATTTAAATATCAAAAGTCATTCATGAGGTGGTGGGTGGGTGGGTGTCTTTACAGTGCTTGGACTGTAGATATCAAGTTATTCATGGGGTGGTGGGTGTGTTTGTGTCATTAGTGATTGGACTGTAAATATCAACATTCGTTTATGGGGTGGTGCGTGGCATTACAGTGCTTGGACTGTAAATATCAACAGTCATTTATTGGGTGGTGGGTGTGTGGGTGTCATTACAGTGCTTGGACTATAAATATCAACCATCATTTAGGGTGGGAGGAGTATGTGTGATTACAGAGCTTGGACTGTAAATATCATCAGTCATTCATAGGGTGGTTGGTGTGTGAGTGTCATTACAGAGCTTGGACTGTAAATATCAACAGTCATTAATGGGATGGTGGGTTTCATTACAGTGCTCGGACTGTAAATATCAACAGTTATTCATGGGGTGATGCGTGTGTGGGTGTCATTACAGTGCTTGGACTGTAAATATCAACAGTCATTTATAGGGTGATGGGTGTGTGGGTGTCATTACAGTGCTTGGACTGTAAATATCAACAGTCAATCATGGATTCGTCGGTTTGTGGGTGTCATTACAGTGCTTGGACTGTAAATATCAAGTCATTCATAGGGGGGTGGGTGTGTGTGTGTCATTAGTGCTTGGACTGTAAATATTAACAGTCATTCATGGGGTGCTGGGTGGCATTACAGTGCTTGGACTGTAAATATCAACCATCTTTTATTGTATGATGGGTGTATGGGTGTCATTACAGTGCTTGGACTGTAAATATAAACAGTCATTAATGGGGTGGTGGGTGTGTGGATGTCATTACAGTTCTTGAACTGGAAATATCAACAGTCATTCATGGGGTGGTAGGTGTATGGGTGTCATTACAGTGTTTGGCCTATAAAAATCAAACATCATTTATGGGGCGGTGGGTTTGTGGGTGTCATTACAGTGCTTGGACTGTAAATATCAACAGTCATTCATAGGATGGTGGGTGTGTGAGTGTCATTACAGAGCTTGGACTGTAAATATCAACAGTCATTCATGGTGTGGTGGGTGTCTGGATGTCATTACAGTGCTTGGACTGTAAATATCAACAGACATTCATGGGGTGGTAGGTGTATGGGTGTCATTACAGTGTTTGGACTATAAAAATAAAACATCATTTATGGGGAGGTGGGTTTGTGGGTGTCATTACAGTGCTTGGACTGTAAATATCAACAGTCATTTATTGGGAGGTGGGTGTGTGGGTGTCATTACAGTGCTTGGACTGTAAATAACAACAGTTAATCATGGGGTGGTGGGTGTGTGGGTGTCATTACAGTGTTTTGACTATCAATATCAACAGTCATTTATTGGGTGGTGGGTGTCATGACAGTGCTTGGACTATAAATATCAGCAGTCATTCATAGGGTGGAGAGTGTGTGGGTGTCAATAGAGTTCTTGGACTGTAAATATTAACCATCATTCATTTGGTGGTGGGTGTGTTTTACAGTGCTTGGACTGAAAATATCAACAGTCATTTATGGGGTGGTGGGTGTGTGGGCATCATTACATTGCTTGCAATATAAATATCAACCGTCAGTTATGGGGTGGTGGGTGTGTGGGTGTCATTACAGTGCTTAGACTGTAAATATGAACAGTTATTTATGGGGTGGTGGGTTTGTTGCTGTCATTACAGTGCTTGGACTGTAAATATCAACAGTCATTCACGGGGTGGTGGGTGTGTGGGTGTCATTACAGTGCATGGACTATAAATATCATCCATCACTTATGGGGTTGTGGGTGTGTGGGTGTCATTACAGTGCTTGGACTGTAAATATCAACAGTCATTCATGGGATGTTGGGTGTGTGGATGTCATTACAGTGCTTGGACTGTAAATATCAACAGTCAATCATGAGGTGGTGGGTGTGTTGGTGTCATTACAGTGTTTGGACTGTAAATATCAACAGTCATTCATGGGATGTGGGTGTGTGGGTGTCATTACAGTGTTTTGATTGTAAATATCAACAGTCATTCATAAGTTGGTGGGTGTCATTAGAGTGCTTGGACTGTAAATATCAACACTCATTCATGGGGTGATGGGTGTGTGGGTGTCATTACAGTGCTTGAACTGTAAATATCAACAGTCATTCATGGGGTAGTGAGTGTTCGGGTGTCTATGCAGTGCTTGGACTGTAAATATCAACAGTCAATCATGGGGTGGTAAGTGTTTGGGTGTCATTACAATGCTTGGACTGTAAATATTAAGAGTCATTAATGGGGTGGTGGGTGTGTGGGTGTCATTACAGTGTTTTATCTGTAAATTTTAAAAGTCAATCATGGGGTGGTGGGTGTGTGGGTGTCATTACAATGCTTGGATTGAAAATATCAAGTCATTCATGGGTTAGTGGGTGTGTGTGTCATTAGTGCTTGGACTGTAAATATTAAAAGTCATTCATGGGGTGGTGTGTAGCATTACAGTGCTTGGACTGTAAATATAAAAAGTCATTTTTGGGGTGATGGGTGTGTTGGTTTCATTACAGTGCTTGGACTGTAAATATCAAAAGTCATTAATGGGGTGGTAGGTGTTTGGGTGTCATTAAATTGCTTGGACTGTAAATATCAACAGTCAATCATGGAGTGGTGGTTGTGTGGGTGTCATTACCGTGCTTGGACTGTAAATATCAACAGTCATTCATGGGGTGGTGGGTGTGTGGGTGTTATTACAGTGCTTTGACTGTAAATATCAACAGTCATTCAAAAGTTGGTGGGTGTCATTAGAGTGCTTGGACTGTAAATATCAAGAGTTATTTAAGGGGTGGTGGGTGAATGGGTGTCATAACAGTGCTTGGACTGTAAATATCAACAGTCATTCATATGGTGGTAAGTGTGTGGGTGACATTACTTTTCTTGGACTGTAAATATCAACGATCATTCATTGGGTGATAGGTGTGTAAGTGTCATTAGAGAGCTTGGACTGTAAATATCAACAGTCATTCATGGGGTGTTGGGTGTGTGGGTGTTATAACAGTGCTTTGACTGTAAATATCAACAGTCATTTAGAGGGTTATTGGTGTCATTAGAGTGCTTGGACTGTAAATTTCAACAGTTTTTTTGGGGTGGTGGGTGTGTGGTTGTCATGACAATGCTTTGACTGAAAATATCAACAGTCATTCATGGGGTGGAGAGTGTGTGGGTGTCATTACAGTTCTTGGACTGTAAATATCAACCATCATTCATTAGGTGGTGGGTGTGTGGGTGTCATAACAGAGCCTTGACTGTAAATATAAACAGTCATTTAGAGGGTGGTGGTTGTTATTAGAATGCTTGGACTGTAAATATAAACAGTCATTTATGGGGTTGTGAGTGTGTGGATGTCATTACAGTGCTTGGACCGAAAACATTACCAGTCATTTATGGGGTGGTGGGTGTGTGGGTGTCACAACAGTGCTTGGACTATAAATATCAACCGTCATTTATATGGTGGTATGTGTGTGGGTGTCATTACAGAGCTTGAACTGTAAATATCAACAGTCATTCATAGGGTGGTGGGTGTGTGAGTGTCATTACAGAGCTTGGACTGTAAATATCAACAGTTAGTCACGGGGTGGTGGGTGTGTGGATGTCATTACAGTGCTTGGACTGTAAATATAAACAGTCAATCATGGGGTGGTGTGTGTGTGGGTGTCATTACAGAGCTTGGACTGTAAATATCAACAGTCATTCATGGGGTGGTGGGTGTGTGGGTGTCATTACAATGCTTTGACAGTAAATATCAACAATCATTCATGGGGTGGTGGGTGTGTGGATGTCATTTCAGTGCTTGGAATGAAAATATCAACAGTCATTCATGGGGTGGTGGGTGTGTGGTTGTAATTACAGTGTTTGGACTATAAATATCAACCATCATTTATAGGGTGGTGGGAGTGTGGGTGTCATTACAGAGCTTGGACTGTAAATATCAAAAGTCATTCATGGGGTGATGGGTGTGGGGGTGTCATTACAGTGCTTTGACTGTAAATATCAACAGTCATTTATGTGGTGGTGGGTGTGTGGCTGTCATTACAGTGCTTGGACTGTAAATATAAACAGTCAATCATGGGGAGGTGGGATTGTGGGTGTCATTACAGTGTTTGGACTGTAAATATCAAGTCATTCATGGGTTGGTGGGTGTGTGTGTGTCATTAGTGCTTGGACTGTAAATATCAACAGTCATTTATGGGGTGGTGGGTGGCATTACAGTGCTTGGACTGTAAATATCAATAGTCATTTATAGGGTGGTGGGTGTGTGGATGTCATTATAGTGCTTGGACTGTAAATACCAACTGTCAATCATGAGGTGGTGGGTGTGTGGGTGTCATTACAGTGCTTGGACTGTAAATATCAACAGTTATTCATGGGATGGTGGGTGTGTGGGTGTCATTACAGTGTTTGGATCGTTAATATCAACAGTCATTCATAGGGTGGTGGGTGTCATTAGAGTGCTTGGACTGTAAATATCAACAGTCATTCATGGAGTGGTGGGAATGTTGGTGCCATTACAGTGCTTGGACTGTTAATATCAACAGTCATTCGTTGGGTGGTGGGTGTTTGGGTGTCATTATAGTGCTTGGACTGTAAATATCAACTGTCATTCATGGGGTGGTTGGAGTGTGGGTGTCATTACATGGCTTGGACTGAAAATATCAAGTCATTTATGGGGTGGTGGGTATGTGTGTGTCATTAGTGCTTGAACTGTATATATATCAACAGTCATTCATGGGGTGGTGGGTGGCAATACAGTGCTTGGACTGTAAATATTAACAGTCATTAATGGGGTGATGGGTGTGTGGGTGTCATTACATTGCTTGGACTATAAATATCAACAGTCATTTATAGGGTAGTGGGTGTGTGGGTGTCATTACAGTTCTTGGACTGTAAATATCAACAGTAATTTATGGGGTGGTGGGTGTGTGGCTGTCATTAGAGTGCTTGGACTGTGAATATCAACAGTCAATCATGGGGTGTTGGGTTTTTGGGTGTCATTACAGTGCTTGGACTGTAAATATCAATAGTCATTCATGTGGTGGTGGGTCTGTGGGTGTCATTACAGTGCTTAGACTGTAAATATCAACAGTCATTTATGGGGAGGTGGGTTTGTGGGTGTCATTACAGTGCTTGGACTGTAAATATCAAGTCAATCATGGGGTGGTGGGTGTGTTTGTGTCATTAGTGATTGGACTGTAAATATCAACATTCATTTATGGGGTGGTGCGTGGCATTACAGTGCTTGGACTGTAAATATCAACAGTCATTCATAGGGTGGTGGGTGTGTGGGTGTCATTAAAGTGCTTGAACGATAAATATCAATAATCATTTAGAGGGGGGGGGGGTGTATGTGTGATTACAGAGCTTGGACAGTAAATATCAACAGTCATTCATAGGGTGGTTGGTGTGTGAGTGTCATTACAGAGCTTGGACTGTAAATATCAACAATCATTAATGGGGTTGTGGGTTTCATTACGTTGCTTGGACTGTAATAATCAACAGTCATTTATAGGGTGATGGGTGTGTGGGTGTCATTACAGTGCTTAGACTGTAAATATCAACAGTCATTTATGGGGTGGTGGGTGTGTGGCTGTCATTACAGTGCTTGGACTGTAAATATCAACAGTCATTTATGGGGTGGTGGGTGTGTGGCTGTCATTACAGTGCTTGGACTGTAAATATCAACAGTCAATCATGGATTGGTGGATTTGTGGGTGTCATTACAGTGCTTGGACTGTAAATATCAACAGTCATTCATGAAGTGGTGGGTGTGTGGGTGTCATTACAGTGCTTGGACTTTAAATATCAAGTCATTTATTGGGTTGTGGGTGTGTGTGTGTCATTATTGATTGGACTGTAAATATCAACAGTCATTCATGGGGTGGTGGGTGGCATTACAGTGCTTGGACTGTAAATATTAACCATTATTTATTGTATGATGGGTGTTTGGGTGTCATTACAGTGCTTAGACTGTAAATATATACAGTCATTTATGGGGTGGTTGGTGTGTGGCTGTCATTTCAGTGCTTGGACTGTAAATATCAAGTCATTCATTGGGTTGTGGGTGTGTGTGTGTCATTAGTGCTTGGACTGTAAATATCAACAGTCATTCATGGGGTAGTGGGTGTCATTACAGTGCTTTTGCTGTAAATATTAACCATCATTCATTGGGTGGTGGGTGTATGGGTGTCATTACAGTGCTTGGACTGTAAATATTAACAGTCATTCATGGGGTGGTGGGTGTGTGGATGTCATTACAGTGCTTGGACTGAAAACATCAACAGTCATTCATAGGGTGGTGGGTGTGTGGTTGTCATTACAGAGCTTGGACTGTAAATATCAACAGTCATTCATGGGGGGGGTGTCATTACAGTGCTTGGACTGTCAATATTAAAAGTCATTCTTGGGGTGGTGGGTGTGTGGGTGTCATTACTGTGCTTGGACTATAAATATCAACCGTCATTTAGGAGGGGGTGGGTGTGTGGGTGTTATTACATTGCTTGGACTGTAAACATCAACAGTTATTCATGGTGTGGTGGGTGTGTGGTTGTCATTACAGTGCTTGGACTGTAAATATAAACCCTCATTCATCAGGGGGGGTTGTGGGTTTCATTACAGTGCTTGGACTGTCAATATCAACAGTCAATCATGAGGTGTTGGGTGTGTGGGTGTCATTACAGTGCTTGGACTTTAAATATCAACCGTCATTTAGGAGGGGGTGGGTGTGTGGGTGTTATTACATTGCTTGGACTGTAAATATCAACAGTTATTTATGGGATGGTGGGTGTGTGGGTGTCATTACAGTGTTTTGATTGTAAATATCAACAGTCATTCATAGGGTGGTGGGTGTCATTAGATTGCTTGGACAGTAAATATCAACCGTCATTCATGGAGTGGTGGGTGTGTGGGTGTCATTACAATGCTTGGACTGTAAATATCAACCATAATAATGGGGTGGTGGGTGTGGTGGTGTCATTACAGTGCTTTACTGTAAATATCAACAGTCATTCATGGGGTGGTGGGTATGAGGGTGTCCTTACAGTGCTTCGACTGTAAATATCAACAGTCATTCATGGGGTGGTAGGTGTTTGGGTGTCATTATAGTTCTTGGACAGTAAATATCAACAGTCATTCATGGGGTGGTGGGTGTGTGGGTGTCATTACATGGCTTGGACTGTAAATATCAAGTCATTCATGGGGTGGTGGGTATGTGTGTGTCATTAGTGCTTGGACTGTAAATATATCAACAGTCATTCATGGGGTGGTGGGTGACAATACAGTGCTTGGACTGTAAATATCAACAGTCATTCATGGGGTGATGGGTGTGTGGGTGTCATAACAGTGCTTGGACTGTAAATATCAACAGTCATTTATGGTGTGGTGGGTTTGTGGGTGTCGTTACAGTGCTTGGACTGTAAATATCAATTGTCAATTATTGCTGGTGGGTGTGTGGGTGTCATTACAGTTGTTTGGACTGTAAATATCAAGTCATTCATGAGGTGGTGGGTGTGTGTGTGTCATTAGTGCTTGGACTGTAAATATCAACAGTCATTCATGGAGTAGTGGGTGGCATTACAGTGCTTGGACTGTAAATATCAACAGTCATTAAAGGTGTGGTGGGTGTGTGGGTGTCATTACATTGCTTGGACTATAAATATAAACTGTCATTTATTAGGAGGTGTGTGTGTGGGTGTCATTACAGTGCTCAGACTGTAAATATTAAGTGTCATTCATGGAGTGGTGGGTGTGTGGATGTCATTACAGTGCTTGGACTGTATATATCAACAGTCATTTATGGGGTGGTGGGTATGTGGCTGTCATTACAGTGCTTGGACTGTAAATATCAACCATAATTCATAGGGTTTTGGTGTGTGAGTGTCATTACAGAGTTTGGACTGTAAATATCAACAGTCATTCATGGGGGAGGGTGTGGGTGTCATTACAGTGCTTGGACTGTAAATATCTACAGTCATTTATGGGGTGGTGGGTGTCTGGCAGTCATTACAGTGCTTGGACTGTAAATATCAACAGTGAATCATGGGGAGGTGGGTTTGTGGATGTCATTAGAGTGCTTGGACTGTAAATATCAACAGTCATTCATAAAGTGGTAGGTGGGTGGGTGTCATTACAGTGCTTGGACTGTAAATATCATGTCATTCATGGAGTGGTGGGTGTGTTTGTGTCATTAGTGATTGGATTGTAAATATCAACATTCATTTATGGGGTGGTGCGTGGCATTACAGTGCTTGGACTGTAAATATCAACAGTCATTTATAGGGTGGTGGGTGTGTGGGTGTCATTACAGTGCTTGGTCTATAAA
Organism: Petrolisthes cinctipes; assembly: GCA_033782935.1. NCBI lineage: Eukaryota > Metazoa > Arthropoda > Malacostraca > Decapoda > Porcellanidae > Petrolisthes > Petrolisthes cinctipes. The sequence continues at coordinate 6,445,358 of JAWQEG010000230.1, forward strand.
TATCAACCACCATTTAGGGGGGGGGGTGTATGTGTGATTACAGAGCTTGGACTGTAAATATCAACAGTCATTCATGGGGTGGTTGGTGTGTGAGTTTATTACAGAGCTTGGACTGTAAATATCAACAGTCATTAATGGGGTGGTGGGTTTCATTACAGTGCTTGGACTATAAATATCAAGTCATTCATGGGGTGATGGGTGTGTGGGTGTCATTACAGTGCTTGGACTGTTAATATCAACAGTCATTCATGAAGTGGTGTGTGTGTTGATGTCAATACAGTGCTTGGACTGTAAATATCAAGTCATTCATAGGGGGGGGGTGTCATTAGTGCTTGGACTGTAAATATCAACAGTCATCCATAGGGTGGTGTGTGTCATTAAAGTGCTTGGACTGTAAATATTAATAGTCATTCATGGGGTGGTGGTTGTGTGGGTGTCATAACACTGCTTGGACTGTAAATATCAACCATAATTTATAGGGTGGTGGGTGTGTGGGTGTCATTACAGTGCTTGGACTGTAAATATCAACAGTCATTTATTGGGTGGTGGGTGTGTGGCGGTCATTACAGTGCTTGGACTGTAAATATCAACAGTCATTCATTTGGTGGTGTGTGTGTGGGTGTCATTAGAGTGCTTGGACTGTAAATATCAACCATAATTTATGGGGTGGTGGGTGTGTGGGTGTCATTACAGTGCTCAGGCTGTAAATATTAACAGTCATTCATGGGGTGGTGTGTGTGTGGATGTCATTACAGTGCTTGGAGTGAAAACATCAACAGTCATTTATGGGGTGGTGGGTGTGTGGTTGTCATTACAGAGCTTGGACTGTAAATATCAACAGTCATTCATTGGGGGGGGGGTCATTACAGTGCTTGGACTGTCAATATCAAAAGTCATTCTTGGGGTGGTGGGTGTTTGAGTGTCATTACAGTGCTTAGACTGTAAATATCAACAGTCATTTATGGGGTGGTGGGTGTCTGGCAGTCATTACAGTGCTTGGACTGTAAATATCAACAGTCAATCATTGGGAGGTGGGTTTGTGGGTGTCATTAGAGTGATTGGAATTTAAATATCAAAAGTCATTCATGAGGTGGTGGGTGGGTGGGTGTCTTTACAGTGCTTGGACTGTAGATATCAAGTTATTCATGGGGTGGTGGGTGTGTTTGTGTCATTAGTGATTGGACTGTAAATATCAACATTCGTTTATGGGGTGGTGCGTGGCATTACAGTGCTTGGACTGTAAATATCAACAGTCATTTATTGGGTGGTGGGTGTGTGGGTGTCATTACAGTGCTTGGACTATAAATATCAACCATCATTTAGGGTGGGAGGAGTATGTGTGATTACAGAGCTTGGACTGTAAATATCATCAGTCATTCATAGGGTGGTTGGTGTGTGAGTGTCATTACAGAGCTTGGACTGTAAATATCAACAGTCATTAATGGGATGGTGGGTTTCATTACAGTGCTTGGACTGTAAATATCAACAGTTATTCATGGGGTAATGCGTGTGTGGGTGTCATTACAGTGCTTGGACTGTAAATATCAACAGTCATTTATAGGGTGATGGGTGTGTGGGTGTCATTACAGTGCTTGGACTGTAAATATCAACAGTCAATCATGGATTCGTCGGTTTGTGGGTGTCATTACAGTGCTTGGACTGTAAATATCAAGTCATTCATAGGGGGGTGGGTGTGTGTGTGTCATTAGTGCTTGGACTGTAAATATTAACAGTCATTCATGGGGTGCTGGGTGGCATTACAGTGCTTGGACTGTAAATATCAACCATCTTTTATTGTATGATGGGTGTGTGGGTGTCATTACAGTGCTTGGACTGTAAATATAAACAGTCATTTATGGGGTGGTTGGTGTGTTGCTGTCATTACAGTGCTTGGACTGTAAATATCAAGTTATTCATTGGGTTGTGGGTGTGTGTGTGTCATTAGTGCTTGGACTGTAAATATCAACAGTCATTCATGGGTAGTGGGTGGCATTACAGTGCTTATACTCTAAATATTAACCATCATTCATTGGGTGGTGGGTGTGTGGGTGTCATTACAGTGCTTGGGCTGTAAATATCAACAGTCATTTATTGGGTGGTGGGTGTGTGGCGGTCATTACAGTGCTTGGACTGTAAATATCAACAGTCATTCATGGGGTGGTGGGTGTGTGGGTGTCATTAGAGTGCTTGGACTGTAAATATTAACCATAATTTATGGGGTGGTGGGTGTGTGGGTGTCATTACAGTTCTCAGGCTGTAAATATTAACAGTCATTCATGGGGTGGTGGGTGTGTGGATGTCATTACAGTGCTTGGACTGAAAACATCAACAGTCATTCATGGGGTGGTGGGTGTGTGGTTGTCATTACAGTGCTTGGACTATAAATATCAACCGTCATTTATGGGGTGGTGGGAATGTGGGTGTCATTACAGTGCTGGAACTGTAAATATCAACAGTCATTCATGGGGTGGTGGGTGTGTGGATGTCATTACAGTGTTTGGACTGTAAATATCAACAGACAGTCATTCATTGGGGGGGGGGGGTCAATACAGTGCTTGGACTGTCAATATCAAAAGTCATTCTTGGGGTGGTGGGTGTGTGGGTGTCATTACAGTGCTTAGACTGTAAATATCAACAGTCATTTATGGGGTGGTGGGTGTCTAGCAGTCATTACAGTGCTTGGACTCTAAATATCAAGTTATTCATTGGGTTGTGGGTGTGTGTGTGTCATTAGTGCTTGGACTGTAAATATCAACAGTCATTCATGGGTAGTGGGTGGCATTACAGTGCTTATACTCTAAATATTAACCATCATTCATTGGGTGGTGGGTGTGTGGGTGTCATTACAGTGCTTGGGCTGTAAATATCAACAGTCATTTATTGGGTGGTGGGTGTGTGGCGGTCATTACAGTGCTTGGACTGTAAATATCAACAGTCATTCATGGGGTGGTGGGTGTGTGGGTGTCATTAGAGTGCTTGGACTGTAAATATTAACCATAATTTATGGGGTGGTGGGTGTGTGGGTGTCATTACAGTTCTCAGGCTGTAAATATTAACAGTCATTCATGGGGTGGTGGGTGTGTGGATGTCATTACAGTGCTTGGACTGAAAACATCAACAGTCATTCATGGGGTGGTGGGTGTGTGGTTGTCATTACAGTGCTTGGACTATAAATATCAACCGTCATTTATGGGGTGGTGGGAATGTGGGTGTCATTACAGTGCTTGAACTGTAAATATCAACAGTCATTCATGGGGTGGTGGGTGTGTGGATGTCATTACAGTGTTTGGACTGTAAATATCAACAGACAGTCATTCATTGGGGGGGGGGGTCAATACAGTGCTTGGACTGTCAATATCAAAAGTCATTCTTGGGGTGGTGTGTGTGTGGGTGTCATTACAGTGCTTAGACTGTAAATATCAACAGTCATTTATGGGGTGGTGGGTGTCTAGCAGTCATTACAGTGCTTGGACTCTAAATATCAACAGTCAATCATTGGGATATGGGTTTGTGGGTGTCATTAGAGTGATTGGAATGTAAATATCAACAGTCATTCATGAGGTGGTGTGTTTTATTACAGTGCTTGGACTGTAAATATCAACAGTCATTTATTGGGTGGTGGGTGTGTGGGTGTCATTACAGTGCTTGGGCTGTAAATATCAACAGTCATTTATTGGGTGGTGGGTGTGTGGCGGTCATTACAGTGCTTGGACTGTAAATATCAACAGTCATTCATGGGGTGGTGGGAGTGTGGGTGTCATTAGAGTGCTTGGACTGTAAATATCAAGTCATTCATGTGGTGGTGGGTGTGTGGTTGTCATTACAGTGCTCAGGCTGTAAATATTAACAGTCATTCATGGGGTGGTGGGTGTGTGGATGTCATTACAGTGCTTGGACTGAAAACATCAAAAGTCATTCATGGGGTGGTGGGTGTGTGGTTGTCATTACAGTGATTGGACTATAAATATCAACCATCATTTATGGGGTGGTGGGAATGTGGGTGTCATTACAGTGCTTGGACTGTAAATATCAACAGTCATTCATGGGGTGGTGGGTGTGGTGGATGTCATTACAGTGTTTGGACTGTAAATATCAACAGACAGTCATTCATGGGGGTGGGTCAATACAGTGCTTGAACTGTCAATATCAAAAGTCATTCTTGGGGTGGTGGGTGTATGGGTGTCATTACAGTGCTTAGACTGTAAATATCAACAGTCAATCATGGGGAGGTGGGTTTGTGGGTGTCATTACAGTGCTTGGATTGTAAATATCAAGTCATTCATGTGGTGGTGGATGTGTGGTTGTCATTACAGTGCTTGGACTATAAATATCAACCGTCATTTATGGGGTGGTGGGAATGTGGGTGTCATTACAGTGCTTGGACTGTCAATATCATAAGTCATTCTTGGGGTGGTGGGTGTTTGGGTGTCATTACAGTGCTTAGACTGTAAATATCAACAGTTATTATTTTTTTTTTTTTTTTTTTTTTTTTACATATAGTGAGTGGAGGAAAGGAAAAAACAAATAAATAAATGGTTTCATTTGCCTATTGGCATCCTCCACTCATAAAATATTTAAAGCAACTGGATTTAAATTGCTGGGGGTTATAACTTGCTGGAAAACATTCCCTTGGAAGAGAATTCCACAGGGAAGTAGTACTGGGAGTAAATGAATTTTTGTAAGCAGTTGTCCTGCAACGTGGAGGAGTCAGTGTAAACTCATGCGCATTCTCAGCTGCCCTAGTCCTCCGTGGGAAGACGTGAAGGGGTGGTATAATCAGGGCAAGTTCATCCGAACATTTCTTATAAAAGTATCTATAAAATAGTGCAAGGGAAGCAACATTTCTACGTACTGATATGGGAGGGAATTCATTAGTGATCATAGGATTATTGATTAGTCTGATAGCTCTGCTTTGAATTTTATCTAATTGTCTTAACACCACCGATCCACAACCAGCCCACAGAGGTGAACAATATTCCATCTGGGAACGCACATGACTCTTATATATTACTGCTATCTGCTCGTCAGTCAAATAATTACAAGCTCTGTATAAAAGTCCCATCTTCCTAGATGCAGTTTTGGCAATGGATTTTACATAGGGAGTCCAACTGAGGTTTTCATTTAAAGTTACACCAAGGAGATCAATGCTGTGGGACTTGGGGATATTTGTATTATTGAAAATAATGTGAGAATCTTGATTATCTGATCTATTTGAGAACGGGATGTATTTAGTTTTATTTGCATTGAAAGAAACTAGGTTGTTTTGTCCCCAATCAAAGATCTTCGTTAAGTCTTCATTTAATGAAATTGAAGTGGCAAGTTTGTATTCTAAAATATTGTGTTGAGTAAAACTATCATTAAATGAGAAGGAACTGTGAATAGTTGAATCATCAGCATAGGAGTGAATTGAATTCTGAGTAACTGACAAAAGATCATTAATATGAATGAGGAACAAAGTTGGAGCCAAGACCGCTCCTTGAGGAACACCAGCATTAATGGGATGAAAGTCGGAATACAGACCATCTACCATCACACGTAATTTTCTGTTGCTAAGATATGAATTAATTAGAGGAACAAAAGATTGAAGGCCATAATGTGGAAGCTTAGACAGTAATGATCTGTGCCATACTCTGTCAAAGGCTTTAGATATATCAAGGCAAATTGTGTGAGTCTCTCCATGTTTATCAGTTGATTGGAATATGTTATCTGTGAAATAACAGAGCAGGTCCACAGTAGATCGTCTCTGTCTAAAGCCATATTGCTTATCATTTAGCAGATGATTTTTCTCAAGGTGTTTTACAAAGTGATTGTTAAGAACTATTTCAAATATTTTACCGAGAGTAGACGTGATGGCAATTGGTCTGTAATTTGATGGATTTGCGGTAGCTCCTTTTTTGGGAATTGGTTGTACATTGGCTTCTTTCCAGGCGGCTGGGAAGGACGAGGTATGGAGACATACACGCAATAATTTTGAGAGAATTGGAGCTAATTCTTTTGAGCAATTTTTTAATACAGTGGGAGGAATTTCATCTGGCCCTGGAGCTTTGTCGATAGATAGATTCTCCAAAATGGTCCGCACTTGTCTTGTATGAATTATTAAGGGTGGACTTTCTGGGGAGTTAAAATTCAAAATGGGAGTGTTTTGAGCAGTGTCATTGAGGTTTGAATTTGTGGCGAAGATATTGGCCAAAAGATTTGCTTTACCACTTGGATCACATATGAGATTTCCATTGCTATTCTTTAAAGGGGGAATAGATGAACCATGGTTAAAGTTAGATTTGAATGAGTTTACTGTTGACCAAAAGATCTTATTATCATTAGGATTATTCAGTAATTTATTGACTTGTTTATGTATGAAGTTAGATTTGGCTAAATTAGTTACAGCTTTAGCATGGCATCTGACAATTTTGAAATAATTGTATGACTGAAGAGTTTTCGACTTTGTATAGGCATTATAGGCTATTGATTTTTGTTCTGTAGCTCTGGCACAGCTGTGATCAAACCATTTTGGAGAGTTAGATCTTTTTGAGTATTGTTGGTGAGGGATATATGTTTCCATTCCTATTTTTATAAAGTCAGTAATATGGTTCAGGAAGCTATCTGGGTCAGTAGAGTAAAATGATGACCAAGGAATGTTAATTAAAAAGTCACGGAACCCCACCCAATCTGCAGCATCATAGTGCCATTTGGTCACTCGGATGGGTTCAGAGTGGATGGGTAGGGAGGAGTGGGAACAGGAGACTGCAATGAGGCAATGGTCTGAGGATCCAAGAGGGGACTTCACTTCTACACTATATGTTTCGGGATTGGTAGTAAGAAACAGATCAAGTAGGTGCGGTCTATGTTCTGGATTATCAGGTATGCGAGTAGGGTGCTTGATTAGTTGGGTGAGATTGAACGAGTCTGCGAATAACTCGCATTCAAGCCCAGGTTCATCAGTTCTGGCCGAATGAGTGAGCCACTCAACATTGTGGACATTAAAATCACCCAGTAAGGATATATCAGATGCAGCATTAATGTTTAAATCAGAAAGAATGCAGGTCAGGGAATCAAAGAGGCTATCATCTGGGGAGGCATTTGGTGATCAGTAAATACAACAATAATATTTAACTGAGCCTGAAGAATTTAGCTTGTAAATTGAGTAATCAAAATCTGGTGATGTGAGATTGAAAATGTTCTCCAAGGATAATGTTGATCTAGCAAAACAGCAAACGCCTCCCTTTGATCTAAAATTAGACATTAAAATATAGCCTGGAAAGTTGTAGTTAGTCAGGTCAGAAGAGGGAGTGACCTGGCATTCAGTGAGGAAAAGAATATTAGGGGTTTCGGTTTGAAGAAGTAGGTGTATCGAGTTAATGTTGGAGTGAAGCCCCCGAATATTTGCAAACATAATTAATTCATTGTGCTGACGAGCAGTTGTTTTATGCATCATGGCTGGTGCTGACACAGTCGCGTGATGACGACCGGGAGGGCCCTGTGTCAAAGACCCAGCCCTGCCGGTGGTGGTCATCCGAGAAACCACCGCGCTTGCTCTAAGAGTTGCGTCAGCCATGGTATGAAGTTTTAAAATGTGTTTGCGCTTGTATTGTTTTTCATGTTGAGTTGTGAGAAGTTGGTATGTTAATGTCAAGGATAGGAGTGTAAGTGAATGTAGTTTGTATGGATGTGTGTGTAGTGTAAGGGATTACCTGGCTCCCCATAGATGTGTGAGGCAGAAGATGTGTAAACAGCAACTGAGGCCTGGGGGAAAAAATGGAATCAGGTACTTCCTTGAATCTCCCATTGCCTCAGCGGTAGTACCTCCCTGGGTGGGGCTACCTAACCCCTACTACACATAAATTTATGTGGAGGCGGGTGTCTGGCAGTCATTACAGTGCTTGGACTGTAAATATCAACAGTCAATCATGGGGAGGTGGGTTTGTGGGTGTCATTAGAGTGCTTGGACTTTAAATATCAACAGTCATTTATGAGGTGGTGGGTGGGTGGGTGGCATTACAGTGCTTGGACTGTAAATATCAAGTCATTAATGTGTTGGTGGGTGTGTTTGTGTCATTAGTGCTTGGACTGTAAATATCAACATTCATTTAAGGGGTGTTGGGTGGCATTACAGTGCTTGGACTATAAATATCAACAGTCATTCATAGGGAGGTGGGTGTGTGGATGTTATTACAGTGCTTGGACTATAAATAATAACTATCATTTAGGGGGGGGGGGTCTGTGGGTTTACAGTGCTTGGACTGTAAATATCAACAGTCATTCATAGGGTGGTTGGTGTGTGACTGTCATTAGACAGCTTGGACTGTAAATATCAACATTCATTCATTGGGTGGTGGGTTTCATTACAGTGCTTGGACTGTAAATATCAACAGTCATTCATGGGGTGATGGGTGTGTGGGTGTCATTACAGTGCTTGGACTGTAAATATCAACAGTCATTTATAGGGTGATGGGTGTGTGGGTGTCATTACAGTGCTTGGACTGTAAATATCAACAGTCATTTATGGGGTGGTGGGTGTGTGGCTGTCATTACAGAGCTTGGACTGTAAATATCAACAGTCATTCATGAAGTGGTGGGTGTATGGGTGTCATTACAGTGCTTGGACTGTAAATATCAAGTCATTAATGGGGGGGGGTGTCATTAGTGCTTGGACTGTAAATATCAACAGTCATTCATGGGGTGCTGGGTGTCATTACAGTGCTTGGACTGTAAATATCAAGTCATTCATGAAGGGGGGGTGTCATTAGTGCTTGGACTGTAAATATCAACAGTCATTCATGGGGTGCTGGGTGGCATTACAGTGCTTGGACTGTAAATATCAACCATCATCTATTGGGTGATGGGTGTGTGGGTGTCATTACAGTGCTTGGACTGTAAATATTAAAAGTCATTTATGGGGTGGTGGGTCTGTGGCTGTCATTACAGTGCTTGGACTGTAAATATCAAAAGTCAATCATGGGGTGGTGGGTTTGTTGGTGTCATTACAATGCTTGGACTGTAAATATTAAGTGTCATTCATGGTGTGGTGGGTGTGTGGATGTCATTACAGTGCTTGGTCTGTAAATATCAACAGTCATTTATGGGGTTGTGGGTGTGTGGCTGTCATTACAGTGCTTGGACTGTAAATATCAACCATAATTCATAGGGTTGTTAGTGTGTGAGTGTCATTACAGAGCTTGGACTGTAAATATCAACAGTCATTCATGGGGGGGGGGGTCATTACAGTGCTTGGACTGTCAATATCAAAAGCCATTCTTGGGGTGGTGGGTGTGTGGGTGTCATTACAGTGCTTAGACTGTAAATATCAACAGTCATTTATGGGGTGGTGGGTGTCTTGCAGTCATTACAGTGCTTGTACTGTAAATATCAACAGTCAATCATGGGGAGGTGGGTTTGTGGGTGTCATTAGAGTGCTTGGACTTTAAATATCAACAGTCATTTATGAGGTGGTGGGTGGGTGGGTGTCATTACAGTGCTAGGACTGTAAATATCAAGTCATTCATGTGGTGGTGGGTGTGTTTGTGTCATTAGGGCTTGGACTGTAAATATCAACATTCATTTAAGGGGTGTTGGGTGGCATTACAGTGCTTGGACTATAAATATCAACAGTCATTCATAGGGAGGTGGGTATGTGGATGTTATTACAGTGCTTGGACTATAAATATCAACTATCATTTAGGGGGGTGGGGTCTGTGGGTTTACAGTGCTTGGACTGTAAATATCAACAGTCATTCATGGGGTGATGGGTGTGTGGGTGTCATTACAGTGCTTGGACTGTAAATATCAACAGTCATTTATAGGGTGATGGGTGTGTGGGTGTCATTACAGTGCTTGGACTGTAAATATCAACAGTCATTTATGGGGTGGTGGGTGTGTGGCTGTCATTACAGAGCTTGGACTGTAAATATCAACAGTCAATCATGGAGTGGTGGGTTTGTGGGTGTCATTACAGTGCTTGGACTGTAAATATCAACAGTCATTCATGAAGTGGTGGGTGTATGGGTGTCATTACAGTGCTTGGACTGTAAATATCAAGTCATTAATGGGGGGGGGTGTCATTAGTGCTTGGACTGTAAATATCAACAGTCATTCATGGGGTGCTGGGTGTCATTACAGTGCTTGGACTGTAAATATCAAGTCATTCATGAAGGAGGGGTGTCATTAGTGCTTGGACTGTAAATATCAACAGTCATTCATGGGGTGCTGGGTGGCATTACAGTGCTTGGACTGTAAATATCAACCATCATCTATTGGGTGATGGGTGTGTGGGTGTCATTACAGTGCTTGGACTGTAAATATTAAAAGTCATTTATGGGGTGGTGGGTCTGTGGCTGTCATTACAGTGCTTGGACTGTAAATATCAAAAGTCAATCATGGGGTGGTGGGTTTGTTGGTGTCATTACAATGCTTGGACTGTAAATATTAAGTGTCATTCATGGTGTGGTGGGTGTGTGGATGTCATTACAGTGCTTGGTCTGTAAATATCAACAGTCATTTATGGGGTTGTGGGTGTGTGGCTGTCATTACAGTGCTTGGACTGTAAATATCAACCATAATTCATAGGGTTGTTAGTGTGTGAGTGTCATTACAGAGCTTGGACTGTAAATATCAACAGTCATTCATGGGGGGGGGGGGTCATTACAGTGCTTGGACTGTCAATATCAAAAGCCATTCTTGGGGTGGTGGGTGTGTGGGTGTCATTACAGTGCTTAGACTGTAAATATCAACAGTCATTTATGGGGTGGTGGGTGTCTTGCAGTCATTACAGTGCTTGTACTGTAAATATCAACAGTCAATCATGGGGAGGTGGGTTTGTGGGTGTCATTAGAGTGCTTGGACTTTAAATATCAACAGTCATTTATGAGGTGGTGGGTGGGTGGGTGTCATTACAGTGCTAGGACTGTAAATATCAAGTCATTCATGTGGTGGTGGGTGTGTTTGTGTCATTAGGGCTTGGACTGTAAATATCAACATTCATTTAAGGGGTGTTGGGTGGCATTACAGTGCTTGGACTATAAATATCAACAGTCATTCATAGGGAGGTTGGTATGTGGATGTTATTACAGTGCTTGGACTATAAATATCAACTATCATTTAGGGGGGGGGGTCTGTGGGTTTACAGTGCTTGGACTGTAAATATCAACAGTCATTCATGGGGTGATGGGTGTGTGGGTGTCATTACAGTGCTTGGACTGTAAATACCAACAGTCATTTATAGGGTGATGGGTGTGTGGGTGTCATTACAGTGCTTGGACTGTAAATATCAACAGTCATTTATGGGGTGGTGGGTATGTGGCTGTCATTACACAGCTTGGACTGTAAATATCAACAGTCAATCATGGAGTGGTGGGTTTGTGGGTGTCATTACAGTGCATGGACTGTAAATATTAACAGTCATTCATGAAGTGGTGGGTGTATGGGTGTCATTACAGTGCTTGGACTGTAAATATCAAGTCATTAATGGGGGGGGGTGTCATTAGTGCTTGGACTGTAAATATCAACAGTCATTCATGGGGTGCTGGGTGGCATTACAGTGCTTGGACTGTAAATATCAAGTCATTCATGAAGGGGGGGTGTCATCACTGCTTGGACTGTAAATATCAACAGTCATTCATGGGGTGCTGGGTGGCATTACAGTGCTTGGACTGTAAATATCAACCATCATCTATTGGGTGATGAGTGTGTGGGTGTCATCACAGTGCTTGGACTGTAAATATTAAAAGTCATTTATGGGGTGGTGGGTCTGTGGCTGTCATTACAGTGCTTGGACTGTAAATATCAAAAGTCAATCATGGTGTGGTGGGTTTGTTGGTGTCATTACAATGCTTGGACTGTAAATATTAAGTGTCATTCATGGTGTGGTGGGTGTGTGGATGTCATTACAGTGCTTGGACTGTAAATATCAACAGTCATTTATGGGGTTGTGGGTGTGTGGCTGTCATTACAGTGCTTGGACTGTAAATATCAACCATAATTCATAGGGTTGTTAGTGTGTGAGTGTCATTACAGAGCTTGGACTGTAAATATCAACAGTCATTTATAGGGGGGGGGGTCATTACAGTGCTTGGACTGTCAATATCAAAAGCCATTCTTGGGGTGGTGGGTGTGTGGGTGTCATTACAGTGCTTAGACTGTAAATATCAAGAGTCATTTATGGGGTGGTGGGTGTCTTGCAGTCATTACAGTGCTTGTACTGTAAATATCAACAGTCAATCATGGGGAGGTGTGTTTGTGGGTGTCAGTAGAGTGCTTAGACTGTAAATATCAACAGTCATTCATGAGGTGGTGATTGGGTGGGTGTCATTACAGTGCTTGGACTGTAAATATCAACAGTCATTTATGGGGTGGTGGGTGTGTGGCTGTCATTACAGAGCTTGGACTGTAAATATCAACAGTCAATCATGGAGTGGTGGGTTTGTGGGTGTCATTACAGTGCTTGGACTGTAAATATCAACAGTCATTCATGAAGTGGTGGGTGTATGGGTGTCATTACAGTGCTTGGACTGTAAATATCAAGTCATTAATGGGGGGGGGTGTCATTAGTGCTTGGACTGTAAATATCAACAGTCATTCATGGGGTGCTGGGTGGCATTACAGTGCTTGGACTGTAAATATCAAGTCATTCATGAAGGGGGGGTGTCATTAGTGCTTGGACTGTAAATATCAACAGTCATTCATGGGGTGCTGGGTGGCATTACAGTGCTTGGACTGTAAATATCAACCATCATCTATTGGGTGATGGGTGTGTGGGTGTCATTACAGTGCTTGGACTGTAAATATTAAAAGTCATTTATGGGGTGGTGGGTGTGTGGCTGTCATTACAGTGCTTGGATTGTAAATATCAACCATAATTTATGGGGTGGTGGGTGTTTGGGTGTCATTACAGTGCTCATACTGTAAATATTAACTGTCATTCATCGGGTGGTAGGTGTGTGGATGTCATTACAGTGCTTGGACTGAAAACATCAACAGTCAATCATGGGGTGGTGGGTGTGTGGTTGTCATTACAGTGCTTGGACTATAAATATCAACCGTCCTTTATGGGGTGGTGGTAATGTGGGTGTCATTACAGTGCTTGGACTGTAAATATCAACAGTCATTCATAGGGTTGTTAGTGTGTGAGTGTCATTACAGAGCTTGTACAGTAAATATCAACAGTCATTCATGGGATGGTGGGTGGGTGGGTGTCATTACAGCGCTTAGACTGTAAATATCAAGTCATTCATGGGGTGGTGGGTGTGTGTGTGTCATTAGTGCTTGGACTGTAAATATCAACCATAATTCATAGGGTTGTTGGTGTGTAAGTGTTATTACAGAGATTGGACTGTAAATATCAACAGTCATTCATGGGGGGGGTGTCATTACAGTGCTTGGACTGTCAATATCAAAAGTCATTCTTGGGGTAGTGGGTGTGTGGGTGTCATTACAGTGCTTGGACTGTAAATATTAAAAGTCATTTTTGGGGTGGTGGGTGTCTGGCAGTCATTACAGTGCTTGGACTGTAAATATCAACAGTCAATCATGAGGAGGATGTTTGTGGGTGTCATTAGAGTGCTTGGAATGTAAAAATCAACAGTCATTCATGAGGTGGTGGGAGGGTGGGTGTCATTACAGTGCTTGGACTGTAAATATCAAGTCCTTCATAGGGTGGTGGGTGTGTTTGTTTCATTAGTGCTTGGACTGTAAATATCAACATTCATTTATGGAGTGATGGGTGGCATTACAGTGCTTGGACTGTAAATATCAACAGTCATTCATAGGGTGGTGGGTGTTATTACAGTGCTTGGACTATAAATATCAACCATCATTTAGAGGGGGGGGGTGTATGTGTCATTACAGTGCTTGGACTGTAAATATCAACAGTAATTCATGGGGTGGTGGTTGTGTTGGTATCATTACAATGCTTGGACAGTAAATATCAACCATAATTCATGGGATGGTGGGTGTTGGGTTGTCATTACAATGCTTTGACTGTAAATATCAACAGTCATTCAAGAAGTGGTGGATGTGTGGATGTCATTACAGTGCTTGGACTAAAAAATATCAACAGTCATTCATGGGGTGGTGGGCGTGTGGTTGTCATTACAGTGTTTGGACTATAAATATCAACAGTCATTTATTGGGTGGTAGGTGTGTGGCTGTCATTACAGAGCTTGGAATGTAAATATCAACCATAATTTATGGGGTGGTGGGTGTTTGGGAGTCATTACAGTGCTCATACTGTAAATATTAACTGTCATTCATCGGGTGGTAGGTGTGTGGATGTCATTACAGTGCTTGGACTGAAAACATCAACAGTAATTCATGGGGTGGTGGGTGTGTGGCTGTCATTACAGAGCTTGGACTGTAAATATCAACAGTCAATCATGGAGTGGTGGGTTTGTGGGTGTCATTACAGTGCTTGGACTGTAAATATCAACAGTCATTCATGAAGTGGTGGGTGTATGGGTGTCATTACAGTGCTTGGACTGTAAATATCAAGTCATTAATGGGGGGGGGTGTCATTAGTGCTTGGACTGTAAATATCAACAGTCATTCATGGGGTGCTGGGTGGCATTACAGTGCTTGGACTGTAAATATCAAGTCATTCATGAAGGGGGGGTGTCATTAGTGCTTGGACTGTAAATATCAACAGTCATTCATGGGGTGCTGGGTGGCATTACAGTGCTTGGACTGTAAATATCAACCATCATCTATTGGGTGATGGGTGTGTGGGTGTCATTACAGTGCTTGGACTGTAAATATTAAAAGTCATTTATGGGGTGGTAGGTGTGTGGCTGTCATTACAGTGCTTGGATTGTAAATATCAACCATAATTTATGGGGTGGTGGGTGTTTGGGTGTCATTACAGTGCTCATACTGTAAATATTAACTGTCATTCATCGGGTGGTAGGTGTGTGGATGTCATTACAGTGCTTGGACTGAAAACATCAACAGTCAATCATGGGGTGGTGGGTGTGTGGTTGTCATTACAGTGCTTGGACTATAAATATCAACCGTCCTTTATGGGGTGGTGGTAATGTGGGTGTCATTACAGTGCTTGGACTGTAAATATCAACAGTCATTCATAGGGTTGTTAGTGTGTGAGTGTCATTACAGAGCTTGTACAGTAAATATCAACAGTCATTCATGGGATGGTGGGTGGGTGGGTGTCATTACAGCGCTTAGACTGTAAATATCAAGTCATTCATGGGGTGGTGGGTGTGTGTGTGTCATTAGTGCTTGGACTGTAAATATCAACCATAATTCATAGGGTTGTTGGTGTGTAAGTGTTATTACAGAGATTGGACTGTAAATATCAACAGTCATTCATGGGGGGGGTGTCATTACAGTGCTTGGACTGTCAATATCAAAAGTCATTCTTGGGGTAGTGGGTGTGTGGGTGTCATTACAGTGCTTGGACTGTAAATATTAAAAGTCATTTTTGGGGTGGTGGGTGTCTGGCAGTCATTACAGTGCTTGGACTGTAAATATCAACAGTCAATCATGAGGAGGATGTTTGTGGGTGTCATTAGAGTGCTTGGAATGTAAAAATCAACAGTCATTCATGAGGTGGTGGGTGGGTGGGTGTCATTACAGTGCTTGGACTGTAAATATCAAGTCCTTCATAGGGTGGTGGGTGTGTTTGTTTCATTAGTGCTTGGACTGTAAATATCAACATTCATTTATGGAGTGATGGGTGGCATTACAGTGCTTGGACTGTAAATATCAACAGTCATTCATAGGGTGGTGGGTGTTATTACAGTGCTTGGACTATAAATATCAACCATCATTTAGAGGGGGGGGGTGTATGTGTCATTACAGTGCTTGGACTGTAAATATCAACAGTAATTCATGGGGTGGTGGTTGTGTTGGTATCATTACAATGCTTGGACAGTAAATATCAACCATAATTCATGGGATGGTGGGTGTTGGGTTGTCATTACAATGCTTTGACTGTAAATATCAACAGTCATTCAAGAAGTGGTGGATGTGTGGATGTCATTACAGTGCTTGGACTAAAAAATATCAACAGTCATTCATGGGGTGGTGGGCGTGTGGTTGTCATTACAGTGTTTGGACTATAAATATCAACAGTCATTTATTGGGTGGTAGGTGTGTGGCTGTCATTACAGAGCTTGGAATGTAAATATCAACCATAATTTATGGGGTGGTGGGTGTTTGGGAGTCATTACAGTGCTCATACTGTAAATATTAACTGTCATTCATCGGGTGGTAGGTGTGTGGATGTCATTACAGTGCTTGGACTGAAAACATCAACAGTAATTCATGGGGTGGTGGGTGTGTGGTTGTCATTACAGTGCTTGGACTATAAATATCAACCGTCATTTATGGGGTGGTGGTAATGTGGGTGTCATTACAGTGTTTGGACTGTAAATATCAACAGTCATTCATAGGGTTGTTAGTGTGTGAGTGTCATTACAGAGCTTGTACTGTAAATATCAACAGTCATTCATGCGGTGGTGGGTGGGTGGGTGTCATTACAGCGCTTGGACTGTAAATATCAAGTCATTCATGGGGTGGTGGGTGTGTGTGTGTCATTAGTGCTTGGACTGTAAATATCAACCATAATTCATAGGGTTGTTGGTGTGTAAGTGTTATTACAGAGCTTGTACTGTAAATATCAACAGTCATTCATGGGGGGGGGTGTCATTACAGTGCTTGGACTGTCAATATCAAAAGTCATTCTTGGGGTAGTGGGTGTGTGGGTGTCATTACAGTGCTTGGACTGTAAATATTAAAAGTCATTTTTGGGGTGGTGGGTGTCTGGCAGTCATTACAGTGCTTGGACTGTAAATATCAACAGTCAATCATGAGGAGGACGTTTGTGGGTGTCATTAGAGTGCTTGGACTGTAAATATCAACAGTCATTCATGAGGTGGTGGGTGGGTGGGTGTCATTACAGTGCTTGGACTGTAAATATCAAGTCCTTCATAAGGTGGTGGGTGTGTTTGTGTCATTAGTGCTTGGACTATAAATATCAACCATCATTTAGGGGGGGGGGGTATGTGTGATTACAGTGCTTGGACTGTAAATATCAACAGTCATTCATAGGGTGGTTGGTGTGTGAGGGACATTACATAGCTTGGACTGTAAATATCAACAGTCATTCATAGGGTGGTGGGTTTCATTACTGTACTTGGACTGTAAATATCAACAGTCATTCATGAGGTGATGGGTGTGTGGGTGTCATTACAGTGCTTGGACTGTAAATATCAACAGTCATTTATAGGGTGATGGGTGTGTGGGTGTCATTACTGTGCTTGGACTGTAAATATCAACAGTCATTTATGGGGTGGTGGGTGTGTGGCTGTCATTACAGAGATTGGACTGTAAATATCAACAGTCATTTATGGGGTGGTGGGTGTGTGGCTGTCATTACAGTGCTTGGACTGTAAATATCAACAGTCATTCATGGAGTGGTGGGTTTGTGGGTGTTATTACTGTGCTTGGACTCTAAATATCAACAGTCATTCATGAAGTGGTGGGTGTGTGGGTGTCATTACAGTGCTTGGACTGTAAATATCAAGTCATTCATGGGGGGGGTGTATGTGTGTCATTAGTGCTTAAACTGTAGATATCAACAGTCATTCATAGGGTGGAGGGTGGCATTACAGTGCTTGGACTGTAGATATCAACCATCATTTATTGGGTGATGGGTGTGTGGGTGTCATTACAGTGCTTGGACTGTAAATATCAACAGTCATTTATGGGGTGGTGGGTGTGTGGCTGTCATTACAGTGCTTGGACTGTAAATATCAACAGTCAATAATGGGGTGGTAGGTTTATGGGTGTCATTACAGTGCTTGGACTGTAAATATAAACAGTCATTCATGGGGTGGTGGGTGTGTGAGTGTCATTACAGTTCTTGGACTGTAAATATCAAGTCATTCATGGGGTGGTGGGTGTGTGTGTGTCATTAGTACTTGGACTGTAAATATCAACAGTCATTCATTAGTTGTGGGTGGCATTACATTGCTTGGACTGTAAATATTAACCATCATTCATTGGGTGGTGGGTGTGTGGGTGTCATTACACTGCTCAGACTGTAAATATTAACAGTCATTCATGTTGTGGTGGGTGTGTGGATGTCATAACAGTGCTTGGACTGAAAACATCATCAGTCATTGATCGGGTGGTGAGTGTGTGGTTTCCATTACAGTGCTTGGACTATAAATATCAAACATTATTTATGGGTTGGTGGGAATGTGTGTGTCATTACAGTGCGTGGACAGTAAATATCAACAGTCATTTATGGGGTGGTGGGTGGGTGGGTGTCATTACAGTGCTTGGACTAAAAATATAAAGTCATTTATGGGGTGGTGGGTGTGTGTGTGTCATTAGTGCTTGGACTGTAAATATAAACTATAATTCATAGGGTTGTTGGTGTGTGAGTGTTATTACAGAGCTTGGACTGTAAATGTCAACAGTCATTCATGGGGGGGGATGTGGGTGTCATTACAGTGCTTGGATTGTCAATATCAAAAGTCATTCTTGGGGGGGTGGGTGTGTGGGTGTCATTACAGTGCTTAGACTGTAAATATCAACAGTCATTCATTGGGTGGTGGGTTTCATTACAGTGCTGGGACTGTAAATATCAATAGTCAATCATGGGAAGGACGTTTGTGGGTGTCATTACAGTGCTTGGACGGTAAATATAAACCATCATTTATTGGGTGATGGGTGTGTGGATGTCATAACAGTGCTTGGACTGAAAACATCATCAGTCATTGATCGGGTGGTGGGTGTGTGGTTGCCATTACAGTGCTTGGACTATAAATATCAACCATAATTTATGGGGAGGTGGGTTTGTGGGTGTCATTACAGTGCGTGGACAGTAAATATCAACAGTCATTCATGGGGTGGTGGGTGGGTGGGTGTCATTACAGTGCTTGGGCTGTATATATCAAGTCATTCATGGGGTGGTGGGTGTGTTTGTGTCATTAGTGCTTGGACTGTAAATATCAACCATAATTCATAGGGTTGCTGGTGTGTGAGTGTTATTACAGAGCTTGGACTGTAAATGTCAACAGTCATTCATGGGGGGGGGATGTGGGTGTCATTACAGTGCTTGGACTGTAATTATCAAAAGTCATTCTTCGGGAGGTGGGTGTGTGGGTGTCATTACAGTGCTTAGACTGTAAATATGAACAGTCATTTATGGGGTGGTGGGTGTCTGGCATTCATTACAGTGCTTGGACTGTAAATATCAATAGTCAATCATGGGAAGGACGTTTGTGGGTGTCATTAGAGTGCTTAGACTGTAAATATCAACATTCATTCATGAGGTGGTGGGTCGGTGGGTATCATTACAATGCTTGGACTGTAAATATCAAGTCATTCATAGGGTGGTGGGTGTGTTTGTGTCATTAGTGCTTGGACTGTAAATATCAACATTTATTTATGGGGTGGTGGGTGGCATTACAGTGCTTGGACTGTAAATATCAATCATTATTTATTGGGTGATGGGTGTGTGGGTGTCATTACAGTGCTTGGACTGTAAATATCAACAGTCATTTATGGGGTGGTTGGTGTGTGGCTGTCATTACAGTGCTTGGACTGTAAATTTCAAAAGTCAATCATGGGTTGGTGGGTTTGTGGGTGTCATTACAATGCTTGTACTGTAAATATTAAGTGTCATTAATGGTGTGGTGGGTGTGTGGATGTCATTACAGTGCTTGGACTGTATATATTAACCATAATTAATAGGGTTGTTGGTGTGTGAGTGTCATTACAGAGCTTGAACTGTAAATATCAACAGTCATTCATGGGGGGGGGGTCATTACAGTTCTTGGACTGTCAATATCAAAAGTAATTCTTGGGGTGGTGGGTGTGTGGGTGTCATTACAGTGCTTAGACTGTAAATATCAACAGTCATTTTTGGGGTGGTAGGTGTCTTGCAGTCATTACAGTGCTTGGACTGTAAATATCAACAGTCAATCATGGGGAGGTGGGTTTTTGGGTGTAATTAGAGTGTTTGGACTGTAAATATCAACAGTCATTCATGAGGTGGTGGGTGGGTGGGTGTCATTACAGTGCTTGGAATGTAAATATCAAGTCATTCATGTGGTGGTGGGTGTGTGGATGTCATTACAGAGCTTGGACTGTAAATATCAACAGTCAATCATGGGGTGGTGGGTGTGTGGGTGTCATTACAGTGCTTGGACTGCAAATATCAACAGTCATTCATGGGGTGGTGGGTGTGTGTGGGTCATTACAGTGTTTGATTGTAAATATCAACAGTCATTCATAGGGTGGTGGGTGTCATTACAGTGCTTGGACTGTAAATATCAAACATAATTCATGGGGTGGTGAGTGTGGGGGTGTAATTGCAATGCTTTGACTGAAAATATGAACAGTCATTAATGGGGTGGTGGGTGTGTGGATGTCATTACAATGCTTGGACTGACAATATCAACAGTCATTTATGGGGTGGTTGGTGTGTGGTTGTCATTACAGTGTTTGGACTAAAAATATCAAAAGTCATTCATGTGGTGGTGGGTGTGTGGGTGTCATTACAGTGCTTAGACTTAAATATCAACAGTCATTTATGGGGTGGTGGGTGTGTGGGTGTCATTACAGTGCTTGGACTGTAAATATAAACAGTCAATCATGGGGAGGTGGGATTGTGGGTGTCATTACAGTGCTTGGACTGTAAATATCAACAGTCAGTCATGGGGTTGTGGGTGGGTGGTTGTCATTACAGTGCTCGGACTGTAAATATCAAGTCATTCATGGGGTGGTGGGTATGTGTGTGTCATTAGTGCTTGGACTGCAAATATCAACAGTCATTTATGGAGTGGTGGGTGGCATTACAGTGCTTGGACTGTAAATATCAACAGTATTCTTAGGGTGGTGGGTGTGTGGGTGTCATTACATGGCTTGGACTGTAAATATCAAGTCATTTTTGGGGTGGTGGGTAAGTGTGTGTCATTAGTGCTTGGACTGTAAATATATCAACAGTCATTCATAGGGTGGTGGGTGGCAATACATTGCTTGGACTGTAAATATAAACAGTTATTCATGGAATGATGGGTGTGAGGGTGTCATTACAGTGCTTGGACTGTAAATATCAACAGTTATTTATGGGGTGATGGGTGTGTGAGTGTCATTACAGTTCTTGGACTGTAAATATCAACAGTCATTTATTGGGTGGTGGATGTGTGGCTGTCATTACAGTGCTTGGACTGTAAATATCAACAGTCAATCATGAAGTGGTGGGTTTTCGGGTGTCATTACAGTGCTTGGACTGTAAATATCAATTGTCATTCATGGGGTGGTGTGTGTGTGGGTGTCATTACAGTGCTTGGACTATAAATATCAAGTCATTTATGGGGTGGTGGGTGTGTGTGTGTCATTAGTTCTTGGACTGTAAATAACAACCATATTTCATCGGGTGGTTGTTGTGTGAGTGTCATTACAGAGCTTGGACTGTAGATATCAACAGTCCTTAATGGGTGGGGGAGTGTCATTACAGTGCTTGGACTGTAAATATCAACAGTCATTCATGGGGTGGTGGTTGTGTGGGTATCATTACAGTGCTTGGACTGTAAATATCAACCATAATTCATATAGTGGTGGGTGTGGGGGTGTCATTACAATGCTTTGACTGAAAATATCAACAGTCATTCATGGGGTGGCGGGTGTGTGGATGTCATTACAGTGCTTGGACTGACAATATCAACAGTCATTTATGGTGTGGTTGGTGTGTGGTTGTCATTACAGTGTTTGGACTATAAATATCAAATGTCATTTATGGGGTGGTGGGAGTGTGGGTGTCATTACAGAGCTTGGACTGTAAATATCAAGTGTCATTCATGTGGTGGTGGGTGTGTGGGTGTCATTACAGTGCTTAGACTGTAAATATCAACAGTCATTTATGGGGTGGTGGGTGTGTGGCTGTCATTACAGTGCTTGGACTGTAAATATAAAAATTCAATCATGGGGAGGTTGGATTGTGGGTGTCATTACAGTGCTTGGACTGTAAATATCAACAGTCATTCATGGGGTTGTGGGTGGTTGGGTGTCATTACAGTGCTCGGACTGTAAATATCAAGTCATTCATGGGGTGGTGGGTATGTGTGTGTCATTAGTGCTTGGACTGTAAATATCAACAGTCATTTATGGAGTGGTGGGTGGCATTACAGTGCTTGGACCTTAAATATCAACAGTTATTCATAGGGTGGTGGGTGTGTGGGTGTCATTACAGTGCTTGGACTATAAATATCAACCGTCATTTAGGAGGAGGTGGGTGTGTGGGTATGATTACATTGCTTGGACTGTAAATATGAACAGTCATTCTTAGGGTGGTGGGTGTGTGGATGTCATTACAGTGCTTGGACTGTAAATATCAACAGTCAATCATAAGGTGGTGGGTGAGTGGGCGTCATTACAGTGCTTGGACTGTAAATATCAACAGTTATTCATGGGATGGTGGGTGTGTGGGTGTCACAACAGTGTTTTGATTGTAAATATCAACAGTTATTCATAGGGTGGTGGGTGTTATTAGAGTGCTTGGACTGTAAATATCAACAGTCATTCATGGATTGGTGGGTGTGTAGGTGTCACTACAGTGCTTTGACTGTAAATATCAACAGTCATTCATGGGGTGGTGGGTATGAGGGTATCCATACAGTGCTTCGACTGTAAATATCAACAGTCATTCATGGGGTGGTAGGTGTTTGGGTGTCATTATAGTTCTTGGACTGTAAATATCAACAGTCATTCATAGGGTGGTGGGTGTGTGGGTGTCATTACATGTGTTGGACTGTAAATATCAAGTCATTTATGGGGTGGTGGGTATGTGTGTGTCATTAGTGCTTGGACTGTAAATATATCAACAGTCATTCATGGGGTGGTGGGTGGCAATACATTGCTTGGACTGTAAATATAAACAGTCATTCATGGGATGATGGGTGTGAGGGTGTCATTACAGTGCTTGGACTGTAAATATTAACAGTTATTTATGGAATGATGAGTGTGTGGGTGTCATTACAGTTCTTGGACTGTATATATCAACAGTCATTTATTGGGTGGTGGATGTGTGGCTGTCATTACAGTGCTTGGACTGTAAATATCAACAATCAATCATGAAGTGGTGGGTTTTCGGGTATCATTACAGTGCTTGGACTTTAAATAATAACCATAATTCATAGGGTTGTTGGTGTGTGAGTGTCATTACAGAGCTTGGACTGTAGATATCAACAGTCTTTAATGGGGGGGGGAGTGCCATTACAGTGCTTGGACTGTAAATATCAACAGTCATTTTTGGGGTGGTATCTGTCTTGCAGTCATTACAGTGCTTGGACTGTAAATATCAACAGTCAATCATGGGGAGGTGGGTTTGTGGGTGTCATTAGACTGCTTGGACTGTAAATATCAATAGTCATTCATGAGGTGGTGGGTGGGTGGGTGTCATTACAGTGCTTGGACTGAAAATATCAAGTTATTCATGTGGTAATGGGTGTGTGGATGTCATTACAGAGCTTGGACTGTAAATATCAACAGTCAATCATGGGGTGGTGGGTGAGTGGGTGTCATTACAGTGCTTGGACTGCAAATATCAACAGTCATTCATGGGGTGGTTGGTGTGTATGGGTCATTACAGTATTTGATTGTAAATATCATCAGTCATTCATAGGGTGGTGGGTGTCATTACAGTGCTTGGACTGTAAATATCAACTGTCATTCATGGGGTGGTGGTTTTGTGGGTATTATTACAGTGCTTCGACTGTAAATATCAAGTCATTCATGGGGTTGTGGGTGTGTGTGTGTCATTAGTTCTTGGACTGTAAATAACAACCATAATTCATAGGGTGGTTGTTGTGTGAGTGTCATTACAGAGCTTGGACTGTAGATATCAACAGTCCTTAATGGGGGGGGGGAGTGTCATTACATTGCTTGGACTGTAAATATCAACAGTCATATATGGGGTGGTGGTTGTGTGGGTATCATTACAGTGCATGACTGTAAATATCAACCATAATTCATGGGGTGGTGGGTGTGGGGGTGTCATTACAATGCTTTGACTGAAAATATCAACAGTCATTCATGGGGTGGTGGGTGTGTGGATGTCATTACAGTGCTTGGACTGACAATATCAACAGTCATTTATGGTGTGGTTGGTGTGTGGTTGTCATTACAGTGCTTGGACAGCAAATATCAACAGTCATTAATGGGGTGGTGGGAGTGTGGGTGTCATTACAGAGCTTGGACTGTAAATATCAAAAGTCATTCATGTGGTGGTGGGTGTGTGGGTGTCATTACAGTGCTTAGACTGTAAATATCAACAGTCATTTATGGGGTGGTGGGTGTGTGGCTGTCATTACAGTGTTTTGATTGTAAATATCAACAGTCATTCATAGGGTGGTGGGTGTCATTAGAGTGCTTGGACTGTAAATATCAACAGTCATTCATGGAGTGGTGAGTGTGTAGGTGTCACTACAGTGCTTTGACTGTAAATATCAACAGTCATTCATGGGGTGGTGGGTATGAGGGTATCCTTACAGTGCTTCGACTGTAAATATGAACAGTCATTCATGGGGTGGTAGGTGTTTGGGTGTCATTATAGTTCTTGGACTGTAAATATCAACAGTCATTCATAGCGTGGTGGGTGTGTGGGTGTCATTACATGGCTTGGACTGTAAATATTAAGTCATTTATGGGGTGGTGGGTATGTGTGTGTCATTAGTGCTTGGACTGTAAATATATCAACAGTCATTCATGGGGTGGTGGGTGGCAATACATTGTTTGGACTGTAAATATAAACAGTCATTCATGGGGTGATGGGTGTGAGGGTGTCATTACAGTGCTTGGACTGTAAATATCAATAGTTATTTATGGGGTGATGGGTGTGTGGGTGTCATTACAGTTCTTGGACTGTAAATATCAACAGTCATTTATTGGGTGGTGGGTGTGTGGCTGTCATTACAGTGCTCAGACTGTAAATATCAACAGTCAATCATGGGGTGGTGTGTTTTTGGGTGTCATTACAGTGCTTGGACTGTAAATATCAATTGTCATTCATGAGGTGGTGTGTGTGTGGATGTCATTACAGTGCTTGGACTATAAATATCAAGTCATTCATGGAGTAGTTGGTGTGTGTGTGTCAATAGTGCTTGGACTGTAAATAACAACCATTATTCATAGGGTTGTTGGTGTGTGAGTGTCATTACTGAGCTTGGACTGTAGATATCAACAGTCTTTTATGGGGGGGGGAGTGTCATTACAGTGCTTGGACTGTAAATATCAACAGTCATTTATGGGGTAGTGGGTGTGTTGCTGTCATTACAGTGCTTGGACTGTAAATATCAACAGTCAATCATTAAGTGCTGGGTTTATGGATGTCATTACAGTGCTTGGACTGTAAATATCAACAGTCATTCATGAAGTGGTATGTGTGTGGGTGTCATTACAGTGGTTGGACTGCAAATATCGAGTCATTCATTGGGGGGTGGGTGTGTGTGTGTCATTAGTGCTTGGACTGTAAATATCAACAGTCATTCATGGGGTGGTGGGTGGCAAAACAGTGCTTGGACTGTAAATATCAACAATCATTTATTGGGTGATGAGTGTGTGGGTGTCATTACAGTGCTTGGACTGTAAATATTAAAAGTCATTTATAGGGTGGTGTGTGTGTGGCTGTCATTACAGTGCTTGGACTGTAAATATCAACAGTCAATCATGGGGTGGTTGGTTTGTGGGTGTCATTACAGTGCTTGGACTGTAAATATAAACAGTCATTCATGGGGTGGTGGGTGTGTGGGTGTCATTACAGTGCTTGGACTGTAAATATCAAGTCATTCAAAGGGTGGTGGGTGTGTGTGTGTCATTAGTGCTTGGACTGTAAATATCAACAGTCATTCATTGGGTAGTGGGTTGCATTACAATGCTTATACTGTAAATATCAACCATCATTCATTAGGTGGTGGGTGTGTTGGTGTCATTACAGTGCTTGGACTGCAAATATCAACAGTCATTTATTGGGTTGTGGGTGTGTGGCTGTCATTATGGTGCTTGGACTGTAAATATCAACAGTCATTCATGGGGTGGTGGGTGTGAGGGGGTCATTTCAGTGATTGGACTGTAAATATCAACCATAATTTATGGGGTGGTGGGTGTGTGGGTGTCATTACATTGCTCAGACTGTAAATATTAACAGTCATTCCTGGGGTTGTGGGTGTGTGGATGTCATTACAGTGCTTGGACTGAAAACATCAACAGTCATTCATGGGGTGGTGGGTGTGTGTTTGTCATTACAGTGTTTGGACTATAAATATCAACCGTCATTTATGGGGTGGTGTGAATGTGGGTGTCATTACAGTGCTTGGACTGTAAATATCAACAGTCATTCATAGAATTGTTGGTGTGTGAGTGTCATTACAGAGCTTGGACTGTAAATATCAACAGTCAATCATGGGGTGGTGGGTGTGTGGGTGTCATTACAGTGGTTGGACTGTCAATATTAACAGTCATTTATGGGGTGCTGGGTGTGTGGGTGTCATTACAGTGCTTGGACTGTAAATATCAACAGTCAATCATGGGGAGGTGGGTTTGTAGGTGTCATTACAATGCTTGGAATGTAAATATCAACAGTCATTCATGGGGTGGTGGGTGGGTGGGTGTCATTACAGTGCTTAGACTGTTAATATCAAGTCATTCATGGGGTGGTGGGTTTGTGTGTGTCATTAGTGCTTGAACTGTAAATATCAACCATAATTCATAGGGTTGTTGGTGTGTGGGTGTCATTACAGTGATTAGACTGTAAATATCGACAGTCATTTATAAGATGGTGGGTGTCTTGCAGTCATTACAGTGCTTGGACTGTAAATATCAAAAGTCAATCATGGGGGGGGGGGTTTGTGGGTGTCATTAGAGGGCTTGGACTGTAAATATCAACAGTCATTCAAGAGGTGGTGGGTGGGTGAGGGTCATTACAGTGCTTGGACTGTTAATATCAAATCATTCATTGGGTGGTGGGTGTGTTTGTGTCATTAGTGCTTGGACTGTAAATATCAACATTCATTTATGGGGTGGTGGGTGGCATTACAGTGCTTGGACTGTAAATATCAACAGTCATTCATAGGGTGGTGGGTGTGTGGGTGTCATTACAGTGCTTGTACTATAAATATCAACCATCATTTAGGGGGGGGGTGTATGTGTGATTACAGTGCTTGGACTGTAAATATTAACAGTCATGCATGGGGTGGTGGGTTTCATTACAGTGCTTGGACGGTAAATATCAACAGTCATTCATGGGGTGATGGGTGTGTGGGTGTCATTACAGTGATTGGATTGTCAATATCAACAGTCATTTATAGGGTGATGGGTTTGTGGTTGTCATTACAGTGCTTGGACAGTAAATATCGACAGTCATTTATTGGGTGGTGGGTGTGTGGCTGTCATTACAGTGCTTGGACTGTAAATATCAACAGTCAATCATGGAGTGGTGGGTTTGAGGGTGTCATTACAGTGCTTGGACTGTAAATATCAACAGTCATTCATGAAGTGGTGGGTGTGTGGGTGCCATTACAGTGCTTGGACTGTAAATATCAAGTCATTCATGGGAGGGTGGGTGTGTGTGTGTCATTAGTGCTTGGACTGAAATTATCAACAGTCATTCTTGGGGTAGTGGGTGGCATTACAGTGCTTGGAATGTAAATATCAACCATCAGTTATTGGGTGATGGGTGTGTGGGTGTCATTATAGTGCTTGGACTGTAAATATCAAAAGTCAATTATGGGGTGGTGGGTTTGTGGGTGTCATTACAATGCTTGAACTGTAAATATAAACAGTCATTCATGGGGTGGTTGGTGTGTGGGTGTCATTACAGTGCTTGGACTGAAAATATTAACAGTCATTCATAGGGTTGTGGGTGTGCGAGTGTCATTACAGAGCTTGGACTGTAAATATTAACAATCATTCATGGGGTGGTGGGTGTGTGGGTGTCATTACAGTGCTTGGACTGTCAATATCAACTGTCATTTATGGGGTACTGGGTGTGTGGGTGTCATATCAATGCTTGGACTGTAAATATCAACAGTCAATCATGAGGAGGTGGGTTTGTGGGTGTCATTACAGTGCTTGGACTGTAAATATCAAGTCATTCATGGGGTGGTGGGTGGGTGTGTGTCATTAGTGCTTGGACTGTAAATATCAACAGTCATTAATGGGGTAGTGGGTGGCATTACAGTGCTTGGACTGTCAAAATCAACAGTCATTTATGGGGTGCTGGGTGTGTGGGTGTCATTACAGTGCTTGGACTGAAAATATCAACAGTCAATCATGGGGAGGTGGGTTTGTGGGTGTCATTACAGTGCTTGGACTGTCAAAATCAACAGTCATTTATGGGGTGCTGGGTGTGTGGGTGTCATTACAGTGCTTGGACTGAAAATATCAAGTCATTCATGGGGTGGTGGGTGGGTGTGTGTCATTAGTGCTTGGACTGTAAATATCAACAGTCATTAATGGGGTAGTGGGTAGCATTACAGTGCTTGGACTGTCAAAATCAACAGTCATTTATGGGGTGCTGGGTGTGTGGGTGTCATTACAGTGCTTGGACTGAAAATATCAACAGTCAATCATGGGGAGGTGGGTTTGTGGGTGTCATTACAGTGCTTGGACAGTAAATATCAACAGTCATTCATAGGGTGGTGGGTGGGTGGGTGTCATTACAGTGCTTGGACTGTAAATATCAAGTCATTCATGGGGTGGTGGGTGTGTGTGTGTCATTAGTGCTTGGACTGTAAATATCAACCATAATTCATAGGGTTGTTGGTGTGTGAGTGTCATTACAGAGCTTGGACTGTAAATATCAACAGTCATTCATGGGGGGGGGGGTTTGGGTGTCATTACAGTGCTTGGACTGTTAATATCAAAAGTCAGTCTTGGGGTGGTGTGTGTGTGGGTGTCATTACAGTGCTTAGACTGTAAATATCAACAGTCATTTATGGGGTGGTGGGTGTCTGGCAGTCATTACAGTGCTTGGACTGTAAATATCAACAGTCAATCATGGGAAGGTGGGTTCGTGGGTGTCATTACAGTGCTTGGACTGTAAATATCAAGTCATTCATGGGGTGATGGGTGTGTTTGTGTCATTAATGCTTGGACTGTAAATATCAACATTCATTTATGTGGTGGTGGGTGTCATTACAGTGCTTGGACTGTAAATATCAACCGTCATTCATAGGGTGGTGGGTGTGTGGGTGTCATTACAGTGCTTGGACTATAAATATCAACCATCATTTAGGTGGGGTTGTATGTGTGATTACAGTGCTTGGACTGTAAATATCAACAGTCATTCATAGGGTGGTTGGTGTGTGAGTGTCATTACAGAGCTTGGACTGTAAATATTAACAGTCATACATGGGGTGGTGGGTTTCATTACAGTGCTTGAACGGTAAATATCAACAGTCATTTATGGGGTGATGGGTGGTTGGGTGTCATTACAGTGCTTGGACTGTCAATATCAACAGTGATTTATAGGGTGATGAGTGTGTGGGTGTCATTACAGTGCTTGGACTGTAAATATCAACAGTCATATATGGAGTGGAGGGTGTGTGGCTGTCATTACAGTGCTTGGACTGAAAATATCAACAGTCAATTATGGAGTGGTGGGTTTGTGGGTGTCATTACAGTGCTTGGACTGTAAATATCAACAGTCATTCATGAAGTGGTGAGTGTGTGGGTGTCATTACAGTGCTTGGACTGTAAATATCAAGTCATTCATGGGAGGGTGTGTGTGTGTGTGTCATTAGTGCTTGGACTGAAATTATCAACAGTCATTCATGGGGTAGTGGGTGGCATTACAGTGCTTGGACTGTAAATATCAACCATTATTTATTGGGTGATGGGTGTGTGGGTGTCATTATAGTGCTTGGACTGTAAATATCAAAAGTCAATTATGGGGTGGTGGGTTTGTGGGTGTCATTACAATGCTTGGACTGTAAATATAATCAGTCATTCATGGGGTGGTGGGTGTGTGGGTGTCATTACAGTGCTTGGAAGGTAAATATCAACAGTCATTCAAAGGGTTGTGGGTGTGCGAGTGTCATTACAGAGCTTGGACTGTAAATATCAACAGTCATTCATGGGGTGGTGGGTATGTGGGTGTCATTACAGTGCTTGGACTGTAAATATCAACAGTCATCCATAGAGTGGTGGGTGGGTGGGTTTCATTACAGTGCTTGGACTGTAAATATAAAGTCATTCATTGGGTGGTGGGTGTATATGTGTCCTTAGTGCTTAGACTGTAAATATCAACAGTCATTTATTGGGTGGTGGGGGGCATTACAGTGATTGGACTGTAAATATCAACAGTCATTTATTGGGTGGTGGGTGTGTGGGTGTTATTACAGTGCTTGGACTATAAATATCAACAGTAATTTAGGGTGTGGGTGTGATTACCGTGCTTTGACTGTAAATATCAACAGTCATTCATAGGGGGGTTGGTGTGTCAGTGTCATTACAGAGCTTGGACTGTAAATATCAACAGTCAATAATGGGGTGGTGGTTGTGTGGATGTCATTACCGTGCTTGGACTATAAATATCAACAATCAATCATGGGGTGGTGGGTTTGTGGGTGTCATTACAGTGCTTGGACTGTAAATATCAACAGTCATTCATGGGGTGGTGGGTGTGTGGGTGTCATTACAGTGCTTGGAGTGTAAATATCAAGTCATTCATGGGGTGGTGAGTGTGTGTGTGTCATTAGTGCTTGGACTGTAAATATGAACAGTCATTAATAGGGTAGTGGGTGGCATTACAGTGCTTGGACTGTCAATATCAACAGTCATTTACGGTGTGCTGGGTGTGTGGGTGTCATTACAGTGCTTGGATTGAAAATATCAACAGTCAATCATAGGGAGGTAGGTTTGTGGGTGTCATTACAGTGCTTGGACTGTAAATATCAACAGTCATTCATAGGGTGGTGGGTGGGTGGGTGTCATTATAGTGATTGGACTGTAAATATCAAGTCATTCATGGGGTTGTGGGTGTGTATATGTCATTAGTGCTTGGACTGTAAATATCAACAGTCATTTATGAGGTGGGGAAAGGCATTACAGTGCTTGGACTGTAAATATCAACAGTCATTCATAGGGTGGTTGGTGTGTCAGTGTCATTACAGAGCTTGGACTGTAAATATCAACAGTCATTAATGGGGTGGTGGTTGTGTGGATGTCATTACCGTGCTTGGACTGTAAATATCAACAATCAATCATGGGGTGGTGGGTTTGTGGGTATCATTACATTGCATGGACTGTAAATATCAACCATCATTCATTGGTTGGTGGGTGTGTGGGTGTCATTACAATGTTCAGACTGTAAATATCAAGTCATTCATGGGGTGGTGGGTGGGTGGGTGTCATTACAGTGCTTAGACTGTAAATATCAAGTCATTCATGGGGTGGTGGGTGTGTGTGTGTCATTAGTGCTTGGACTGTAAATATCAACATTCATTTATGAGGTTGTGGTTGGCATTACAGAACTTGGACTGTAAATATCAACAGTCATTCATAGGGTGGTGGATGTGTGGGTGTCATTACAGTGCTTGGATTATAAATATCTACCGTCATTTAAGGGGGTGTGTGGGTGTGAATACCGTGCTTTGACTGTAAATATCAACAGTCATTCATAGGGTGGTTGGTGTGTGAGTGTCATTACAGAGCTTGGACTGTAAATATCAACAGTCATTCATGGGGTGGTGGGTGGGTGGATGTCATTATAGTGCTTTGACTGTAAATATCAAGTCATTAATGGGGTGGTGGGTGTGTGTGTGTCATTAGTGTTTGGACTGTAAATATCAACAGTCATTTATGAGGTGGTGGGGGGCATTACAGTGCTTGGACTGTAAATATCAACAGTTATTCATAGGGAGGTGGGTGTGTGGGTATCATTACATTGCTTGGACTGTAAATATCAACCATCATTTATTGGGTGGTGGGTTTGTTGATGTCATTACAGTTCTCAGACTGAAAATATTTAGTGTCATTCATGGGGTGGTGGGTGTGTGGATGTCATTACAGTGCTTGGACTGTAAATATCAAGTCATTCATGGGGCGGTGGGTGTGTGTGTGTCATTAGTGCTTGGACTGTAAATATCAACATTCATTTATGGGGTGGTGGGTGGCATTACAGAGCTTGGACTGTAAATATCAACAGTCATTAATAGGGTGGTGGGTGTGTTTGTGTCATTACAGTGCTTGGACTATAAATATCAACCGTCATTTAGGGGTGTGTGTGGGTGTGATTACCGTGCTTTGACTGTAATTATCAACGGTCATTCATAGGGTGGTTGGTGTGAGAGTGTCATTACAGAGCTTGGATTGTAAATATCAACAGTCATTCATGGGGTGGTGAATGTGTGGATGTCATTACAGTGCTTGAACTGTAAATATCAACAGTTAATCATGAGGTGGTGGGTGTGTGGGTGTCAGTACAGTGCTTGGACTGTAAATATCAACAGTCATTAATGGGATGGTGGGTGTGTAGGTGTCATTACAGTGTTTTGATTGTAAATATCAACTGTCATTCATAGGGTTGTGAATGTGATTATTAGGGTGCTTGGACTGTAAATATCAACAGTCATTCATGGGATGGTAGGTGTGTGGGTGTCATTACAGTGCTTGGACTGTAAATATCAAACATAATTCATGGGGTGGTGGGTGTGGGGGTGTCATTACAGTGCTTTGACTGTAAATATCAACAATCATTTATGGGGCGGTGGGTTTGGGGGTGTCATTACAGAGCTTGGGCTGTAAATATCAACAGTCATTCATAGTGTGGTGGGTGTGTGAGTGTCATTACAGTGTTTTGACTATAATATCAACAGTCATTTATTGGGTGGTGGGTGTCATGACAGTGCTTGGACTGTAAATATCAACAGCCATTCATTGGGTGGTGAGTTTTTGGGTGTCATTACAGAGCTTGGACTGTAAATATCAACAGTCATTCATAGGGTGGTAGGTGTGTGAGTGTCATTACAGTGTTTTGACTATAATATCAACAATAATTTATTGGGTGGTGGGTGTCATTAGAGTGCTTGGACTGTAAATATTAACGGTCATTAATGGGGTGGTGGGTGTTTGGGTGTCATGACAGTGCTTGGACTGTAAATATCAACAGTCATTCGCTGGGTGGTGAGTGTGTGGGTGTCATTACAGTTCTTGGACTTTAAATATCAACCATAATTCATTGAGTGGTGGGTGTGTATTACAGTGCTTGCTGAAAATATCAACAGTCATTCATGGGGTCGTGGGTGTGTGGGCGTCATTACAGTGCTTGGAATATAAATATCAACCATCAGTTATGGGGTGGTGGGTGTGTGGGTGTCATTACAGAGCTTGGACTGTAAATATCAACAGTCATTCATAAGGTGGTTGGTGTGTGTCATTACAGAGCTTAGACTGTAAATATCAATAGTCATTCATTGGGTGGTGGGTGTGTGGATGTCATTACAGTGCTTGGACTGTAAATATCAACAATCATTCATGGGGTGGTATGTGTGTGGGTGTCATTACAGTGTTTTGATTGAAAATATCAACAGTCATTCATAGGGTGGTGGGTGTCATTACAGTGCTTGGACTGTAAATATCAACAGTCATTCATGGGGTGGTGGTTGAATGGGTGTCATTACAATGCTTGGACTGTAAATATCAACCATAATTCATGGGGTGGAGGGTGTGTGGGTTTCATTACAGTGCTTAGGCTATAAATATCAACCATCATTTATAGGGTGGTGGGTGTGTGGGCGTCATTACAGTGCTTGGACTATAAATATTAACCATCATTTATGGGGTGGTATGTGTGTGGGTGTCATTACAGAGCTTGGACTGTAAATATCAACAGTCATTCATAAGGTGGTGGGTGTGTGTCATTACAGAGCTTAGACTGTAAATATCAATAGTCATTCATTGGTTGGTGGGTGTGTCGATGTCATTACAGTGCTTGGACTGTAAATATCAACAGTCATTCATAGGGTGGTATGTGTGTTGGTGTCATTACAGTGTTTTGATTGTAAATATCAACAGTCATTCATAGGGTGGTGGGTGTCATTACAGTGCTTGGACTGTAAATATCAACAGTCATTCATGGGGTGGTGGTTGTATGGGTGTCATTACAATGCTTGGACTGTAAATATCAACCATAATTCATGGGGTGGTGGGTGTGGGGGTGTCATTACAGTGCTTGGACTGTAAATATCAACAGTCATTCATGGGTGGTGGGTGTGTGGATGTCATTACAGTGATTGGACTGAAAATATCAACAGTCATTCATGGGGTGGTGGGTGTGTGGTTGTCATTACAGTGCTTGGACTATAAATATCAACTATCATTTATGGGGTGGTGGGAGTGTGGGTGTTATTACAGTGCTTGGACTGTAAATATTAACAGTCATTTATAGGGTTGTGGGTGTGTGAGTGTCATTACATAGCTTGGACTGTAAATATCAATAGTCAATCATGGGGTCGTGAGTGTGTGGGTGTCATTACAGTGCTTGGACTGTAAATATCAACAGTCATTTATGGGGTTGTGGGTGTGTGGGTGGCATTACAGTGTTTTGATTGTATATATCAACAGTCATTCATAGGGTGGTGGGTGTCATTACAGTGCATGGACTGTAAATATCAACAGTCATTCATGGGGTGGTGGTTGTATAGGTGTCATTACAGTGCTTGGACTGTAAATATCAACCATAATTCATGGGGTGGTGGGTGTGGGGGTGTCATTACAGTTCTTGGACTGTAAATATCAACAGTCATTTATAGGGTGGTGGGTGTGTGGATGTCATTACAGTGCTTGGAGTGAAAATATCAACTGTCATTCATGGAGTGGTGGGTGTGTGGTTGTCATTACAGTGCTTGTACTATAATTATCAAGCATCATTTATGGGGTGGTGGGAGTGTGGGTGTCATTACAGTGTTTGGACTGTAAATATCAACAGTCATTCATAGGGTTGTGGGTGTGTGAGTGTCATTACAGAGCCTGGACTGTAAATATCAACTGTCATTCATGGGGTTGTGGGTGTGTGGGTGTCATTACAGTGCTTGGACGGTCAATATCAAAAGTCATTTTTGGGGTGGTGGATGTGTGGGTGACATTACAGTGCTTAGACTGTAAATATCAACAGTCATTTATGGGGTGGTGGGTGGGTGGGTATCATTACAGTGCTTGGACTGTAAATATCAAGTCATTCATGGGGTGGTGGGTGTGTGTGTGTCATTAGTGCTTGGAGTGTAAATATCAACAGTCATTTATGGGGTGGTGGGTGGCATTACAGCACTTGGACTGTAAATATCAACAGTCATTCATAGGGTGATTGGTGTGTGGGTGTGATTACAGTGCTTGGACTGTAAATATCAACAGTCATTCATAGGGTGGTTGGTGTGTGAGTGTCATTACAGAGCTTGGACTGCAAATATCAACAGTCATTCATTGGGTGGTGGGTGTGTGGATTTCATTACATTGCTTGGACTGTAAATATCAACAGTCAATCATGAGGTGGTGGGTGTGTTGGTGGGTTGGGTTCACCCCCAACTCGGACCACTGCCAACTCGGACCATTACCAACTCGGACCTGACCTCCACCAACTCGGACCACAATAACCAACTCGGACCACAATTTACCAACTTGGACCACAATAGTGGACCAACTCGGACCGACCACATGTAGATATCAATAATTAGAACAAAAGGTAGAAACAAAAGTTAGGGAACAAAAGTCACATACATTTTACAAATAATTGGCAATTCTTTATTAAACATTCAAAGTTATAAAACAAATACAAATGAAATAAAAAGTAAAGCATTAAAAATGGACTTTATTAAGAATTTTTAATAAGACAGTATAAGTCACACATTCATGGCAATGAAACGTGAAGCAGCTTTGAATAGGATTTTAGCTGATCTATGGCCTAGAGAAAATTCATCCCAAAGTAAGACTAACCTTCCATGTTGCTTTGCATATTTTGTTTTCTGGTGGCGCAACACTTTTCCATCATTTAATAAGTTTACATGGAGTGTTACGAGCCTTGCCTCGTTATGCAAAAGGGTTATGAGAGAATAAAAATTTACTTGTCCTTTATGTGCTTTCATATTCAATCTGTAATGCAACCCTTCGACATCGTTATTGGTTCTAACACTCCTACCAAATACACACCAAGCTTTGGGAGGCCACATCTCAGACGTTATCCAAGTACTGTTTATGTACTCTAAAAGATTTAAAAGTGGTTGTGACTCAACTGCTTTTCTATAAAATCTTAAAAATAGTCCTTCTATATGCTCATCGGGTATATATGGTAGAGAAAGCAGTTGTATTACAAATTTGTATGTTTTATTGTTGTTTGTGTAGGCAGACTGAAGGCCGAGTTCTTGGACTTTCCTCCAAATTGCTTGTCCCCAGTGAAAGGCACAACCACGCATAACCACCTCTGGGAAAACGTCTGGGATAGCCCGCCAAACACTTGCCTCAAAATCAAGTATTATTTCTTTTACTTTTAATTGTCCATTCAGTATTTCTCTAATTATACTGAATACTTTCTTGTAGTCTTTGCGTCTCTTACCAGACATTAAAACAAATAAAATGGGCATTTGTTTTACGTTTCCATCACATTGCATGAATGCATGAATGCTAAAAAGCTGTGTGAAGGGTCGCCTCACAACTTTAAATGTTCCATCAACATACCATCTTTTTGCTTTACTAGTAACTGAAGTTGTTCTTGTGTTACAAATACTAAGTGACGTCTGTCTCCTACACTTATATCGCATTTAAGAAAGTTAGGTGGTATGTGTTCCTCACTGATTTCAAAAGTTAGGTCAATGGGCTCCGCAGGTCTGTTAGTTCGCCGCTTCCTGTTTGCCTGATGAGCGAGATTTACAGGCACAGGTAGTGAAGCAGTAGGGATTGTTGAATCAATGTTTTCAAGCATTACTTCCTCCACGATTTCTAATGCTGGCTGAAACACATCCTCCATTGCTTTATTTTTAATTAACTTTGACACCTTACTTGTGGTCACTGGGCATGCTTCCGGTGGATGGGAATGTTCATTAGGTCCTCTGATAAACACATTGTTCACTTCCTTTATTGCCATTCCACAGTTAACAGTTTTATTGCGCACTGCACATCGCCAATGAACACCAACATTTGTTTCCCTTTTAAAAGTGTATGAATAACCACGACTGTCCATAAGTTTTTGCTTCCCTCTTTGTGAAGATGCACATACTTTTTCATACGCAACATCTTCCACCAACGCTTGTGTCCGATCAGATGGCTGATCCTCAATAGAGCAGACAGCACAGTTGTTCAACGAGTCCTTCTCACTGATATCGTTCGCAACATCTTCCACCAACGCTTGTACCTGATCAGGTGGATGATCCTCAACAGAGACGTCTTGTGCAAAAGAGCATGTGGCACACCTCCAGTTTACTGCACGACCCTCCCTCACTGCTCTTCTATAGTCCTCCCTTGTCATACCAGTCTCACAAGTTCTGTGTTGCCGGCAACCACACCCATCACACAGAAATGCCTCCTGCAACAATTTATACTCTGAGTTTCAAGTCGCTTTGTGCAATAATAAGGAAGATAGATCTGCACATAAGTAGGACGCGTTTAGTGACAGAAGGATGGGTAGACAAATAAACAATTAGACCGCTTAATCCTGTAATCTCAACTGTCGAGGATGCAATCTCTTTAGGCACACCCAACACTTGTCCATGTTCTGTTGGTATGGTCTGCCTTCTGCGGTGTACAGATGGAAACTAGGCTGGACATCGAGTTGGTCCGAGTTGGTTAATATGATGGTTTGACTTGGTATTTCAGAAATTCAGAAAGGCCCGAATTGGTTGAGATGATGGTCCAAGTTGGTATTTCGGAATGGTCCGAGTTGGAAATGGTCCTAGTTGGACCTACCCCGTGTGGGTGTCATTACAGTGCTTGGACTGTAAATATCAACAGTCATTCATGGGATGGTGAGTGTGTGGGTGTCATTACAGTGTTTTGATTGTAAATATCAACAGTCATTCATAGGGTGGTGGGTGTCATTAGAGTGCTTGGACTGTAAATATCAACAGTCATTAATGGAGTGGTGGGTGTGTGGGTGTCATTACAGTGCTTGGACTGTAAATATCAACCATAATTCATTGGGTGGTGGGTGTGGGGGTGTCATTACATGGCTTGGACTGTAAATATTAAGTCATTTATAGGGTGGTGGGGATGTGTGTGTCATTAGTGCTTGGACGGTAAATATCAACAGTCATTCATGGGTTGTTGGTTGGCATTACAGTGCTTGGAGTGTAAATATCAACAGTCATTCATTGGGTGATGGGTGTGTGGGTGTCATTACAGTGCTTGGACTGTTAATATCAACAGTCATTTATGGGGTGCTGGGTGTGTGGGTGTCATTACACTGCTTGGACTGTAAATATCAACAGTCAATCATGGGGAAGTGGGTTTGTGGGTGTCATTACAGTGCTTGGACTGTAAATATCAACAGTCATTCATGGGGTGGTGGGTGGGTGGGTGTCATTACAGTGCTTGGACTGTAAATATCAAGACATTCATGGGGTGGTAAGTGTGTGTGTCATTAGTGCTTGAACTGTAATTATCAACAGTCATTTATGGGATGGGGGGGGGCATTACAGTGCTTGGACTGTAAATATCAACAGTCATTCATAGGGTGGTGGGTGTGTGGGTGTCATTACAGTGCTTGGACTATAAATATCAACCTTCATTTAGGGGGGGGTGATTACCGTGCTTTGACTGTAAATATCAACAGTCATTCATAGGGTGGTTGGTGTGTCAGTGTCATTACAGAGCTTGGATTGTAAATATCAACAGTCATTCATGGGTTGGTGGGTGTGTGGATGTCATTACAGTGCTTGGACTGTAAATATCAACAGTCAATCATGGGGTGGTGGGTTTGTGGGTGTCATTACAGTACTTGGACTTAAATATCAACAGTCATTTATTAGGTGGTGGGTGTGTGGGTGTCATTAGAGTGCTTGGACTGTAAATATCAAGTCATTCATTGGGTGGTGGGTGTGTGTGTGTCATTAGTGCTTGGACTGTAAATATCAACAGTCATTCATGGGATGGTGAGTGTGTGGGTGTCATTACAGTGTTTTGATTGTAAATATCAACAGTCATTCATAGGGTGGTGGGTGTCATTAGAGTGCTTGGACTGTAAATATCAACAGTCATTAATGGAGTGGTGGGTGTGTGGGTGTCATTACAGTGCTTGGACTGTAAATATCAACCATAATTCATTGGGTGGTGGGTGTGGGGGTGTCATTACATGGCTTGGACTGTAAATATCAAGTAATTTATAGGGTGGTGGGGATGTGTGTGTCATTAGTGCTTGGACTGTAAATATCAACAGTCATTCATGGGTTGGTGGGTGGCATTACAGTGCTTGGAGTGTAAATATCAACAGTCATTCATTGGGTGATGGGTGTGTGGGTGTCATTACAGTGCTTGGACTGTTAATATCAACAGTCATTTATGGGGTGCTGGGTGTGTGGGTGTCATTACACTGCTTGGACTGTAAATATCAACAGTCAATCATGGGGAAGTGGGTTTGTGGGTGTCATTACAGTGCTTGGACTGTAAATATCAACAGTCATTCATGGGGTGGTGGGTGGGTGGGTGTCATTACAGTGCTTGGACTGTAAATATCAAGACATTCATGAGGTGGTAAGTGTGTGTGTCATTAGTGCTTGAACTGTAATTATCAACAGTCATTTATGGGATGGGGGGGGCATTACAGTGCTTGGACTGTAAATATCAACAGTCATTCATAGGGTGGTGGGTGTGTGGGTGTCATTACAGTGCTTGGACTATAAATATCAACCTTCATTTAGGGGGGGGTGATTACCGTGCTTTGACTGTAAATATCAACAGTCATTCATAGGGTGGTTGGTGTGTAAGTGTCATTACAGAGCTTGGATTGTAAATATCAACAGTCATTCATGGGTTGGTGGGTGTGTGGATGTCATTACAGTGCTTGGACTGTAAATATCAACAGTCAATCATGGGGTGGTGGGTTTGTGGGTGTCATTACAGTACTTGGACTGTAAATATCAACAGTCATTTATTAGGTGGTGGGTGTGTGGGTGTCATTAGAGTGCTTGGACTGTAAATATCAAGTCATTCATTGGGTGGTGGGTGTGTGTGTGTCATTAGTGCTTGGACTGTAAATATCAACAGTCATTCATTGGGTGGTGAGTGTGTGGGTGTCATTACAGTTCTTGGACTGTAAATATCAACCATAATTCATTGGGTGGTGGGTGTTTATTACAGTGCTTGCTGAAAATATCAACAGTCATTCATGGGGTGGTAGGTGTGTGGGCATCATTACAGTGCTTGGAAGATAAATATCAACCGTCAGTTATGGGGTGGTAGGTGTGTTGGTGTCATTACATTGCTTGGACTGTAAATATCTAAAGTCATTTATGGGGTGGTGGGTGTTTGGGTGTCTATGCAGTGCTTGGACTGTAAATATCAACAGTCATTCATGAGTTGGTGGGTGTGTGGATGTCATTACAGTGCTTTGACTGTAAATATCAACAGTCATTCAGAGGGTGGTGGGTGTCATTAGAGTGCTTGGACTGTAAATATCAATAGTTATTTATGGGGTGGTGGGTGTGTGGGTGTCATGACACTGATTGGACTGTAAATATCAACAGTCATTCATGAGGTGGTGAGTGTGTGGGTGTCATTACAGTTTTTGGACTGTAAATATCAACCATCATTCATTGAGTGGTAGGTGTGTGGGTGTTATTACAGTGCTTTGACTGTAAATATTAACAGTCATTCAGAGGGTGGTGGGTGTCATTAGAGTGCTTGGACTGTAAATATCAATAGTTATTTAAATGGTGGTGGGTGTGTGGGTGTCATGACCCTGCTTGGACTGTAAATATCAACAGTCATTCATGGGGTGGCGAGTGTGTGGGTGTCATTACAGTTCTTGGACTGTAAATATCAACCATCATTCATTGGGTGGTGGGTGTTTGGGTGTCATTACCGTGATTTGACTGTAAATATCAACAGTCATTTAGAGGGTGGTGGGTGTCATTAGAGTGCTTGGACTGTAAATATTAACAATCATTCATGGGGTGGTGAGTGTGTGGATGTCATTACATTGCTTGGACTCAAAATATCAACAGTCATTTATTGGGTGGTGAGTGTGTGGGTGTCATTACAGTGATTGGACAATAAATATCAACCATCATTTATGGGGTGGTATGTGTGTTGGTGTCATTACAGAGCTTGGACAGTAAATATCAACAGTCATTCATAAGGTGGTGGGTGTGTGGATGTCATTACAGTACTTGGACTGTAAATATCAATAGTCAATCATGGGTTGGTGGGTGTGTGGGTGTCATTACAGTGTTTGGACTGTAAATATCAACAGTCATTCATGGGGTGGTATGTGTGTGGGTGTCATTACAGTGTTTTGATTGTAAATATCAACAGTCATTCATAGGGTGGTGGGTGTCATTACAGTGCTTGGACTGTAAATATCAACAGTCATTCATGGGGTGGTGGTTGTATGGGTGTCATTACAGTGCTTGGACTGTAAATATCATCCATAATTCCTGGGTTGGTGGGTGTGGGGGGTTGTCATTACAGTGCTTGGACTGTAAATATCAACCGTCATTCATGGGGTGGTTGGTTTGTGGATGTCATTCCAGTGCTTGGACTGAAAATATCAAAAGTCATTCATGGGGTGGTGGGTGTGTGGTTGTCATTACAGTGCTTGGACTATAAATATCAACCATCATTTATGGGGTGGTGGGAGTGTGGGTGTCATTACAGTGCTTGGACTGTAAATATTAACAGTCATTAATAGGGTGGTGGGTGTCATTACAGTGCTTGGACTGTAAATATCAACAGTCATTCATGGGGTGGTAGTTTTATGGGTGTCAAAACAGAGCTTGGACTGTAAATATCAACCATAATTCATGGGGTGGTGGGTAAGTGGGTGTCATTACCGGGCTTGGACTGTAAATATCAACAGTCATTCATAGGATGGTGGGTGTGTGGATGTCATTACAGTGCTTGGACTGTAAATATCAACAGTCATTAATTGGGTGGTGGGTAAGTGGCTGTCATTACAGTGCTTGGACTGTAAATATCAACAGTAATTCATGGGGTGGTGGGTGTGTGGGTGTCATTACATTGCTTGGACTGTAAATATCAACCATAATTTATGGGGTGGCGGTTGTGTGGGTGTTATTACAGTGCTCAGACTGTAAATATTAACAGTCATTCATAGAATGGTGGGTGTGTAGATGTCATTACAGTGCTTGGACTGAAAATATCAACAGTCATTCATTGGGTGGTGTGTGTGTGGTTGTCATTACAGTGCTTGGACAATAAATATCAACCGTCATTTATAGGGTTGTGGAAATGTGGGTGTCATTACAGTGCTTGAACTGTAAATATCAACAGTTATTCATAGGGTTGTGGGTTTGTGGTTGTCATTACAGTGCTTGGACTGTAAATATATACAGTCATTCATGGGGTGGTGTGTGGGTGGGTGTCATTACAGTGCTTGGACTGTAAAAATCAAGTCATTCATGGGGTGGTTGATGTGTGTGTGTCATTAGTACTTGGACTGTATATATCAACAGTTATTTATGGGATTGGTGGGTGGCATTACAGAGCTTGGACTGTAAATATCAACAGTCATTCATAGGGTGGTGGGTATGTGGGTGTCATTACAGTGCTTCGACTATAAATATCAACCGTCATTTAGGGTGGGGTGTGGGTGTGATTACCGTGCTTTGACTGTAAATATCAACAGTCATTCATAGGGTGGTTTGTGTGTGAGTGTCATTACAGTGCTTGGACTGTAAATATCAACAGTCATTCAT
Source organism: Petrolisthes cinctipes (assembly GCA_033782935.1). Classification (NCBI taxonomy): domain Eukaryota; kingdom Metazoa; phylum Arthropoda; class Malacostraca; order Decapoda; family Porcellanidae; genus Petrolisthes; species Petrolisthes cinctipes. Next base: position 6,488,227 of record JAWQEG010000230.1, read on the forward strand.
GGGGTGGTATGTGTGTGGATGTCATTACAGAGCTTGAACTGTAAATATCAACAGTCAATCATGAGGTGGTGGGTATGTGGGTGTCATTACAGTGCTTGGACTGTAAATATCAACAGTCATTCATGGGATGGTGGGTGTGTGGGTGTCATTACAGTGTTTTGATTGTAAATATCAACAGTCATTCATAGGGTTTTGGGTGTCATTAGAGTGCTTGGACTGTAAATATCAACAGTCATTCATGGGGTGGTAGGTGTGTGGGTGTCATTACAGTGCTTGGACTGTAAATATCAACCATAATTTATTGGGTGGTGGGTGTGGGGGTGTCATTACAGTGCTTTGACTGTAAATATCAACAGTCATTCATGGGGCGGTGGGTTTGTGGGTGTCAATACAGAGCTTGGACTGTAAATATCAACAGTCTTTCATAGGGTGGTGGATGTGTGAGTGTCATTACAGTGTTTTGACTATAATATCAACAGTCATTTATTGGGTGGTGGGTGTCATTAGAGTGCTTGGACTGTAAATATCAACAGTCATTCATGGGGTGGTGAGTGTGTTTGTGTCATGACAGTGCTTGGACTGTAAATATCAACAGTCATTCATTGGGTGGTGAGTGTGTGGGTGTCATTACAGTTCTTGGACTGTAAATATCAACCATAATTCATTGGGTGGTGGGTGTGTATTACAGTGCTTGCTGAAAATATCAACAGTCATTCATGGGGTGGTGGGTGTGTGTGCATCATTACAGTGCTTGGAAAATAAATATCAACCGTCAGTTATGGGGTGGTGGGTGTGTTGGTGTCATTACATTGCTTGGACTGTAAATATCTAAAGTCATTCATGGGGTGGTGGGTGTTTGGGTGTCTATGCAGTGCTTGGACTGTAAATATCAACAGTCATTCATGAGTTGTTGGTTGTGTGGATGTCATTACAGTGCTTTGACTGTAAATATCAACAGTCATTCAGAGGGTGGTGGGTGTCATTAGAGTGCATGGACTGTAAATATCAATAGTTATTTATGGGGTGGTGGGTGTGTGGGTGTCATGACACTGATTGGACTGTAAATATCAACAGTCATTCATGAGGTGGTGAGTGTGTGGGGGTCATTACAGTTTTTAGACTGTAAATATCAACCATCATTCATTGAGTGGTGGGTGTGTGGGTGTTATTACAGTGCTTTGACTGTAAATATTAACAGTCATTCAGAGGGTGGTGGGTGTCATTAGAGTGCTTGGACTGTAAATATCAATAGTTATTTAAATGGTGGTGGGTGTGTGGGTGTCATGACACTGCTTGGACTGTAAATATCAACAGTCATTCATGGGGTGGCGAGTGTGTGGGTGTCATTAAAGTTCTTGGACTGTAAATATCAACCATCATTCATTGGGTGGTGGGTGTTTGGGTGTCATTACCGTGATTTGACTCTAAATATCAACAGTCATTTAGAGGGTGGTGGGTGTCATTAGAGTGCTTGGACTGTAAATATTAACAATCATTCATGGGGTGGTGAGTGTGTGGATGTCATTACATTGCTTGGACTGAAAATATCAACAGTCATTTATTGGGTGGTGTGTGTGTGGGTGTCATTACAGTGATTGGACTATAAATATCAACCATCATTTATGGGGTGGTATGTGTGTGGGTGTCATTACAGAGCTTGGACTGTAAATATCAACAGTCATTCATAAGGTGGTGGGTGTGTGGATGATATTACAGTACTTGGACTGTAAATATCAATAGTCAATCATGGGTTGGTGGGTGTGTGGGTGTCATTACAGTGTTTGGACTGTGAATATCAACAGTCATTCATGGGGTGGTATGTGTGTGGGTGTCATTACAGTGTTTTGATTGTAAATATCAACAGTCATTCATAGGGTGGTGGGTGTCATTACAGTGCTTGAACTGTAAATATCAACAGTCATTCATGGGATGGTGGTTGTATGGGTGTCATTACAGTGCTTGGACTGTAAATATCATCCATAATTCCTGGGTTGGTGAGTGTGGGGGTGTCATTACAGTGCTTGGACAGTAAATATCAACCGTCATTCATGGGGTGGTTGGTTTGTGGATGTCATTTCAGTGCTTGGACTGAAAATATCAACAGTCATTCATTGGGTGGTGGGTGTGTGGTTGTCATTACAGTGCTTGGACAATAAATATCAAGCATCATTTATGGGGTGGTGGGAGTGTGGGTGTCATTACAGTGCTTGGACTGTAAATATCATCAGTCATTCATAGAGTTGTTGGGTGTGTAAGTGTCATTTCAGAGTTGGACTGTAAATATCAACAGTCATTCATGGGGTTGTGGGTGTGTGGGTGTCATTACAGTGCTTGGACTATCAACATCAAAAGTCATTTTTGGGGTGGTGGATATGTGGGTGACATTACAGTGCTTAGACTGTAAATATCAACAGTCATTTATGGGGTGGTGGGTGGGTGGGTGTCATTACAGTGCTTGGACTGTAAATATCAAGTCATTAATGGGGTGGTGGGAGTGTGTGTCATTAGTGCTTGGACTATAAATATCAACAGTCATTTATGGGGTGGTGGGTGGCATTACAGAGCTTGGACTGTAAATATCAACAGTCATTCATAGGGTGGTGGGTGTGTGAGTGTCCTTTCAGAGCTTGGACTGTAAATATCAACAGTCATTCATAGTGTGGTGGGTGTGTGGATGTCATTACAGTGCTTGGACTGTAAATTTCAACAGTCATTCACAGGGTGGTGGGTGTGTGAGTGTCATTAGAGAGCTTGGACTGTAAATATCAACAGTCATTCATGGGGTGGTGGGTGTGTAGATGTCATTACAGTGCTTTGACTATAAATATCAACAGTCATTCAGAGGGTGGTGGGTGTCATTAGAGTGCTTGGACTGTAAATATCAACAGTTATTTTTAGGGTGGTGGGTGTGTGGTTGTCATGACATTGCTTTGACTGAAAATATCAACAGTCATTCATGGGGTGGTGAGTGTGTGGGTGTCATTACAGTTCTTGGACTGTAAATATCAACCATCATTCATTGGGTGGTGGGTGTGTGGGTGTCATTACAGTGCCTTGACTGTAAATATCAACATTCATTTAGAGGGTGTTGGGTGTTATAAGAGTGCTTGGACTGTAAATATTAACTGTCATTCATTGGGTGGTAAGTGTGTGGATGTCATTACAGTGCTTGGACCAAAAATATTAACAGTCATTTATGGGGTGGTGGGTGTGTGGGTGTCATTACAGTGCTTGGACTATAAATATCAATGATCATTCATTGGGTGATGGGTGTATGGGTGTCATTACAGTGCTTGGACTGTAAATATCAACAGTCATTTATAGGGTGGTGTGTGTGTGAGTGTCATTACAGAGCTTGGACTGTAAATATCAACAGTCATTCATGGGGTGGTGGGTGTGTGGATGTCATTACAGTGCTTTGACTGTAAAAATCAACAGTCATTCAGAGGCTGGTGGGTGTCATTAGAGTGCTTGGACTGTAAATATCAAGTCAATTATGGGGTGGCGGGTGTGTGTGTGTCATTAGTGCTTGGACTGTAAATATTAACAGTCATTCATGTGGTGGTGTGTGGCATTACAGTGCTTGGACTGTAAATATCAAAAGTCATTTATGGGGTGAAGGGTGTGTTGGGGTTATTGCAGTGCTTGGACTGTAAATATCAAAAGTTCTTTTTGGGGTGGTAGGTGTTTGGGTGTCATTACATTGCTTGGACTGTAAATATCAACAGTCAATCATGGGGTGGTGGTTGTGTGGGTGTCATTACAGTGCTTGGACTATAAATATCAACAGTCATTCATGGGGTGGTGGGTGTATGGGTGTTATTACAGTGCTTTGACTGTAAATATCAACAGTCATTCAGAGGGTGGTGGGTGTCATTAGAGTGATTGGACTGTAAATATCAACAGTTATTTATGGAGTGGTTGGTGAATGGGTATCATGACAGTCCTTGGACTGTAAATATAAACAGTCATTCATATGGTGGTGAGTGTGTGGGTGACATTACATTTCTTGGACTGTAAATATCAACAATAATTTATTGGGTGATAGGTGTGTGGGTTTCATTACAGTGCTTGGACTTTAAATTTCAACAGTCATTCATAGGGTGGCGGGTGTGTGAGTGTCATTAGAGAGCTTGGACTGTAAATATCAACAGTCATTAATGGGGTGGTGGGTGTGTGGATGTCCTTACAGTGCTTTGACTATAAATATCAACAGTCACTCAGAGGGTGGTGGGTGTCATTAGAGTGCTTGGACTGTAAATATCAACAGTTATTTTTTGGGTGGTGGGTGTGTGGTTGTCATGACAGAGCTTTGACTGAAAATATCAACAGTCATTAATGGGGTGGTGAGTGTGTGGGTATCATTACAGTGCTTGGACTGTAAATATCAACCATAATTCATGGGATGGTGGATGTGGGGGTGTCATTACAATGCTTTGACTGTAAATATCAACAGTCATTCATGGGATGGTAGGTGTGTGGATGTTATTACAGTGCTTGGACTGAAAAAATCAACAGTCATTCATGGGGTGGTGGGTGTGTTGTTGTCATTACAGTGTTTGTACTATAAATATCAGCCGTCATTTATGGGGTGGTGGAAATGTGTGTGTCATTACAGAGCTTGGACTGTAAATATCAAAAGTCATTCATGGGGTGGTGGGTGTGTGGGTGTCATTACAGTGCTTAGACTGTAAATATCAACAGTCATTTATGGGGTGGTGGGTGAGTGGGTATCATTACAGTGCTTGGACTGTAAATATCAAACATAATTCATGGGATGTTGGGTGTGGGGGTGTCATTACAATGCTTGGACTGAAAAAAATCAAGTCATTCATGGGGTTGTGGGTGTGTGTGTGTCATTAGTGCTTGGACTGTAAATATCAACAGTCATTTATGGGGTGGTGGGTGGCATTACAGTGCTTGGACTATAAATATCAACAGTCATTCATAGGGTGATGGGTGTGTGGGTGTCATTAAAGTGCTTGGACTATAAATATCATCCGTCATTTAGGAGGGGGTGGGTGTGTGGGTGTGATTACATTGCATGGACTGTAAATATCAACAGTCATTCATAGGGTGGTGGGTGTGTGGATGTCATTACAGTGCTTGGACTGTAAATATCAACAGTCAATCATGAGGTGGTGGGTGTGTGGGTGTCATTACAGTAATTGAACTGTAAATATCAACATTTATTCATGGGATGGTGGGTGTGAGGGTGTCATTACAGTGTTTTTATTGTAAATATCAACAGTCATTCATAGGGTGGTGGGTGTCATTAGTGCTTGGACTGTAATTATTAACAGTCATTCATGGAGTGGTGGGTGTGTGGGTTTCATTACAATGCTTGGACTGTAAATATCTACCATAATTCATAAGGTGGTGGGTGTGGGCGTGTCATTACAGTGCTTTGACTGGAAATATCAACAGTCATTTATGGGGTGGTAGGTGTTTGGGTGTCATTATAGTGCTTGGACTGTAAATATCAACTGTCATTCATGGGGTGGTGGGTGTGTGGGTGTCCTTACATGGCTTGGACTGTAAATATCAAGTCATTTATGAGGTGGTAGGTATGTGTTTGTCATTAGTGCTTAAACTGTAAATATATCAACAGTCATTCATGGGGTGGTGGGTGGCAATACAGTGCTTGGACTGTAAATATCAACAGTCATTTATGGGGTGATAAGTGTGTGGGTGTCATTACAGTGCTTGGACTGTAAATATCAACAGTCATTTATGGGGTGATGGGTGTGTGGGTGTCATTACAGTGCTTGGACTGTAAATATCAACAGTCAATCATGAGGTGGTGTGTCTGTGGGTGTCATTACAGTGCTTGTACTGTAAATATCAATAGTCATTCATGGGGTGGTGGGTGTGTGGGTGTCATTACAGTGCTTGGACTGTAAATATCAACAGTCATTTATGGGATTGTGGTTGTGTGTGTGTCATTAGTGCTTGAACTGTAAATATCATCAGTCATTCATGGGGTAGTGGGTTGCATTACAGTGCTTGTACTGTAAATATAAACAGTCATTCATGGGGTGGAGGGTGTGTGGGAGTCATTACAGTGCTTAGACTGTAAATATCAACAGTCATTTATGGGGTGGTTGGTGAGTGGGTATCATTACAGTGCTTGGACTGTAAATATCAACCATAATTCATGGGGTGGTGGGTGTGGGGGTGTCATTACAATGCTTGGACTGAAAAAAATCAAGTCATTCATGGGGTTGTGGGTGTGTGTGTGTCATTAGTGCTTGGACTGTAAATATCAACAGTCATTTATGGGGTGGTGGGTGGCATTACAGTGCTTGGACTATAAATATCAACAGTCATTCATAGGGTGATGGGTGTGTGGGTGTCATTTGAGTTCTTGGACTGTAAATATCAACAGTCATTCATGTAGTGGTGGGTGTGTGGGTGTCATTACAATGTTTGGACTGTAAATATCAACCATAATTCATGAAGTGGTGGGTGTGGGGGTGTCATTACAGTGCTTTGACTGTAAATATCAACAATCATTCATGGGGTGGTGGGTATGAGGGTGTCCTTACAGAGCTTCGACTGTAAATATCAACATTCATTCATGGGGTGGTAGGTGTTTGGGTGTCATTATAGTGCTTGGACTGTAAATATCAACAGTCATTCATAGGGTGGTGGGTGTGTGGGTGTCATTACATGGCTTGAACTATAAATATCAACAGTCGTTTATGGGGTGGTGGGTATGTGTGTGTCATTAGTGCTTGGACTGTAAATATATCATCAGTCATTCATGGGGTGGTGGGTGGCAATACAGTGCTTGGACTGTAAATATCAACAGTCATTCATGGGGTGATGAGTGTGTGGGTGTCATTACAGTGCTTGGACTGTAAATATCTACAGTCATTTATGGGGTGATGGGTGTGTGGGTGTCACTACAGTGCTTGGACTGCAAATATCAACAGTCATTTATGAGGTGGTGGGAGTTTGGCTGTCATTACAGTGCTTGGACTGTAAATATCAACAGTCAATCATGGGGTGGTGGGTTTGTGGGCGTCATTACAGTGCTTGGACTATAAATATCAACTGTCATTTATGGGGTGGTGGGTGTGTGGGTGTCATTACAGTGCTCAGAATGTAAATATTAGGTGTCATTCATGGTGTGGTGTGTGTGTGGATGTCATTATAGTGCTTGGACTGTAAATATCAACCATAATTCATAGGGTTGTTGGTGTGTGAGTGTCATTACAGAGCTTTTACTGTAAATATCAACAGTCATTCATTGGGGGGGGGATGTCATTACAGAGCTTGGACTGTCAATATCAAAAGCCATTATTGGGGTGGTGGGTGTGTGGGTGTCATTACAGTGCTTAGACTGTAAATATCAACAGTTATTTATGGGGTGGTTGGTGTCTTGTAGTCATTACAGTGCTTGGACTGTAAATATCAACAGTCAATCTTTGGGTGGTGGGTTTGTGGGTGGTATTAAAGTGCTTGGACCGTAAATATCAACAGTCATTCATAAGTTGGTGGGTGGGTGGGTGTCATTACAGTGCTTGGACTGTAAATATCAAGTCATTCACGTGGTGGTGGGAGTGTGGATGTCATTACAGTGCTTGGACTGTAAATATCAACAGCCAATTTTGGGGTGGTGGGTGTGTGGGTGTCATTACAGTGCTTGGACAGTGCTTGGACACAGTCATTCATGGGGAGGTGGTTGTGTGTGTATCATTACAGTGCTTGGACTGTAAATATCAACTATAATTCATGGGGTGGTGGGTGTGGGGTTGTCATTACAATGCTTTGACTGTAAATATCAACAGTCATTCATGGGGTGGTGGGTGTGTGGTTGTCATTACAGTGTTTGGACTATAAATATTAACCGTCATTTATGGAGTGGTGGGAGTGTGGGTGTCATTACAGAGCTTGGAATGTAAATATCAAAAGTCATTCATGGTGTGGTGGGTGTGTGGGTGTCATTACAGTGCTTAGACTGTAAATATCAACAGTCATTTATGGGGTGGTGGGTGTGTGGCTGTCATCACAGTGCTTGGACTGTAAATATCAACAGTCAATCATGGGGTGGTGGGTTTGTGAGTGTCATTACTGTGCTTGGATTGTAAATATAAACAGTCATTCATGGGGTGGTGGGTGTGTGGGTGTCATTGCAGTGCTTGGACTGTAAATATCAAGTCATTCATGGGGTGGTGGGTGTGTGTGTGTCATTAGTGCTTGGACTGTAAATATCAACCATAATTCATAGGGTTGTTAGTGTGTGAGTGTCAGTACAGAGCTTGGACTGTAAATATCAACAGTCATTCATGAGGGGGGGTGTCATTACAGTGCTTGGACTGTCAATATCAAAAGTCATTCTTGGGGTGGTGGGTGTGTGGGTGTCATTACAGTGCTTAGACTGTAAATATCAACAGTCATTTATGTGGTGGTGGGTGTCTGGCAGTCATTACAGTGCTTGGACTGTAAATATCAACAGTCATTCATAGGGTGGTGGGTGTGTGGGTGTCATTACAGTGATTGGACTATAAATATCAACCGTCATATAGGAGGGGGTCGGTGTGTGGGTGTGATTACATTGCTTGGACTGTAAATATCAACAGTCATTCATAGGGTGGTGGGTGTGTGAATGTCATTACAGTGCTTGGACTGTAAATATCAACAGTCAATCATAGGGTTGTTAGTGTGTGAGTGTCATTACAGAGCTTGGACTGTAAATATCAACAGTCATTCATGGGGTACGGTGTGTGGGTGTCATTACAGTGCTTGGACTGTCAATATCAACAGACATTTATTGGGTGCTGGGTGTGTGGGTGTCATTACAGTGCTTGGACTGTAAATATCAACAGTCAATCATGGGGAGGGGGGTTTGAGGGTGTCATTACAGTGCTTGGACTGTAAATATCAACAGTCATTCATGGGGTGGTGGGTGTGTGGCTGTCATTACAGTGCTTGGACTGTAAATATCAAGTCATTCATGGGGTGGTGGGTGTGTGTGTGTCATTAGTGCTTGGACTTTAAATATCAACCATAATTCATAGGGTTGTTGGTGTGTGAGTGTCAGTACAGAGCTTGGACTGTAAATATCAACAGTCATTCATGAGGGGGGGTGTCATTACAGTGCTTGGACTGTCAATATCAAAAGTCATTCTTGGGGTGGTGGGTGTGTGGGTGTCATTACAGTGCTTAGACTGTAAATATCAACAGTCATTTATGTGGTGGTGGGTGTCTGGCAGTCATTACAGTGCTTGGACTGTGAATATCAACAGTCATTCATAGGGTGGTGGGTGTGTGGGTGTTATTACAGTGCTTGGACTATAAATATCAACCATCATTTAGGGGGGGGGGGTGTATGTGTGATTACAGTGTTTGGATTGTAAATATCAACAGTCATTCATAGGGTGGTTGGTGTGTGAGTGTCATTACAGAGCTTGGACTGTAAATATCAACAGTAATTCATGGGGTGGTGGGTTTCATTACAGTGCTTGGACTGTAAATATCAACAGTCATTCATGGGGTGGTGGGTGTGTAGGTGTCATTACAGTGCTTGGACTGTAAATATCAACAGTTATTTATAGGGTGATGGGTGTGTGGGTGTCATTACAGTGCTTGGACTGTAAATATCAACTGTCATTTATGGTGTGGTGGGTGTGTGGCTGTCATTACAGAGCTTGGACTGTATATATCAACAGTCAATCAAGGAGTGGTGGGTTTGTGGGTGTCATTACAGTGCTTGGACTGTAAATATCAACAGTCATTCATGAAGTGGTGGGTGTGTGTGTGTCATTAGTGCTTGGACTGTAAATATCAACAAACATTTATAGGGTGGTTGGTTGCATTACAGTGTTTGGATTGTAAATATCAACCATCATTTATAGGGTGATGGGTGTTTTGGTGTCATTACAGTGCTTGGACTGTAAATATCAACAGTCAATTATAAGGGTGGTGGGTGTGTGGCTGTCATTACAGTGCTTGGACTGTAAATATCAAAAGTCAATCATAGGGTGGTGGGTTTGTGGGTGTCATTACAATGCTTGGACTGTAAATATTAAGTGTCATTAATGGTGTGGAGGGTATGTGGATGTCATTACAGTGCTTGGACTGTTAATATCAACAGTCATTCACGGGGGGGGGTGTCATTACAGTGCTTGGACTGTCAATATTAAAAGTCATTTTTGAGGTGGTGGGTGTGTGTGTGTCATTAGTGCTTGGACTGTAAATATCAACAGTCATTGATGGGGTGGTGGGTGTCTTGCAGTTATTACAGTGCTTGGACTGTAAATATATAAACAGTCATTCATGGGGTGGTTGGTGTGTTGGTGTCATTACAGTGCTTGGACTGTAAATATCAACCATAATTTATGGAGTGGTGGGTGTGTGGGTGTCATTACAGTGCTCAGACTTTAAATATTAACAGCCAATCATAGGGAGGTGGGTTTGTGGGTGTCATTACAGTGCTTGGACTGTAAATATCAACAGTCATTCATGAGGTAGTGAATGGGTGGGTGTCATTACAGTGTTTGGACTGTAAATATCAAGTCATTCATGGGGTTGTGGGTGTGTGAATGTCATTACAGTGCTTGGACTGTAAATATCAACAGTCATTCATAGGGTGGTGGGTGTGTGGGTGTCATTACAGTGCTTGGACTGTAAATATCAACAGTCATTCATGGGGTGGTGGGTGTGTGGGTGTCATTACAGTGTTTTGATTGTAAATATTAACAGTAATTCATAGGGTGGTGGGTGTCATTAGAGTGCGTTGACTGTAAATATCAATAGTCATTCATGAGGTGGTGGGTAAGTGGGTGTCATTACAGTGCTTGGACTGTAAATATCAAGTCATTCATGGGATGGGGGGTGTGTGGATGTCATTACAGTGCTTGGACTGAAAATATCAACAGTCATTCATGAGGTGGTGGGTGTGTGGTTGTCATTACAGTGTTTGGACTATAAATATCAACCGTCATTTATGGGGGGTGGGAGTGTGGGTGTCATTACAGAGCTTGGACTGTAAATATGAAAAGTCATTTATGGGGTGGTGGGTGTGTGGGTGTCATTACAGTGCTTAGACTGTAAATATCAACAGTCATTTATGGGGTGGTGGGTGTGTGGCTGTCATTACAGTGCTTGGACTGTAAATATCAACAGTCAATCATGGGGAGGTGGAATTGTGGGTGTCATTACAGTGCTTGGACTGTAAATATCAACAGTCATTCATGGGATGGTGGGTGAGTGGGTGTTATTACAGTGCTTGGACTGTAAATATCAAATCATTCATGGGGTGGTGGGTGTGTGTGTGTCATTAGTGCTTGGACTGTAAATATCAACAGTCATTTATGGGGTGGTGAGTGGCATTACAGTGCTTGGACTGTAAATATCAACAGTCATTCATAGGGTGGTGGGTGTGTGGGTGTCATTACAGTGATTGGACTATAAATATCAACCGTCATATAGGAGGGGGTCGGTGTGTGGGTGTGATTACATTGCTTGGACTGTAAATATCAACAGTCATTCATAGGGTGGTGGGTGTGTGAATGTCATTACAGTGCTTGGACTGTAAATATCAACAGTCAATCATGAGGTGGTGGGTGTGTTGGTGTCATTACATTGCTTGGACTGTAAATATCAACAGTTATTCAGGGGATGGTGGGTGTATGGGTGTCATTACCGTGTTTTGATTGTAAATATCAAGTCATTCATAGGGTGGTGGGTGTTAGTAGAGTGCTTGGACTGTAAATATCAACAGTCATTTATGGAGTGGTGGGTGTGGGGGTGTCATTACAATGCTTGAACTGTAAATATCAACCATAATTCATGGGGTGGTGGGTGTGGGGGTTTCATTACAGTGCTTTGATTGTAAATATCAACAGTCATTCATAGGGTGGTGGGTATGAGCGTGTCCTTACAGTGCTTCGATTGTAAATATCAACAGTCATTCATGGGGTGGTGGGTTTCATTACAGTGCTTGGACTGTAAATATCAACAGTCATTCATAGGGTGGTGGGTGTGTAGGTGTCATTACAGTGCTTGGACTGTAAATATCAACAGTTATTAATGGGGTGGAGGTTGTGTGGGTGTCATTACATGGCTTGGACTGTAAATATCAAGTCATTTATTGGGTGGTGGGTATGTGTGTGTCATTAGTGCTTGGACCAGTCATTCATGGGGTGATGGGTGTGTGGGTGTCATTACAGTGCTTGGACTGTAAATATCAAAAGTCATTTATGGGGTGATAGGTGTGTGGGTGTCATTACAGTGCTTGGACTGTAAATATCAACAGTCAATCAAGGGGTAGTGGGTTTGTGGGTGTCATTACAGTGCTTGGACTGTAAATATCAATTGTCATTCATGGTGTGGTGGGTGTGTGGATGTCATTACAGTCCTTGGACTGTAAATATCAACAGTCATTTATGGGGTAGTTAGTGTGTGGCTGTCATTACAGTGCTTGGACTGTAAATATCAACCATAATTCATAGGGTTGTTGGTGTGTGAGTGTTATTACAGAGCTTGGACTGTAAATATCAACAGTCATTCACGGGGGGGGGGGGGTTGTGGGTGTCATTACAGTGCTTGGACTATTAATATCAAAAGTCATTCTTGGGGTGGTGGGAGTGTGGGTGTCATTACAGTGCTTAGATTGTAAATATCAACAGTCATTTATGAGGTGGTGGGTGGGTGGGAGTTATTACAGTGCTTGGACTGTAAATATCAAGTCATTCATGGAGTAGTGGGTGTGTTTGTGTCATTAGTGATTGGACTGTAAATATCAACATTCTTTATGGGGTGGTGGGTGGCATTTCAGTGCTTGGACTGTAAATATCAACAGTCATTCATAGGGTGGTGGATGTGGGTGTCATTACAGTGCTTGGACTATAAATATTAACCATCATTTAGGGGGGGGTTTATAAGTGATTACAGTGCTTGGACTGTAAATATCAACAGTCATTCATAGGGTGGTTGGTGTGTGATTGTCATTACAGAGCTTGGACTGTAAATATTAACAGTCATTCATGGGGTGGTGGGTTTCATTACAGTGCTTGGACTGTAAATATCAACAGTCATTCATGGGGTGATGGGGGTGTGGGTGTTATTACAGTGCTTGGACTGTAAATATCAACAGTCATTTTCAGTGTGATGGGTTTGTGGGTGTCATTACAGTACTTGGACTGTAAATATCAACAGTCATTTATGGAGTGGTGGGCGTGTGGCTGTTATTACAGTGCTTGGACTGTAAATATCAACAGTCAATCATGGAGTGGTGGGTTTGTGGGTGTCATTACGGTGCTTGGACTGTAAAAATCAACAGTCATTCATGAAGTGGTGGGTGTGTGGGTGTCATTACAGTGTTTGGACTGTAAATATCAAGTCATTCATGAGGGGGTGGGTGTGTGTGTATTATTAGTGCTTGGACTGTAAATATCAACAGTCATTCATGGGGTAGTGGGTGGCATTACATTGCTTATACTGTAAATATCAACCATTATTCATTGGGTGGTGGGTGTGTGAGTGTCATTACAGTGCTTGGACTGTAAATATCAACAGTCATTTATTGGGTGGTGGGTGTGTGGCTGTCATTACAGTGCTTGGACTGTAAATATCAACAGTCATTTATAGGGTGGTGGGTGTGTGGCTGTCATTACAGTGCTTGGACTGTAAATATCAACCATAATTTATGGGATGGTGGGTGTGTGGGTGTCATTACAGTGTTCAGAATGTAAATATTAAGTGTCATTCATGGTGTGGTGGGTGTGTGGATGTCATTACAGTCCTTGGACTGTAAATATCAACAGTCATTTATGGGGTAGTGGGTGTGTGGCTGTCATTACAGTGCTTGGACTGTAAATATCAAACATAATTCATAGGGTTGTTGGTGTGTGAGTGTCATTACAGAGCTTGGACTGTAAATATCAACAGTCATTCATGGAGGGGGGTTGTGGGTGTCATTACAGTGCTTGGACTGTAAATATCAAAAGTCATTCTTGGGGTGGTGGGTGTGTGGGTGTCATTACAGTGCTTAGACTGTAAATATCAACAGTCAAATATGGGGTGGTGGGTGTCTGGCAGTCATTACAGTGCTTGGACTGTAAATATTAACAGTCAACCATATGGAGGTGGCTTTGTGGGTATCATTAGAGTGCTTGGACTGTAAATATCAACAGTCATTTATGAGGTGGTGGGTGGGTGGGAGTCATTACAGTGCTTGGACTGTAAATATCAAGTCATTCATGGGGTGGTGGGTGTGTTTGTGTCATTAGTGATTGGACTGTAAATATCAACATTCATTTATGGGGTGGTGGGTGGCATTACAGTGCTTGGACTGTAAATATCAACAGTCATTCATAGGGTGGTGGATGTGGGTGTCATTACAGTGCTTGGACTATAAATATTAACCATCATTTAGGGGGAGGTTTATAAGTGATTACAGTGCTTGGACTGTAAATATCAACAGTCATTCATGGGGTGGTGGGCGTGTGGCTGTTATTACAGTGCTTGGACTGTAAATATCAACAGTCAATCATGGAGTGGTGGGTTTGTGGGTGTCATTACAGTGCTTGGACTGTAAAAATCAACAGTCATTCATGAAGTGGTGGGTGTGTGGGTGTCATTACAGTGCTTGGACTGTAAATATCAAGTCATTCATGAGGGGGTGGGTTTCATTACAGTGCTTGGACTGTAAATATCAACAGTCATTCATCGGGTGATGGGGGTGTGGGTGTTATTACAGTGCTTGGACTGTAAATATCAACAGTCATTTTCAGTGTGATGGGTGTGTGGGTGTCATTACAGTACTTGGACTGTAAATATCAACAGTCATTTATGGAGTGGTGGGCGTGTGGCTGTTATTACAGTGCTTGGACTGTATATATCAACAGTCAATCATGGAGTGGTGGGTTTGTGGGTGTCATTACAGTGCTTGGACTGTAAAAATCAACAGTCATTTATGAAGTGGTGGGTGTGTGGGTGTCATTACAGTGCTTGGACTGTAAATATCAAGTCATTCATGAGGGGGTGGGTGTGTGTGTATTATTAGTGCTTGGACTGTAAATATCAACAGTCATTCATGGGGTAGTGGTTGGCATTACATTGCTTATACTGAAAATATCAACCATCATTCATTGGGTGGTGGGTGTGTGAGTGTCATTACAGTGCTTGGACTGTAAATATCAACAGTCATTTTTGGAGTGGTGGGTGTGTGGGTGTAATTACAGTGCTTGCACTGTAAATATCAACCATAATTTATGGGGTGGTGGGTGTTTGGGTGTGTCATTACAGTACTCAGACTGTAAATATTAACAGTCATTCATGGGGTGGTGGGTGTGTGGATGTCATTACAGTGCTTGGACTAAAAACATCAACAGTCATTCATGGAGTGGTTGGTGTGTGGTTGTCATTACAGTGCTTGGACTTTAAATATCAACCGTCATTTATGGGCAGGTGGGAATGTGGGTGTCATTATATTGCTTGGACTGTAAATATCAACAGTCATTCATAGGGTTGTTAGTGTGTGAGTGTCATTACAGATCTTGGATTGTACATATCAACAGTCATTTATGGGGTGCTGGGTGTGTGGGTGTCATTACAGTGTTTGAACTGTAAATAACAACATTCAATCATGGGGAGGTGGGGTTGTGGGTGTCATTACAGTGCCTGGACTGTAAATAGCAATAGTCATTCATGGGGTGGTGGGTGGGTTGGTGTCATTACAGTGCCTTGACTGTAAATATCAAGTCATTCATGGGGTGGTGGGTGTGTGTGTGTCATTAGTGCTTGGACTGTAAATATCAACCATAATTCATAGGGTTGTTGGTGTGTGAGTGTCATTACAGAGCTTGGACTGTAAATATCAACAGTCATTCATGGGGGGGGGTGTCATTACCGTGCTTGAACTGTAAATATCAAAAGTCATTCTTATGGTGGTGGGTGTGTGGGTGTCATTACAGTGTTTAGACTGTAAATATCAACAGTCATTAATGGGGTGGTGGGTGTCTGGCAGTCATTACAGTGCTTGGACTGTAAATATCAACAGTCAATCATGGGGAGGTGTGTTTGTGGGTGTCAATAGAGTTCTTGGACTGTAAATATCAACAGTCATTCATGAGGTGGTGGGTAGGTGGGTGTCATTACAGTGCTTGGACTGTAAATATCATGTCATTCATGGGGTGGCGGGTGTGTTTGTGTCATTAGTGCTTGGACTGTAAATATCAACATTCATTTTTGGGGTGGTGGGTGGCATTACAGTGCTTGGACTGTAAATATCAATAGTCAATCATGGGGTTGTGGGTGTGTGGGTGTCATTACAGTGCTTGGACTATAAATATCAACCATCATTTAGGGGGTAAGGGGTGTAAGTGTGAATACAGTGCTTGGACTGTAAATATCAACAGTCATTCATGGGGTAGTGGGTATCATTACATTGCTTGGACTGTAAATATCAACCAACATTCATTGGGTGGTGGGTGTGTGGGTGTCATTACAGTGCTCAGACTGTAAATATTAAGTGTAATTCATGGGGTGGTGGGTGTGTGTATGTCATTACAGTGCTTGGACTGTAAATATCAACAGTTATTTATTTTCTGTGGTGGGTGTGTGGCTGTCATTACAGTGATTGAACTGTAAATATCAAGAGTAATTCATGGTGTGGTGGGTGTGTAGGTGTCATTACAGTACTTGGACTGTAAATATTAACTATAATTTATGGGGTGGTGGGTGTGTGGGTGTTATTACAGTGTTCAGACTGTAGATATTAACAGTCATTCTTGGGGTGGTGGGTGTGTGGATGTCATTACAGTGCTTGGACTGAAAATATCAACAGTCATTCATGGGGTGGTGGGTGTGTGGTTGTCATTACAGTGCTTGGACTATAAATATCAACCATCATTTATGGGGTGGTGGGAATGTGGGTGTCATTACAGTGCTTGAACTGTAAATATCAACAGTCATTCATAGGGTTGTTGGTTTGTGGGTGTCATTACAGTGCTTGGAATGTAAATATCAACAGTCATTCATGGAGTTGTGGGTAGGTGGGTGTCATTACAGTGCTTGGACTGTAAATATCAAGTCATTCATGGAGTGGTGGGTGTATGTGTGTCATTAGTGTTTGGACTGTAAATATCAACATTCATTTATGGGGTGGTGGGTGGCATTACAGAGCTTAGACTGTAAATATTAACAGTCATTCATAGGGTGGTGGGTGTGTGGGTGTCATTACAGTGCTTGGACTATAAATATCAACCGTCATTTAGGGTTGGGTGTGGGTGTGATTACCGTGCTTTGACTGTAAATATCAACAGTCATTCATAGGGTGGTTGGTGTGTGAGTGTCATTACAGAGCTTGGACTGTAAATATCAACAGTCATTCATGGGGTGGTGGGTGTGTTGATGTCATTACAGTGCTTGGACTGTAAATATCAACTGTCAATCTTGGGGCGGTGGGTTTGTGGGTGTCATTACAGTGCTTGGACTGTAAATTTCAACAGTCATTCATGGGGTGGTGGGTGTGTGGGTGTCATTACAGTGCATGGAGTGTAAATATCAAGTCAATCATGTGGTGGTTGGTGTGTGTGTGTGTCATTAGGGCTTGGACTGTAAATATCAACAGTCATTCATGGGGTAGTGGGTATCATTACATTGCTTGGACTGTAAATATCAACCAACATTCATTGGGTGGTGGGTGTGTGGGTGTCATTACAGTGCTCAGACTGTAAATATTAAGTGTCATTCATAGGGTGGTGGGTGTGTGTTTGTCATTACAGTGCTTGGACTGTAAATATCAACAGTTATTTATTGGGTGGTGGGTGTGTGGCTGTCATTACAGTGCTTGGACTGTAAATATCAAGAGTAATTCATGGGGTGGTGGGTGTGTAGGTGTCATTACAGAGCTTGGACTGTAAATATCAACCATAATTTATGGGGTGGTGGGTGTGTGGGTGTTATTACAGTGCTCAGACTGTAGATATTAACAGTCATTCTTAGGGTGGTGGGTGTGTGGATGTCATTACAGTGCTTGGACTGAAAATATCAACAGTCATTCATGGGGTGGTGGGTGTGTGGTTGTCATTACAGTGCTTGGACTATAAATATCAACCATCATTTATGGGGTGGTGGGAATGTGGGTGTCATTACAGTGCTTGAACTGTAAATATCAACAGTCATTCATAGGGTTGTGGGTTTGTGGGTGTCATTACAGTGCTTGGAATATAAATATCAACAGTCATTCATGGAGTGGTGGTTAGGTGGGTTTCATTACAGTGCTTGGACTGTAAATATTAAGTCATTCATGGAGTGGTGGGTGTGTGTGTGTCATTAGTGTTTGGACTGTAAATATCAACATTCATTTATGGGGTGGTGGGTGGCATTACAGAGCTTAGACTGTAAATATCAACAGTCATTCATGAGGTGGTGGGTGTGTGGGTGTCATTACAGTGCTTGGACTGTAAATATCAATAGTCATTTATGGGGTGGTGGGTGTGAGGCTGTCATTACAGTGCTTGGACTGTTAATATCAATGGTCAATCATGAAGTGGTGGGTGTGTGGGTGTCATTACAGTGCTTGGACTGTAAATATCAAGTTTTTAATTTGGGGGGTGGGTGTGTGTGTGTCATTAGTGCTTGGACTGTAAATATCAACAGTCATTCATGGGGTGGTGGGTGGCATTACAGTGCTTGGACTGTAAATATCAAATATCATTTTTTGGGTGATAGGTGTGTGGGTGTCATTATAGTGCTTGGACTGTAAATATCAACAGTCATTCATGGGGTGGTGGGCGTGTGGGTGTCATTACAGTGCATGGACTGTAAATATCAAGTCATTCATGGGGTGGTGGGTGTGTGTGTGTCATTAGTGCTTAGACTGTAAATATCAACAGTCATTCATGGGGTAGTGGGTGGCATTACAGTGCTTATACTGTAAATATCAACCATCATTCATTGGGTGGTGGGTGTGTGGGAGTCATTACAGTTCTTGGACTGTAATTATCAACAGTCATTTATTGGGTGGTAGGTGTGTGGCTGTCATTACAGTGCTTGGACTGTAAATATCAACAGTCATTCATGGGGTGGTAGGTGTGTGGGTGTCATTACAGTGCTTGGACTGTAAATATCAACCAAAATTTATGTTGTGGTGGGTGTGTGGGTGTCATTACAGTGCTCAGACTGTAAATATTAACAGTCTTTCATGGGGTGGTGGGTGTGTGGTTGTCATTACAGTGCTTGGACTATAAATATCAACCGTCATTTATGGGGTGGAGGGAATGTGGGTGTCATTACAGTGCTTGGACTGTAAATATCAACAGTCATTTATAGGGTTGTGGGTGTGTGAGTGTCATTACAGAGCTTGGACTGTAAATATCAACAGTCATTCTTGGTGTGTTGGGTATGTGGTTGTCATTACAGTGCTTGGACTGTCAATATCAACTGTCATTTTTGGGGTGCTGGGTGTGTGGGTGTCATTTCAGTGCTTGGACTGTAAAAATCAACAGTCAATAATGGGGAGGTGGGTTTGTGGGTGTCATTACAGTGCTTGGACTGTAAATATCAACAGTCATTCATGAGGTTGTGGGTGGGTGGGTGTCATTACAGTGCTTGAACTGTAAATATCTAGTCATTATTGGGGTGGTGGGTGTGTGTGTGTCATTAGTGCTTGGACTGTAAATATCAACAGTAGTTTATGGGGTGGTGGGGAACATTAGAGTGCTTGGACTGTAAATATCAACTGTTATTCATAGGGTGGTGGGTGTGTGGGTGTCATTACAGTGCTTGGACTATAAATATCAACCATCACTAAGGGTGTGGGTGTGGGTGTGATTACCGTGCTTTGACTGTAAATATCAACAGTCATTCATAGGGGGGTTGGTGTGTCAGTGTCATTACAGAGATTCGACTTTAAATGTCAACAGTCATTCATGGGGTGGTGGGTGTGTGGATGTCATTACAGTGCTTGGACTGTAAATATCAACTGTCAATCATGGGGTGGTGGGTGTGTGGGTGTTATTACAGTGGTCAGACTGTAGATATTAACAGTCATTCTTAGGGTGGTGGGTGTGTGGGTGTCATTACAGTGCTTGGAGTGTAAATATCAAGTCATTTATTTGGTGGTGGGTGTGTGTGTCATTAGTGCTTGGACTGTAAATATCAACAGTCATTCATGGGGTAGTGGGTGGCATTACAGTGCTTGGACTGTAAATATCAACCAACATTCATTGGGTGGTGGGTGTGTGGGTGTCATTACAGTGCTCAGACTGTAAATATTAAGTGTCATTCATGGGGTGGTGGGTGTGTGTATGTCATTACAGTGCTTGGACTGTAAAAATCAACAGTTATTTATTGGGTGGTGGGTGTGTGGCTGTCATTACAGTGATTGGACTGTAAATATCAAGAGTAATTCATGGGGTGGTGGGTGTGTTGGTGTCATTACAGTGCTTGGACTGTAAATATTAAACATAATTTATGGGGTGGTGGGTGTGTGGGTGTTATTACAGTGCTCAGACTGTAGATATTAACAGTCATTCTTGGGGTGGTGGGTGTGTGGATGTCATTACAGTGCTTGGACAGAAAATATCAACAGTCATTCATGGAGTGGTGGGTAGGTGGGTGTCATTACAGTGCTTGGACTGTAAATATCAAGTCATTCATGGAGTGGTGGGTGTGTGTGTGTCATTAGTGTTTGAACTGTAAATATCAACATTCATTTATGGGGTGGTGGGTGGCATTACAGAGCTTAGACTGTAAATATTAACAGTCATTCATAGGGTGTTGGGTGTGTGGGTGTCATTACAGTGCTTGGACTATAAATATCAACCGTCATTTAGGGTTGGGTGTGGGTGTGATTACCGTGTTTTGACTGTAAATATCAACAGTCATTCATAGGGTGGTTGGTGTGTGAGTGTCATTACAGAGCTTGGACTGTAAATATCAACAGTCATTCATGGGTTGGTGGGTGTGTGGATGTCATTACAGTGCTTGGACTGTAAATATCAACAGTCAATCATGAGGTGGTGGGTGTTTGGGTGTCATTACAGTTCTTGGACTGTAAATATCAACAGTCATTCATAGGATGGTGGGTGTGTGGGTGTCATTACAGTGTTTTGATTGTAAATATCAACAGTCATTCATAGGGTTGTGGGTGTCATTAGAGTTCTTGGACTGTAAATATCAACAGTCATTCATGGGGTGGTAAGTGTGTGGGTGTCATTACAGTGCTTGGACTGTAAATATTAACCATAATTCATGGGGTGGTGGGTGTGGGGGTGTCATTACAGAGCTTTGACTGTAAATATCAACAGTCATTCATTGGGCGGTGGGTTTTGGTGTGTCATTACAGAGCTTGGACTGTAAATATCAACAGTCATTTATCGGGTGGTGGGTGTGTGAGTGTCATTACAGTGTATTGACTATAATATCAACAGTTATTTATCGGGTGGTGGGTGTCATTAGAGTGCTTGGACTGTAAATATCAACAGTCATTCATGGGGTGGTGGGTGTTTGGGTGTCATGACAGTGCTTGGACTGTAAATATCAAAAGTCATTCATTGGGTGGTGGGTGTCATTAGAGTGCTTGGACTGTAAATATCAACAGTCATTCATTGGGTGGTGAGTGTGTGGGTGTCATTACAGTTCTAGGACTGTAAATATCAACCATAATTCATTGAGTAGTGTGTTTGTATTACAGTGCTTGCTGAAAATATCAACAGTCATTCATGGGGTGGTGGGTGTGTGGGCGTCATTACAGTGCTTAGAATATAAGTATCAACCGTCAGTTATTGGGTGGTGGGTGTGTTGGTGTCATTACAGTGTGTAGACTGTAATTATCAACAGTCATTTATGGGGTGGTTGGTGTGTGGCTGTCATTACAGTGCTTAGACTGTAATAATCAACAGTCATTCATCGGGTGGTGGGTGTGTGGGTGTTATTGCAGTGCTTAGACTATAAATATCAACCATCATTTATGGGGTTGTGAGTGTATTGGTGTCATTTCAGTGCTTAGACTGTAAATATCAACAGTCATTTATAGGGTGGTTAATGTTTGAGTGTCATTACAGAGCTTGGACTGTAAATATCAAAAATCATTTATAGGGTGGTGGGTGTTTGGGTGTCATTACATTGCTTGGACTGTAAATATCAACAGTCAATCATGGGGTGGTGGTTGTGTGGGTGTCATTACAGTCATTGAACTATAAATATCAAAAGTCATTTATGGGGTGGTGGGTGTTTGGGTGTCATTACATTTCTTGGACTGTAAATATCAACGATCATTCATTGGGTGATGGGTGTGTGGGTGACATTACAGTGCTTGAACTGTAAATATCAACAGTCTTTCATAGGGTGGTGGGTGTGTAAGCATCAGTATAAAGCTTGGACTGTAAATATCAACAGTCATTCACAGGGTGGTTGGTGTCATTAGAGTGCTTTGACTGTAAATATCTATAGTTATTTATTTGGTGGTGGGTGTTTGGGTGTCATGACACTGCTTGGACTGTAAATATCAACAGTCATTCATGGGGTGGTGAGTGTGTGGGTGTCATTACAGTCCTTGAACTGTATATATCAACAGTCATTCATGGGGTGGTGGATGTGTTGGTGTTATTACCGTGCTTTGACTGTAAATATCAACAGTCATTCAGAGGGTGATGGGTGTCATTAAAGTGCTTGGACTGTTAATATCAACAGTTATTTTTAAGGTGGTGGGTGAGTGGGTATCATGACAGTGCTTGGAGTGTAAATATCAACAGTCACTCATAAGGTGGTGAGTATGTGGGTAACATTACATTTCTTGGACTGTAAATATCAACGATCATTCATTGGGTGATGGGTGTGTGGGTGACATTAGAGTGCTTGAACTGTAAATATCAACAGTCTTTTATAGGGTGGTGGGTCTGTAAGTATCAGTATAGAGCTTGGACTGTAAATATCAACAGTAATTCATGGGGTGGTGGGTGTGTGGATGTCATTACAGTGCTTTGACTGTAAATATCAACAGTCATTCAGAGGGTGGTGGGTGTCATTAGAGAGCTTGGACTGTGAATATCAATAGTTATTTATGGGGTGGTGGGTGTGTGGGTGTCATGACACTGCTTGGACTGTAAATATCAACAGTCATTCATGGGGTAGTGAGTTTGTGGGTGTTATTACAGTTCTTGGACTGTAAATATCAACAGTCATTTAGAGGGTGGTGGGTGTCATTAGAGTGCTTGGACTGTAAATATTAACAGTTATTCATGGGTGGTGAGTGTGTGGATGTCATTACAGTGTTTGGACTGAAAATATCAACAGTCATTTATTAGGTGGTGGGTGTGTGGGTGTCATTACAGTGCTTGGACTATAAATATCAACCATCATTTATGGGGTGGTATGTGTGTGGGTGTCATTACAGAGCTTGGACTGTAAATATCTACAGTCAATCATAAGGTGGTGGGTGTGTGTCATTACAGAGCTTGGACTGTAAATATCAATAGTCATTCATGGGGTGGTGGGTGTGTGGATGTCATTACAGTGCTTGGACTGTAAATATCAATAGTCAATCATTGGGTGGTGGGTGTTAGGGTGTCATTACAGTGCTTGGACTGTAAATATCAACAGTCATTCAGAGGGTGATGGGTGTCATTAAAGTGCTTGGACTGTTAATATCAACAGTTATTTTTAAGGTGGTGGGTGAGTGGGTATCATGACAGTGCTTGGAGTGTAAATATCAACAGTCACTCATAAGGTGGTGAGTATGTGGGTAACATTACATTTCTTGGACTGTAAATATCAACGATCATTCATTGGGTGATGGGTGTGTGGGTGACATTAGAGTGCTTGAACTGTAAATATCAACAGTCTTTTATAGGGTGGTGGGTCTGTAAGTATCAGTATAGAGCTTGGACTGTAAATATCAACAGTAATTCATGGGGTGGTGGGTGTGTGGATGTCATTACAGTGCTTTGACTGTAAATATCAACAGTCATTCAGAGGGTGGTGGGTGTCATTAGAGAGCTTGGACTGTGAATATCAATAGTTATTTATGGGGTGGTGGGTGTGTGGGTGTCATGACACTGCTTGGACTGTAAATATCAACAGTCATTCATGGGGTAGTGAGTTTGTGGGTGTTATTACAGTTCTTGGACTGTAAATATCAACAGTCATTTAGAGGGTGGTGGGTGTCATTAGAGTGCTTGGACTGTAAATATTAACAGTTATTCATGGGTGGTGAGTGTGTGGATGTCATTACAGTGTTTGGACTGAAAATATCAACAGTCATTTATTAGGTGGTGGGTGTGTGGGTGTCATTACAGTGCTTGGACTATAAATATCAACCATCATTTATGGGGTGGTATGTGTGTGGGTGTCATTACAGAGCTTGGACTGTGAATATCTACAGTCAATCATAAGGTGGTGGGTGTGTGTCATTACAGAGCTTGGACTGTAAATATCAATAGTCATTCATGGGGTGGTGGGTGTGTGGATGTCATTGCAGTGCTTGGACTGTAAATATCAATAGTCAATCATTGGGTGGTGGGTGTTAGGGTGTCATTACAGTGCTTGGACTGTAAATATCAACAGTCATTCATGGGTGGTGGGTGTCTTTACAGTGCTTGGACTGTAAATATCAACAGTCATTCATGTAGTGGTGGTTGTATGGGTGTCCTTACATTGCTTGGACTGTAAATATCAACCATAATTCATGGGGTGGTGGGTGTGGGGGTGTCATTACAGTGCTTGGACTGTAAATATCAACAGTCATTCATGAGGTTGTGGGTGTGTGGATGTCATTACAGTGCTTGGACTGAAAATATCAACAGTCATTCATGGGGTGGTGGGTGTGTGGGTGTCATTACAGTGCTTGGACTGTAAATATCAACAGTCATTTATAGGGTTGTTGGTGTGTGAGTGTTATTACAGAGCTTGGACTGTAAATATCAATAGTCATTCATGGGGTGGTTGGTGTGTGGATGTTATTACAGTGCTTGGACTGTAAATATTAATAGTCAATCATGGGGTCGTGGGTGTGTGGGTGTCATTACAGTGCTTGGACTGTATATATCAATAGTCATTCATGGGGTTGTGGGTGTGTGGGTGTCGTTACAGTGTTTTGATTGTAAATATCAACAGTCATTAATAGGGTGGTGGGTGTCATTACAGTGCTTGGACTGTAAATATCAACAGTCATTCATAGGGTGGTGGGTGTGGGGGTGTCATTACATTGCTTGGACTGTAAATATCAACAGTCATTCATGGGGTGGTAAGTGTGTGGATGTCATTACATTGCTTGGACTGAAAATATCAACTGTCATTCATGGGGTGGTGGGTGTGTGATTGTCATTACAGTGCTTGGACTATAAATATCAAGTGTCATTTATGGGGTGGTGGGAGTGTGGGTGTCATTACAGAGCTTGGACTGTAAATATCAACAGTCATTTTTGGGGTGGTGGATGTGTGGGTGACATTACAGTGCTTACACTGTAAATATCAACAGTCATTTATGGGGTGGTTGGTGGGTGGGTGTCATTACAGTGCTTGGACTGTAAATATCAAGTCATTCATGGGGTGGTGGGTGTGTGTGTGTCATTAGTGCTTGGACTTTAAATATCAACAGTCATTTATGGGGTGGTGGGTGGCATTACAGCACTTGGACTGTAAATATCAACAGTTATGCATAGGGTGGTGGGTGTGTGGGTGTGATTACAGTGCTTGGACTGTAAATATCAACAGTCATTCATAGGGTGGTTGGTGTGTGAGTGTCATTACAGAGCTTGGACTGTAAATATCAACAGTCATTCATGGGTTGGTATGTGTGTGGGTGTCATTACAGTGTTTTGATTGTAAATATCAACAGTCATTCATAGGGTGGTGGGTGTCATTACAGTGATTGGACTGTAAATATCAACAGTCATTCATGTAGTGGTGGTTGTATGGGTGTCCTTACATTGCTTGGACTGTAAATATCAACCATAATTCATGGGGTGGTATGTGTGTGGGTGTCATTACAGAGCTTGGACTGTAAATATCAACAGTCATTCATGTAGTGGTGGTTGTATGGGTGTCCTTACATTGCTTGGACTGTAAATATCAACCATAATTCATGGGGTGGTGGGTGTGGGGGTGTCATTACAGTGCTTGGACTGTAAATATCAACAGTCATTCATGGTGTGGTGGGCGTGTGGATGTCATTACAGTGCTTGGACTGAAAATATCAACAGTCATTCATGGGGTGGTAGGTGTGTGGGTGTCATTACAGTGCTTGGACTGTAAATATCAACAGTCATTTATAGGGTTGTTGG
Source organism: Petrolisthes cinctipes (assembly GCA_033782935.1). Lineage (NCBI taxonomy): Eukaryota > Metazoa > Arthropoda > Malacostraca > Decapoda > Porcellanidae > Petrolisthes > Petrolisthes cinctipes. The sequence goes on from JAWQEG010000230.1 coordinate 6,514,467, forward strand.
TGTGTGAGTGTTATTACAGAGCTTGGACTGTAAATATCAATAGTCATTCATGGGGTGGTTGGTGTGTGGATGTTATTACAGTGCTTGGACTGTAAATATTAATAGTCAATCATGGGGTCGTGGGTGTGTGGGTGTCATTATAGTGCTTGGACTGTATATATCAATAGTCATTCATGGGGTTGTGGGTGAGTGGGTGTCGTTACAGTGTTTTGATTGTAAATATCAACAGTCATTTATAGGGTGGTGGGTGTCATTACAGTGCTTGGACTGTAAATATCAACAGTCATTCATGGGGTAGTGGTTGTATGGGTGTCATTACAGTGCTTGGACTGTAAATATCAACCATAATTCATGGGGTGGTGGGTGTGGGGGTGTCATTACAGTGCTTGGACTGTAAATATCAACAGTCATTCATGAGGTGGTGGGTGTGTGGATGTCATTACATTGCTTGGACTGAAAATATCAACTGTCATTCATGGGGTGGTGGATGTGTGATTGTCATTACAGTGCTTGGACTATAAATATCAAGCGTCATTTATGGGGTGGTGGGAGTGTGGGTGTCATTACAGTGCTTGGACTGTAAATATCAACAGTCATTCATAGGGTTGTGGGTGTGTGAGTGTCATTACAGAGCTTGGACTGTAAATATCAACAGTCATTCATGGGGTTGTGGGTGTGTGGGTGTCATTACAGTGCTTGGACTGTCAATATCAAAAGTTATTTTTGGGGTGGTAAATGTGTGGGTGACATTACAGTGCTTACACTGTAAATATCAACAGTCATTTATGGGGTGGTTGGTGGGTGGGTGTCATTACAGTGCTTGGACTGTAAATATCAAGTCATTCATGGGGTGGTGGGTGTGTGTGTGTCATTAGTGCTTGGACTGTAAATATCAACAGTCATTTATGGGGTGGTGGGTGGCATTAAAGCACTTGGACTGTAAATACCAACAGTTATGCATAGGGTGGTGGGTGTGTGGGTGTGATTACAGTGCTTGGACTGTAAATATCAACAGTCATTCATAGGGTGGTTGGTGTGTGAGTGTTATTACAGAGCTTGGACTGTAAATATCAACAGTCATTCATGGGTTGGTATGTGTGTGGGTGTCATTACAGTGTTTTGATTGTAAATATCAACAGTCATTCATAGGGTGGTGGGTGTCATTACAGTGCTTGGACTGTAAATATCAACAGTCATTCATGTAGTGGTGGTTGTATGGGTGTCCTTACATTGCTTGGACTGTAAATATCAACCATAATTCATGGGGTGGTGAGTGTGGGGGTATCATTACAGTGCTTGGACTGTAAATATCAACAGTCATTCATGGTGTGGTGGGTGTGTGGATGTCATTACAGTGCTTGGACTGAAAATATCAACAGTCATTCATGGGGTGGTGGGTGTGTGGGTGTCATTACAGTGCTTGGACTGTAAATATCAACAGTCATTTATAGGGTTGTGGGTGTGTGAGTGTCATTACAGAGCTTGGACTGTATATATCAATAGTCATTCATGGGGTGGTTGGTGTGTGGATGTTATTACAGTGCTTGGACTGTAAATATTAATAGTCAATCATGGGGTCGTGGGTGTGTGGGTGTCATTACAGTGATTGGACTGTATATATCAACAGTCATTCATGGGGTTGTGGGTGTGTGGGTGTCGTTACAGTGTTTTGATTGTAAATATCAACAGTCATTCATAGGGTGGTGGGTGTCATTACAGTGCTTGGACTGTAAATATCAACAGTCATTCATGGGGTGGTGGTTGTATGGGTGTCATTACAGTGCTTGGACTGTAAATATCAACCATAATTCATGGGGTGGTGGGTGTGGGGGTGTCATTACAGTGCTTGGACTGTAAATATCAACAGTCATTCATGGGGTGGTGGGTGTGTGGATGTCATTACAGTGCTTGGACTGAAAATATCAACTGTCATTCATGGGGTGGTGGGTGTGTGATTGTCATTACATTGCTTGGACTATAATTATCAAGCGTCATTTATGGGGTGGTGGGAGTGTGGGTGTCATTACAGTGCTTGGACTGTAAATATCATCAGTCATTCATAGGGTTGTGGGTGTGTGAGTGTCATTACAGAGCTTGGACTGTAAATATCAACAGTCATTCATGGGGTTGTGGGTGTGTGGTTGTCATTACAGTGCTTGGACTGTCAATATCAAAAGTCATTTTTGGGGTGGTGGATGTGTGGGTTACATTACAGTGCTTACACCGTAAATATCAACAGTCATTTATGGGGTGGTGGGTGGGTGGATGTCATTACAGTGCTTGGACTGTAAATATCAAGTCATTCATGGGGTGGTGGGTGTGTGTGTGTCATTAGTTCTTGGACTGTAAATATCAACATTCATTCATAGGGTGGTGGGTGTGTGGGTGTGATTACAGTGCTTGGACTGTAAATATCAACAGTCATTCATAGGGTGGTTGGTGTGTGAGTGTCATTACAGAGCTTGGACTGTAAATATCAACAGTCATTCATGGGGTGGTGGGTGTGTGGATTTCATTACATTGCTTGGACTGTAAATATTAACAGTCAATCATGAGATGGTGGGTGTGTGGGAGGGTTGGGTTCACCCCCAACTTGGACCACTGCCAACTCGGACCATTACAAACTCGGACCTGACCTCCACCAACTCGGACCACAATAACCAACTCGGACCACAATTTACCAATTCGGACCACAATAGTGGACCAACTCAGACCGACCACATGTAGATATCAATAATTAGAACAAAAGGTAGAAACAAAAGTTAGGGAACAAAAGTCACACACATTTTACAAATAATTGGCAATTCTTTATTAAACATTCAAAGTTATAAAACAAATACAAATGAAATAAAAAGTAAAGCATTAAAAATGGACTTTATTAAGAACCTTTAATAAGACAGTATAAGTCACACATTCACGGCAATGAAACGAGAAGCAGCTTTGAGTAGGTTTTAGCAGATCTATGGCCTAGAGAAAATTCATCCCAAAGTAAGACTAACCTTCCATGTTGCTTTGCATATTTTGTTTTCTGGTGGCGCAACACTTTTCCAGCATTTAATAAGTTTACATGGAGTGTTACGAGCCTTGCCTCGTTATGCAAAAGGGTTATGAGAGAATAAAAATTTACTTGTCCTTTACGTGCTTTCATATTCAATCTGTAATGCCACCCTTCGACATCGTTATTGGTTCTAACACTCCTACCAAATACACACCAAGCTTTGGGAGGCCACATCTCAGACGTTATCCAAGTACTGTTTATGTACTCTAAAAGATTTAAAAGTGGTTGTGACCCAACTGCTTTTCTATAAAATCTTAAAAATAGTCCTTCTATATGCTCATCAGGTATATATGGTAGAGAAAGCAGTTGTCTTACAAATTTGTATGTTTTATTGTTGTTTGTGTAGGCAGACTGAAGGCCGAGTTCTTGGACTTTCCTCCAAATTGCTTGTCCCCAGTGAAAGGCACAACCACCCATAACCACCTCTGGGAAAACGTCTGGGATAGCCCGCCAAACACTTGCCTCAAAATCAAGTTTTATTTCTTTTACATTTAATTGTCCATTCAGGATTTCTTTAATTATACTGAATACTTTCTTGTAGTCTTTGCGTCTCTTACCAGACATTAAAACAAATAAAATGGGCATTTGTTTTACGTTTCCATCACATTGCATGAATGCATGAATGCTAAAAAGCTTTGTGAAGGGTCGCCTCACAACTTTAAATGTTCCATCAACATACCATCTTTTTGCTTTAGCTAGTAACTGAAGTTGTTCTTTTGTTACAAATACTAAGTGACGTCTGTTCCCTACACTTATATCGCATTTAAGAAAGTTAGATGGTATGTGTTCCTCACTGATTTCAAAAGTCAGGTCAATGGGCTCCGCAGGTCTGTTAGTTCGCCGCTTCCTGTTTGCCTGACGAGCGAGATTTACAGGCGCAGGTAGTGAAGCAGTAGGGATTGTTGGATCAATGTTTTCAAGCATTACTTCCTCCACGATTTCTAATGCTGGCCGAAACACATCCTCCATTGCTTTATTTTTAATTAACTTTGACACCTTACTTGTGGTCACTGGGCATGCTTCCGGTGGGTGGGAATGTTCATTAGGTCCTCTGATAAACACATTGTTCACTTCCTTTATTGTCATTCCACAGTTAACAGTTTTATTGCGCACTGCACATCGCCAATGAACACCAACATTTGTTTCCCTTTTAAAAGTGTATGAATAACCACGACTGTCCATAAGTTTTTGCTTCCCTCTTTGTGAAGATGCACATACTTTTTCATACGTAATATTGTACCTGATCAGATGGATGATCCTCAGTAGAGCAGACAGCATTGTTTCTCAACGAGTCCTTCTCACTGATATCGTTCGCAACATCTTCCACCAACGCTTGTGTCCGATCAGATGGCTGATCCTTAATAGAGCAGACAGCACTGTTGTTCAACGAGTCCTTCTCACTGATATCGTTCGCAACATCTTCCACCAACGCTTGTACCTGATCAGGTGGATGATCCTCAACAGAGACGTCTTGTGCAGAAGAGCATGTGGCACACCTCCAGTTTACTGCACGACTCTCCCTCACTGCTCTTCTATAGTCCTCCCTTGTCATACCAGTCTCACAAGTTCTGTGTTGCCGGCAACCACACCCATCACACAGCAATGCCTCCTGCAACAATTTATACTCTGAGTTTCAAGTCGCTTTGTGCAATAATAAGGAAGATAGATCTGCACATAAGTAGGACGCGTTTAGTGACAGAAGGATGGGTAGACAAATAAACAATTAGACCGCTTAATCCTGTAATCTCACCTGTCGAGGACGCAATCTCTTTAGGCACACCCAACACTTGTCCATGTTCTGTCGGTATGGTCTGCCTGTTGCGGTGTACAGATGGAAACTGGGCTGGACATCGAGTTGGTCCGAGTTGGTTGATATGATGGTTCGACTTAATATTTCAGAAATTCAGAAAGGTCCGAATTGGTTGAGATGATGGTCCGAGTTGGTATTTCGGAATGGTCCGAGTTGGAAATGGTCCGAGTTGGACCTATCCCGTGTGGGTGTCATTACAGTGCTTGGACTGTAAATATCAACAGTCATTCATGGGATGGTGGGTGTGTGGGTGTCATTACAGTGTTTTGATTGTAAATATCAACAGTCATTCATAGGGTGGTGGGTGTCATTAGAGTGCTTGGACTGTAAATATCAACAGTCATTACGGGAGTGGTGGTGGGTGTGTGGGTGTCATTACAGTGCTTGGACTGTAAATATCAACCATAATTCATGGGGTGGTGGGTGTGGGGGTGTCATTACATGGCTTGGACTGTAAATATCAAGTCATTTATGGGGTGGTGGGGATGTGTGTGTCATTAGTGCTTGGACTGTGTAACACCCCTATTTTATATGTATAGTTATTTAGGATATTTACGGGTATTGTATATGTATTAGAATAGTTTTAGTGTAAGATTGTAGGGAGTAGCCAGGCTGAGATTATCACTAACGAATAATCTCGGTGGTGAGCTTCTTCAACACGAAGTAAGTGTAGAATTGTAGAATTGTAAGGAGTAGCCAGGCGGAGATTATCACTAACGAATAATCTCGGTGGTGGATGTTCTGTTCTGCCGGGCTTATGAAACACACTGTATACGGTGCAGTTTATTAATGTGTTAACTCTGGTGCAGCTCAACAGGAACTGACTAATTCAAAGGACAGACTTCACCACATAAACTACGATGAAGCCGCTTTATCCACATTCGAAACATAGATACATATACAACTCATATCTCATCTATTCGTTCATATTTTATTCAAACACCACACCTCCCCCAAGACATTAGAGTATTACAAAGTTACATGATGTCTTATTTATTATCGTAAGTCTTGGTCCTCCACTGCATCTCCAGGCGTTGAGGTGCACGTCGCTGGCGATGACTTCGGCGGGGAAGGTTGGCTGCTCGCTTTTCTCCCAAGTCCGTTGTTGTTGGGTGAGGCGGTGCTGGATCAACCGGACTACCATGTTCTCGTTCCTCTGGTGTGGCTTTATGTCGAGGAATGGTCTCCGATAACATAGGATGATGGGGCCGGAGAAACTTCCTATTCCTCCACATAATGCGTCCATTGCCCATCTTGATTAAGTAGTCACGTCGGGAACCAATACCCACGATAACACCAACACGATCCCATCGTCCGCTTGCGTGGTCCTGTACATCTACATACGAGCCGAGGTGTAACCTGGGAAGCTGTCTAGCCGTAGTGTCATATCGTTCCTTCGCCTTTACTTTTATATGCTCAGCAGTTATGTCACAGTCGTCTGCCGCTCGTTGCCATTCGGGAGCGAACGAACGATGATGTGCGGACACAGCTGACCTCATGGGATGACCGAACAGTACTTGTGATGGTGACCGTCCATCAGCACGAGGGGCGTTCCTGAGTTCCAACAATCCACGGGCAAACTCATCCTCGTCTAACTGTCCTCTTTTAGTTGACGTCACGATTAACTTCTTGACAGTTTTGACTGCAGCCTCTGCGTGACCGTTAGACCGAGGATTGTATGGGGAAGTTACCCTATGTTCCACCCCCCATCGAGTCAGGAAGCGACGTAACTTGGATGAAGTGAACTGCGGTCCACCATCAGTCCTCATAAGCACGGGCACACCTGTATCTGTAAATATAGACCTTAATGCAGTGATAAGATGAGCTGCTGAAGCATGTCGTGGGCAGGATGACACATACGGCCAGCCTGACATACGGTCCATGTATACCAAGTAGGTGCGGCCAGCAACATGAAAATAATCTGCAGAAGTTGACTGGAAAACTCTTATTGGTGGGTCATCGTCCTGCCACAATGGTTCGTTTTGTTGCTTGGGGAGTAAAGGGCGACACTGTTGACAACTCGAGACAATATTTTCTATATCCCTGTCTATTCCTGGCCAGTATACAGTCTGGCGGGCTCGCCGTTTAGTCCGATCGATACCTTGGTGAGACTCATGTAAGCGAGACAGAGTTTCCCTTCGGAGACTGTGGGGAATAATTAATCTTGGACCGTACACAATAAATTCTTCGTCCACCGAGAGTAAACTGCGAACACCCCAGAATGGTCGTAGCTCAGGTTCCAGATCATGACGGTGTTCAGGGAAGCCGCTGACAATCCTCTCCTTCAAGGCCTGATATTCCGGATCTTTCTCAGACGCAACTCGAATCTTTTCCAGCGTTTGGTCCTTGAGGGGTGCCAGACGGGTGCCATCCTCACAGACAGCGTTAAGGGCAGCTGACACGACAGTGTGGAGGGGATCTTGAGTGTCCACCTCGTTGTCACTGCCTGATTCACCATCTGCACAATCCTCCACTGGTGAACGTGAGAGGGCATCAGGTGCAAAATGGGAAGACCTCTTTTGCCAGCATGCTGTGTATGAATAGCTTGCCAGTTTCTCTTTGAATCGTTGTAGACGAGGATTTTCTATTTCACTAAGTAGTTTAGAGTTTAAAATCGGGACTAGAGGGCGATGATCAACAATAACATCAAAATGAGGAAGGCCTGCGAGATAAACCTTACACTTTTTTACTGCCCAACACACTGCTGCTAGTTCCAGTTCTACGACGGCGTATCTTGACTCCGTATCCGCTAGAAAACGTGAACCACATTGTACCAATTTACATATCTCGCCGTGTCTCTGTAGCAAGACGAAACCGAAGCCATTCCTTTTCGATGCGTCCGTCTGCAACATGGTTGGCAGTGTCGGGTCGTAAAATGCAAGGACAGGGGGAGATACCAAACATTCTTTGACCTTCCTGAAGGCTTCCTCATGTTGTGTCGTCCATAGCCATACATTCTTGGGCTTAAGCAGATCTCTTAAAGGCTGTGCAGCATCGGCTATTGCTGGGGAAAAATTACCCAATTGATTAGCCAATCCCATGAATGACCGTAAGTCAGTCAGGTTCTGTGGTCTGGGAAAATCAGCTATCGCACTGACCTTTCTGGAGTCTGCAGTATAACCTTGAGGAGTTATATTGTAGCCACAATATACCACATCGTTCTTAGCAAAACTGAATTTGTCTGCATTTAAAGTAATGCCATGCTTGTCACAACGTTGTATGATGGTGATTACATGAGAAAGGTGATCTTTGTAGCGTGTATCGTATGCAAGTATGTCGTCAACCACCTTCATAGTTCGAGGAATATCCCCTAATACCTGATCACCACGTCGATTATACTCGTCTCCCGACGAGACGAGTCCCATGGAAGCACGCTTAAATTTGTAACGGCCCCAGGGTGTTATGAAGCATGCAAGGTCTTGATCCTCCTCTGCTATTTTAACTTGAAAATAGCCCATTTTGGCGTCCATAGTAGTGAACCAGAACGCTTCTGACCCTATCCTTGCCACCACATCATGAGGAGATTGCACAGGGTATGTTGGCCTCTTCACGTAACGATTGAGGCGAGTGAGATCCACACAAAGCCTTACCCCTGATGTTTTCTTGGCTAACGGGACAATCGGGTGACACCAAACTGTAGGATAGTCAACCTTGGCGATAATATCCTTAGCTAGAAGTTCATCAATCTGGGCTCTTATGTCATCACGCCAGCTGTAAGGGATAGTACGTGAAGCAGTAACTGCAAATGGGACAGCATCATCTGTCAGTTCTATGCGCATGGGGCCCCCATCCATCTCTCTCAGTGTATGTGAAGTGTCGAATACTCTTGGGAAAGCCTTAATTATTATCTTGACATGTTCTTCTCGCTCGGCTTCGGTGGGGTCATGGTTGTGTGGCCAACGTGGTAACACTATGGGAGGCGAAGCAGGCAATGATTCCGTTGCTTTACTTTCCTTAATAGACTTGATTTGTGCAGGAAAATCGGATGGCAGAATACCCAAAGCAACAGAATCATACCAGCTCAATAATGCTCCCGTTACCTCCTTGATGACGGTAACCACCGTACTGGTACTCCTGTCACCCAATTCCAGCTGCGACGTGAACGATCCAAGACATGTGAGGGGATAGTCACCCGCAGCGAAGAGTACACCACAGCTAGGGGCTTCTAAAAGAGTCTGAGGGATACCAAGGGATTTTGCCACGTCAAGGCCCATCACCGTAGCCTCTGCACCCGAGTCGGGTGTCCACACAACGGCATCTCGACCTCGTGGGTGAGTGGCATTTATCAACACTTTTGGCGCCGGGCGAGCTGACACTTTGTTGGTGTACACACCCGCCAATATTTGATGAACATCACGAGCTCTTACTTTTGATACCGGGGCACGTGCCTGAAACTGTTTAGTGACACTTGGGGTTCGAGGATTGTTCCAGCATACTGCCGCAAAGTGGCCTTTCTTTCCACAGTTCAAACAGTCTTTGTCTAAAGCTTTACACATTTGTTTTTCTTTGTGGCTCTTTCTCCCACATCTATGGCACAAAGAAACTTTATCTTTCGTACTATGATGGGGCGTTTTCTCATGCTTATAGCGAGACACTTTACATAATGACTGGCTAGCGTGGTCTCTAATCACTGCCCTACTCATATTTGCATTCTCTGAAGCACGACATATATCAATGGCACTTTGTAGTTGTAAATGTTTTTCTTGGAGCATACGTTTCAGTGCTTCCTCGTCACGAATACCGACAACAATGCGGTCTCTCAAACGATTATCAATACAATGATCACAAAAGTCACAAAAATTTACCATTTCCTTTATGGCACATAAAAAATCATCGAAGGCTTCACCTTGTTGTTGCACTCTTGAGTAAAACTCCCTCCAATCCACAATGACGTTGCGTTGTCCTCGGAGATGTGCTTCCATGGCATCAAGTACCTCCTCCAACTGGGCGCCGTCAGCCACGTCGACGACATAACGGAGCGTACGAGTCCACTCATCATCTAGCATAGACGTGAGAATTGCTTTTTGTTGCACGAGTGGAAGGGAAGTCACCTTCGTCAATGCCACGTAACCTCTAAACTTGTGTCTCCAAGCGTCGAACTCACGTAAAGAAGCGGAGGATGACAGGTGTGGGGTGAGTGCTGCACTTGGTGAAAACTTGACATGTTGTGGTGTAGCCTCGACTGCGCCGGCTTGACTGTCTTCACGACCGGGGTTTCCCACCTGACGAGATATCAATTGCTCCAAGACGTCATTCAGGCGCCCCTCTCTGCGCCGAGATTCCTCCTGGGCTTGCCTGGCCATCTCAGCCTGCTGCACCAGCAGTGCCGTCAGTTGTTCCACTTGATTCTCCATCTTCAAGTGGCTACTCACTGCGCCATGTTCTGTTCCTCTGGCTTGTAAAACACACTGTATACGGTGCAGTTTATTAATGTGTTAACTCTGGTGCAGCTCAACAGGAACTGACTAATTCAAAGGACAGACTTCACCACATAAACTACGATGAAGCCCCTTTATCCACATTCGAAACATAGGTACATATACAACTCATATCTCATCTATTCGTTCATATTTTATTCAAACACCACAGTGGACTTCTTCAACACGAAATGTTAATATGAGGAAAATAGAATTAATTATTATAGTTAGACAAATAGGTTAAAAAGAGGAATAATTGAAACTTAGGTAGATTGATAGGGATAGAGAAATACGTGGTGATTTAAGAAATGAATGTAAAATAATTTATTGGAGACAGGGAATAACCTGCATTTATGATTATAATGTATAATTACGAAGCTAACATTCCTATACTGTTACCGGCATTTAATTGTAACTTACTTAGAAAATTAATTAGATTAGTTAGGGACTAAAGTCGGGACAGTACATTTTCTTGTTGGCGGAATAATACATGCCTGGAATATGTAAATTACAGTAATATAAAACTTTAAACAAGGGAGAAAGCAAAGTATTTGAGCTCAATAATATGTTTAAATTAGGTTATGTAATTATATACATCAGTAAGGGTAGAACTGATGGATTTGCCAGAAATTAAGATGAGTTGGTCACTACTTTGGTTTAAGAGAGTGAGAGTGGGGGAGATGACGAGGCAGTACCCTGCGTTGCTTCGACCTCATTCTGATCTCGTCTCTGCTGGGTGACAGGTAGGAGCTAAACTCGCTCTCATCATAAATATTGTATTGTGGTGAATCTATTAGTCCCGTGATGGGATATAACTAACTAAAGAATATTGTGTGTTCACATTCAGACATAGTAAGTAAAGTATATTGTTTTTTCTTAAGCTCATTCTGATCTCGTCTCTGCTGGGTGACAGCCATTAAATAGCATTCTCCCTTGGTGTAAAGTGAACCACGTGGTACCAAAGAAAATTAAGAACATTTGCTGGCAATTATATTATTTCATTATTATAGTGTTGAGATTAGGATGTGTTTTTTTTTATTGTATTAACTATGTTTAGGCCTTGTTGTAATATTTTGTTTATATGTACTTAGCTCTGTCAACTGGCGAGACACGGAATTATTCCTGTCCTAATTGACAGAACTGGGAGTAGGTAATATTAGCAAGGGAGGGGGGGAACAGAAATTATTATTGTTGTGATTATGTTGTACTCGTACCAAATAGGTTGATAAAATAAATGAATTTATAATTGTCTGAGTATTTCCGTGCCAGCTAAGGTGGGATAAATCAGACCCGGAAAAATTGTTTTAGCGGAGATCCGTGGAATTGGGTCGGATGTTTAAAGTAGCCACAGTAGGACATAGTCAAGTTCCTCGAGAACTGATGGTTGACGGTGCTCAGGTAGTTGTTTATCGATCATCCGGTGCCTGTGCCCATTCATTTTATAGTGATGAGAGATTAAAAAGAAAAAAATAATTAAATAAATAAATAAATAAAATTATTAAAATAACTTATTGGGTGTAGATAAAAATTCAAACTAACAAATAAAATGATAAAACGTAGTGCCGTTAGAGCAGAAACCATGGCAGAAGCAAAGTACAAAGTGAAGTGGTTGTTGGTGATGTAGGAGCAGTTGCAAATTCAGTAAGATTCGAAATGAGGGAATTAAAGTTACTAACGGAACAAGTGACCGGTATAGAGAAGAAAGGACACGAGTTAGATCATTTAAAAACAATGACAGGGCAAACTATGTTAAACAATGTCTCAATTACCAGCAAAATAAGTATAAGTAAACGCGCCAAGGGAATTATTGCTAGGCTCACCCAGTTTGTTACAGACATTGGCAGCCCTAGATCGTTGCTGTGTGAGGGATGGAGCTACTATTCTCCACGCCTTGTCATCCCCAGTCCAACTCTACCACCACCTCCTAACCAGCATGGCTTTCCCATCACGAAACATAATCAGTGTTGCCCAACTTGGAACTGCACGGGTTGCGAAGATGATGCTGATGATGACAGTATATACCTAGTACTGAGGATGGTGAGTACGGGGGACAACAACAAAAGTAACAACAGCAGCAGCAGCAGCAGTAACAACAGCACTACCCACCCAACAACAGCACCAGAACCACAACCAACACTATGGAATCAATCTATATTACTAGTATCAACTATACCAGGGTCGTGGGGGTGGAATATGATGAACAATATGAGGAGTAAATGCAACTTCCTCCACTTCATATATAGACGACCACCCAGTAAACTTCTGGAGGAAATATGGAAAGGAAAAAGAAAACTTTAACCAAAAGGGAAGTTAGAAAATAACCAAATGATAGGAAAAATTGTTATAAATGAATATATTGAAAAATAGAAAATAAACTAAATAGGAAATAAATGTGAAAAATGAATATATTGAAAATTAGAAAAATAATCCAAATAAGTGGAAATAAATGTGATAAATTAATATATTAAAAATTAGAAAATATAACTGTGGAAATTAAAAGTAGGAAAAAATAGGGCAAAAGTTGAAAAGAAAAAGATGGAAAAATGTCATGGTTCCCTATGTCCTGATGTCAAAAGAGGGCACCATTCATCAAAAGAGCTAGAAAAACAGCTCATAAATTTTTTTTTTGTGTAGTTGTGGGTGTTAAGTGACACTTAGTTTTAATGGGAAGAGGATGTGATGTTGGGGAGTAGATATTCACCCCTCCATTTCCATAGGGCTCTTCCAGTATACAGTCAGGACATTTGTCAGGGCCCCTGTATCACTTATATACTGCATTCTGGGTTGTCATACCTTGCAGAGTCTGAGGTTTGAATGGAGGAGTGAATGATAAAAGAATGTATGAAGACTTAGATCATGCTTGGTATAATCGCGGGTGGGTTTAGTGATGGTAGAACCTTATTGAAGTTCTCCCGGGGTTATGGAACTTGACAGAGGAGTCTGACTGGGACGAGGTGTCAATAATATCTATTGTATTTTAAAATGTGAGGTAGGGTAGAGAATTCTTTCCTGCGGGAAGGAAATACAGTCTAAAGACAGGGGGGAGAAAAAGTTGGCAGTGTATTAACACTGACTAACAAATTAGGATGAGTAGTGTCTGATATTGTTCAGTAAGGTGTAGTGATAGTGATAAAAGGAATGTATGTAAAGAGTAAATAGGGGGAATTGAACTAAATTTGTTTTTAAGGGAAATAGATAAATTAATTTTCTCGGTAAGTTCCAGCTAAGGAAGGTGGGACGTGTGTAACACCCCTATTTTATATGTATAGTTATTTAGGATATTTAAAGGGTATTGTATATGTATTAGAATAGTTTTAGTGTAAGATTGTAGGGAGTAGCCAGGCTGAGATTATCACTAACGAATAATCTTGGTGGTGGGCTTCTTCAACACGAAGTAAGTGTAGAATTGTAGAACTGTAGGGAGTAGCCAGGCGGAGATTATCACTAACGAATAATCTCGGTGGTGGACTTCTTCAACACGAAATGTTAATATGAGGAAAATAGAATTAATTATTATAGTTAGACAAATAGGTTAAAAAGAGGAATAATTGAAACTTAGGTAGATTGATAGGGATAGAGAAATACGTGGTGATTTAAGAAATGAATGTAAAATAATTTATTGGATACAGGGAATAACCTGCATTTATGATTATAATGTATAATTACGAAGCTAACATTCCTATACTGTTACCGGCATTTAATTGTAACTTACTTAGAAAATTAATTAGATTAGTTAGGGACTAAAGTCATGACAGTACATTTTCTTGTTGGCGGAATAATACATGCCTGGAATATGTAAATTACAGTAATATAAAACTTTAAACAAGGGAGAAAGCAAAGTATTTGAGCTCAATAATATGTTTAAATTAGGTTATGTAATTATATACACCAGTAAGGGTAGAACTGATGGATTTGCCAGAAATTAAGATGAGTTGGTCACTACTTTGCTTAAGAGAGTGAGAGTGGGGGAGATGACGAGGCAGTACCCTGCGTTGCTTCGACCTCATTCTGATCTCGTCTCTGCTGGGTGACAGGTAGGAGCTAAACTCGCTCTCATCATAAATATTGTATTGTGGTGAATCTATTAGTCCCGTGATGGGATATAACTAACTAAAGAATATTGTGTGTTCACATTCAGACATAGTAAGTAAAGTATATTGTTTTTTCTTAAGCTCATTCTGGTCTCGTCTCTGCTGGGTGACAGCCATTAAATAGCATTCTCCCTTGGTGTATAGTGAACCACGTGGTACTAAAGAAAATTAAGAACATTTGCTGGCAATTTTATATTATTTCATTATTATAGTGTTGAGATTAGGATGTGTATTTTTTTTTATTGTATTAACTATATTTCGGCCTTGTAATATTTTGTTTATATGTACTTACCTCTGTCAACTGATGAGACACGGAATTATTTCTGTCCTAAGTGACAGAACTGGGAGTAGGTAATATTAGCAAGGGAGGGGGGGAACAGAAATTATTATTGTTGTGATTATGTTGTACTCGTACCAAATAGGTTGATAAAATAAACGAGTTTTACATTGTCTGAGTATTTTCGTCACCGAAATAACAAATAGACTGTGTTCCTTTATAGAAAATAATAGATTCCTAATTCATATAACTGATCATACCCCCGTTAAAATTGTAGTCTGGGTTGCTTACTCACGCGCCTAAATAAGCTAATGCTACACTACCCTTCCAGTGTGTGCTCACTTGGTTCATCTGATCAAATTTGGTCTGGTGGTGGCAGCGTATACCTCGTACTGAGAAGGGACTGGACTTGTTCTGTTCCTCATCAGTCTCTTGTTCTTTTTTTTTCCAGACCGGATTGATCCAGCTATAGGATAGAGTAGTAGCATACACTGGTGGCTTTTTGTTTTGTTGAAGGCAGTGGATTTTTGTTTCCCTCCAAGAGTAAAGTAAGGGGACAAAAATACTCGTTATTACAACTGTAAATATCAACAGTCATTCATGGGTTGGTGGGTGGCATTACAGTGATTGGAGTGTAAATATCAACAGTCATTCATGGGGTGATAGGTGTGTGGGTGTCATTACAGTGCTTGGACTGTCAATATCAACAGTCATTTATTGGGTGCTGGGTGTGTGGGTGTCATTACAGTGCTTGGACTGTAAATTATCAACAGTCAATCATAGGGAGGTGGGTTTGTGGGTGTCATTACAGTGCTTGGACTGTAAATATCAACAGCAATTCATGGGGTGGTTGGTGGGTGGGTGTCATTACAGTGCTTGGAGTGTAAATATCAAGTCATTCATAGGGTAGTGGGTGTGTGTGTGTCATTAGTGCTTGGACTGTAAATATCAACAGTCATTCATGGGGTAGTGGGTGGCATTACAGTGCTTGGACTGTCAATATCAACAGTCATTTACGGGGTGCTGGGTGTGTGGGTGTCATTACAGTGCTTGGAATGTAAATATCAATAGTCAATCATGGGGAGGTGGGTTTGTGGGTGTCATTACAGTGCTTGGACTGTAAATATCAACAGTCATTCATGGGGTGGAGGGTGGGTGGACGTCATTATAGTGCTTGGACTGTAAATATCAACAGTCATTTATGGGGTGGTGGTGGGGAATTACAGTGCTTGGACTATAAATATCAACAGTCATTCATAGGGTGGTGGGTGTGTAGGTGTCATTACAGTGCTTGGACTATAAATATCAACCGTCAATTAGGGGGGGGGGGGGTGATTACCGTGCTTTGACTGTAAATATCAACAGTCATTCATAAGGTAGTTGGTGTGTCAGTGTTATTACAAAGCTTGGACTGTAAATATCAACAATCATTCATGGGGTGGTGGGTGTGTAGATGTCATTACAGTGCTTGGACTGTAAATATCAACAGTCAATCATGGGGTGGTAGGTTTGTGGGTGTCATTACAGTGCTTGGACTGTAAATATCAACAGCCATTCATGGGGTGGTGGGTGTGTGTGTGTCATTAGTGCTTGGACTGTCAATATCAACAGTCATTCATGGGGTAGTAGGTATCATTACAATGCTTGGACTGTAAATATCAACCATCATTCATTGGGTAGTGGGTGTATGGGTGTCATTACAGTGCTCAGACTGTAAATATTAAGTGTCATTCATGGGGTGGTGGGTGTGTGGATTTCATTGCATTGCTTGGACTGTAAATATCAACAGTCAATCATGAGGTGGTGGGTGTGTGGGTGTCATTACAGTGCTTGGACTGTAAATATCAACAGTCATTCATGGGGTGGTGGGTGGGTGGACGTCATTATAGTGCTTGGACTGTAAATATCAAGTCATTCATGGGGTGGTGGGTGTGTGTGTGTCATTAGTGCTTGGACTGTAAATATCAACAGTCATTTATTTGGTGGTGGGTGGCATTACAGAGCTTGGACTGTAAATATCAACAGTCATTCATAGGGTGGTGGGTGTGTTGGTGTCATTACAGTGCTTGGACTATAAATATCAACCGTCATTTAGGGGGGGGTGTTAATGTGATTACCGTGCTTCAACTGTAAATATCAACAGTCATTCATAGGGTGATTAATGTGTAAGTGTCATTACAGAGCTTGGACTGTAAATATCAACAGTCATTCATGGGGTGGTGGGTGTGTTTATGTCATTACAGTGCTTGGACAGTACATATCAACAGTCAATCATGAGGTGATGGGTGTGTGGGTGTCATTACAGTGCTTGGATTGTAAATATCAACAGTCATTCATGGGATGGTGGGTGTGTGGGTGTCATTACAGTGTTTTGATTGTAAATATCTACAGTCATTCATAGGGTTGTAAGTGTCATTAGATTGCTTGGTCTGTAAATATCAATAGTCATTCATAGGATGGTAGGTGTGTGGGTCTCATTACAGTGCTTGGACTGTAAATATCAACCATAATTCATTTGGTGGTGGGTGTGGAGGTGTCATTACAGTTCTTTGACTGTAAATATCAACAGTCATTCATGGGGCGGTGGGTGTGTGGGTGTCATTACTGAGCTTGGACTGTAAATATCAACAGTCATTTATAGGGTGGTTGGTGTGTGTGTCATTACAGTGCTTTGACTATAATATCAACAGTCATTTATTGGGTAGTGGGTGTCATTAGAGTGCTTGGACTGTAAATATCAACAGTCATTCATGGGGTGGTGAGTGTTCGGGTGTCATGACAGTGCTTGGACTGTAAATATCAACAGTCATTCATTGGGTGGTGAGTGTGTGGGTGTCATTACAGTTCTTTGACTGTAAATATCAACCATAATTCATTGGGTGGTAGGTGTGTATTACAGTGCTTGCTGAAAATATTAACAGTTATTCATGGGGTGGTGGGTGTGTATATGTCATTACAGTGCTTGGACTGTAAATATCAACAGTCAATCATGAGGTGATGGGTGTGTGGGTGTCATTACAGTGCTTGGATTGTAAATATCAACAGTCATTCATGGGATGGTGGGTGTGTGGGTGTCATTATAGTGTTTTGATTGTAAATATCAACAGTCATTCATAGGGTTGTGGGTGTCATTAGAGTGCTTGGACTGTAAATATCAATAGTCATTCATAGGATGGTAGGTGTGTGGGTCTCATTACAGTGCTTGGACTATAAATATCAACCATAATTCATGGGGTGGTGGGTGTGGAGGTGTCATTACAGTGCTTTGACTGTAAATATCAACAGTCATTCATGGGGCGGTGGGTGTGTGGGTGTCATTACAGAGCTTGGACTGTAAATATCAACAGTCATTTATAGGGTGGTGGGTGTGTGTGTCATTACAGTGCTTTGACTATAATATCAACAGTCATTTATTGGTTGGTGGGTGTCATTAGAGTGCTTG
Organism: Petrolisthes cinctipes; assembly: GCA_033782935.1. Lineage (NCBI taxonomy): Eukaryota > Metazoa > Arthropoda > Malacostraca > Decapoda > Porcellanidae > Petrolisthes > Petrolisthes cinctipes. The sequence goes on from JAWQEG010000230.1 coordinate 6,532,562, forward strand.
GACTGTAAATATCAACAGTCATTCATGGGGTGGTGAGTGTGTGGGTGTCATGACAGTGCTTGGACTGTAAATATCAACAGTCATTCATTGGGTGGTGGGTGTGTGAGTGTTATTATATTGCTTTGACTGTAAATATCAACAGTCATGCAGGGGTAGTTGGTGTCATTAGAGAGCTTGGACTGTAAATATCAATAGTTATTTATAAGGTGGTGGGTGAGTGGGTGTCATGACAGTGCTTGGACTGTAAATATCAACAGTCGTTCATATGGTGGTGAATGTGTGGGTGACATTACATTTCTTGGACTGTAAATATCAACGATCATTCATTGGGTGATGGGTGTGTGGGTGACATAAGAGTGCTTTAACTGTTAATATCAACAGTCATTCATAGGGTGGTGGGTGTATAAGTATCAGTATAGAGCTTGGACTGTAAATATCAACAGTCATTTATGGAGTGGTGGGTGTGTGGATGTCATTACAGTGCTTTGACTGTAAATATCAACAGTCATTCAGAGGGTGGTGGGTGTCATTAGAGTGCTTGGACTGTAAATATCAATAGTTATTTATGGGGTGGTGGGTGTGTGGGTGTCATTACAGTTCTTGGACTGTAAATATCAACCATCATTCATTGGGTGGTGGGTAAGTGGGTGTCATTATAGTGCTTTGACTGTAAATTTTAACAGTCATTCAGAGGGTGGTGGGTGTCATTAGAGTGCTTGGACTGTAAATATTAATAGTTATTTATGGGGTAGTGGGTGTGTGTGTGTCATGACACTGCTTGGACTGTAAATATCAACAGTCATTCAAGGGGGTGGTGCGTGTGTGGGTGTCATTACAGTTCTTGGACTGTAAATATCAACCATCATTTATTGGGTGGTGTTTGTGTGGGTGTCATTACAGTGCTTTGACTGTAAATATCAACAGTCATTTAGAGGGTGGTAAGTGTCATTATAGTGCTTGGACTGTAAATATTAACTGTCATTCATAGAGTGGTGAGTGTGTGGATGTCATTACAGTGCTTGGACTGTAAATATCAACAGTCATTTATGGGGTGGTGGGTGTGTGGGTGTCATTACTGTGCTTGGACTATAAATATTAACCATCATTTATGGGGTGGTATGTGTGTGGGTGTCATTACAGAGCTTGGACTGTAAATATCAACAGTCATTCATAAGGTGGTGGGTGTGTGTCATTACAGAGCTTGGACTGTAAATATCAATAGTCATTTATAGGGTTGTGGGTTTATGAGTGTCATTACAGAGCTTGGAGTGTAAATATCAACAGTCATTCATGGGGTTGTGGGTGTGTGTGTGTCATTAGTACTTGGACTGTAAATATCAACAGTCATTTATGGGGTGGTGGTGGGGAATTACAGTGCTTGGACTATAAATATCAACAGTCATTCATAGGGTGGTGGGTGTGTAGGTGTCATTACAGTGCTTGGACTATAAATATCAACCGTCAATTAGGGGGGGGGGGTGATTACCGTGCTTTGACTGTAAATATCAACAGTCATTCATAAGGTAGTTGGTGTGTCAGTGTTATTACAAAGCTTGGACTGTAAATATCAACAATCATTCATGGGGTGGTGGGTGTGTAGATGTCATTACAGTGCTTGGACTGTAAATATCAACAGTCAATCATGGGGTGGTAGGTTTGTGGGTGTCATTACAGTGCTTGGACTGTAAATATCAACAGCCATTCATGGGGTGGTGGGTGTGTGTGTGTCATTAGTGCTTGGACTGTCAATATCAACAGTCATTCATGGGGTAGTAGGTATCATTACAATGCTTGGACTGTAAATATCAACCATCATTCATTGGGTAGTGGGTGTGTGGGTGTCATTACAGTGCTCAGACTGTAAATATTAAGTGTCATTCATGGGGTGGTGGGTGTGTGGATTTCATTGCATTGCTTGGACTGTAAATATCAACAGTCAATCATGAGGTGGTGGGTGTGTGGGTGTCATTACAGTGCTTGGACGTTAAATATCAACAGTCATTCATGGGGTGGTGGGTGGGTGGACGTCATTATAGTGCTTGGACTGTAAATATCAAGTCATTCATGGGGTGGTGGGTGTGTGTGTGTCATTAGTGCTTGGACTGTAAATATCAACAGTCATTTATTTGGTGGTGGGTGGCATTACAGAGCTTGGACTGTAAATATCAACAGTCATTCATAGTGTGGTGGGTGAGTTGGTGTCATTACAGTGCTTGGACTATAAATATCAACCGTCATTTAGGGGGGGGTGTTAATGTGATTACCGTGCTTCAACTGTAAATATCAACAGTCATTCATAGGGTGATTAATGTGTAAGTGTCATTACAGAGCTTGGACTGTAAATATCAACAGTCATTCATGGGGTGGTGGGTGTGTTTATGTCATTACAGTGCTTGGACAGTACATATCAACAGTCAATCATGAGGTGATGGGTGTGTGGGTGTCATTACAGTGCTTGGATTGTAAATATCAACAGTCATTCATGGGATGGTGGGTGTGTGGGTGTCATTACAGTGTTTTGATTGTAAATATCTACAGTCATTCATAGGGTTGTAAGTGTCATTAGATTGCTTGGACTGTAAATATCAATAGTCATTCATAGGATGGTAGGTGTGTGGGTCTCATTACAGTGCTTGGACTGTAAATATCAACCATAATTCATTTGGTGGTGGGTGTGGAGGTGTTATTACAGTTCTTTGACTGTAAATATCAACAGTCATTCATGGGGCGGTGGGTGTGTGGGTGTCATTACTGAGCTTGGACTGTAAATATCAACAGTCATTTATAGGGTGGTTGGTGTGTGTGTCATTACAGTGCTTTGACTATAATATCAACAGTCATTTATTGGGTAGTGGGTGTCATTAGAGTGCTTGGACTGTAAATATCAACAGTCATTCATGGGGTGGTGAGTGTTCGGGTGTCATGACAGTGCTTGGACTGTAAATATCAACAGTCATTCATTGGGTGGTGAGTGTGTGGGTGTCATTACAGTTCTTTGACTGTAAATATCAACCATAATTCATTGGGTGGTAGGTGTGTATTACAGTGCTTGCTGAAAATATTAACAGTCATTCATGTGGTGGTGGGTGTGTATATGTCATTACAGTGCTTGGACTGTAAATATCAACAGTCAATCATGAGGTGATGGGTGTGTGGGTGTCATTACAGTGCTTGGATTGTAAATATCAACAGTCATTCATGGGATGGTGGGTGTGTGGGTGTCATTATAGTGTTTTGATTGTAAATATCAACAGTCATTCATAGGGTTGTGGGTGTCATTAGAGTGCTTGGACTGTAAATATCAATAGTCATTCATAGGATGGTAGGTGTGTGGGTCTCATTACAGTGCTTGGACTATAAATATCAACCATAATTCATGGGGTGGTGGGTGTGGAGGTGTCATTACAGTGCTTTGACTGTAAATATCAACAGTCATTCATGGGGCGGTGGGTGTGTGGGTGTCATTACAGAGCTTGGACTGTAAATATCAACAGTCATTTATAGGGTGGTGGGTGTGTGTGTCATTACAGTGCTTTGACTATAATATCAACAGTCATTTATTGGTTAGTGGGTGTCATTAGAGTGCTTGGACTGTAAATATCAACAGTCATTCATGGGGTGGTGAGTGTGTGGGTGTCATGACAGTGCTTGGACTGTAAATATCAACAGTCATTCATTGGGTGGTGGGTGTGTGAGTGTTATTATATTGCTTTGACTGTAAATATCAACAGTCATGCAGGGGTAGTTGGTGTCATTAGAGAGCTTGGACTGTAAATATCAACAGTTATTTATAAGGTGGTGGGTGAGTGGGTGTCATGACAGTCCTTGGACTGTAAATATCAACAGTCGTTCATATGGTGGTGAATGTGTGGGTGACATTACATTTCTTGGACTGTAAATATCAACGATCATTCATTGGGTGATGGGTGTGTGGGTGACATAAGAGTGCTTTAACTGTTAATATCAACAGTCATTCATAGGGTGGTGGGTGTATAAGTATCAGTATAGAGCTTGGACTGTAAATATCAACAGTCATTTATGGGGTGGTGGGTGTGTGGATGTCATTACAGTGCTTTGACTGTAAATATCAACAGTCGTTCAGAGGGTGGTGGGTGTCATTAGAGTGCTTGGACTGTAAATATCAATAGTTATTTATGGGGTGGTGGGTGTGTGGGTGTCATTACAGTTCTTGGACTGTAAATATCAACCATCATTCATTGGGTGGTGGGTAAGTGGGTGTCATTATAGTGCTTTGACTGTAAATTTTAACAGTCATTCAGAGGGTGGTGGGTGTCATTAGAGTGCTTGGACTGTAAATATTAATAGTTATTTATGGGGTGGTGGGTGTGTGTGTGTCATGACACTGCTTGGACTGTAAATATCAACAGTCATTCAAGGGGGTGGTGCGTGTGTGGGTGTCATTACAGTTCTTGGACTGTAAATATCAACCATCATTTATTGGGTGGTGGTTGTGTGGGTGTCATTACAGTGCTTTGACTGTAAATATCAACAGTCATTTAGAGGGTGGTAAGTGTCATTATAGTGCTTGGACTGTAAATATTAACTGTCATTCATAGAGTGGTGAGTGTGTGGATGTCATTACAGTGCTTGGACTGTAAATATCAACAGTCATTTATGGGGTGGTGGGTGTGTGGGTGTCATTACTGTGCTTGGACTATAAATATTAACCATCATTTATGGGGTGGTATGTGTGTGGGTGTCATTACAGAGCTTGGACTGTAAATATCAACAGTCATTCATAAGGTGGTGGGTGTGTGTCATTACAGAGCTTGGACTGTAAATATCAATAGTCATTTATAGGGTTGTGGGTTTATGAGTGTCATTACAGAGCTTGGAGTGTAAATATCAACAGTCATTCATGGGGTTGTGGGTGTGTGTGTGTCATTAGTACTTGGACTGTAAATATCAACAGTCATTTATGGGGTTGTGGTGGGGAATTACAGTGCTTGGACTATAAATATCAACAGTCATTCATAGGGTGGTGGGTGTGTAGGTGTCATTACAGTGCTTGGACTATAAATATCAACCGTCAATTAGGGGGGGGGGTGATTACCGTGCTTTGACTGTAAATATCAACAGTCATTCATAAGGTAGTTGGTGTGTCAGTGTTATTACAAAGCTTGGACTGTAAATATCAACAATCATTCATGGGGTGGTGGGTGTGTAGATGTCATTACAGTGCTTGGACTGTAAATATCAACAGTCAATCATGGGGTGGTAGGTTTGTGGGTGTCATTACAGTGCTTGGACTGTAAATATCAACAGCCATTCATGGGGTGGTGGGTGTGTGTGTGTCATTAGTGCTTGGACTGTCAATATCAACAGTCATTCATGGGGTAGTAGGTATCATTACAATGCTTGGACTGTAAATATCAACCATCATTCATTGGGTAGTGGGTGTGTGGGTGTCATTACAGTGCTCAGACTGTAAATATTAAGTGTCATTCATGGGGTGGTGGGTGTGTGGATTTCATTGCATTGCTTGGACTGTAAATATCAACAGTCAATCATGAGGTGGTGGGTGTGTGGGTGTCATTACAGTGCTTGGACGTTAAATATCAACAGTCATTCATGGGGTGGTGGGTGGGTGGACGTCATTATAGTGCTTGGACTGTAAATATCAAGTCATTCATGGGGTGGTGGGTGTGTGTGTGTCATTAGTGCTTGGACTGTAAATATCAACAGTCATTTATTTGGTGGTGGGTGGCATTACAGAGCTTGGACTGTAAATATCAACAGTCATTCATAGGGTGGTGGGTGTGTTGGTGTCATTACAGTGCTTGGACTATAAATATCAACCGTCATTTAGGGGGGGGTGTTAATGTGATTACCGTGCTTCAACTGTAAATATCAACAGTCATTCATAGGGTGATTAATGTGTAAGTGTCATTACAGAGCTTGGACTGTAAATATCAACAGTCATTCATGGGGTGGTGGGTGTGTTTATGTCATTACAGTGCTTGGACAGTACATATCAACAGTCAATCATGAGGTGATGGGTGTGTGGGTGTCATTACAGTGCTTGGATTGTAAATATCAACAGTCATTCATGGGATGGTGGGTGTGTGGGTGTCATTACAGTGTTTTGATTGTAAATATCTACAGTCATTCATAGGGTTGTAAGTGTCATTAGATTGCTTGGACTGTAAATATCAATAGTCATTCATAGGATGGTAGGTGTGTGGGTCTCATTACAGTGCTTGGACTGTAAATATCAACCATAATTCATTTGGTGGTGGGTGTGGAGGTGTCATTACAGTTCTTTGACTGTAAATATCAACAGTCATTCATGGGGCGGTGGGTGTGTGGGTGTCATTACTGAGCTTGGACTGTAAATATCAACAGTCATTTATAGGGTGGTTGGTGTGTGTGTCATTACAGTGCTTTGACTATAATATCAACAGTCATTTATTGGGTAGTGGGTGTCATTAGAGTGCTTGGACTGTAAATATCAACAGTCATTCATGGGGTGGTGAGTGTTCGGGTGTCATGACAGTGCTTGGACTGTAAATATCAACAGTCATTCATTGGGTGGTGAGTGTGTGGGTGTCATTACAGTTCTTTGACTGTAAATATCAACCATAATTCATTGGGTGGTAGGTGTGTATTACAGTGCTTGCTGAAAATATTAACAGTCATTCATGGGGTGGTGGGTGTGTATATGTCATTACAGTGCTTGGACTGTAAATATCAACAGTCAATCATGAGGTGATGGGTGTGTGGGTGTCATTACAGCGCTTGGATTGTAAATATCAACAGTCATTCATGGGATGGTGGGTGTGTGGGTGTCATTATAGTGTTTTGATTGTAAATATCAACAGTCATTCATAGGGTTGTGGGTGTCATTAGAGTGCTTGGACTGTAAATATCAATAGTCATTCATAGGATGGTAGGTGTGTGGGTCTCATTACAGTTCTTGGACTATAAATATCAACCATAATTCATGGGGTGGTGGGTGTGAAGGTGTCATTACAGTGCTTTGACTGTAAATATCAACAGTCATTCATGGGGCGGTGGGTGTGTGGGTGTCATTACAGAGCTTGGACTGTAAATATCAACAGTCATTTATAGGGTGGTGGGTGTGTGTGTCATTACAGTGCTTTGACTATAATATCAACAGTCATTTATTGGTTGGTGGGTGTCATTAGAGTGCTTGGACTGTAAATATCAACAGTCATTCATGGGGTGGTGAGTGTGTGGGTGTCATGACAGTGCTTGGACTGTAAATATCAACAGTCATTCATTGGGTGGTGGGTGTGTGAGTGTTATTATATTGCTTTGACTGTAAATATCAACAGTCATGCAGGGGTAGTTGGTGTCATTAGAGAGCTTGGACTGTAAATATCAACAGTTATTTATAAGGTGGTGGGTGAGTGGGTGTCATGACAGTGCTTGGACTGTAAATATCAACAGTCGTTCATATGGTGGTGAATGTGTGGGTGACATTACATTTCTTGGACTGTAAATATCAACGATCATTCATTGGGTGATGGGTGTGTGGGTGACATAAGAGTGCTTTAACTGTTAATATCAACAGTCATTCATAGGGTGGTGGGTGTATAAGTATCAGTATAGAGCTTGGACTGTAAATATCAACAGTCATTTATGGGGTGGTGGGTGTGTGGATGTCATTACAGTGCTTTGACTGTAAATATCAACAGTCATTCAGAGGGTGGTGGGTGTCATTAGAGTGCTTGGACTGTAAATATCAATAGTTATTTATGGGGTGGTGGGTGTGTGGGTGTCATTACAGTTCTTGGACTGTAAATATCAACCATCATTCATTGGGTGGTGGGTAAGTGGGTGTCATTATAGTGCTTTGACTGTAAATTTTAACAGTCATTCAGAGGGTGGTGGGTGTCATTAGAGTGCTTGGACTGTAAATATTAATAGTTATTTATGGGGTGGTGGGTGTGTGTGTGTCATGACACTGCTTGGACTGTAAATATCAACAGTCATTCAAGGGGGTGGTGCGTGTGTGGGTGTCATTACAGTTCTTGGACTGTAAATATCAACCATCATTTATTGGGTGGTGGTTGTGTGGGTGTCATTACAGTGCTTTGACTGTAAATATCAACAGTCATTTAGAGGGTGGTAAGTGTCATTATAGTGCTTGGACTGTAAATATTAACTGTCATTCATAGAGTGGTGAGTGTGTGGATGTCATTACAGTGCTTGGACTGTAAATATCAACAGTCATTTATGGGGTGGTGGGTGTGTGGGTGTCATTACTGTGCTTGGACTATAAATATTAACCATCATTTATGGGGTGGTATGTGTGTGGGTGTCATTACAGAGCTTGGACTGTAAATATCAACAGTCATTCATAAGGTGGTGGGTGTGTGTCATTACAGAGCTTGGACTGTAAATATCAATAGTCATTTATAGGGTTGTGGGTTTATGAGTGTCATTACAGAGCTTGGAGTGTAAATATCAACAGTCATTCATGGGGTTGTGGGTGTGTGGGTGTCATTACAGTGCTTGGACTGTAAATATCAACAGTCATTCATGGGGTGGTATGTGTGTGCGTGTCATTACAGTGTTTTTAAGTAAATATCAACAATCATTCATAGGGCAATGGGTGTCATTACAGTGCTTGGACTGTAAATATCAACAGTCATTCATGGGGTAGTGGTTGTATGGGTGTCATTACAGTGCTTGAACTGTAAATATCAACCATAATTCATGGGGTTGTGGGCATGGGAGTGTCATTACAGTGCTTGGACTGTAAATATCAACAGTCATTCATGGGGTGGTGGGTGTGTGGATGTCATTAACGTGCTTGGACTGAAAATATCAACAGTCATTCATAGGGTGGTGGGTGTGTGGTTGTCATTACAGTGCATGGACTATAAATATCAACCATCATTTATGGGATGGTGGGAGTGTGGGTGTCATTACAGTGCTTCTACTGTAAATATCAACAGTCATTTATTGGGTTGTGGGTGTGTGAGAGTCATTACAGAGATTGGACTGTAAATATCAATAGTCATTCATGGGGTGGTGGGTGTGTGGGTGTCATTACAGTGTTTTGATTGTAAATATCAACAGTCATGCACGGGGTTGTGGGTGTCATTACAGTGCTTGGACTGTAAATATCAACAGTCATTCATAGGGTGGTGGGTGTCATTACAGTGCTTGGACTGTAAATATTAACCATAATTCATGGGGTGGTGGGTGTGGGGGTGTCTTTACAGTGCTTGGACTGTAAATATCAACAGTCATTCATGGGGTGGTGGGTGTGGGGGTGTCATTACAGTGCTTGGACTGTAAATATCAACAGTTATTCATGGGGTGGTGGGTGTGTGGATGTCATTACAGTGCTTTGACTGAAAATATCAACAGTCATTCATAGTGTGGTGTGTGTGTGATTGTCATTACAGTGCTTGGACTATAAATATCAAGCATCATTTATGGGGTGTTGGGAGTGTGGGTGTCATTACAATGCTTGGACTGTAAATATCAACAGTCATTTATATCGTTGTGGGTGTATGAGTGTCATTACAGAGCTTCGACTGTAAATATCGACAGTCATTCATGGGGTTGTGGGTGTATGAGTGTCATTACAGAGCTTGGAATGTAAATATCAACAGTCATTTATGGGGTGGTGGGTTGGTGGGTGTCATTACAGTGCTTGGACTGTAAATATCAACAGTCATTTATGGGGTGGTGGGTGGCATTACAGCACTTGGACTGTAAATATCAACAGTCATTCATGGGGTGGTTGGTGTGTGGGTGTGATTACAGTGCTTGGACTGTAAATATCAACAGTCATTCATAGGGTGGTTGGTGTGTGAGTGTCATTACAGAGCTTGGACTGTAAATATCAACAGTCATTCATGGGGTGGTGGGTGTGTGGATTTCATTACATTGCTTGGACTATAAATATCAAGCATCATTTATAGGGTTGTGGGTGTATGAGTGTCATTACAGTGTTTTGATTGTAAATATCAACAGTCATTCATAGGGTGGTGGTTGTCATTAGAGTGCTTGGACTATAAATATCAACAGTCATTAAGGGAGTGGTGGGTGTGTGGGTGTCATTACAGTGCTTGGACTGTAAATATCAACCATAATTCATGGGGTGGTAAGTGTGGGGGTGTCATTACATGGCTTGGACTGTAAATATCAAGTCATTTATGGTGTGGTGGGGATGTGTGTGGCATTAGTGCTTGGACTGTAAATATCAACAGTCATTCATTGGTTTGTGGGTGGCATTACAGTGCTTGGACTGTAAATATCAACAGTCATTCATGGGGTGGTTAGTGTGTTGATGTCATTACAGTGCTTTGACTGTAAATATCAACAGTCATTCAGAGGGTGGTGGGTGTCATTAGAGTGCTTGGACTGTAAATATCAATAGTTATTTATGGGGTGGTGAGTGTGTGGGTGTCATTACAGTGCTTGGACTGTAAATATCAACCATAATTCATGGGGTGGTAAGTGTGGGGGTGTCATTACATGGCTTGGACTGTAAATATCAAGTCATTTATGGGGTGGTGGGGATGTGTGTTTCATTAGTGCTTGGACTGTAAATATCAACAGTCATTCAGAGGGTGGTGGGTGTCATTAAAGTTCTTGGACTGTAAATATCAATAGATATTTATGGGGTGGTGGGTGTGTGGGTGTCATGACACTGCTTGGACTGTAAATATCAACCATCATTTATGGGATGGTGGGAGTGTGGGTGTCATTACAGTGCTTCTACTGTAAATATCAACAGTCATTTATTGGGTTGTGGGTGTGTGAGAGTCATTACAGAGATTGGACTGTAAATATCAATAGTCATTCATGGGGTGGTGGGTGTGTGGGTGTCATTACAGTGTTTTGATTGTAAATATCAACAGTCATGCACGGGGTTGTGGGTGTCATTACAGTGCTTGGACTGTAAATATCAACAGTCATTCATAGGGTGGTGGGTGTCATTACAGTGCTTGGACTGTAAATATTAACCATAATTCATGGGGTGGTGGGTGTGGGGGTGTCTTTACAGTGCTTGGACTGTAAATATCAACAGTCATTCATGGGGTGGTGGGTGTGGGGGTGTCATTACAGTGCTTGGACTGTAAATATCAACAGTTATTCATGGGGTGGTGGGTGTGTGGATGTCATTACAGTGCTTTGACTGAAAATATCAACAGTCATTCATAGTGTGGTGTGTGTGTGATTGTCATTACAGTGCTTGGACTATAAATATCAAGCATCATTTATGGGGTGTTGGGAGTGTGGGTGTCATTACAATGCTTGGACTGTAAATATCAACAGTCATTTATATCGTTGTGGGTGTATGAGTGTCATTACAGAGCTTCGACTGTAAATATCGACAGTCATTCATGGGGTTGTGGGTGTATGAGTGTCATTACAGAGCTTGGAATGTAAATATCAACAGTCATTTATGGGGTGGTGGGTTGGTGGGTGTCATTACAGTGCTTGGACTGTAAATATCAACAGTCATTTATGGGGTGGTGGGTGGCATTACAGCACTTGGACTGTAAATATCAACAGTCATTCATGGGGTGGTTGGTGTGTGGGTGTGATTACAGTGCTTGGACTGTAAATATCAACAGTCATTCATAGGGTGGTTGGTGTGTGAGTGTCATTACAGAGCTTGGACTGTAAATATCAACAGTCATTCATGGGGTGGTGGGTGTGTGGATTTCATTACATTGCTTGGACTATAAATATCAAGCATCATTTATAGGGTTGTGGGTGTATGAGTGTCATTACAGTGTTTTGATTGTAAATATCAACAGTCATTCATAGGGTGGTGGTTGTCATTAGAGTGCTTGGACTATAAATATCAACAGTCATTAAGGGAGTGGTGGGTGTGTGGGTGTCATTACAGTGCTTGGACTGTAAATATCAACCATAATTCATGGGGTGGTAAGTGTGGGGGTGTCATTACATGGCTTGGACTGTAAATATCAAGTCATTTATGGTGTGGTGGGGATGTGTGTGGCATTAGTGCTTGGACTGTAAATATCAACAGTCATTCATTGGTTTGTGGGTGGCATTACGGTGCTTGGACTGTAAATATCAACAGTCATTCATGGGGTGGTTAGTGTGTTGATGTCATTACAGTGCTTTGACTGTAAATATCAACAGTCATTCAGAGGGTGGTGGGTGTCATTAGAGTGCTTGGACTGTAAATATCAATAGTTATTTATGGGGTGGTGAGTGTGTGGGTGTCATTACAGTGCTTGGACTGTAAATATCAACCATAATTCATGGGGTGGTAAGTGTGGGGGTGTCATTACATGGCTTGGACTGTAAATATCAAGTCATTTATGGGGTGGTGGGGATGTGTGTTTCATTAGTGCTTGGACTGTAAATATCAACAGTCATTCAGAGGGTGGTGGGTGTCATTAAAGTTCTTGGACTGTAAATATCAATAGTTATTTATGGGGTGGTGGGTGTGTGGGTGTCATGACACTGCTTGGACTGTAAATATCAACAGTCATTCATGGGGTGGTGAGTGTGTGGGTGTCATTACAGTTCTTGGACTGTAAATATTAACCATCATTTATTGGGTGGTGGGTGTGTGAGTGTCATTACAGTGCTTTGACTGTAAATATCAACAGTCATTCATAAGGTGGTGGGTGTGTGTCATTACAGTGCTAGGACTGTAAATATCAATCGTCATTTAAGGGGTGGTGGGTGTGTGGATGTCATTACAGTGCTTGGACTGTAAATACCAATAGTCAATCATGGGGTGGTGGATGTGTGGATGTCATTACAGTACTTGGACTGAAAATATCAACAGTCATTTATGGGGTGGTGGGTGTGTGGGTGTCATTACTGTGCTTGGACTATAAATATCAACAGTCATTCATGGGATGGTATGTGTGTGCGTGTCATTACAGTGTTTTGATTGTAAATACCAACAGTCATTCATAGGGCAATGGGTGTCATTACAGTGCTTGGACTGTAAATATCAACAGTCATTCTAGGGTGGTGGTTGTATGGGTGTCATTACAGTGCTTGGACTGTAAATATCAACCATAATTCATAGGGTTGTGGGTGTGGGTGTGTCATTATAGTGTTTGGACTGTAAATATCAACAGTCATTCATGGGGTGGTGGATGTGTGGATGTCATTACAGTACTTGGACTGAAAATATCAACAGTCATTCATGGGGTGGTGGGTGTGTGGTTGTCATTACAGTGCATGGACTATAAATATCAACCATCATTTATGGGGTGGTGGGTGTGTGGGTGTCATTACAGTGCTTGGACTGTAAATATCTACAGTCATTTATTGGTTTGTGGGTGCGTGAGAGTCATTACAGAGCTTGGACTGTAAATATCAATAGTCATTCATGGGGTGGTGGGTGTGTGGATGTCATTACAGTGCTTGGACTGTAAACATCAATAGTTAATCATGGGGTGGTGGGTGTGTGGGTGTCATTGCAGTGCTTGGACTGTAAATATCAATAGTCATTCATGGGGTTGTGGGTGTGTGGGTGTCATTACAGTGTTTTGATTGTAATTATCAACAGTCATTCATAGGGCAATGGGTGTCATTACAGTGCTTGGACTGTAAATATCAACAGTCATTCATGGGGTGGTGGTTGTATGGGTGTCATTACAGTGCTTGAACTGTAAATATCAAACATAATTTATGGGGTTGTGGGTGTGGGGGTGTCATTACAGTGCTTGGACTGTAAATATCAACAGTCATTCATGGGGTGGTAAGTGTGTGGATGTCATTACAGTGCTTGGACTGAAAATATCAACAGTCATTCATGGGGTGGTGGGTGTGTGGTGGTCATTACGGTGCATGGACTATAAATATCCTCCATCATTTATGGGGTGGTGGGAGTGTGGGTGTCATTACAGTGCTTGTACTGTAAATATCAACAGTCATTCATGGGGTGGTGGGTGTGTGGGTGTCATTACAGTGCTTGGACTGTAAATATCAACAGTTATTCATGGGGTGGTGGGTGTGTGGATGTCATTACAGTGCTAGGACAGAAAATATCAACAGTCATTCATAGGGTGGCGTGTGTGTGATTGTCATTACAGTGCTTGGACTATAAATATCAAGCATCATTTATGGGGTGTTGGGAGTGTGGGTGTCATTACAATGCTTGGACTGTAAATATCAACAGTCATTTATATCGTTGTGGGTGTATGAGTGTCATTACAGAGCTTGGACTGTAAATATCGACAGTCATTCATGGGGTTGTGGGTGTATGAGTGTCATTACAGAGCTTGGACTGTAAATATCAACAGTCATTTATAGGGTGGTTGGTTGGTGGGTGTCATTACATTGCTTGGACTGTAAATATCAACAGTCATATATGGGGTGGTGTGTGGCATTACAGCGCTTGGACTTTAAATATCAACAGTCATTCATGGGTTGGTGAGTGTGTGGGTGTCATTACAGTGCTTGGACTGTAAATATCAAGTCATTCATGGGGTGGTGGGCTTGTGTGTGTCATTAGTGCTTGGACTGTATATATCAACAGTCATTCATTTGGTGGTGAGTGGCATTACATTGCTTGGACTGTAAATATCAACAGTCATTCATGGGGTGGTAGGTGTGTGAGTGTCATTACAGTGCTTGGACTGTAAATATCAACAGTCATTCATAGGCTTGTGGGTGTGTGAGTGTCATTACAGAGCTTGGACTGTAAATATCAACAGTCATTCATTATTGTGTGGTGGGTGTGTGGGTGTCATTACAGTGCTCAGACTGTAAATATTAAGTGTCATTCATGGGGTGGTGGGTGTCTGGATGCCAATACAGTGCTTGGACTGTAAATATCAACAGTCATTTAAGGGGTGGAGGGTGTGTGGCTGTCATTACAGTGCTTGGACTATAAATATCTACTGTCATTTATGGGGTAGTCGGTGTGTGGGAATCATTACAGTGCTTGGCCTTTCATTACAATGCTTGGACTGTAAATATCAACAGTCAATCATGGGGTGGTGGGTTTGTGAATGTCATTACAGTGCTTGGACTGTAAACATCAACAGTTATTCATGGGGTGGTGGTTGTGTGGGTGTCATTACAGTGCTTGGACTGTAAATATCAAGTCATTCATGGGGTGGTGGGTTTGTGTGTGTCATTAGTGCTTGGACTGTAAATATCAACAGTCATTCATTTGGTGGTGATTGGCATTACATTGCTTTGACTCTAAATATCAACAGTCATTTATGGGGTGGTGGGTGTGTGGGTGTCATTACAATGCTTAGACTGTAAATATCATCAGTCATATATGGGGTGGTGGGTGTGTGTGTGTCATTACAGTGTTTGGATTGTAAATATCAACAGTCATTTATGGGGTGGTGGGTGTGTGGATGTCATTAGAGTGCTTGGACTGAAAATATCAACAGTCATTCATGGGGTGGTGGGTGTGTGGTTGTCATTACAGTGCATAGACTATAAATATTAACCATCATTTATGAGGTGGTGGGAGTGTGGGTGTCATTACAGTGCTTGGACTGTAAATATCAACAGTCATTTAAAGGGTTGTGGGTGTGTGAGTGTCATTACAGAGCTTGGACTGTAAATATCAATAGTCATTTATGGGGTGGTGGGTGTGTGGATGTCATTACAGTACTTGGACTGTAAATATCAATAGTCAATCATGGGGTGGTGGGTGTGTGGGTATCATTACGGTGCTTGGCCTGTAAATATCAACAGTCATTCATAGGGTTGTGGGTGTGTGAGTGTCATTACAGAGCTTGGACTGTAAATATCAGCAGTCATTCATATAGTTGTGGGTGTGTGGGTGTCATTACAGTGCTTGGACTGTCAATATCAAAAGTCATTTTTGGGGTGGTGGATGTGTGGGTGACATTACAATGCTTAGACTGTAAATATCAACAGTCATTTATGGGGTGGTTGGTTTGTGTGTCATTACAGTGCTTGGACTAAAAATATCAACAGTCATTCAGGTGGTGGTGTGTGTGTGGTTGTCATTACAGTGCTTGGATTATAAATATTAAGCGTCATTTTTGGGGTGGTAGATGTGTGGGTGACATTACAATGCTTAGACTGTAAATATCAACAGTCATTTATGGGGTTGGGGGTGTGTGTGTGTCATTACAGTGCTTGGACTGTAAATATCAAGTCATTCATGGGGTGGTGGGTGGCATTACAGCGCTTGGACTGTAAATATAAACAGTCATTCATAGGGTGGTAGGTATGTGGGTGTGATTACAGTGCTTGGACTGTAAATATCAACAGTCATTCATAGGGTGGTTGGTGTGTGAGTGTCATTACAGAGCTTGGACTGTAAATATCAACAATCATTCATGGGGTGGTAAGTGTGGGAGTGTCATTACATGGCTTGGACGGTAAATATCAAGTCATTTATGGGGTGGTTTGGATGTGTGTGTCATTAGTGCTTGGACTGTAAAAATCAACAGTCATTCATGGGTTGGTTGGTGGCATTACAGTGCTTGGAGTGTAAATATCAAAGGTCATTCATGGGGTGATAGGTGTGTATGTGTCATTACATTGCTTGGACTGTAAATATCAACAGTCATTCATGGGGTGATGGGTGTGTGGGTGTCATTACAGTGCTTGTACGGTAAATATCAACAGTCATTTATAGGGTGGTGGGTGTGTGGCTGTCATAACAGTGCTTGGACTGTAAATATTAACAGTCAATCAAGGGGTGGTCGGTTTGTGGGTGTCATTCCAGTGCTTGGACTGTAAATATCAACAGTCATTCACGGAGTGGAGAGTGTGTGGGTGTCATTACAGTGCTTGGACTGCAAATATCAAGTAATTCTTGGGGTGGTGGGTGTGTGTGTCATTAGTGCTTGGACTGTAAATATCAACAGTCATTCATGGGGTGGTGGGTGGCATTACAGTGCTTGGATTGTAAATATCAACCATCATTCATTGGGTGGTGGGTGTGTGGGTGTCATTAAAGTGCTCAGACTGTAAATATTAACAGTCATTAATAGGGTTGTGGGTGTGTGAGTGTCATTACAGAATTGGTCTGTAAATATCAACAGTCATTAATGGGGTGGTGGGTGTGTGGGTGTCATTACAATGCTTGGACTGTCAATATCAAAAGTCATTCTTAGGGTGGTGGGTGTGTGGGTGTCAGTACAGTGCTTTGACTGTAAATATCAACAGTCATTTATGGGGTGGTGGGTGTGTGGCTGTCATTAAAGTGCTTGGACTGTAAATATCAACAGTCAATCATGAGGAGGTGGGTTTGTGGGTGTCATTACAGTGCTTGGACTGTAAATATCAACAGTTATTCATGGGGTGGTGGGTTGGTAGGTGTCATTACAGTGCTTGGACTGTAAATATCAAGTCATTAATGGGATGGTGGGTGTGTGTGTGTCATTAGTGCTTGGACTGTAATTATCAACAGTGATTTATGGGGTGGTGGGTGGCATTACAGTGCTTGGACTGTAAATATCAACAGTCATTCATAGAGTGGTGGGTGTGTGGGTGTCATTTCAATGCTTGGACTATAAATATCAACTGTTATTTAAGGGTTGGTGGGTGTGTGGGTGTGATTACAGTGCTTGGACTGTAAATATCAACAGTCATTTATAGGGTGGTTGGTGTGTGAGTGTCATTACAGAGCTTGG